>CM024565.1:25197078-26397078 GCA_014182515.1 Eucalyptus microcorys | reverse complement strand
TATGTAACGGGCTTTTTGGCTTTGTTTTTTGTGGTGATAGCAATCACCGTGAATATGATGGGCTCGAAATTAATCAGTAATAAATTGTTTGTCTATATAAATGTACAGATGTGATAGGATAATTTGAGGTGAAAACGCTCACAACTCAAGGATGAGAATAAGACAAATAGGCTTTCTTTTCATTTCCCTTTATCATAAATGACCACAAGACATGCCTTTATATAAGCTTGTTACATGACTCTCACTCTTAAATGACTCATAAATATGTCCAATATTCTAAGGAGATAGATTCTTAAGAATTTACAAAACATTGAACTAGACGTAAAAACATGAATAGTCACAATGCATGTATATAGGACATTTATGAATTCGGCTTAATTACTAACAAGATGATGCATTCAAATTGGATTTTCCTTTTCTTTTGGATCTTATAGTGACTGCATTCAGAATTCTCCATTTTTGAAGGGGCTATATGATTATTTTCTTTAAATTGACGAAGCCGTTTATTCAAGCACTTAAAAAGAAATTCCTCTTTAGCTATTTTAGATGCCAATCTTTATGCATTTTGAATTCCTGAACTCTCAGAATGCTAATGGACTTTGGCATAAAAACAGAAGAAAATTAGAGTGCTATATATAATCTTAGCTTTTTTTTTTCTCTGCAAATCAATCCGCTACTCCTTCATTAAGATCAAATGCACCCACCAAAACAAAGAAAAGATCATAAACCAATGAATGTTGAATGAAAAAAATGAAGGGTAGTCACAGTAGGAAAACCATTAATATAATGCGACCATATGAAGACAAGTGATAAGCATAGGTAGTTCCATGACAAATTCAAGGCATGAAATCACTCGAAACAAAAAGAGAACTTCGGAAAATGCCCTCTCATCCACCGAGGCGCTTTTCCAAAATCACGCGGTGAAGTTTCCATGGAACAAATATATATTATCTAAGATGGTCTGCCATCAAGGAAAAGATAGCCTTTCTCACCAACAAAATAAGATAGACATTGACTTATGGTTGGATTTGCCATGCGACACTATGGATCGCGAGATCTACTGATTCACACCTTGCATTTATAGTAGCACCCACGAAAAATGACCTATCCATGCGTTATTAGGACACTGTTAGGACAAAGAAAGCTACATCTAGCGTAAAAAGCATTGGTTTGTGCTTTGCATACTCCGGATGAACCAACCATCTGCTAGCTTCAGAAGCTTTTTAACCAAAAAGACCTTGCTAATGAGCAGGGCAAAAACAAGGCGATTAGATCATGCGCCCTTTACACTAACTTTCTGAGCTTGCGAATGCGACACCACTTTGTTTAAAAATATGTAAATCCATCCTCTGCAGATAAAGTCAGACCTAATTAATCAGTAGTAAGCTGTGTTATTACAGAAGTAAGCCAACTAGCAAAGCATGTTCGTGCAACTCTCATGTCTAGAACAAAAGGTTTGATCTATATTTAGGATTTTTTTCCCTACTTATCATATCAAAAATAGTAATTAAACTCCTTTGAAATGAGAACATTATAACTTTGAGGCAAAATCTTAGGACAAAGATAATACTAATTCTGGGAGCAATAACAACAGGAGAATGAAGAAACACTCTCTCTAGGAAAAACAGATGACCTGATCAAAAGGAAATACTTCCAATGAAGAAACACTCTTTCTAGGAAAAGTGAGAACCGTACAGAATGAGATATGGTCAATTAGAGTACCGGGTGCTTGTCTTTAACGCAAAAACAATAATAAGTTTGCAAGAATATTGCTTCCCAAGCATTAATGTGTTTCAACATTAGTCGTAGAGCTAATCAAGAGGAACCCCAATAAGAAGGGAATTTGTCATGACTAAAGAAGAAAGCCTCCAGAGGAGAGAAATTTTTTCCAGGGAAATATTCAATGTGCCACTAATGATCACTTTATAAAAAGTTAAGTGTCTTCAGGAATGAAAAGAAAGCAAACTTTGCAAGAGAAAAGCAGACCTAAGAAAAATGTTTATCATACATAATATTCCCATTTAGGCAAGGTTGTGTGTGATATGGAGGGGCATGAGGCATCATCTGACCAGAGAATGAGGGGGGGAAATTGCGGGAAAAAGAGTGGTGATAGGAAAAGAGTCAGTGGTGGTAGTGGTGGGAAGTGATGCTCTCTCTCTCTTTCTCTCATCGTGGGGTCTCCATTTGATTCAATTTTAAAGGTGGGTTTCAAGCTTCACGTGGAGGTTTTTAAACCATAAGTTATGGTGATCCACAACAAGGCGGTGGGATGCTAGGGGAAAGCTGAGCATTGGTTGTCATGGAGATAATCAACTTTCACTGAAAAGATACTCAGAAATTCCCCAGCTGCTTCATTAGAAGATTCATGAAACCACTGAACCCTCAGTTGTGCAAGAATCTTTCCCTTAAAATCAGGTGAGGACCACCCCCTCAAGCCGAAAGTTCACGCCCGCCCGAAAAGTAGCAGATCACACTCGTTCGCATGCTCTTAGTTTCACACAGTGCCTGAGTACTTCCGAATGCATTCAGCAATGCATATTTTGGCTGAAGCACTACTCAGGGAATGCTTGGTAAAAAAATCTTATAAGTTTTTAGCTTTTGTAATTCAGTAAGAACAGAATTTTGTGGAAAGCGCAGTATTTAAAATATTATGATCCACTAGGTTATTTCCAGACAATCATTAGCAGCCTGGTAAGTTGCTTGAAGAAAGATTGAGCATGGTAATATTGTCAGCACAGGCTGATGTGCCTTAATGTCTATGTCTACGCCCTGTGTTTACATTAGTCAGCCAGCAACGAGAGTATGCTTTCCCTTATGGGATCATTTCACAGTTGAGATATGTCATCAGTAGTGAAACTCGGCCGTAGCCTTGCTCGGTCAGACTAGCCTTGCATTACACTTGAGAAGACCATTCTTCAGAGTCATTGATAATCTGACAATTAATTCAACATAACATTAAGAAATATTTTTGCAACTTACCCACTTCCATTGGATCCATAAGAGTTCTGATATGCTGACTGCTACTGTGCAAGGACAATGCCAACAGAACTTGATTTGCACATAAAGATGCATAACATACAATTGATTAGTGCTGTACCACCACAAGAATAGCATAATGATGGACTAATCCATTGCTTCATAAATAGCACATCTCTAGTCTCGCACATGCGAGAATTCAATGTCATGATAATGATGCACCTAGAGAGGATTTCTGTTGACATCTTTGTACAGAAGATACCGACTCCTGGTTTTACCAAGCGCAGCATACCTGTCATATAAAAACCAAAGGAGTTAATTCCTCCGAGAAACAAAGCTCACACAAAGTACAATAAGAGTCAACTAACTAATCCACAGATGGTAGAGGAACGGTATTAATTGCTCCTTCTATTCGTACCATTGAGGCACAAACGGTGCCATCCAAATGACATCGCCTGCTTGAACTGGGTACCTATCAGGAATCAATCAGGTTAAGATTAGTACTATGTTTCACGAGTAAGGAGAACAATAGCAAGGAAAAAAGATCCTACTATTAGATTATTCAAAAGACTTCAGTAGAAATCTTTAACCACGCAGCAGTAATTTCAGGTGAATGTCTTACCAGCTATCACCTAAACGATAAATGCCCTGTCCCTCCAAAAGCAGCAAACCATGTTGATTGTAGTGGACCTCCTGCAATAAGAAATCTTACAGTGCTTAGTAAGCTGCGCACCAGAATAGCAAGAACATCCAATTAATCTAAGAGGCTGTTCAGCAAATCCCGTGCAGAAAGCTTGCCATTCAACAGGGTTAAAGTCAACCAACAGGGTATGTCAACAATGACTGACTTGAAAAGGTGTACTAATAGCATTATTTCACACAAATTCCATAACTAATTGTCACTAGTGATGATTTTCCTACTTGTGCGTTTTATAGTCAATTATTCTATATTTATTAAGACAAGCTAACTATCTACAGGAACTTCAACATGCCAAGCTGAAGGTTTTACATGGTTTTCTTATATACCACCCCCAAAAAAAAAAAAAAAAAAAAGAGAAAAGAGACAAAAAACTCTCTAGGCTATAGAGTTGGTAGAGGATACTTAATACTACTTTTTCCTTCATTGTTTTTCTTTTCCTACTGTTGATCAGGGCAGTTGCCCATCATTACATGGTTGAGACATCCTTGTGTCCTTAATGTATTTTAAGATAGGATAATTCACTTTTTCTCACTCTTACAATTCACAAACTCTTCAATTCCCTCTCTTTGGGTTTTTTTTTCCCAGTAGTTTTTTCAGAATTTTGAAACTTGAATCACATAATTGGCCTAACTTCCTTATTGATTTTTTTGTGGAAAGTCAAGCCTTTTCCTTAGTTTAAGGTATGATCTCAAATTAAAATTGGAAAATTGTTACATTAACTGTAAGCTTCTCTTTTAAGCATGAGTATTATCCACATACGTCTATTATAAATCATTTGTTTGCACAGGTAATCACGTGTTTTACAACATTTTGATATCATCCTAATCTAAATTTGGACAATTATGATGTGAAACTGGTCATGCACTTTTTAGAAAAATTGTCTAACTTTTTCAAATTGCAATTTACTCTAATCAAATAGTTGGCTTAACTTAATAAGATGAGATAATGTAAAGAATGAAGCTAAGAAATAAAATAGAAACACACGGTTCTCTGACAGTTTGAACTTCTAGAACAAATTATCTCCACAGTCAATTAAGTTGGAATCAGAGTTGGATCTCAAGTTTGATTCCTCTCACTGCTCTTCATCCATCTGAGTTATCCCATGAGCAATCAACTATTCTTTTACTCACAGGTAGTAGTTCACACACTTAAAGCCTTCATCATCAAACTAAACTTCACATCAAGAGAAATTTTTTGACTTGCAAATGTAAACAATTTCATCTTTTCATCATTTAAACTTCTAGAACAAATTATCACACCTCTGAACTTTAATGTGATGATATTTTGTTTTGAAGGACAAAAATTTTCAAGCAGATTTTACATCCCATGCATTGCACAGATCATGTTCTAGTACTCAACCAAATTTAATTTCCAAAAGGAAAAATACCTTGACATTAAGGAATTCGCCAGGTTGAAAATCCATGATCTGTATTCAAGAATAAATCATCGGGTCAGAGCAAATGAGTGTTAGATCATCTCTAAAATATTTAACTTATGTGAAAATGTCAAATGCTTATGACCTCTAAATTTTGGGTGGCCAAGGTGGAGGGTAGCCTTCAGCACTGACCTCCAAATTTTGTTAATGTGTTTGCAAGCAAAAGCCAGTTTAATGCCAATTTGCAAAAGCTAGAAAAAGAAGCCAGAGGCAGCAGCTGCTCCCCCAGCTTTTGGCTTGTGCTTTTTAGCTTCTTAATAAAATAAATGTGACAACATCAGGATTAGCAAAGAAAAATTTTGAAATGTAAAGTGATGACAAATTTTGTTTTGAGTTCTTTTGAGTAGCAACAAGTAAAAGTAGATGATGGCAATTGTTCACCTAATTATATTTGAATGAATAAGAACAACAGCTCAAGCAAAAATCCAAAGATACACTTTAAGGGGGGAAATAACAGGTCTAAGCCACCCCAGCAAGGCTCTAGGCCAAGTGTGAAACGTGGGATAACTATGCTACACTCTTTATTTCAAAACAAAATTCAATAGAAATGCATCCCCACCACTTGGAAATTGCCTTGTCAAATCACATTTTTTCAGCTGGCTATTAGATGCATTACTAAGAGTAGCACTGACAGAATGATAGGTATGCAAAGCTGACAAAATGATAGGACTGCAATGCCAACAAAGTAGTTTAGAAAGACTATCATGGCTTACGTGAATGTTGAAGTCATAAGAAACGGAGGTAGGAAGAAGCTTCCTAAGTTCGAAAACCTGGAGGCACCACAAGAAAGGAAGAGATGCAGCTTTGTTGAAAACGATAATATCCACCATAAGTACAACAAGCAAATTGTACAAGAAATGGCTAACATCTGGCAGTCAAAGTTAGTCAAAACCATTCCTTCCAAAAATTCTGGGAAAATATAAGGGGCTGTGAAGAGATGATATCTGAATATTGTTCCCGACAAACCTCTCCTGGAGTTTCCAGAAGTGGCTGCTTGTCTGTTGAGCCAACAATCACCTCAGCAACATGACTGTCCAGAGAGGCATATCTAATAGGAAAAACAATTTCTGTTAGTACTTTTTAGGAACAAAGAGACAGACCTGACTATCGGCAAGATTTAAGACAACTGCATTTGTTGTTTGCCATTTAACCATACGAAACATCAATAACTGAACCAGACCTCATATATGACTGAAGGTGCACTACATATGCGAGGGAATCATCTCTCTCTAAAGAAAAAGCTCATAGTTGATTACTAGATCTAGTGGAGGCTGGAACAAACCTTTGTTCAAAGACCACCAGAGTAGCAGGGGCATCAGAACTGAGAGAATGTTCAACATTTGGAGGGAGATAAGCATATGAATCAACCTAAAGATAGAACACATGATAAGACTCTTGAAAGACCAACATCAACAGATAGAAAAGAGATTAGTTATCAACATTGGAACAAAGGACCATATTATATACATTATTACTACTCACAAAAAAAGCAGCTTTAGCTACTCCTCCCAGCTTCAATAAAATAGTGCTTCTCATGCATGCAAAATTGTTAATGTAATTAGACACCATAAAAAGTAGATATCTTAACATGCATAATTAACTTAGTCAATGTTTGACATTGTCGGTAGGAAGGTAAGAAGTGGTAAACCGTTACCTAGACTCAAGAGTTTTTGGGTTCAACAATCGATAGCTATCTTCTCCCTCTATTTGCTTAATTTTTTTATTAAAAAAAGATTGTTATCCAGGCCACAACACAAAGGTCTTCAAAGGAATGGCACTGAAGTATCTTGATAACTTGATGGTCATTCATAACTCATACGACAACATTATCATGCAGCAAATCTACAATAATAGTTTACACTGACACTTCCTGGTGGCTTCCCATTAGGTGTGTCAGTTGGTATGTTAATATCAAAGATTTAAAACTTTCTTTTAGCTTCACCTGCACGAACTCAAGCATAAAATAAATGAGTGAGAGTTTCCATACTCCAACACCACCGCATGTGCAGGTTAGGAAAGAATTGGCAATAGCTATTAGCTATGACCAATTAATTCAGTTCCAAAGACACAATGACATAGTCTTAGTCCGACAAATTACATGTTATCAATTGACAGATATAAGCTCAGATTATCATACCATCAGCCATTGGCTGTTGCTGGACATAGTGAGAGAGACCGTACCCTGCACCACGAATAGGAACCTAAACAAAAATTGAGCTCTTGAGTTCCCACTGACCAATTTTTTAAAATAAAAATAGATTTCAATTTTGCAAAATCTCTAGCAGAAAAGATATTTCTTGGGGCAGTTAAACCGAGAATAATAATGAAAATAATAAGAACAGCATATGGACCTTTCTATGTCACTAGGAGGAAGTCCTGATCTTGAATTTTCTGCACAAAGCATAGTCATAACACGTAAGTGATACCATATGATCGTGAACGGGACACAACTTGAGTGAAATTTGAGCAATTCTTAGAGCTATATAATTAACGAGAATAGTTTCAACTAACATTCATAACCAAGACATACCCCTGCGGCATTAATGCCAAGTTAGGTAGTAACTTCCCAAAAGGGCTGTGTATTGTTCATTTAAGTGGCAGCTACATACACCATTTTATGCTTAACTTAGAGATCACTAATTCAATCTGATGCAAAATCCTTATAGAACAGCTTAAGATAGAGAAATAAAAGACATCAAACCATGGTATCAACCAGACCAGCTGCCCAGATAGCAGAGACATGATGTAGTAAACAACCACAAAGAGATGCAGCTTTGGAATTTGTCTCAGATAAGAGAGACATAGGAACTGATTCTTGATCACCATTGTTTTGAGTGTCTTTTATGGTCTCCACTATCCATGAAGCTTTCAGTAGTCTTTCGATATAGATGGTAGCTTGTCAAATATCAGGACCCCCTCAGTTTGATTGATTCTTGATTGCTTCGATCTTAAGGGTTTTCTCTTCCTTTTCTTGGGGTGTACTCGACGGATTAGTATAAAATGCATAGGAGGTGCAGTGAATGGTAGCAATAACATTCCATGCATATACCATGAGCTTCATGCAGCTGCTGATACCAAAGAAGCAGGCAAACCTTGTATTTTCGCTAGATACATGACAAAATGTGAACCCATTGCTGGCGTTATTAAATATGCTGCCAATGTGTTAGTCCTGAGAAAGGTATTTAAAGAACTTCAGCAACAAGACAATTCCTGCCCACATAAGCATAAGATCTAACAATTACCAATTGGGTAGAGGGCTGAATACTTGACTTTCTGGCGTTATTAGAGCATGGTCTGTTCTGTAAACACTTCTGGTGAAACCCGGCAAATCTGAGAAGGGGGGGAAGATCTATCAGTGGAAACAGAAAAAGAGAAAGAACACACCATTTGCCTTGGTAAACTTTTGATTTTATCATCAACATAGATAGCCAAAAAAAAAAAAAAAAAGTTGAGGTTTTCCTCAGAAAATCTCTTCACATTGTCTAGGACCAATTCAAGGCCCCAAACAACCAAACTGTGGCAGTTAGGGGAACTCAAACAACCAAACCATAGCTTGATAATCTTTACAAATTGTTTTGCAGCTGAAAATTTTGTGGACATTGAGTCTGATAGATATCCACCTTGAACAGTAAAGGTAGACTAGGATTCATTATCCAATTTAAATCATTAACTTCGCTGAGAGAGAGAAAAAAATTCACAATCTAAACTCGACCATTTTGTGAGTCTATCAAGAGAAAACACATGCTGATTCAAATGTTTCTCGTTTCCACGAATCATGTCATGGTCCTAAAACAACACAACCAGCCTCCATGAATCCCCTCTGTTCATCCAAATAAAAAAGACCATGAGTTTGATCTTAATAAATGTGATCAAAAAGTATACACTGGAGATTTAAGTCAAAGTACAATTAAAAAGAAACTAAAAACTATACCGCTTCACCCAATGAAGAAATCATCTCAACTTCCGAAATGGATTAACAGAAAAAGAATAGAAAAGCTTAACTTGAGAGACAAATTGATTTGGAAGCATTATGAGTAAGCCTTTTGCAGTCGCAAGGAGCACGATTAATCAGAATCTGCCATTTCCAAGATTGACAAAATCTACTAATTGTAAATAGCTTCCGAACCTTGAAGGTGAGAAGGGGACAGCGTAGGATTCGTGGCTTTCCAGTACAAGGGCCTCGACTCCGAGCCCGGAGTTTCTTTGATGATTGAAGACGCAGCGCAAAACCCATCTCCACTCGCGGCAACTCTGAACAGACCTTGAACGATTTCGACCCACAAAATAAATCCCTCTGCCCAGTAAGAAAAATCAAAACTTGAACACAGAATCAAGCTCCGTTAAGCAGATGCATTCGCACAGTTCTTGGTAATTTCCCCACGATTCCTCCACAAACAAACAGACAGAAAGCAGGGGAGGTCGAATAGAGAGACAGCCTCTGGAGAGGGCACTCACTGAGTGTGACGAAGAGGATTTTCAGAGGCTGTGGCGATCCTGAACAAGCAAAGGGACGCTTCATCCTGAGCGCGAGCGCGAGCGCGAGATTGAGGTCGAAAATGCGAGTGGGAGTTGCAGTTCCTTGGCAATTCACAGCGTTCCTTTCACCTTTTTCAGTGCCGTCTGCGTACGTTGTCTGGTTCTGAAGACAAATGGCATCCACGTTGGAAGCTATAGTTTAGACTGGTGAACATAAATTGCTCAGGAGCACGAGGCGCCACTTGTCTGAACCCGTGTCTACTCCACTGGATACACGCCAGTGGTTGATCTGGTGGGTCCCACGCGTGGAGCCTGGTGGGACCCGGAAAATCAACAGTGCAGGCCAACCCTGTTTAGTGGACCAGGATCTACGTGAGGAATTCCCAGGAGAAAGGTTCCCAAATGACAATCGATTCATCAGCATGAAAGCTCTCTCTCTTTTTTTTTTTTTTGCATTTCCCTTTGCTCTTTCCATGAAGATTTATTGGGCTAACAAATAGATGCGAGGTGCTATAAAGAGAAGGCTGAAATCGGATATTATGATATCTCAAGTCCTAATACGATAATGTATATCATAATTTGAGATTTTCAAAATAATTGTCATACAATCCCATAAAACTCTGGCATTCCAAAATCTTTCTAATCTTTCTAATTGTTAGAATGAATTTCCCAACGTGGTATAATTCAGAATGCTGCACGTGTTCAGAACTTCTTTACCTTTCATCACCCGCATGCGCCCGGGCTCTTTTTCAAGATAGTAGTATGAATGAGAGAAACTAGATAGAGAAGAGACTAACAAAAATGGTGTTCCTTTCGCATTCCAAAGAGGCAATTATCCAATAAGTTTTTCCGGGTGAAAGATAAAAACGCATTTGACTTGTTCCTTGTCGCATCTTGGTAGACCCAAAACTTGCATATGCAATCTGAGCAACAGTCCAGACTGTTGTTTGAACCAGAGCTGCATTACTTCCATTTTCTTTGTTGTCTTATGAATGTCATCAATGTGGTCAAGTTACTTTCTATGATGATGAGCACATCTAGATCATTAGACTGCATTGAGAGCTGTGAAAAAAATTGTTGAATTGGCAAGAAGTTTTTCTTTTTCAAGCTAGGCGGATCAAGGAATCTCTGGCTTCTCAAGTAATGCTAATTACAAAATCATTGATGATGAAACTGAAAGCTATCAAGAGCACAGCATGAGAAACACACTATGTATTTTTGCAGACAGATGTTTGCATCAATCAGGTTTGCATGGTGAAGAGCTTTCTTCACAACTACCGACAGTAAGCTAAAAATTCTCGTTGAAACTTTGGATAGACAGTAGAAACCGGCATTTCTCAATGAACCAGGCATACAAAATAGTAATCACAAGAAAGAATTTCTGTTCTGTGTCGAATATCTGAAATTACATGCTCTCATAACTTCATGTCCGAGATCAATTTTACTGTTCTTTCAATTCAGTACTCTTGTTTCCACAATTAAAGCCTCATCACCATGGAGATTCACCTCTGCTTCCGAAGCGTAGATAACATATTTGCCCAAAAAGCCCATTTTTTTGGCACCTGAGAGAAGCAGAGCATTAGAACCTTTTCTCTTACCCCCTTGTGATATCCTCTAACAGAAGACACAAGAAAGCATGCTGACTTTACCTCCAGGCTTTTCGTAACTGATTGCCCTTTATTGCCCGTTGATCCCCTACTGTTCTTTTTTCTTTTCTTGTTGTCTTTCTTCGCTTGGAAACTTGTCAAAGATTGTAAGAACCTTTTGATCGAGGTTTTGTAGTTTCCAAGACAAGATGGAGCCATCTCCACTTTTCTTTTTCTCTGGATAGTGACTGTCTGAGAAAGTAGCTGATCAGGAAACGATGACAAGTATACTGTACACAGCTGTTGCTGATATGCACATCTTCAGGTGCATTCGCATAATTGCAAAGCTAATAATCGATAGGTTGATACTAAAAGTGTCTACAATTGTTTTCCTCTTTTGGGCGTGGTAAGGGTTTCTCAAACTCGTGATTTAGTCAAATTTCATGATCACAAACTGGACTCAGCATATACGTAATGTTATTAAGCATCTTCCATCAAAATTTTCCCAATAACAGGAACAACTTTTGAATCAAGATAACTACAGGATTCCTTACTTTGTCTGAAATTCGGTGGTTGTTTGTAGAGATAGGTGCTGGGAGTAGGGATGTGGATTCAGCGGCTGGTTGAGCAGATTCCCGGAGGTGCTGGGAGTAATGAAGAAGTTCGGCCCTTCTATTGTATCCTTTGCCAGAAAAAGTACCTTGGCTCTGAATTTGCCTTTCTCCAATGCGGTGATGAAGGTGGAGGTGGTGGTGGCGGTGGTGGCGGCGGTGGTGGTAGTGATGGCGGTGATGATGAGGGCGGTGACTCGGATCTGGTAAAGTGAGTTTCCTCCTTTGTGGCTTCTCCACATACACCGAGATCAGTACTGCTTTCTCTTCGCAGCATGATGCCTGAAATTGCAAACAGAAGTTGAAAAAAAAAAAGGAACAGTTCGTGTCAGAAAAATTCAGAGAGAGAGAGAGAGAGATTAGTATTTACCATTTTGGTGGGCATTCTCAGGAAAGCAGCATCGATCAGATGCAATGAGATGATCTCAATATGTGCAAGAACATAAATGGGTTTATATGTTTCTCATAGAAAGTATTGATGCAATTCAGTAATTTAGGTGGATTTGATGCACCAGAAGAGGATACGGATATACAAAATTTCAAGATCGACAAAATGAGAAGGCTGATAGAGAACATCACTATCCTCGATTTGACCGAAACCAATCCCAATGCATGTTAAACAAGGAGCCTCCAAATGTGCAAATCCGGCAATGCTTTGACATATAATATACCCCTGTAAAAAGGATATCATTCTTGGGATCATAAAAAGCATTAATTAATATACATGTTGAGAAGGTTAGCAAAAGGTTCCAAATCCATTGGATTCTCTTTCTTTCCGGCAATAGGATAGAAGTCACCACATATGCACTTAGGAATCCAACTGCCCCAACAATGACTCTTGACCTGTTCCGGACCAATTAGAGTGTGGACAGTTTCGTTTAGAATTTATACACCAACCAGCACTTGGTGTACTCCAGCATATTTTCTGGAAACCATATGTAACATTGACCAAATTCATCCGCCGCTAGCATTTGATCTGCTTGTAGTCTTGTCCTTCTGAATATGGTGCTAAACTATGAAGAGAATCATCAGTCCGTAAGTTGCAGGAAGCCAGGCATTGCAACGTGACATGGATCAAAACTAATTCGCCGGGAACATTGCTTCTGTTGACAGATTTTCAATCTTACTAGGAGTTCAACCAAGCTTTTGTGTGAAGGTGAGATTGCAGTAAGCTCTGAATAGAACAGATTCCTGAGCTTGATGATTGTCCTAAGACCCCATCTCCAAAGACGAAAGAGTTCAAAAAGTTTGCTTTTTCGCGTCTCCAATTCATCCATTTGTATCCGAACCCTCAAAGAGAGTTTATACAATGAACTTTTTATCGACAGAAGATTGAATAAAACTACAATGACCACATACAGAAGCAAAACTTATCGAGTTGCATCACTATCTGAAGTCGATGGTAGATCGAATGACATATTGTATTCTGGAAAAGTTGCAGCTACGAAGTAACACAGGGTATCATTGCAATGCCATAGTAATCGCCATACAATTCCAAAGCCTCAGGAAAAGAAAATTTCGAAGTCTTGATTATATGCAATTAACCTCCCGATTGAAAGTTACGAATCAAACTTGATGGAGCAACCCTGAACCTAATCAAAGTATTTCGATTGTATATGGTTCGATGGTTTTGATGTCTTCCTTACTTTTATCAGCATACGGAATCACTAAGTTAATCATGACCTTCGACAAATAGCTGTGCCTATGTCATCTCTACAAATTATAGACATGTGGTTATTAGAGGTGATCATTGGGCGGGTTTGAGCTGAGCTGGGATGGGCCTAATGTGTTGCCTAAGATCACATATATCATAAATGATGAGCTTGAACATATCGAATTGTGGTCTGAGAGGACTATGTAACCATTGGGATGGATACCAGCCAACAGTGAAATGTTGACGGCAATTCTTTGAGGTGCCAATCGAGCTAATTTTACATGATAAGAAAATGTGAAGAATGTACATTTTCTATATTCCAATTTCGCATGGAATTATATTGCACTTTACGTACTTTAATGTGTTTAAACTATCAGATTGTTGTATTACTAACGCTCGACAAGAATCTTAAGTCGCCTATTCACCTCTAATCAAATCCTATATAACATGCAGATGAGTAAAGCTAGTAAATATCAATTGATATTCAAGAACCACACGTTAGTTTGCACCGTTGAATCTTCATCTTTGCGTTAGGAGATTGCATGACTCAAACCACAATCAATGACATTCTATCACATAAGTCTTCCTCGTTATCTTTTGCTACATCATTTTTAAGGTACCAATCTTGGTAAATTTTTGCATCTCCAATAATGTCTTGTAGCGACATATAACCTGCATGGTCACCTGAATTAGTACTAGTAAATTTGTGGTAGTATTACCGGTATTATCTGAATTTACCGATTTACCTGACACGCAAGTTACCGGTCATCTCTTCTCAGCAACAAAATTGGGAAGTTACCAGCAAATATGAAATTTTGTCAATACGGAATTATTTCAGTTTGTTAGCGGATGGGATCCTAGAACTTCGCAGGTTTGATTTGCTCTTACTCTTGTCCTTCCGAACATATGGGTGCTAAACTATGAAGAGAATCACCAATGCATAAGTTGCAGTGAGGGAAGCACATCTATGCATGTATTTCCTCCAAGATAACATCTTGACCAAGCATTTCAATGTAAGATGGACTGAAACTAAATCACAGGAGCATTGCTTCTCTCTGACAGATTTTCCTAAGATTTTGCCAGTTGAGATGCATCTCTTCATACTGATCAAGCTGGATTTGATGTTGGATATAATTACGTATCGGAGGAAAAACACGTAACAAATGAGGAGCTAATCTTGTGACACTTCTATGCAATTAGATGGGCTTAATTGGGAAATTTGGGCTTGAGCTTTATCCTTTTTATTGTTTTGGCCCAATTGTTACAAACGGTTCTTCCGGGGAAACCTCAAGTCTAGTTCAAGTAAGTTGATTTTATGTTAAGTTTGTCAGGGTGAAGATCATTACATGCGAAAGCATCGCCTTCAGAAGCAATTCCCGACATGCTTAACAAGAGAATAGAAGTATATGACCAACAAGAGAAGTACAACAGTGATTTTTCTGTAGAAAATTATTCTCATAAGCAACTAATTAATCAAGAACAATCGGATCCATATATGACTATAAAACACCGAAATCCATAAACATAGCGGAATTAAAACATACCTATTTGAGCCATTGCTTTACCTGAAGAAAAACAAATCAACCTGATAATCAGAGATCTATTGGAGTGCCAGATTTTCTTCTCTATGACCTATTTCAATATAGCATATTTCAATGAGATTAAAGCAACTAATAGATATAACATACCCTTTTATAGGCTAAATATGAGACATAACAAACCCTAATTAATAGTGTGTCAATTGGGTCTCTCCTATTACGGGCTTTAGTTAAACACATCTGCATATACTTCGCTGCTCAACTGGGCCCGTTATTAATAGATGTTAAAACCAAATTCAATAAAATCACTCAAGGGTTTAACAAATATTGGAATATTCATTAATCCGATTATTTAAAATAGAAAATTAATTAATTAATGTAAGCCCATTTTATAGGAAATTTTCAACATTTTCCTACTTGGACTACATTAATTAACTTATTTTTTATTTTGAAAAAAGATTTTATATTAAAAACAACACTATCGGGTTAATAATTGATTTTTTTTTTATGTGGCCATAACTTTGAAAAAATAATATTCCAATAATGGCATATCAAAACCAATCCAATTCTATATAACTTTAGTATAAGACTATGGAAATTAATGTGTTAAAAAAATACCACAACACATGACCTTCCATAATCACATATAATAAGCATTATATTTTTATGGATTATGGGCCTAGTAGTGTAGCAAGAAATGGTGCAAACATATAATCAAAATATACATTATTTATTATCGGTCCTCAATACAATTTTTCAATGACATGAAATTGCACAACTATGTCACAATTCAACATGAGATCTTATAATTAGTGACATACAATCGTCTTTAAACTAAAATTTGTTTAAAGATACTGTTTTATACTTCCATTCCTCAGTCAACAAGAGAAATGATAACAATAGAATCAATCATTGAAAATAAATGCTTTAATAGACATCATAAAAGCATTATTAGTCTGCATATAACTATAATATCCAAAAATACAAATTATATAACTCTCACTAACAAAAGAAATCAAAAGAATCTAAACACCCATATTCTTTACATATTCTTTAAACAAAATGAGTTGTAAATCTTTTGTTACGCCCCAAACCCTTGAGCACGCAAACATCCCACCACGGTCGATAAATTTGCAACATCCCAGGACGTGTTATCAACCCATTCCTTTTTCATTTTTTTTTTTTTTTATCTTTCAATTAAACACAAGTGAAAGCATTTGATATAAACAACACACAGTCAATCATAACAAATATAACATGGATAGCACAGAAAACACCACAACATCAAATCAAACACTTCAATTACAAATTTACTGTTAACCTTAGGAAGTTTAGTGATTACAAGCCCTTATATTGGCAACTTCCAACCAACCAACAAAAACCAATAGTATGTCGGGGCTAATCTGAACTTCACTAACGCCAGCCCAAATCTCTTGTCTCCAAAAGGACCCCAAACCGAGCATGATGGTTCTCCATACTATGGGCCTGAAAAATATTAAACAACAACGGGGTGAGATATAAATATCTTAGCGAGTTAACGACCTAAGCCTCAACTAGGACGCTAATTCGTCTCAAAAGCAGCCTACACATGCAACATTATATAGATGGCAAATCAATAGCAAAGCAACCCTTGCTTCGCCTTAACTATGAACATGGTCAGGCAACCAACCCCAAAGATAAATATTAAAGCTGTCAAGTAACCCATAAGCATCCTTACCTCGCCTTGGCGCATCCTGCACATTAGTTAATCACATATGCCAATATCAATGCATTAAGCATAACTAGTAATTAAGACACATTCAATAGTATCCATGCGCATTGCTCCCACACTTGTTCCAATTATTACAACATCTTGGGCCACGGCCATCACAGGGGTTGGCGGTCTTCCGGCATGACTAGGCATCATCCTGCCCCATAGGGCACGGCAACGTCTAGAACCCCCCGCCTAGACGGCATTCCATAAAGAAGCATCGACTCGGCCTCAATCGCGACTCGACATCCGGACCCCCGTCAGGCATCCGATAAACATTGGGCATCGCCCCCAAACTCCCGTTGGGTGACGAGTTCAATTAAGTAACCACTCAAGCATGTCAACACTCAAGCCAATTTTTATCTGCCATTAATTAGCCCAGTGTAAAAGAGTCCGTGCTCAAATAATAAATCTCGAAAAATCTTTACACTTAAAATCCCAGTAAAATAATCACATGTGGTCATGTACTTAAAGTCAATCCGTCAAATTTTGCATACTTTCGTTTTAAAGCCCAAATTGCCCCATTTAACACATAAAACACGGGGTCCAAACACAACACCTCAAATTTGCCATTTTCTTGTAAGTAAAACCTTCTTTAAAAATAGTATACAAGGATTCTAACTTGGGCAATAAATTTTCATTGTATCACAAGATTAAACCAACATAAAACATGCATAGATTCATCCCATAAATCAAGTATAAAATACATAAAAATCACCTCCTATCGCACTATTGTGATAGCTTATCAACCATAAACCGATAGCTTATCGTCTATTTTCCAATAGCTTATCACCCCTTTGGGGATAGCTTATTTTCAATTTCTCAATAGCTTATCATCCATCCGGTGATAGGCTATCACTTATCGCGATAACCTATCAAGTTCACTTATCACCTATCGCGATAACCTATCAAGGCTACTTATCACCTATTGCGATAACCTATCAATTAAATCATACTAACTACCATTAGCCTTAATCTAGACCACCCCCTATACGCAATTAACATCCTAATAAAATATTAGGAAGTTAACTCACGGTTTTATGGCAACAGCGAGCTAATGGCGATGGCGGCGCGACGATGACGAGAACGTGGAGATCACGGTTTGAACGACGGCACCACAGTAGTGGCAATAGCTTGAGCTCACAGCGAAGGAAGCTTGGTGGCTTGGTGGTAGTTCGGCGGTGATGGTGGCTTGCGGCTTGAGGGACGGTAAACGGTAAGGCGGCATAGTACGACGACGTAGGGCAGCAAACCGAGAGAGGAAGAGAGAGGAATGGGTATGAGATAAGAGAGAGGGATGAAGGAAAATTCGTCCAAAGGGAGGGGTAGAGAGAGAAAGTGAGAGAAATGAGGGAAAAAGAGGAAAACTTGAGGAAGAAGTTGGCCTATCAACACTCCTTGACTTGAAGTCCTAACTTAAGGAGAAATAGCACATTTTGGCCCTCCAATCCAACTTGGGGAGCAATGGTAGATCTCAACTACACCATTGCCTAAACTTGGGGAGCACACAATTGACTAAACTTGGGGAGTAAAAGGCAATCTTGGCCATCCAATAGTCTAAGCTTGGGAAGCAAGGGTTGATCTCAACCATCCAATTGCCTAGGCTTGTCCTCCAAGCTTGGGTGTGTGGCCCTCCCCCTCTAATATAAATAATAGTTTCCAGCAATTTTTGAAATAAATGTCATTACCTTATCAAACAGATTTGAAAAATTATGAAAAATGAATATGTTGTATAAAATGTCTTAAATAACATTTTTTATGAAGAAAGCCAAGCTCAATTTTTTTTTTATAAAGAGAAAAAAAAATCACCAAAGACAACCCAACGTTTCGTCCGTCGGACAGATTCAACGACCGCAGAAGAAAATTCATTTCGGCATCCAAATATTCATAAAACACTTTGAAATTTTAGTATATTGTATACACAGATATCCTCTACAACTTTTGTCAAAGTAGAATATTCAAATTCCAAAAGGAAAATTTTCTAAAAAATTGAGAAGACAGATAGGTCACTGTTTTTACTGCACTGGGCAGTTTTCACACGATAAAAGAATAGGCTCTTGTACTAAACATTTCACCTCAGAAAAATCTCAAATTAAAGTATGTTATACATAAAAATGTTTTGAACAACTTTAATGAAGGAAGTTTCTCCAAATTCGAACCACCAGAAGTTCTATAAAATCGAAAAACAATGAGGGTCCAGGAATTTCGAAAACTAGAATCAGAGTAGAATTTAAGAAACCAAAGGTGGCAAGTCTTCTTGCAAGACCAAATTCTTTGTCTCTTGTAATCATGGCTTCTAGAGGGTATTAATGAATCAAGACTTTGAAGGCAAGCTTAAAATTAGGCTTCTAAAGGCTATGTTACTATTCACGTGAGCTACTATTCACGCACGCTATTCATTAGGGCTTGGGTTTAGGCTTGACAAACTTGGCATTGAGCTTAACTCATCCAATTTGGGTCTTTAATTTGGGCATGAGGCCCATTGGGCCTTCGCTTGGCTCGGCTCCCTTTCCAACTTCCAATTCTCAACCTACTAATTCTTGTCCAAAGATTAAGGCTTACTGATAAATTGACAGATAAATGAGGTAATGTTCGATAGGTTGATCTTGGAATCCTTGAAAGTTTATACTTGAAATCGAATTAAAATCCATGGTTGAAATCGATCAAATGCAACTTCAATACAACCTAAACTATCAGTACATTGATGAAATAACCATTTCATATATTTCGAAATGGGTCAAATTTCAGGATATCACATCTTTTATTAGAGGATCAGCCAACATTGACTCATTTATGATATTTTCAATCACAATGTCTCCTTTTGACCAAGTCCTTAACAGTATAATATTTGATTTCCATGTGTTTGGACGCATTGCTGACCTTGTCATTCTTGGAATAAAACACAACTGCAATGTTATCACAGCAGATCACCATAAGTCTAGCAATAGAGTCCACAACTTGCAATTCTAAGATTAAATTTCTGAGCCAAACTACTTAAATTGACGCGCCGTAACACGCTACAAACTCAACATACATTGTAAAGTTCGTAATCAAGGTTTGCTTTGTACTCTTTCAAGAAATAGCACCTCCAGCCATCATAAAAATATATCCAGAAGTTGATTTTCTGTCATCCGAACAACTAGCGAAATTAGTATACGAATATCCAATCACCTTTAGGCCCTCAACTCTGCTATACACGAGCATGAAATCTTGTGTTCGTTGTAGATATCCCATCACATTTTTAGCTGCAACCCAATATTCATGACTTAGATTCGACAGATATCTTCCAAGAGTATTCACAATAAAAGCAATATTAGGTCTGGTACATAATTGTGCATACATAAGACTGCCAACTGCACTAGCATATAGAACATTCTTCATTGCTTCTTTTTCAACATCATTCTTAGGGCATTGTTCTATGCTCAATTTATCTCTTTTCACAACAGGAGCTTCACTTGACTTGCAGATGTGCATATTGAATCTTTTCAAAACACGATATATATAATTTTTCTGAGATAACCCCAGAACCTTCTTAGATCTATCACGATGAATCTCAATGCCTAGAACAAAATAGGCTTCCCCAAGATCTTTCATATCAAACTTTGTAAATTGAAAACTTTTTGTGTCATTCAATAAATCAACATCACTACTAGCAAGTAAAATGTCATCTACCTAAAGTACTAATAAATAAAGTACTAAGAAAATATATTTACTCCTACTTACTTTCATGTAGATGCATTGATCAAACTTGTTTTCTTCAAAGCCAAACGATCTTACAACCTTGTGAAATTTCAAGTACCACTGACGTGATGTTTGTTTGAGACCATAGATGGACTTTTGAAGTTTGCACATCATATGCTCTTTTTCAGCTTCTTTAAACCCTTCAGGTTACTACATATATACTTCTCCATCTAGATCTCCATTTAAAAAGCTGTCTTAACATCCATTTGGTGAAACTCTAAGTCAAAATGAGCCACAAATGCCATGATTATCCGAAAAGAGTCTTTAGTGGGCACTGGGGAAAAGATTTTAGCATAATCAATGCCTTCTCTCTGTGTGTATCCTTTTGCGACTAACCTTGCCTTGAATATCTCTATGTTGCATTTATTGTCTTTCTTGGTTTCGAATACCCATTTGCAATCGATCCGTTTATGCCCATCAGGTAAATCAACAAGTTTCCATACTTGATTAGTTGACATGCAAATCATCTCGTCCTCCATCGCTCCTAACCATCCATCTGTCGATCACTATGAAGACCTTCTTTGAAAGTCGCCAGATTAACTATATTTCTAATGTCAAAATTAGCTTCTCCAAGATAGATATGATAATATTTAGAGGCGTTGGTCTTCTTTATCGTTGTGATCTTCGCACAGACATTTTTGGAACCGCATCATTCGTCTAGAGAATTTCATTTGTAATGGGAGGATCTACCGACATATTTCCAGTATCTGCATCTTGTTGAATTTCTACTATGCGAGGCTCTCGCATAGAATCATCATGCAAGATGGGCAATGAAATAAAGATTGTTTTAAGTGGTTCTTCCCTTTTGAAAGATTGAGAAGAACTCTTTTCAGCAACATCTAATTCCAGGAATTTTGCAGTTTGAGATTCAACAATTCTAGTGCCACCAGTAGGACAATAGAACTTATACCCTTTGGAATGATCAGGATATCCAATAAAGTAACATCTAGTTTCTTAGGTTCGGTCTTCTTTTAAGAAGGATCATAAATTTCATCTCTACAGGACAACCCCAAATTCGAAAATGATTCAAACTTGGTTTCCTCCCAGTCCACAATTCAAAATGTGTTTTTGGCATTGATTTACTAGGTACACTAAGTTGTTGTTTTAATTGCATCACCCCATAAGTATTCTGTTCATAAAATTCTAAATGCAAGTGAATGTGTCGAACAAATAATATAATGATGAGAAAGAGTATCGTCTCACGGAGATCGATGATTAATAAACTAATTAAATACTAAAATAGATTAATTTAAAAATTTATCTAACAGATCAAAATATAATTGAGAATAAATTAAAAACAAAATTTGGAAACTAAATGTAATAAATCAATCAGATAAATATATTAGAGCATCCGATTTCATCATAACCACTAGACATGAATATCATATTGTTATGGGTACAAGAACGATATCAAACATATAATAACGGAATTTCCTAATCTATTTACTATCTTATCTCTAGGTATAACAAACCTACTCGGTTTATTAATCAATTATATCTCTATGTGAATTAAAGAAAACATAAGTGCATTAAAAATTATGAATATTATCAGCTTACAATGAGTCTTTTGGATCACCTTATCACTGAAAGCTACACAAATAACGCGATATACCTTATCACCGAAAGCTACACAAATAATGCGATATATCTCTATTCACATTTAATTCATTGTTATATATTATAATGAGCAATTGCATATTATTTATCACTTCTTAATCTCAAACATGCACATCAAATCATTCAAGTGGTGGCCAGTCACTCAAAAGCATTATGCACAATAATATATAACTCACATGAATAAAATCAACTGCAAAATATAAAAATCATGAAATTCACTTCATCATGGTTAGGCTACATCATAGCCCTAACAAAAAAAAATTAGAACATGGTAGAATAAGAAATAAAAATATAAATCAAACCCAGCATCTTGAATCAAAGAACAAGAATTCTGTCACCACTTTTATCTTCTCTTCAAAATACTTGAAAAACTCATAGAATAATGAAAATCGATCTAACAAAAACCTAGCTGCTCCATCAGGCTCTTAATGTTGATTTATCCAAGATCCTTATCTCCAAGCAATTGCGCATAAAATTAAGAAGTAAATCAGAGGATCTTTGATTTAATATTTATCTCCCAATGCTTTTTGATTTGAATTCCTGATTTTTGTCATTTTTTTCCTTATCTTCCTCATATATCATTATTCTGCATAAATAAGAAAAATTCGAATAATCAGAAGAAAATCCAAATATTTTCTCATAGATATTGCATTATTTGTTGCCTAAAATAGATAAAATAACTCTATTTTTATAGAGTTATCATATTCAAGCAAATTAGAACTGCTCATCATACTTCTTTTCATCTCCATGAGTGTGCGATTGCGCCATTCAACTACAACATTCTGTTCAGGACTCCCAAGCATTATATATTGAGACGGTCTCATTTGTTGTCTAGTCTCAGTATATCGCCCATAATATTCACCACCGGATCAGATCTAACAATCTTGACAATTTTTCCCAATTATTTCTCAACTTCAGTACGAAACACTTTGAACATTTCAAGAGCATCAATCTTCTCCTTAATTAGATAAACATAACAATAATGGGAGAAATCATCAATGAATGTGATGAAGTACTTATTTCCACACAAGGTGGTTGAGTATGGCCCACTAATATCCATATGAATTATCTCCAATAGATTTTGACTGCGAGTAGTGCCTTCCTTTTTGGTTTTAGTCAATTTTCCCCTCACACAATCAATACAAGTCTCAGGATTATCTGAGTCAAGAGGAAGAAGAATATTAGCCTTGATGAGTCGCTTTACCCTTTCTTTGGAGATATGCCCTAATCGTTTATGCCATAACGATGAAGATCTTTCTTTGATTAAAGATCTTTTAGCAACATTATTCTCGACATTGAAAAAACAATATGATCTATCGGGAGATACGGATAATCGATATAATCCATCAGACAAAACACAATTCCCAATAATTTTAGAATCATAATTCAAATTCACTTTTTTATTCGCAAAATAAAGACAATATCCAGTTTTGTCAAGCGAAGAAAGAGATACTAAGTTTCTCCTAAAACCAAGAACATAAAAGACATTGTTCAAAATAAGTTGAAAACCAAAATCCAAATTCAAAACAACTATCCCTATGCGCTCCACATTAACTCAAATATTGTTTCCAACTTTAAGTTTTGACTTCTCAGACTTGGATTCCTTAGATTTATGAGACTCTATAAGGTAGTAGTCACGCGAATAGTAGCACCATAATTAAACCACTAAGAATCAAAGGAACATCAACTAGATTTGATTCAAAACAAACCAACAACTCACTTTGGTGACTTTATTTTCTTGCTTTTAGCCAAACTTGGAACTTATAGCAATTGGCTCTCTTGTGACATTGCTTCTTACAGTGAAAACACTTGAAATCCTTATCTTCATTTTTCCCATGGTTCCCATTTTTCTTGAAGTTTTGACCTTTCTTTGGACCATGAACATTTGACCCTTTAGACTTCCATTTGCCTCTAGATGAACTCAACTTGGCATTGGCAATTAAGTGGGCGGACTCATACTTCTCATTTTTTAATTTCTCTTCCTCAATCATGCATTTGGTAATCAAGGTATTGACACTACATATCTCATTTTGAGCACTATAAGCAGTCTTAATCTAGCTAAATTCAGCTAACATAACATTTAAGGAGTGATGCACAATATAATATTCAGAAAGGACAATTTCATGGGCCTTAAGTTTGGACTGAATGTTAACCATCTTCAGAATAAATTCTCTAACACCCATGGCAGCATTATAGCTCATGTTCATTAACTCACTTAGCAAGTTCCTAGCTTCAGCCTTATCTGAAACTCTATATCTTTCTCCCATTGCTTCAAGGAACTGTCTGGCATTCGTATATTCCGGCAAACCATTAATGAGATGCTCAGCAATGGACCTCTTCATAGAAATGAGGCTTAGTTGGTTAGATTTTTCCCATCTAGCATAATGGGCATTTTGATATGCAGTACTTTGATCATTGGGCCTAGAAGGTTCATCCTCATGTAGAGCCAAGTCCATATCAACGATGCCCAAAACAAACTCTATATCTTGCTTCAATCTCTTGAAATTTGATCCAGTTAACATTTCAATTGTGGCATTATTATTATTTACAGCAAAGGTAACTATTTGTCACACATAATGCAATAAGATCAATTATGGGCAATAAGCAATTCAACAAAAATAATTAGTATATTATAAATTCCCATTTGGGTAGAGTGTATAATGCACCATTATTTTCCACAACATGAAATTTATAAAGTAACAACAAGGAGAATTATATAAAATTGTCAAGGATCCATGCCTTTTTGGCAAACAAATTCTTTAAATTATACATCTCTATAATATCAATATAGAGGGAAATTACATATAATTTTCAAAACATTTATCCCATTTGGGCAAATAAATATTTTTCAATTATACATCACCATCTTTTAAATAAGGGAATTAATCTTCATGCTATTTTCCAAATTAATATACACAATAACCTCATTTGGGTGAGTTATTGTATATATTAATTTTTATCAATAAGGAACTCCAAAAATTTATGCTCAAAATTCATTGAATAATATGAAGCATTTTACAACATGTGCTTCCTAAGATTATATTGCATTTATCAAGCAACAATTTTTGCTACAATTTTTTTTAAATTCTATTTTTTTTATTTTAATATTTTTTATTATTACGGACCCTCCCGCGGGCCCTTGACCCGCGAGCAGCCCAAACCAGATCCCAGGCCTGACCCGCGAGGCCCAAACCAAGACAGAAGTCGGACCACAGGGCTAAACCCGCGAGGCCCAAAATCTTCTCCCATTGGGCCCAATTCGCAGGAGCCCTAGATTATGGGCAAAGTTTTTTAAAAACAATATGGGCTTATGCCCATATGTTCCCGGCCCAGGTGTCTTTGCAGCCCAAGATTTTAGGCTCACGCCCAGAAGCTGAAATTTGAACAGAATATGGGCGAAAGCCCATATTCTGGCCCAGGCCCGGTTGGAGGTCTTCTTCAACCTCCAGCCGGGTCTCAAACTTCTGCAAAACCGAGTCACACGACCCGATCTTAACCCGGAGATTAAAAAAAAGACATAGTTGATTTTTGATGAAATCTCTCCATGGGTCTTGCTTCTAACATCAATATAATTTACTAGAATGAATTAAACGAAAAAAAAAAAGAGTAAATTTTCCACATACAAATTTCAAAATTTCGGATATAAGCCTCCCATGGCCAAAATTCGGTTTTCTTAAATTTAAGCCCTGAAAAACTTACCTTAATCCAACAACAGGATGCTAAAACATATATATAACAATACCCATGCAACGATTTACAATGAACATCAATCAATTAAAATTCTAGAACTTTTTCATGTATAAACCCTAGAATTTCAAATTTAAAATTCTCACTCAATTCTCAACGAAATTATACAAATTATATATGGTTGGAAAGATCTCGACATGTAGAATAAAAGCCCTAAGGTTTCAGAATCAATCGATCAAAAAATCCACATGAAAAAATAACGCTCATATTCGGCTCAAAGAGAAAAATTTCGAATTTGTCCATAAAAAAATAATTTTGGATTCTATAATCATATATGACTTATATCACATGTAGAAAATTATTCTCATAAATAACTAATTAATCAAAAACAATTGGATCTATATATGACTGTAAAATACCAAAATTGATAAACACAGCGGGATTAAAACATTTGAGCCATTGCTTTACTTGAAGAAAAATATATCAACCCGATAATCGGAGATTTATTGGAGTGCCAGATCTTCCTCTCTATGACCTATTTTAGCAGTTTGGGATTAAGGCAACTGATAGATACAACCTACCCAGGCTAGAGATGGGATCTAGCAAATCTTAATCAATAGCGTGTTAACTAGGCCTCTCCCATTACGGATTTCAAACACAATTATCTACACTTCGCTACTCAACTGGGGCCGTTATTAATAGATGTCAAAACTCAATTCAATAAGATAACTCAAGGGTTTAATAAATATTGGAATATCCATTAACTCGATTATTTAAAATAGAAAATTAATTAATTAATGTAAACCCATATATAAGAAATTTCTAACATTTTCAACAATAGACATATGGGTAAATTCTATTATATATATGCTCAGCGTCTTCTAGGCTCCGATTCCAGGAAGTTGCCAACCCGTCTCTTTGTCGCATCCATCCTGTTCTGAATTGCCTTGTGGCTGAACCAAACCAGGATCGGGAGCAACAGCACTGCAAGCAACAAGATCTCGTAAAATGCCCAAATCAGTGTCCCTGCAAACCTGTTGGCCTTCGGGAATTCAACTATGATGGAGACGAAGAAAGTCAAGCCGAGAATGAGCATGGAGAAGTAAATAATGAAGGTGTCGGGCAGTAACCCAATCGACGTGGCCCAGATAGTGCTGATGGAGGTGTAAAAGGCTAAACTGTTGAGAACTGTGAAGAAGTAGACCTTAGAACCACCCAAGATCATGTTTCCAGCCATATGTGGTTTCTGAACAACGCTTATGGAATTGGTGATAGGATCAGAGTCGTCTTGCCAATAACCTCCAGGAGTACTAAGCGCAGCCTGGTAAGTGCCTGTTGCAATTAAAGTGGCCACCACAAGGATCATGTTGCGAGTCTGTTCATCCCGGATTCCAAAGTACCTACTGCATTTCTCAAAGAGAGTTAATTTCCGGCTCAAAAACTGTGATGGGGTGAGCGAAGTCCCAGCAGTTCCTAACATGTCCTGGATTTCTTTGTCGCAGTGGCCCTCCCGCGAGATGTCCAGGGCTGTCTTGCCATTCACCTTCACAAGGCGGTCCGTGTACATGCAACCCAAGAAGGGACGGTTTTTAAAAAGGAATGGACGGTCCTCGGTAAGCAACTTGACGACCTACAAGGCGTACGAAGAGAACATACTGAAAAACTGTAACATGTGAAGAAGAAATCCATCTGTTGTTGTCAAATATAAAGAAAAACGTAATACCCTAGACTCTTGATGGGTCGGTTTCTGGATATTTTGCTAATTTGTTTCATCCTGATACCTAAGTGGTTTTACCAAAAACTATGAAAGCAAACCTGAAGCTGATTTGTGGACACTGCAATATGCAATACCGTGTTGCCATCCTCATCCTTCCAGTCCAAGACCTCTGTCAGATACACTCTTTTCATCCATCCAAGGAGAAGTTCGAATGCTTTGATATTGCAGCTCTTCACAGCAATGTGAACCGCGGTCTGGCACTGGCTCGTTATGTCCTCGATGGACCACTTGCAAGCACAAAGGAAGTCGGCCAGGAGCTCCAGCTCAGCGTCTCCTTCCCTTTCAGCAATGTAATGCAAAGGAGTGATCCTCTCTCTCCCTTTGACGCGGATCAACTCGGGGTCAATGGTCACCAGAGCTCTCGCGGTCTGAAAATGCTCACGCTGCAAAGCCAGGTGCATCGGACCGAACCCCTCTGGGTTCAGCCTTCAAGCAAATGAGGGCCTTAAAGTGGCCAGCTCCACGGCGACTTGGGTTTTGCCAGCGGCCGCAGCTACATGCAAAGGAGTATTAGGGAACGGCTCCTTGGTTGCCCGGTCCAAAAGTATTTTCGAGATTTTGGACGAGTAAGGTATGCAGCGCATCAACGTCATCATTCAATATTGCCTCTCGAAACTTCTTGTCCATTTGTGTTTTAATCTCTAATTGATGGGCAAGGATGTTCAACCATATAGATTTGCAACTTAAGTGAGCAAGTTTGCGCATAAATGGAAAGTTTTGCATCTTTACTTCACGCTTGAGGTGTGAAATGTAACGAAAATGGGGCACTCGAATGAAACAATGGTTCGAACCTCAGCTCATTGGAAATATAGAACTTGTACTTTTTACTATTTTCTTTTCTGAACATTCCATCTGCTGGACTCGCTTTGCTTTTTCGCTTTATCTGGCCCAAGGCAAGAATATGCTCTCGAAGAGTGATAGAGAGGACCAAACTCTCAAGTCATAAGGAGAAAATTAAGTAAAAAATCTTAAATTTATTGTACTTTCACCAATTTGATTTTATTTTTTTCAATTTTGTCATGGACAATTTTTAGTAATATTTAAAAAAAAATTACTATCTCTCTCTCCAATCTCCTCTAGGTCTATACAAGGCCATCACAGCCACCATGGCCACAAACCTAGAGCTTGAGATCGAGCAGCCATGGCCACAAAACTAGAGCTCGAGTTTGTAGTTGCCATGAGCTCTAGTTTCGTGGCCATGGTCATGAAATCTCAAGGAGTTGAGCTAGGGCCGCCAAATCTCAAGTCTGCAGCTGCCTTCCTCTTTTCTTTTCTTTTTTTGTTTAAGCTCGAGTTTGTAGTTGCCACAAGCTCTAGTTTTGTGGCCATGGTCATGAAAGCTCAAGCAGTTGAGCTGTGGCCGCCAAATCTCAAGTTTGCAGTTGCCTTCCTCTTTTCTTTTCTTTTTTGTTTACTTGTGGCCGGTGACGATCGTAATGCCCTCACCCTACCTCGCTACCACAAGTAAGGCTACCTTGCCCTTGGCCCCGAACCCAGAGCTCGAGCTCGAGGTTCGTGGCCATGGTGACTATGATGGCCTTGCCCAAAGCCTAGCGAGGGCTTTGTGCCCTTGAATAAAAATTCAATTAAAAAATAAAAAATATTGATGTATCATTAAAAATTGTCTACGTTAGTATTGGCCATACCATGTAAGACAGTTGGCATCCACATCCGATTTTTACCCAAAATTGATTGAATGGATTCAATCGGCAAAATGTGAAAAAGTCGAGAACTCAATTGGTAAAATTAAAATATTTATAACTGAATTGATAAAAATATAATAAATTTAGAATTTTTTGGACAATTTTTTTTTTTTTTAACTTTAACTGTCCAAATGAACTTAGGTATCTTCCGTAGCATCACGCAGATGGCTAATTTTTTACCAGATGCTAAGTATTACCAAACCAAATACTTGAACGAGATGTTTTGAAGTGGTCACGATCCTAGAGGTTCAATGATTCTATACACAATGGCTCAACCTAAAATTACACTCGTCTCACCTAGAAAAACTGTAACCAAGAATCGGTAATTTGCGGTGTGTCTCTTCTTATTGATAGATGCAACTCGTTCACTCTCTTAAGTTCCAAGTCCAACTAGCCTCTGCTGCACCAAACAGTTCGCTGCAGAAAATCAAGCAGATATCTTCTCCAAACTCCTTTACATGTCGCCATATCAGCAGGCCAAGTTGGTTCGTTCGCAGGGGAAGCGGCGACTTTGCAGCCATCTTTCTTTACATTTACTTAATCAAGAATGGCGGTCATATCCACCAGCCTCCTACAAATGGTCAGGCAGAGATCATGAAGGACTTCTTAGCAATTAGGGTGAGCATCAGTGTAGGGTCAACCCTAGACCGACCCTGACCTGGCCCAACCCCGCCGGCCCTAGTCCGAATCCTAAGGGGACTAGATCAATCCTTGATCCTGAAAATCTTAGATTAGCATTGTGCAAATCGATCCTTAATCCTGAGAGTTTTGAGTCAATTCAACCCGAATTAACCCTAACTGTATATATTATATATAATATATCTAAAACATAATTTATATATTTATAACGCTTTTGTATATGGTGTTATGAGTATTATTGATAGATGATTACATAAACTTTCCATCTTGTCCCATATCTTTATAAGTAGTCTTAGTCACTTTTATGGTTTCTTGCTTTTAGCAAGTGTGAAATTTCTATGATTGCCTTTACCAAAAATAAAATAAAATAAAATTCTATGATTGCCTTATTTTAAGTTTGTTGAATATGTATAGGTATTTATAGTTTGGTTACACAACGCTATATTGTCAATGGATATAATTTGAAATTGTAGGTTTGCCATTTTAGGAGAACAAAAAAATGAAATAAAAAAATCATCGGTTGGTTTAAGTTGACTCTGGAATCGGACCACACCTATTAGGGGTCTAGTCCTCGGTCCCAAACTCAATAGGATCGGTCATCGGTCTCAAAAATTGCGAACCAATACTATGTAAGTTGATCTTTAGGTTAGGGAGTGGACCGGCCTATCTTGGACCATGCTCACCCTATTAGCAATCAATGCGAAGCTCAGCCTTCTAAAGGGCCCAGCAAAGAGAATGCTGCTCTATTGCACTGCCATTCTGGGATACCAATGTTATCAAATTGCTCGAGCACTGTCTGCAATCTATGGCAAAAACCATGGCCTTAAGAATGCTGCGTTCAACTTGACGCTTAAGCATAACAAGGTTGAGGCCTTCAAATTGTTGCTTGATTATATTGCCTTTTGATACTGTGGAAGCTAATTAAATTGCCCTTCGACCCTCAAAAAAAGGAAAGGCTTCTCAGATGATCAACATTCTTGATACTGCAAAGTTGCATGATAGGGAGAAATATTTTTTTTTTTGGTAAATATGATAGGGAGATATTGATTCGCACGATTGCTTCGAATGGTTTCATAAGTGATAAAACGCGGAGCTTTCCCCTGTGAAAAATAGTATCAAGCAAATCGAGGAGGAACTTTTAATCGGAAGGGATGATGAAGGCCACACCATCTTGCATTTGGTCACCAGGCTTCTCATCCTACAATGAATTTTAATTCTTGAAAATTTAAGACTCCAGCAGTTGGCCTATTCTTAAGATTTTGAAGCGGAGTGCATCCATTTCTTATCATACCTCTGATTTACGACTTCCCTCGGGTCAAAAATTTGCAAGCTGTACAAATCACTGGTAATGCTAATGAGTTGACAGTTGAGTCCTTGCGCCTGTGCAGATGCTAGAGGAGCTGCTGAGGATTAACCTTTATACCCATGTTGGGGAGGCGTTGATGGGATCAATTCCAAATGGTTTTATATGAGAGTTTCAGCGTAATGGGGTTCTTCATCTATTTCACCAGGGAGGACTAACCTCTAAAGGGGATCTGCTCTATGCCGGTTATTACATGGTGAAGGCCAAAGAAGTGAAGACAAAGTAAGGGCACATCTGCTCTATAGGAATATGTGTATTTGGTGTTAGCTACAGCGGTCTATCTACGACCAGGAGATTCTCCGATTCTGAATACATTCTTATATGCTGTGTATGTAACCTATACATTTCTGAATGGTTAACTAGTCATGAAGTTACGTGAGATTCCAATGGAAGTAATGTGCCCGGTCTTAACCAAACGCAAGAAGTGAATGTATCATCCTGGAGACAAGCTAGTCTTTACACATTTCTTGGACCTTGAAGTGCGCAGGCAAGCGCTTATATCAGTTTTGCTGTGATTTACAAATCTTGGCCCTTGGCAATGGACAGGAAAGAGTCTAGGAAGCAGAATTGGCTCACAAGAAAATCATCAGGATCATCTTTAGGCTCAGCACACATCCATACGCATCAGGCACTACTTTCTACTTATCCTTGTTCTGTTTCATCATGTCGATATCTTGTTTCGAAAAGATCTTAAAACAGGTTATTTGAGTGAGGAACGTGTGTTTATACCACTAAAAAAACAGACTTTTCATTTCAAGTTAACTCATTAGCATCATCTTCATTGGCTTCCTCTTCTTTTCATCAATTGGCATAATTTGCTATACTGAAAAAGCAGAATTGATGCACCAAGGGTGACAAAAAAACAAAATAGTCGCAACAGAACCCTGTGAGTGACCATCTCTTCTGCATCGAGAGCTATATTACATCCTGTGCGTCATCCTATACAAATTGAAAAAAGAAGAAGAAAAAGACAACCCACCTATACTCATGTCAAGAAGATTCCAAGTTCAAAAGCTGAAGCTAAGAAGAGCATCCATAAACCCCATTCACAAACTTTCCTTAGTTAGCCATGCAAGTGACCTGTCGTGGCTTTGGCACAAAGGCACGCCCAAATAAACCCTAGAGACTAAAGCCTAACACCCGACAAAATGATTATCAGGGATGAAGAGGATTCGGGTATCCTGAACTACTACTAGTACTTGCCTGTTGGGAGCCAAAACTCAGTGCTGGGTGAAGAAGCTCTGCTTGAGCAAAGGAGCCATTAGATGGCACATCGACCAGAAGATCCTGATCATTACTTTCATCTATGACTGGGAAAGAATCCAGCATTAGAGTGCTATTATCAGGAGGCAAGGCAAAGAGGCTTCTCGGACTGAAGCAAGAGCCATCATTGTCCAAGAGGTCCTTGTTTTCACAGCTACCCTTCCAAGCCCCCCCTTTTGGACTTTTCATCATCATCTTTGCTTCTGAAAGATACAAAGCATGAGATTATTAATTTCAAGACCATAAGATTGTCACAAGGTTCCATACAACATGTTTGTTTGACATTCTTAGAGCATGGACAAAGTTCAATTTCGCCATAACAGGATTTTTTTTTTTTTTTTCCAACCATGAATATGTTTAAAAATAGTCCAATTACCAGACATAATCCCTCCTACTACCTTTCAATGAAAGAGAGGAGGAAAACCTGAAAGCAAGATTTAGCTAGGATGAGCAATTAGCAATTTATGCCATCAAAAACTTTTGGTATCATGTGTTAGGACAGCAAAAGTAAGATCGCATGTTATGATAATTAGGATACTTCTTTGACTTTTAAAAGCTCTTATCTGGTTTGTCTTATTTACATCCTAAAATCCATAGACATTGAATGATTCAGCATTTAGTGCGCTCTGACCCACAGTGAAAGTTAATAGGAGATCAATTTCTTTCCACAATCCATGAAAAAACACATAAGGATTCACCTGGGAAGTTTTGACTTTGAATGTCACGTACTCTCTTGCCGTTTATTAAGTTTCTAGCGAGATTGGCATGATATCTGCCAACAGTGGACTCTCCAGAGGTATTTTTACTATCCTGCATCCAATGATTAGAATCTAAGCAAAGAAGCAGTAGATTGTCAAAACTCATAGGTAAAAGATACATGCTAATCTTTTCACGTACCTGGAGCTGCTGGAGGCACTCCACCCATTTGCATTTCATCGAACTAGAAAGTGCAAGCCTTCTCAGGGTCTTATAATCTTCGGCTTTCACCCCCAAAAAGGAGCGATCAAAGACTCCTTCAGAGAGAAGCTTCTGGAAGGAAGATAAGTTCTCCTCGAAGATAGGACTATCAAACAAGTCCTTAAGGCTGCACCAAAGAAATTTCTATGTCAAGGCATTAAGAGTATCAAACCTAATGATAACAATTTATCCAGGCATTTGCACAGGGAAGCATACAAGCAAGCAGATGTCATACACCATAGTGACTGCCTGCCTCAGACAGCACAACTAATCTAATCCATTTTTACCAGCATCTCATGAGAAATATGTTTTCCCAAGCCTGCCATCAAACCACATGAAAATATGGGTGACAAGGAGAATAACCTGTCAGGAAGTTGGCTGGTATCAACAGGAGGTAGGTACTTTTGAAGTTGCCGTCGCTCATCATCATTCAAGAGTCTTGCGAACTCCTCAAAGTTTAGCACTTCCTACACAAATTGTGAGAAATAAAAAATGAGGGGCCATCACCATATTGAGCAGACCATTGCTGGATGGGGGAAAAACAAGTGTCTGGGAATCAGGAACAACTTGAGCTAAGACTAAATCTTGTAGTTCATGTATATAGTTGACATGAATCATTGAATCAAAAAGCATTTAGAGGTAGAAAAAGAAACTTGGTTGGATCCGTGAAGTTCCCGTCATATCAAATTTACATCTTCGAAGTTGCTCTATTTGCAAATACACTAAATGAGTAAATGCACGAATTTGGAATGCATATGAAAAATGTGAATGAACAATTTTCAATCAACATGAAGAAAATCTTAAACTTAGGATGCTCATCGCTATAATCACAACAGGTACTTAAGCAATATCAAGTTGTTCAAGCTTCACTTCTATGGAACAATTAAAGGAAATAAGTCAACTCACTTTCAAATTTATGTAACATAGTGGCGAATTATGATTTCCTAGACCCTGCAGTTTCTCGTGCTGAGATATGTCCCTGTAATTACCAATAAGTGAGATATTAGAGAAGGGCCATATTGACCATCTGTCTTGCACTAGCAGCTTTTTTTTTTCCACCGATAGATACAAGCAATCTTTTAATAAAATGCACATTCTTTGCAGAAAAGAAGCACTGATCACAAAATGGTTCCATTTGAGCATGCCGTTGAACTATCCTTAGGCCATTCTCTAAATGGGGATGCCTGTAGCCTCAATATTCAGATCTTTAATTGAGATATCACGCAATTGTTATTTATCAATATTTGGTGCAATTTCACTAGTAAGAAGAAGAGTTACCTTCTAAGATGTTCGACTCTCATTCCTTGTCCACTAGAGTTTTTACTCCTCTCCATTCCAGGTTTCGCACTTGGAGAACTCACCATTCTTGCATTGTTATATAGAGGGATAGATGCAGGACGAGAATAGGCCTCGCTTCTCTTATAATGCTTGCGGTCAACTGAGAGAGAGCTTGCTTCAGATTCCTCATCTCGAGCTATTGCACTTGGATGTCTGATGAGAACAGTTCCATGGCCTATCTCAACAGAACCCATTGGCATTTCACTCTCCAAAAGTAAATCCTCTTCTGAGGAACCAGATAAGCATGAAGATTGTTGTTCATGTAATATAGTGTGCAAATCTCTCGTAAGTTTCTCAACTGGAGAAGGTTTCGGACGATTCACACATGTCCTCTTCCGGGAAGGCACCATCGAATCCCACACAACTGATTGAGCCGGACCTGTCAAAGCAGCAAAGGAAGAGGAGAGAATCAGCAACAAAGGAGCAACATTACCATATAAAATTAGCAGCAGGGAGCTACCCACATATTCTCTACCAAAATGAAGGCAGTTCTTCCATAAGATTTGTCACTGATAACAAGAAATTGCACTCATGACAAACCATGTAGTCTGTGATATTGTAGCAGAGACTACACCCACCCTTCTAGCAAAGAAAAATGATTCTGATTTGTGTAAGCACTCAAGAAATTTTTTAAATTATCGAAAATCAAATGTACGAATAGATTTAGGTACACTAGTCTGTCTGTTTTCATTTTCCCTCTTCATTATCTATCTTGAATCTTTCCAATGTGAAAGAGTAGCATTTGATATTTCTCACTTATAGTATTGGGCAACATTTCTTTACTCTTCCTTCTGAGTAGAGGACTATGAGACTCCCCTGCCAATGACTCATTTGGACCACACGTAATAACTATAAGTGCCATCTTGTCCATGTCTGCTTGATTCTTCAGAAGAATGAAGAACAAGTTCTCTTGTTTTGAAGTACTAGAAAAACGTACTTCCATAAATAGGAAATCGATGTCCAACCTGTCAAATCACTAGCATCTGCACTGCCAAACTGTGCATCAGAGTTGGATATAGCTGAGCCGGAGCTGGACCTATTACTTGTATCATCATCTATAAACTTTTGGAAGCCTTGATTATAATCAGACACAATCCCTCCAAAAACCGTATCGTCTGTGTTCTGCTTTCTCTTGGGAACTTTTACTTCCCTGTTCTTGTTTATGTTTATGGATATGTTTTTCCCTCTGCCGAATCTATGATCCTCATAATCGCCAGGTTCTGCCCGTGCATGCAAAGGGGTATAGTTAGCCAGTGTACCCTTTGTCCTCCATCGAGACCCACATGCATTACACAGCACTGGCTTCTCAGGAGGGCCATTGCGCCAAAGAGGGGTGCCTGATGCAATGTTCAAGAATTAGCAACCACAAGCAAAAGATATACGCATGCAAATTACAACTAAATCAATCGTAGTAGAGAACAGAGAGAAAAAAAAGGAACTTCAAGTGGTAACTTCAGTTGTCATAAGCCCAGCAGTATTTTCATGTGCTCGATGTTGGGTTAGTGAAAGCTCCGAAGAGACAAAATGCTAATTTCAAGCTTACTATCGAAAAGAAAGAAGTAAATTTCACATAGCATTGTGTCAACAAATCAGCAGATTGCACTTCAATAGTAGTTGAGAGATATGTCTCAATTAGCATCAAATTCTTCATTCATGTGTCTTGTTTAGCACCGGTAGTCAAGTAACTATAGCTGATAATATCAGCATGCAAGACAGCATGACAAGTACAAGAGAAACCACACACTGAATTGATAATCCAGATGAAACATGTGGTTTCATGCCAAACTAATTTCTTATGGCATAATTATCATCATGTATCAAACGACTTTGTGTCAAAGCAGAGTGTGCAACAGACATAAAATGAATGACATAGCTCTTGAGGAAGGTTCAACAGTGAAAAGCAACTCCCGAAATCTCATCATGGTCAGAACTTCGAAGTGCCTACGAGAGATACATAGGATTGAGATAGACACAGGTCTTTGCATGCTTGCCATTGCTACTGAGAGCAGAAAAAATGGATTGCAGACGAGGTGATTTCTAACTTTAGTGATCAGTTCAATATGCAAAGGAAGTATTCAAGTGTCGGAATACAGATGAAATAGTAAGGTTTGAATGAGCGTTAAGGAGGTAGCATGAACTGGTTCTCGATGGTCAGAGCATTTCACACAATCAAACTGCAGATTGAGAGAGCCAAAATCCTGCCCCATCAGTGCAGCATCTGAAGCAATTTGAAACCACAAGGGTAATTTGGTTGCAGGACGTTTGCAGTCTAGTTTTGGAACGGTATGACTTGGTGACCATTAATTGGAGAATGTGGCCCATTATACAGAAGTTTTGCAAAGTGTTACCAAACACAAAGCGGAAGCTGTGAAACAAAGCTGCCCCTTTAGCACATTTTTTCCCAATTGAATCGTTGAGGTCAGTTGACATTGTCAACTGCACGGATTCAGCACAAATTCACAGGATTGGGGAAGCTACAAATCAACAAGAACGATGCAACAGCCCATCCCTCAACAAGACTCCAGACTCAATTTGCAGTGATGACATTAGCAACATGCCAGAGTCAAAAGGCACGCTCCAGTCAGTCACAGCACAAAGGGAATTGCAAGATTCAGGGAACGAATGAGAAGACCAAAGAAGGTCACTCAATTCATTGGGAATTTCCAACTCAACCCAGTTCAGAATCGAAAATCCACCTCGGATTCTCAAGCCAGATACAGACCCCATAATACATACCATAGCAGTTCGTTTTTGCAATTTTCATGTAATCCATCTCTTCCTCTCTTGGATGGAATTATGTTAGAATTATAAATCTAATCCATGGTCAGCAAAAGTTTCAGTATATATTGAAGGAAGCAAAAGGAAAAGGAACAAGAACCCACTCAATCATTTCTGGAATTATAAGCACAAAACTCAAAGAATTATTGGAGAAACAAAAACTCACTGGTAACTCCACAATGGTAGCAAGGCCCTTGCTTGCCCATGTTCTTTTTTTTTTTTTCCCCACAAGTGCCAAAAAAAACGGTTCAACCCAAATCGAGAGAGAGGAAACAAAGGTGGGAAGGCAAAATTTATTCAGAAAAGGTCCAAAAAGTTCCAAATTTGTGCAAAAAACATATATACAAGTGATTTTGTTCAAGCCTTTGGTGGCAGAGATGCAACTGGGCACAGCAAGCGTCGTTGTAAGAAGAGAAAAAAAAAAACCCAGAAGAAAACTTCTGCGGAAGGGAGCAGAACTCACGAGCCCAGAAGAGTTTTTATGTCTTTTAGTCCAATCAAAATCAGAAGATTAGCCAAGAGAAAATAAAAAGAGGAGAAAATCAAGAACCAGAACTGAGAGAGATTGAGATGGGTAATTTAGCTGTGAATCTGTACAATCCAATGGAAGAGAGAGAACACCATTAAGAGGTATCTAATAAATGGGCCTTGAGAAAAAAAAAAAAGGAAGGTTGAAATGAAGGAAGGAGGAGGAGAGGAAGAGGAAGTGTTTTTCTCCTGTGCATATGAATGTGACCTCCTTGTTGTGGCGTTGCATATGAAGCAAAAGAGAGAAGAGAAGCAAAAAAAAAAAAAAAAAAAAAAAGGAGGAAGTGTGCAGCTTCCCTCTGCTTTTTAATTTAATATTTTTCTTCTCCCTTTTTTGATGTCACTGAATAGAATTTTAGCTTCTTTTATTCTACGGAAAAAAAAAAATTTTAAAAAACATGATAAATTAAAGATTTTTTAGTATTTAATCGAACCCGCAATGGGGGTCGGGGAAAGAACAATATAACTGCACATACCATTGTTGACTATAGACTTTTCTTATTTCACAAATAAGAGGGATGGAGTTGATTTTTATCCCCTCTTTTTTTTATTTTTTTTTATTTTCTCTCTGTTCTTGGATTTCTTGAAGAAGGGCAAAAAAGAAAAAAAAAAACACTTTTAGGGATAGATAGGAGGAGCAAGGAAAGCAACGAGGCAGAGAAACGACCAAAGAAAAGGAGCAAGAAACAAAGACAGCCCCGTTTGGATTCTTCCTTATAATTCTCCCCACCCAAATTTTCTTTCCTTTTTTCCCTTCTTTTCTTAATGAGAATTCCAAATTCCTTTGTCCAACTAGGCTTCCTTACAGTTTCCTATGTGGTGGCGAATGTGATGACACGATGTCTGCCCTATGAATTCGCCATGGCTGGCCTCGAAAGAGCTGAGCCCAATGTCGCCATCCACGATCCCACGTCCGCCCCCCGCCCTCTCCGGTCGCACGGCCCGATCCAGGACGGGTCCCTCACCGGCCGTGATTTCAAGAATCGACCGAACAAAATTTCGAGAAAGTCAAGATGGGATTTAGGACGAACGAAGAGTGGTCGAGGGGAAGGGGCTGTGATTTAGGGGAAATTTTGCCGTGGGGCCGGGACCTCATCGTAGCTCCTCTCTGCCTACATGGGAGTTTCCGATCTTTTTTTCTCGGATTTTCCAATGCGATGAAATCGGATGTCGTCACGAAACCATGTAGTGGGCGGGCAGGCACCCTCTTGACTTTGACCCTTATCCGGGGACACGTGTCATCCTCTCAATGCTGCCCACCTCCTCTTTTTGGGGCTGTGGAATTCCGCAATTGGTCCGAGCCTTGGAACTTTTCTTTTTTCTTACACTGGGGGGAGGTCAACACCGGGGGGGTAACGTTTGGATTCCCGACCCATTTCTTTCGATTTCAACATTAGGGTTTTCCTTTCCTCGTTTCACCGGATTATCATTGACCATTCCTACACTCCCCCCAAAAAAAAAAAAAAGGGAAAAGAGAAAGGAGAAAACTCAGTTGAGAATACCCAGCTCAGATGTTGATGAAAGCACGTTAAAGAGAGTTTGGACGGCTACGGAACCGTCGCCAAAAGGGAGGATTGATCTCTCTCTTTCGTTTAATCCCAAAAGTCATGCTAAGGAACATGGGGGTGCTTTAGTTTATTAAACAAAACCCAATACCAAATCACTTCTATACACACTCGCAAAAAACGATAAAAGAGAAAACGTACAAAATGGAGTGGTTTTGGATCTCTTCTGTTGATTGATTGAGCGCCTATTATCTAATTCAATTACTGTCCGTTGACTTCTTCCTCATGCAATTTGTATAAGTTTCGGATTCAAAGGGGGCAAAGATAATCCGAAATACTACTATACACATTAACGAAAAAAAAAAAATATATATATATATATAATAGAGACGTACAAAATGGAGTGGTTTTGGATCCCTTATGTTGATTGATTAAATGCCTACTGTCTAATCCAATTTATGTCTGCTGACTTTTTTCTTGTGCAATTTGTGTCAATTTCGAATTCAAAGGGGGCAAAGATCATTCGAATACTAAATATTTTAGAACAATTCATATCGGTCCAGTCGTATCTATTTGCCTTTGCATGAAAAGATTTTTAAAGATTTTTCTTTGACATTTTTAGTAAGTAGCATATTATACATTACCCTCAATTATAGAATATAATTGAAGAACGGTTGGGCCCCATTTGTATTCGTAATCGCTGGTCCTTGCTGCGTTCCTTTTCTCTTTTTTATTTTGTCTTTTCTTTTAACTTGGGAAGGTATATATGCTGGGACACTTCTTCGTAAAAATCAGCTCCGTGAGCAAGTGAAGATTAGGCATAGAGCCCACAACATTTCATGATTAAATATGTCATCGACGTAACCTATAATCATATACCTAAGTTAGCAAAAATAAAGTACCTTAATTTATTGTATTTTCCTTGATTTATTGGATTAATAGCAATGAGAAATTACATATTTTTCCAAGTAAATTGCTCTAAAAGTCATGCAATCGAACAGAGCATTTATTATTTTATGAAATTTGGATGAGGTGGTCACTTTGAGGAATTTTCATAAATTTCATTTTATTTTAATTATTTTAATGGGAGTTGGTAACTTAGGGGCGGCTAAGAGTGCTAATATTTTATTTGAACACGTTTTTTACTTGGTCAAAATTATAACGCTCACACATTTTTCCTTTTTTTCTTTTTTGTGTATTAGATTTTTTTCTTGCCATCTATGTATTGTGGTTAACTGGGCGCAAATAATAACCATTTCACGTGGGCCCTAATTCTTGCTAGGATTTTTCTATTTTTATTCTCTAAACAAATTTTAAAGCAAAAATACGCGTTTAATAATAACATAATTTTTTTTCTCAGAACAAAAATTCATTTAATAAACATTCTTAAATATCTCCCTCCCAAGTGGCTAGCTGGCTAGTGATGGGTGACAGCAATAGGTAAGTGGCCAGCCAACGCAAATGCGAGCGATAAAAAGAGTTTTTATTTCTTAATGTATTCCAAAAATAGAAAAGTATAAAATTTCTACTTCTCATTTATATTCCAAATCTATTTTGAAACTAAAAAATTATTTCGAAAATAGAAAAATGAAGAAAAATGATTGCATGATAGTTTTTAATCTAAGTCTATTCTAAATTACAAAAAAAAAAAAAAATTATAGATAATTATAAATTGTCGTGGAACTCATTTTTTCAAGAATTTATGATTCATAACAAACTATTATTCTCATAGTACCCCAAAAACTATTATGCTAGCAAAATCTAAAAATAAAATTACGTTACCAAATGAATTTTTATTCCAAATGTGTTCTTAGAAACAAAAAAATAGAAAAACTGGTAAACAAAATGGTTATCATCAGCGAAGCTGTGTTTAAAACTTTTTTTGTTTTCAACTATCATTATTGATATTACAAGTTTAAATTTCGCTATTGAAAGTTTAATTCTGCATTTGATGATTTCAACTAAAATTCTCCAAAACCAAGAGTTGAAAGTACAGATTTGCCTTTGCAAATAAACTTGAAAATGATTTTCATTTGGCTTTCAACTCCGAGTCTTGTGAAGTATGCGTATCATCTTATCATCAATTTAATTTAAGTAAACGTGACATGTACATGTAACATCTAATTATGAATCGATAAACTATTTGTCATTTAGAAAAAATTTCAGGTGAAAAAGTTGAATTTTCTGCTAGCAAGTCTGAAATTTTTTTTTTTTTTTTAAAATGGTTGATAAATCATTTACTTGCTCAATAGAAAAAAAAAAAACTCACTCTTACAATATTGATGTGGTCAATCTAATTAGTGAATGATTGATTACTGAACTTTATTTTAAACTTTTAAATTACAATATTTCTAATGAAGCTCATAATCAATGAAAGCATTCACTATAAAAATTTAAGTGCCGATTTTTCTAGACATTTCCAATCTTATTTAATGAGATATTTGGACTATCTTTTGATAACTTGACTCATATATAAGTGTGATATATTGTTGGTATTTATTTGTTGGATCCTCAAACAGCCCTAAATTACTTATGGATCTTAAAGGAAAATTCCATCAATTTAGTAAATCTAATTCTTTCAAACATGAAATGATATAAGTAAGTTAGATTTGTTAATGTGACCCAAACAATTCCATCTTTAATTGCTTTCTTTTGGTCCAATTTTTAATCACTTTAGAATGATATGATATTGAGTGAGAATAACTAATATTGACCTTACCTGAAGTAATAGACTTCTTGATTATTTATCCTTCGTACGTTTTATCTATATTTTATAAATATGAAAATTATAATTTTATTTATATAATATATTTTTTTTACTTTTTGTTTCTTATGTTCTCATTTTAGAATAGATTTGATAGGGGAATTATTTTTATTATTGTTAATCTTTTCTTTTTGGTATTAGAGATGGTAGGTGATTTTTAAGACTATATTTCATTCAAACACCCAGATCAATCGCGAAAAATAAAATTTTACTATTGTTCTTTTTTATTTCAATTTCAAAGCTAAAGTCAAAAGTTTGATTGACCATTCAAGAAAAATGCTTGAATAGCGAATTTCACGGCACCCAAAACACCAAATGTTGGAAGTAATGATTTGCTGTTTAAATAAACTTGTAAATGATGAGTGGTTGGCACTCTTGAATCTCGAGTCATAATGCACTAAGTATGTTTTTGACATCTTAGAATTGATTTAATTTAGCCAAATATGATGAATATAAAAATATGTAACATCTAATTTTAACATGTCGAGTGATTTTCTTTAATCAACATTGTCTCGCATGATAGAAAAGAAACTCTCTCACAAAGAATATTGCGGTCAATCTAACTAATGAAGAATAGGTGCACTTTATTTCGGAAACTTTAAAATGGAGTTTTATTTTTTAGCTCCCATTGATGCTCACAGTCATTGAAAATATCCACCATAGAATTAATATGCCGACTTATATAAACATTCCTAATCACATATAGTGCGATAAAATGAGTATATGTATATTTAATAATTGGATCCTCAGGCACTAATGAAAATTTTTAAAAAATATTTTAGAGGTAAAAATTGATCAATTAAGTGTATCTATTTTTTTCAAGTGTAGAACGATTCAAGTAAGTTACATGTGTTCATGTGATCCACTTTTTAATTCCATAATTCTTTAAATTGCTTTACAGCAATATAATATTTAATCAAAATAATTAATATGGACTTCAACTAGAAAAGACAGTGTACTTTTCAGTTATTGATTATATATTATTGTGTATAGTTTAGATATGCGGAGATTTATATTTATTTCGCTTATAATGTTCGGTAACTGTGTGGGACTAATAAAAGAGTCATGTGACCTGTTGGATGATTTTCACATACCTCCGACTGGAAAGAAAAAGTAAAAAGAAAGCGAGTGTATCTCACACAAAATGAGTTTTAAGACAAGAGGCTATGTGTCTTCTCGAATATTTTCTAATGCTTATGGCTTAATTTCAACTCTTTCCTTAATTTATTTGTTTATTACTTTTTATCAATTTAAATTTATTACTCAAAGATACGTCGCAAGCAAGAAGAGAGAGAGAGAGAATTAAAGCTCTATACATTTTGATATTGTGATGCAATGTAAAGCATTGGTGTTTGAATAATCTGGTGTTTTGTCATTGTCGACTTTTTATTTGTCTTTTAGCTTTTCAATTTGAAACGTCAATAATAAATATCATCAAAATATTGTCATTGCCTATAAGCGAGGGAGGAGATAGTGATGATCCGAAAAGGAATATCTAATGGTAGAAATCCATCTCTAGTTTCTTCAAGGTAATGATGATGATAAGTAAATCGATAGATGGATAACATACCACAATAAAGTCTTGGTAACAATCGAAAGTGATAATTTTGGTGATTTGCCATCTTCTTTTGAGCTTTGTATATGCTTTCTACAAGTTTTCTCTGTATTTTGCAATGACAATAAGATGGTTGTATTATTTTTTTTTCCATGAATGTTCATATTTCACTATTAATTTCACTCGCCTGCACCACCAAATTTATGTACAAATTAGGTGACACGTGCACGACTTAGGTGAGAGAGAGAGAGAGAGAGAGAGTATGATTGATTCCTTGGGTTAAATTGTATGAAGCTTCATATAGAATATACTAATGAGTAGAGACAAAAGAGAACATGTCTTGAGAAGGAACAAGAACCTAATCTGCGATGCCAGCCATGACCACCCACGAATTTCACCTTATTTTAATGCAATGGATAGGCAGAATGTTCTTCATCATGTCGCATGGAGAGAGATACTATTCTCTTCTTGTTTGAGTATTGTGACAAAAAAATAAATATTTCTAACACCCGTTTCCCCAAGTTCTAGTAATTACTTGATTACGATTGTTTGGTATACATATATACCATTTTTGTATATTGTTCTTGGAAAACGGGACAGTGAAGTTAGACCTAATCAGGTCACTAGCCAAGTTAAACTTTGTCCATTTACTCTCAACAATGAAAGCTTATTTGGAGAGATCTTGGATCAAGGGAAAGTACATAATTGACAGGTAAGCATTAAGTTTTAGATTTGATTGAGAGCTAGTCCATTTAATCTACTAAAATTGGGTTTGCACATTCATGATGAATAGTAAGTCCGCTCATTCCTATTGATAAAATATGTTTATCATTTCATTTTTCTTTTTAAATGGAGATGCAATTCTACTAAGGAATTCAGAAATGCTGTACAAATTGCAGAATCTAGGATGATTCCACACTCAACAAATTTCGAATACAAATGGCCATTACAATAATTTTGTTGAAGCATCGATTTCATACTTTATTTAAATACAAAGAGCGTGATGTTTTTTTTTTCTATTTAAATTTGTGATTCATCATTTTTTTTCTATTTTAACTGAATTGCATATTTTAGGAACAACCATCTTTTTCAAGTGAAAGTTTTTCTCCATACTTTATATATCATCAAAAAAAAAAAATCAAAATCCGCACAAATTGAAAAAGAAACAACTGCCCTAGTGGTTCCCAAGTCACATATGATAAAAGGCAACATCACAAAATCAACGGTAGGGATCAGTTGGTGAGATCTTTATAATGCTTTGATATAAGTTAATCAAACTACAAGGTCCAGAAGATTAGGTGGCTAGATGCATCCGGCAATCCGAGTGGTCCTATTTCTCAACGTGGGTTGTCTCCAACATCTTTTCTCTAGGTATATAAAATTAAGTACGGTAAATGTACAATTTCTTGGATTTATTTAGTGCTTCAAGAGTACGAAATTCCCATTTACACAGGTTGATTGTCTCAAGTTCAGTATTATATATGTAAACAATTTTCATGCAATAATTGATTTTGATGAATGTGAACATCTACATTTGAGAGAAGTCCAAGGTTGAGCCATAATTATGTTCACATTCTAAAATTTGGTGTTTGAGCTCAAATCACCTTACTCATTAGGGTTGTAAAAAATGGACTACCCAAACTAGGAACCATTCGAAATGGATTGGACCAGAACGGTTTGGTCCAGTTTTCAGGAGTGTCGGTCCAATTCTTGATTCCTAAAAGTAGAATTGTAAGCGGTCCGATTCTCGGTTCCAAGGGGAAATTGGATCCATACTGGACCGAACCGACTAAATATACTTTTTTATTTTATTAGTTCTTAAAAAATTAGTAAAATATGAACTAAAAACTATCTTGATCCAATTTCAAGTACTGGGAAAAAAGGTAATGGAAAAAAAGTAGTGGGGAAAAATAAGTGACCGATTCCACTAGACCGAAACCAAACCGATCCTCTGTTCCAAGTTTTTGGGAACCGGGAACCAATCACCCCTATTACTCATGTACCAATAGTTACTTGATGCACATCGTACAAGATTTAGTGACACGTAGCTAAATTAGTTGGAGATAATTGTCCAAAACGTTTTAAACATATTATATGATTGCCAATTTAGTCATTAATTTTTCAGTTCGGTCAAATTAATCTTAAACTTTTTGATGATTTGTTTAGTCATTTTGGCAAAAATTAGTCGAAAATTTGATGTTGCGAACCCCACGGACAATTTTCACTCCCCTCTAGGCCCTTTGAGAAAGAAGAGTTGTAAAAAAAGAAAATTATAAAAATTATTCACATCAACGTTGATCGCGTCATATAAGATGGCCAACATCCATGTCATCGATTTCAGGCCAAAATTGGCCAAAATGATTAAATCGGAAAATCTTCAAAAGTTTTACAATTAAATTGGCCAAATTAAAATGATCATGATCGAATTGGTCGCCATACAATAAGTTTAGAAACTTTTGGACAATTTTTTTCGAATTAATCGTGTGCTTAAAAATTCTCAAGCGATCCGAGAGATAGAGAAAATGGATGCAAAACCAGAAAGAAAAAGACGAGTGGAGGGGCTTAGAGAGAGATGCTGACCCACTAGAAGTCTAGAAGCCACCAACAGGAGAGACCAATCGGAGAAAAAAAGCTCTCTCGTTTGCATCACGGTTCATGCCTGGCCAGGCCTACCAATCGAGCGTGGAAAGATTGACGCAGAAAAACCACTCTCTCTCTCTCTCTCTCTCTCTAATCGCTAGGACAAGGAAACACTGATTGATTGGTTTTAATCTAGAATGGTGGAGATTAAATTAAACAACCGACTTTGGGAAACATGAGGCCGTGGGTTTTGTCAGCTGTGGATGACAAGAGAAACAGGAATTGGTGTTGTACCAATCGTAAACTAATCAAAAGCTCCTAATGCTCTTTCGACATTTGGCAGGGATTTCACTTAATTAAAGCGATAATTCCTTGTGGTGCAGCACAACATGAGGGCCTCTCCCAATGCTAAAGATGAAGAGAAAGCCATAGAAAATGAAAAAGAAAAGTGTTTGCGATAATAGAGCAGCACTCGATTAGTATTTACTGTGCGCAGTACGGGCGCGCATATGGTCTGACGCTTCTAAGAGAGTGTGAAGACAGAATGCAAATCTAGCGATCCGAATCGAGGGATGGAATCGAAAGGACATAATAGGTTTAATGGCCGGAATAAGTTTTTGACTTTAAGTATAATGGTAACCGAGAGAAAAAGTCATAGTCATTAGGCGGAAAATTTTATTGGCAGCCCCGAACGTGACATCTCCAAAGGGAACAAAAATAGTTGAAAATTCAACTTTTTGACGTCTCTTTTCCACCTACATTTATTTCCACTCTCAGCTATAAAATAATGGGCAATAGCAACAGCTAGCCCCCCAACCCATCCATTATGCTACTTCTTGTTGAATTGCAAAAATAATTAATGTGTATTTCATGCATAATTACAAATCCTCCCGTAATTAATTGTTTTCCCTTCTCTGGACCAATCTGACACATTCTCAATTTGGCTAGAAAATGATCACTCATCCCAATTACTGTAATTAAGTAGAGCTGCTTAGATGTTAACCATTTGTATATCTTATCACTGTCCCTAGGGTGGGACCAATGCATGATATTTTAATATCTTCTATTTTAATCTCAAAAAAAATAAAAAAAATCCTTATCTAATAGTCTCCAAAGTTGATCTTAGACTTTGGAAGATATATGTCTTTTCTCTGTGTTTTAATCTCAAGCGTGGCCGGTGGAAAACTCCAGCCAAAAATTTCAATCTTTTAATGGTGTGGCGGACTAATTTTCATCACAACGTAAAAATTGCGTAAGATTTTTGCGTTCTTTTGTAAGGAGTCATATGAGCATCGCGTCATTTGTGATCTTGCGATTTAGTCTAGGCAAAAATTACCCGTCGGCAAAACAGGGTTTTTGCTCAATTCGAGTACTTATTGACTTTTAGGAAAAGTGCTTTCTACCCACTGAACACATTAGGAAGAAAATGTTAAGTTCAGCGAACTGATGCTGGAAATTGCTGTTTCTCCTCCACATTGATTTATATTGCTGACCATAGTGTGTCCGATTCTAAATCAAGTCCTTCCTTTTCTGTTCCCTTGATTTGGGTTACAGGAAAATGGGCAAAGAAAAGAAAACCGATAGGCTGACATAAGTCTCGCCTAATTCGACAGTTCAACAGAGTCCGATCGACGTGTAGATCGAACCACTCCGTCCGTGTGATATAGGACTTTCATCTTCGATTTCGATTGAAATGGAGAAAATCTAGAAGCAGCACGCTACACATGACTTCTGCAAGTCTTTTTCCACACGATTTGAAGTTCACTACGTTTCCCACAAAGTGCAAATACTGATCCGTGAGTTTCACAAACCATTCACGTCCCATCTTTAGGTCAAAAAGCACATCTTTTTCTGCACACTTTCAGGTAGAGCAAAGAAGCTTAAAGAGACAATACAGGGTCTAACCACCCATTAAACCTAATGAGTGTTACCGAGTCAGATAAACAATAGAGACCAGACGTATCTGGTGCGTGCGTATATGGGATGGAAAGATTCAAGATCTTCAGGATAGATCTAAAAGAGAAAAGTGGTGGGCTCTGATCGGGATAGCAATGTGAGGAGACACCTGTCCTATGGGGCCGAAAAGAACAAGTTATGGGTTACCATTTTTCTCAAAGAGGATTTCCTACTTTATATGCTTAAACTAGCAACAGGGGACGTGGGGTTTTTGGACTGTTCCTTAGATGAATGTACTTTGCTGGACAAAGAAAAGCGGCATTGCCCTTGAGGAATTTATGGTGGAAAAGAATGAGAAATTTCTTTCGGGAACGGTGGCTTTTAGTTAAAGGTGAAGATAGACGTGAAAGATCCTCTTTTATCTCTTTTTTTCTCTGATATGCGGTTAGCACGATAAGATTGAATCGCCAAGTTCAGAACGGGTGGTCCAGGTTAGGTTTCCGGCGCATGTTCATGTGATATGAGGATGGAGCTAGCCCAAGAACGTATTACCCGGATGATTCATGGGATCCTTTTTGTCAACTACATTTTATTTTTATTGAGAGATTGCAGATTGCCAAAAAGAAGAAGAGAAAATTGCAGAAACACTTGATATGATTCGACTGTCCTTTCGGCAAATGATTCGTGTAAAGTGCCCACGTAAAGTGCTTAGCATCATTCTTAAATAACGAAAGACATGACTAGTAGGAAAGAATCTCTACGCTGGAAGGTGAAGACGGTCCCTTTGAAGTCATTTTAAAGCGTGCATTCAAAAGACAAGCATGTGACTATTAGAAAGTATCGACCTTATCTGGAGTCCATTAACGCATCTTATTGAACTTGGCATACTCGGGTGCACAGATGCATCACGCTCGTTTGCCTCGTGTGCGGCACATCCTGAGTAACAAGGGATGAATAATGATGTAATGGAAAAGTATCAACTAAAAAGAATCCTTGGAAATCAAGTAACTATACCATGAGAAGAAACGACACCCTGAATTCAGCAGCTGCTGCCGGAATTTGGACTTAGGATGTACCCTTCGTACAATTATTACAACAAAAGCTGTTTAATAGTTATACAAAGTGTTGGCCAGAAGCATGAATTTGTTTTATATAATAATCAACTAGAAGCCTAGAAATAATTGCTTGAGCTCCACAAAATTTCCTCAATCTTTGAATAGTGATTACTTCGCCGATAATTGCTACATGCCATTACCTGTTCATTTTCTCGTTTCCTCCTCTTTTCTTGATATCTGCTTATGTTGATCTACATCAGCACATTTCGCATTTGACAATTTGTCTAAGTCCTCTCTCTCAAGCAAGGCTTGTCTCTGCATGGTTTTTACCATCTCCTTCATTGTCCTCTCCTCACCCTCAAGCTGCATTTTCATGATTGCCTCAGCCTGCTTGTCAATTGGCTTGAAGTAATCTTCAATGGCAGACTCCTGCATAGGTCATTATGTAACCTTGAGAAACACTAACAAATGATTGGATATCAAGACATTTAACTAGGACACAGAGATTTGCTTCATTTCATAGACAACCCAACAAGATAAAGGAATTTAAACGCACAAGCTAGTACCAAGAACACCGATTTGATATGATGCCAAAAGAGGACATGCAGAAGTAAAATTCATGTCCACAGCATGGCAGAAGCCAAACCTTCCAGCGATATCTGTTAGTGGAACATGATCCTTACATTATACATCACAAGAACCCTTTGTCCCATGAAGTGGGAAAGTTATACCCCCGAGAAAATTGAATGGGGAAAGACTAATATTCACTTTTAAGTAACCAACTCAATTCCGACAATCCTGGAGGTTCAATGTGGCATATACTAATGACCCAGAAAAACAAGAAACTGCCTGTATATGGTTAAAAAATAAAAACTGTGTAGTCAAGTTCTGAATAATCAAGTATACTCTTCCAGAAAAAAGAAGATAAAACTTACGGTTTCTTCCAGCCTTTTATTTAAAGCTTGCATCTCTTCAACCATTCGACGAACCTCAGACAAAATAACTTGCTCAGGGACCTTTCTTAAGGTTGCCTTCCTTTCTTGAGCCTGCAGAGGATAACATTCAACGAAATTCAGACTAATATAATGACAAACGGATGCATTGGCACCGAAATTCCCTGACAGGATCCTAACAGAATTTCAATTGTGAAGAAATGTTAAAAAATGTGGTATAAAGGCTATGCATTTCGGATGTAATTTTGCTCATCATAAGGTAAACTATCATTTTTGTCATACTAAAGACAATCCTCTCCACCAAGACAAAATATGCAAGTTACAGGCAGCATGATATGAGATAGCACCATCCCCTCACCCCCCAAGAGAGCTCAAAAAGAAAAGAAAAGAAGAACCAAAAAAGGACTATGGAGAAATTCAGCAGTCCATAAGGAGAAAATTAGTCGACATCCTTTGGATGCAAATAAAATTGATAATGTCATTTGCTTCCCGAAAATCTACCTTTAATCATTTGAAAAATAAAATTTTCAGTTTTTAAGGTTGTTTATCATAGACATTCCAGTGCAGTCCAAGGGTTTCCCAAAATCCGGCATTGTGGGGCCTAGATATATTCAGAGAATGAAGAGAAAATCAGACCACTGGCAAAGAAAGAAATATGAAATACTTTCTCAGCTCTTGTTTTGGGAGGCACAGCTCCAAAACATAACTCCTCCATTTTGGGGAGTTACCCTCAGTAAAAAACAACTCCTAAAGAGGAAGGCAGTTGACTTTATGAGGGTGGAGATGATAATTCTATTCAAACTTTAAAAGGACAACAGAAAGGTAACAGAACTAAATAGAAGAAGAAATGCAACATCTACACGTGCTACCACAAATAAAGGTTTATAAGCTTTTAAGCGTTGAGTCAGGTGATTGATCAACCACATTCTACTCTGATACTTAAAAACTCAGTATTAAAGCAAGGGTGAATTCTAACCACTGCGTTTGTCCTGTGAATACACGCAAGAGCAAACTGCAGAGTCAAAAGAAAGGAAGTAGCTTGCACTCCCCAAAAAAATACCAAGTTTGACTATGATGATGATGATAGATGTCACCGAGAAGAATTTGTTGGAATACACTCCAGTTCTGAGCATAGACAAAAGCTGAAACTGAAAGGATAAGCTTTTAGAGAGACTGAAGAGGAGAAAAATTCGATTCACGACCATGGTTGTTGAGTCGTAACGATACTGAAACTAGAATACAAAATATTTTCAATAGTGAAGGATAGTTCCATTCTACAAATGAATGAAATATCCATTGATATTATATGCAAGTATTGGTCTTCATTAATGATTGGAACAGCCGATGTCTTTCTCCAATACAAGTAAAAAAACCCTATAAGAGATATTCTTCAAATTTTAATTTCTGGAAAAAAATGCAGATAATGAATAGTAAACAAGAGGCGAACAACCTGTTGAAGGCGCTTCTCGACCTGCAGTCTGAAAGATCTTATCCTCCGTTCTTCATATCCAGAGAGGACCCTCACATAAAATAGAGCCTTCCTTCCAAACTCCAATAGCTTATCCATACCAACTCACAATTAACATGCAAAGAAACCTACATCGATACAATCAACTAACCATTGGTATATAACACATGCTGTGTGTCAAAGCTCACATCCATTGCAAATAATTTCTATTTAGGGCTCAAATTAGCAGCTGCCTGCTTGGTGACATCCATTAATTGGTGCTCCTGAATGAGGACATGTGCACCCCATCACATGATATAATTTTTCACAACAAAGAAAAAACCCAACTTTAAGCCTAAAACTTCAATTTCTCTCTCCTCTCACTCCATCGGGTGCCACCTCCCCAAGTCAGCCGCCACCACCAGAAGCCACATCTGGCTCGCTTGCCGCCATTGTTGAACCATCACGAGTACCAAGTACCTGTGATCCGTTATCATTGTAAGACGGCATCCCCTTCAACCCTCCCCCTCCAAAAAAAGAAAAAATCCTTTCATCCACAGTGGACAACCTCAGCTCCTCCTTGTCCGCCACGGGTTCAACGTTGTCTGCCACGGCCAAGACCGTTAGGGCAACGCCAATGAGCAGCAGCTAAACTTAGCCCTTCTATTCATACAGACAGGCGCACACATAGATGCATACAAAATACTTAAAAGAAATATCTCCCAACATCCCTTAAAAGAAATATCCGCCCGGAGATCAAAATTTCATCAATCCGCGACAACCACTTCGCAAATAGATCCGGAAAAATCAAAAATTACTGGGGGAAGATCGATTATAGTCATCGGATTAAGCGCCTACAGGACAGAATCGAGCAAACATTACGGCGATCGAATCGTCACAGAACGAAATTACAGCAGAGGATGTGATTCGAAGCCCTAGCTCAATCAATTGAAGAGATACGAGCACGGAGATTGGTGAAGATGACGGGAGCAAACGAACCTAGGTTTAGCGACGGAAGACGCCTTTTGCTCCTACAGAGAGACCATCTTCCGGTTGGCTTCGAAGCGTTCGATTCCCCGGCGGCGACCTTCTGCAATGTCGGAGACGGCGAGAGAGAGAGAGAGAGGGGTGATTTGGATGGACTGAACTCGGTCCGAATCAGTGACTGAGTTGAGCGAGCTCGACTCGAGGGCGCTCAGTTTTTCTGGTGGGTTTAAGAAAAAGGGAAAAGTCCGGTGATAAGTCATAAAATTTGTCGTGCAAATGTAAGTAAAGAAAACATATATATATATATAAGTAAGTCGGGTTAATACCATTTAAATACATTCATATTAAATTGATTTTCATCTCACAAAGAAGCTCAAACCGATACAGGACAACATGTTTATCCAAACTATTTTTTGCCTTACATCTAAACTCGTATCCTAAATCCAAATAAGGAAAACAAATGTGGCAAACTACTACGTGATGGACATGATTGTATAATGACATGATCGACGTGCAAAAATCCATTATTGTCGACGGGTCTACCCACATTGAATCTATCATTCTACACATTAGATCCGTTCTGCAATCGCCAGCACCGAATGTTAAGGGATGGTAAATTTTAAGTATAGAGTAATAGTTTTTGAAATTTTCTGGAGAGAAGAAATTAGTTAGGGGTAAAATGCGTCATGTGGTATTATTTGAGATTTCTTGTGAGATAAAAATTAGTATAGAACAACCATGTGGAGTGCCAAATTTGGAATTTTTTTTTTTGTGATGAAAATTAGTGTAGAGGTAAAACGTGGCTAACCAAGACTAGCTTGAGATTTTTGATGGTATTAGCTCAATTAAGTCCAAAAAGTTGAAAGAATTTCAAATAAGATTCTAAAATGGAGCCGTTTCTCCAAATACACATAAGATAGAGATCTTGTCTCAAATAAGCCTCTAAAACTTGTGTGTGTGTATATATTCCTCAATATGAGGAGATGGTTGGATAATGGGCCCAGAACAGGCCCACCTTAGGAATCCTATCCAATAACATAATCTCCACCTCCTCATTTTAAGAGGAAAATTGTTCAAAAAGTCCTATCAAACTTATTGTAATTTTATCAATACAATCCTAAACATTTCAATATTTTATCTCTATCTAGTCAATCTTAGCCGAAATTTGCTGACGTAAATGTCGATTGTCCTACGTAGCATGGTTATCTTAGCCGAAATTTGTTGACGTAAATGTCGATTGTCCTACGTAGCATGGTTGATGCCGACGTAGATAAAATTTATTATTTTTAATTTCTTTTTTCTTTTTCTTTTCTTTTTTTTCCTTTTCTTCCTCAGCGTGGTCACCCAACCTTCGGTGATCGACCGGGAAGGGTCAACCTCACATTGTCCTTAAGTAAGGCTCGCCCTTGCTAGAGGTTAGCAAGGTTGTACTTTGCTCGTCTTGGCCTCTCTCTAATTGCCAGAGGCTGGGTGACTGGTCAGAGGAAAAAAAGAGAAAGAAATTAAAGATAGAGAAAAAAAAAAAAATATAAAAATATAAAAATAATTCAAAAATAAAAAAAATAAAAAATTAATAAAATTTGTTCACATCAATTGGCAGATCCATGTCAGCAAATTCTTGCCAAAATGGCCAAATTGACTTTAATTGACAAAAAGTAAAAAAAATTGTGGTTCACTTGGAAAAATTAAAAGATTTATGACTAAATTAAAAAAGTATAATAGATTTAGGACTTTTTGGACAATTTTCTAATTTCAATATGAAATGAAGGCCAATGTAGCAACCCCATGTAGTTAAAGTGGACAATTTAATTTCAAAACACATTTTCATCTCACCAACTTACATGTTCGTTTTAGGTGCCATTTTCCTCGTCGTGACTAAGGGCACTTGTTTATTTTCTTTTTTCTTTTTCTTTTTTTCCTTTTGTCTTCCCCATTTCTTCTGTTCATCTTCTTCTTCGTTTTGCCTCTCCGCTGTGAGGCCACCTTGGTGGCTTTACCTCGGTTCACGCACATCGTTCCAACAGACATCGTGGCAGAATTCGTATCGGGAATGCTCAACCTGTAGGCTCACGCACGGTCATAGGTCTTTAAACTCACCGCTGCTTGAAGGGCTTCTTAGATCTCAAGGAGACAACAGGGGAGGAGCATTAACATAATTAAAATTTAGAGTAGACTCGATTTGCTTTTTTTTCAATGAGTAATTGCAAGCTTGTCAAAAGCCAAGAATTATTATAGGATCAATCAGAAGCTTCTATAAATATATTATTACAGATAGTTCCTTACCTTAAGGGTCGTTTAGGAGCTCGACACATTGGGCTTGTCGCAACCTTTTCGACAAGCATGTTGGGGAAAAGACAGGTTTAGAGGTGATGTCAAATGTGGACTAATGGCCCCTAAATGGTTTAGTTCCTTCCAAATTCTTATCTCACATAACGTTGGGAAACTACAATTGCAATAAGTCTATCTATGGAGTCAGAATTAACTTGGAGTCGTGCCACTGACCTATTGAAACTGGCTAAAAATTAAGTGAGAAACAAGAGGATGACATCTCACTTTTTGCAGAACTAGAGAATCTTGGAACAAAGACTTTATTATACTAATCATCTAATTAGCATTGCTTGTTATTTTTGTTTGACCGGCCTATCTTCTTTCTATAAGCAAGCTCCCTCCGGCCGTCCAGCCCCTGGACGGCTCTCGGTTCTTGAGCATGTTGGGAGATTAGGCGGCAGTTGAAAGAGCTGCTCGAAAGCTTGACGAACAAGCTAAAAAAGCCCTAACTATTTGATTAGTAAAGGGCTTTTCCCTTACTAGTCAAGAGGCACGCTTATGTCATATGGGAACTCATGGCTGGAAACAATCCTTATGGTTTTGATATCCGGTAGGAATAATAAGAATCAAAGTCCAGGTTGGTTGGTGAGCCTAGTGATAGGAGACTATCTAGCTTGGTTCGGAGAGCACTTGTTGGGTTAAAGATTTTTTTGTTGCTAAATGTTACGGCCTAAATGTACCCTGATAGATTTGTTACTAACTGGAATGATCCCTAACTGCTTAACAAATAAACTGGAAACAAGCGATATGTGTCAAGCAACCAACTTTCAGATCTCAAAATGTGGCGTGTCGTTTATCAGTCACGCCTTTGAAGCATTTTATCGAACACGTGGTGTGCAGTGAATTGAGGAGCGAATGTCGGCTATTTCAGGACTCAAAACTTGCATCCAGATTCGAAAGAACCGCTCAGAAATGCACGCAATCAACTGAAACCACTCATTCAGGCCCTACACAAACACGAATCGCAGAAAAAAGTCCTGGAGCCTTTACTCCAGAACAGAGCAAGGCAAGGGGTTTCAACCATTATCCTGTCAAGGAAGAGCTCTCGGTCGCGGTTAACGGCTGACCTCGCACGAGGAAGTTCTGGTTGGTGACGCCGGTGACGATGAACGGCGGTAGCGGAAGTTACAGCGTGAACAGCCCAATTCGGAGTTTCCGCGGCCAAAACGAAAGGTGAACAGGGGAGAAGGTGCCGTGCGGTGCGGTGCGGCTCTTTTATGGACATTAAAAGTGCTATTGAGTGCATGATTTAGGAGAGTAAATGCAATCAATATGCTACGTCTTCGACTGCCATTTCATTTTTCGCCTTGTTCTGAATTCTATTTTGACTCATATTAAAATCACAGCTCATTTTACGACGCCCCCATTGATTCATTTATTTAAAAAATCTACGTGGACTTTGCTCCGGAAGTTCCTTGCGTGATTATATTCAATAAGTATTTCTAAGACATCCAATGTCGATTCATAAGATTTTTTTTATAACTAAGTTGTAATGCTCTTAAATATTTTTGGAATTGTCTCGCTTTTGTGGCTATCAGTGGATTGCATTGTATGTCCTGTTTGTTCTCTCAAATGTCATGTTGATCGTTTCGTAGTTGCAATGATAGGCCCACTTAAAGAAGATATCGACCATGGCCCTAGACGGTGGAGGCCAAACCCAAATTCCTGTTCGAGGTTGGATTCAATTCTGAGCAAAAGCTTTATCCAAGAACGCATTTTGCTATTAATATAACGACACAATTAATTCTTTTTTTTTAATTTTTGTTCAAACTTATAATGTAATTCATAAATTTTTAATTTGTTCGATGAGATTTTTAAATTTTAACTTAACGTACAACGTTGATATAATTCAAAAATTAACTTAAATATATATTTAAAAATTAGAGACAGAATTAACTAAATTTAAAAATTAAGAAATGATATTATAAATTAAGTTAAAGTTAAAGTACCACCAAGCTAAACAACGTGGACAAATTCCGTCATCTTCCCCTGCGCTGTGAGATGTACCGTACCTCGAGTGAATGCCATCGTAGAGGATCGACGCTCCATCGCCATTTTTGCTCTTCTGTTGCAGCTTCTTCCTCGACGAAAGAAGACTCGATCGACAGAGAGACAGGACGCGACGGTGAAGCTGCGGCGATGGCTGCCTCACGGCGTCCAAGCTATATCTCAGGTTCTGCATTATTCGAGACTCGCTTAGACCTTTGATGACCCTCGCCATTCGCTGCTTTCGATGAAGAAGTTTGAAAAAAAAAAAAAAAGCCATGAATGGCGAAGCAAATAGCAGGAAAGGAAGCGCCTTCCCGCTGTTTTGTTTAGCCGCGGTGGTGTCTTATATACAAGCCTGATCGATTCGAGAAAAACTTACGAGTTTTCTCGGTCTGGTTGCATGCCTGTGGATTAGCCCGCGTCGTGGCGGATTGAACGTGGGCTTTTCTGGGTTTTGTTTGGGTTTTTCTCTTCTTCTTCGTCCGATCGTGAAGTAGAATGTGGAAAGGAGGGAGCTTTGGTGTCGCTGAACTCTTTGGTTGCGTACTCGTGCATTAGCCCGCGTCGTGGTGGCTTGAAACGTGGGTTTTTCTGGGTTTTGTTTGTTTTTTCTCTTCTTCTTCGTCCGATCGTGAAGTGGAATGTGGAAAAGAGGGAACTTTGGCGTCGTCGAACGCTTTGGCGAGGAGTTCGCTGTGATGTATAATTCGGTTTTGGGTTACGTTGAGAATGCTAAGGGTAGGTTTCAGAAACTTTTCTTTAGGTATTTCGGCGCTTGGGATAAGGGTCGGAGCCAAAATCATGTTTTGATATGGCTTTTGATATGCAGTCTTGAATGAATGCATGGGACGGATGTGGTTTCCAAAATTAGAGATTGTATGTGTCACTATCTTGACTCTGCAAGTGGAAAAAAATCTCTGTTTTTTTTTTTTTTTTTCACGCCACAATGCGCCAAATCAATGCCCGTGTTCAGATCATTATGAAGGTCGCAACATGATCTTGCTTGTGGTGTTGCTCCAATGTCGAAGAGAACGTGTATGAACAATGACAGTTTAGATGGGAAGGAAGGGTTTGTTTCGATGCTTGTCCGAGAATTCGCAGCATCTCATTTTGAGTGTCAATAAGAAAGGGCTGGGAGCGATTCAGGATCCAGTCTTTGCGTCTACATGAATTTGACTGATTTTCCACGCTTGATCCTTCCATACCATACGCCTACTTATATACTGCTGTAGCTGTTATCTTCTGTTTGTGAATGGATAGGGATGAGAAATGGAAATCATTCGCCTTATTATACTAAAGTAATCTTCCCTCTGCCATCATATATTTTTCTCTTTTGGTGGGAGCGGCTGAAGAATGATGTTTGTTCTTGTTCTTTCAAGAGCTCATCCTATGATCCCACTTGCTGTTGCTGTGGCATGTCCTGCAGCTCAAAAGAAATCTATCCTTTAACAGTGTGTTGTTTGCATTGGGGTATCATCCATTACAAGATATTGGCATGTAAATATATAAGATCATGGAAAAGTCGATTGCTTTATGCTGTAGCTGATTTGTAGTGGGGCTTTACACTTTTGCTTGATCCAAACCTTCATGTTCTTAGGATTTGCCAATCCTACTATTTTTTACTTAAAAATCTAGTATCACCAATTAATTGGCATCAATAGCAAATTACTGCAACATGGCATCCAATCTAATATTCAACAGAGCAATTCTTTTACACTGATTTACAGATTATGGGAAAAAAATTTTTACAATATACGTTAAAGTCGGCAAAACACAAAATTTGCATTAATTGCCACAGTAGACACCATGTGATGCTTGAGATAACTGTGCCTCATAGTCTAGAAATAGATTTTGTAAAGCCTTTCATGCTCAGCCAATAGAGTTAAGGAGGAAGAGTGCCGGTGCAGATAAGCATGCTAATAAGAATCCAAAATATATTTCTTCTGAATAAGTTGCCTTTTTTAATATTTAACTGTTGAAGATTTCTGACCTGAAAAGGATACGAAGTTTTCTAGCTAAGAGGAAATTCATTGTTGTTCTAGGATGTTTTATGTGGTCTGCTTCTTAAGTACATTTCTATTTGGGGACTGCAGGTTGACTGAGGAACTTGATTCTGGGAAAGGCTCCAAGTACCAATTTGTCCAATGAACATGGATAATAAATCAGTGATCGAGACTTCTGAGACAACAAGTGCAGCGACGCAATCTATTTCAGATCCTGTGCTGCAGTCCATGCATGCCATAGCTTGGCAGCAATATGAATTTGAACAATCGCTATTGAGTCGGCAGCTGTGGTCTCAGCAGCAAGCTGCTTCCATGGAAGTGAGGATCAAAGCAGTTGCTTTACAAGCTGCGGTACAGGCCAATGGGATAAGCCAAATCTTGAAAGGGGGAAACGATATTTCCAAGGAGGAGGCAGTTAAGGAAATCCAGTCTGATAGGTAATATAATGTCATCTCCATCATGCTGTCATATATTCTAAAAAAGAATCAGATTCATTTCTTTTTTTCCTTTTTTTTTAACAAACAACTGGCGTTTCTCCACACATTGAAAGATTTTTTTTTATGGTCACTCATGTTTAAAAGAAAAAAGGAAAGCTCGTGGAGGATAGTTTTTACTTATCTAAATTATCTGCCGCCTTGTGCAGCATATATTTATCCTTGAGAACTTTACAGGGAACCAAGATAACCAAGAAACATGATACATCTGCTGTCTACACTATCCATCCACGGATTACATATTCTTGTGTCTGCAGAATGAATGACCAAAAGTGTGCCTTATGTTGGAATGACTTGTAAATTGTTTGTAATGCATACTGTTTTCGACTGATATAATCAGATATAGCAAACAAGCAAAGGAAGTTTCTATCCGTTTAGGCTGTATCAGATGGTAAGTAGTTGTTACTTCTCCACATTTGGCCCTATAGAAACAGGAAAGCTTTTGAATCAGATGCACACATAGTAGAAAATGTGGATTTTAGACCAACTCTGTGTGAGTTTTGTAGAGATTATTGTGCTGCTGGACCCTGCCGAGGCACTAAGGTAATTTGTGCTTTCTGAATTCTCTAGGTTAATTATTTCTTGTAATTTTGTGAGTCCTGGGATATAATATAACAAATTGGGATCACTTACTTTAAAATGTTACTTTGCACTCTTAATTTGTGTTTATTATGGATTTACTGGCCAAAGATTATTGTTAAGCTGTAGCTGGGGGGAAACCTCCTGTTAATCTGTAGGGTTATTGAAGAACTCAAATCGAGCCAAAAGGCCCCATCTTGGCATTCTTCGGCATCGAAATTGACGTCTGGCTCTCCTATGGGGCATAAGGATGACCTGAAGGAAGCAGAAACCTGGCCTGCTGAAGGCTGTACCAGTGAAAGTCATCATAAAGACAATTTTTGGACCATAAAGATACTTACCAAGAAACCCATGGATCTAGAGATAGGAGAAATTGCTCATCTGATTACAGGAGTCATCAGCTGCACCATCATAGAAGCAGGAGCAGGAGCAAGAGTGGGGTCAGAAGCAGAAGCAGGAGCAGGACTAGGAGCAGATATTTGTCTAGATCACCACCCAAGAAGTACAACAGAGGTAGGAGCAGAAACAGGAGCAGGACTAGGAGCAGATATAGGTCCAGATCTCCGCCCAAGAAGCACAGCAGAGATAAATATTATTCTCATGGGCCAGAAGATCTCAAGCCTAAGTCAACTTGCCATCAACAGGAAACGCATCACACATCTTCAGGTGGTCAAACCAAGTCAGGTAATTCTCATCGTGATAATTGTGTCCAGACTCATCCAGCAACCCCTTGGAATTGTTCCAGTGAGCAGGAAAAGAAAGATCTATTGACCAAAGATGCTGATGCTCATGGCATTGGCAAAGGTGGAAATGATACATGGGAAGCATGGCCTCGTGAGAAATGCATATGATTGTTCTGTTCAGGTGCACAACATTTTCAGAGCCTGACAGTCGTATAAGGTTAGTCAAACCTCGGCAGGATGCGGTTAATTCATGGGCTTTGGACATGTGAAAATGATGAATGGGCAAGATTAAGATTTGGGGGCATATTTGCGTCTGACTCGAGAGACCCCTTTTATCTTTCTATATTTCCTTTCATTTGAGCAATTTGGTAGATTCTTTAAGCAGTCTTTTCTCACAAACTGTCGAATTATGCATTTACTAGGCATGGTGATGCTGATGAATAATGGTTTCAAGCGTGGAGGATATATTTATTTTCCCATGAGGTTGAGGAACCCTTCATTGCCATCGTCTATGTGTGGCTATTTGACCAAGATTCTGAGTTTTCAACCTATCAGAAGGCATACCCTTTTCCAACAACATTTATTCAGTCAAAGCCTCTTGCCACATGTAGTTTATAATTTGGCAACTATTAACGTACAAAATCAGTAGATATATCTAGTTTGCAAACCATAATGAAGGATATGATTTCAAACTGTCCCCTTCTTCTTATGCATTTGTGCAGAATTTAGAATCACAATCTGAAGCTCCTCCTTTTGAATGATCTGCCGATTCTTGAATTTGATTTAAGGTAAATGTTTGTTCAATTTCTTCTTTACCTGATATATGTTACCCAGGTTTCAAATTAAGTAGTGAGGCCATAAATCTAGGGTAGGTTATCGCAGGAGTTAAGACCCCAGGACTAGATAGCCAGTCCTGGTTTCAAATTAGTAATCTGCCATTATTGTTATATTTAAAAAGAACTAAGAAATAAGACCACCAAACTATAAATAATTTACTCATTAATATGATGTATGTTTTTACTTTTTCATCATGAACTATTCTTTTTTTAAAATGAAGTGGGGTTTCCTCATTTTTGAAAGTTTATCTATTCCCTCGGTTAAATTGCTCGAACAAATTTGGCCAAAACTCAAGAATTTCTCTCATATTTGTGTTATAAATTAAAAACTTTATTTTGAGTATAATCTTAAATAGTTTAAACTTTTATTCTCAGCTAAATAGATTTTCTTTTATGAAATAATTTATAGTTAAATTGAATGTAATTCAAAAGGATGAAATAAAATAGGCATATTGTTGAGAAGGTTGTGATTAATACCACGAAAAATGTCAAGTCAGTACATCTATGATAAATTTATTCAAAGGTCCCAAACTGGTAAATCTGTGACAAGTTTATCCTCAAATTAATTTTTTAATCACAAAAAACCTCAAACTGATATATTTTTGATAATTTACCTCTTATTAGTTTCCGTTAATTGGATTCTCACAAACTAGTATATTTGCAATAAACAAAGTGAAACCCTAAATTAATACATCCATTAATTATCTAACTTAAAAATTTAACGGTAAAATTGAATGGAAATTAATTAAGAGTAAATTTTTCACAAATATACTAGCTTTGGGGTTTTTTATGATATAAAAATATAAGTTTAAGATAAATTTATCACGGGTATATCAATTTAAGATTTTTGTAGTATTAACCTGAAACTTTTTATAGAAAATGTGGAGATAGAAGGCCCATGGCTTTTTATATTGGTATACCCTAAGTAGAATTTGAGCCTTCCACCTTCAGGAAGCGAGAGTCATAAAATTCATCTTCATATTGATATAGACGACCTTATAGGACATGGGCCTTCCGCCTTAAGAAGCGAGAGGTCCCAAATTTTAACCTCAGCAAGAATTTGGGACTTCCGTCTCAAAAAGTGAGAGGTCCTAAGTTTAACCAAAGGTCCCAAATTGTAAACATAATGGTTACCAAACAAAGACTCGAGCTTTCTGCCTCAAAAAAAGGAGAAATCTTTGAACTCCCCCGTAAGAGCTCAAAAATATTCGGTGGTTAGCAATGATTAAGGGCGCGTTTGATAATTATTATGTTTTGGGGAACAATTTCTGATCAGAAATTATTATTATTTATTCTACTCCCGGAAACAATTTCTAAGTATTTTAAGACGTTTAGTAACTATCCAAAATTTCTATTTCCAGAATAGAATTTTATTTGGTATCATCTTCAAATTTTCTTCTCCAAATCATTTTCTTTTAATTTTTTAATAATTTTATCATTTTTTCTTTTTTTTTTTCTTCTTTTCTTTTTATCTTTTCTTTCCCTTCCTTCTTCTTCAAGCTTTGGCTAATGACCTCGCCGGAGTGTTGCTTCGCCTCGTCGGCTGTGCTTCGCCAACAACTGGGCAAGCGGCCTTTCCTAGCTTTGGCGAGGCTGAGCTCGCCAGCTGTCGGCAAGGCTCGACCTCGCCTTGGCCGGGCGATGCCGACCTCACGGTGACTCTGCAAGGTCGAGCCTAATCGGTGGCTGGCCAACCTCACCAAATTTGGGCAAAGCTCCTCGCCGAGCCATGTCTAGTCTGGCCACCACCCGGACCAAGCGAGGCTTGTCGGTGGTTGGGCAAGCTTCCAGCGAGCTCGCTAGACCTCGTCTTGGCTTGGTGAGCCTTTAGCGAGATCGCTGGGCCTCGGCCAACTGGTCATCGGCGACCGGCAACAATGGAAGAAGAAGAGAGAAGGAAGAAGAAGAAAAGAAAAAAAAATGGATTGACTTGATTATAAAATTATTTTTTAGAACAAAAAATCAACTTTTTTTTTACTTCTTAATTCTATTCCAAATCTCTTTCCGGGAGTAAAAAATTTATCAAACGGATATTTGTTTCAAATTTAATCCCAATAACAAAAAGATAAATTTTTTCACTGTTTGGCCGGTTGCCAAATGCACCTTAAGTCACGTGAGCTTAAGTGACCCCATTGAGAGGTCAACATGTGGCCTTTGAATTGGATCGACTGAAAATAGAAAAGTCTAAAATTAGAGACGTTCCTTTTCTATCTCCTCTGGCTGCCAACTGAAAAAAGATTAAGTAGAAGTAATAATTAATGCTCTTGCCGCTCAAAAACCTTTCTTTTCAATTTTCAAGCATTTTTTTGTCTTCTCCTCCGTGAGAAGATAAAAAGAAGACACCTTCTCTCTCTCCAGCACACCCCACCGCCATCGCTCCGCCTCCCCTCCCCTTTCCCTTCCCTCAAAGCCCTCGCCAGTCGTAGATGCTGCTCAGATCTGCTTCTAGCACGTTACCTCCCTCAAGAGCCTCGCTTGGTCACAGCTACTGGGTCCTGAGCCCCCTCATCGGCGACTACAATTTATCGGCTAACTCCTCTCTCTCTCCCCAATGCATGAACATGCCAATCTCTTGGGAACCCTAGCGACGTCTACTATGGCTACATCATCTCTCTCAGCATCAGCAACTTCTGGGTGTCCCTCCGACGAGCTCTTGCTCTCATTCTCACTGTGGTTGTGAATTCTAAGAGTTGCTTCAAGAAGCAAAACGGTTGTTTTAGCCGGTACTTGGAGAAAAATGGCATTTTTGTCGATCAAGTCTAAGGATCGAAGAGGAGGGATTTTGTTGGGTCGGGAAGGAGGCAAAAAAGTGCGGGTTCTTATAGAAGTTGAGGCCAAAGTTTGAGTTTTACGAGATGGGTCTTCGTTTCTTAGGGCTCTTGAGCAAGCAATTCTTATGCTTGCCCATGACATGGCTCTTGGGATGGAAGGGCTCTTGGTCTTCGGGTGTGCATGGTTTGGGCGGTTCCCGACCTAGAACCGGAAACCGCCCGCTAAGGAACCGGTTTCGAAAAATTGGAATCGAGATCCATTCGTTTGTTACATGGATCCACCCGAGAACCGGACCGTCGGTCCGATCCGGTTCCCGGGTGGATCCATAGAACCGGTCTCACCAATAGAGAAAGGGACGGACCTGCTGTTGTTGAGGGCGACGGCAATTTTCGGAGTGCCAAATAGAGAAAGGGATGGACGGATGGACGGAGATTTTGGTGAAAGTAAGAAAGAAAAAGAAAGAACGTTCTTTATGTGAAAGCAAGAATGAGCAATGTAAGGGGCAATGTCAAAGAACCAAAAAGACGGGACTTTGCAGTGGAAAGAGAAGGCTTTTGAGCCGGAAGAAAGATGGGTACTTGGGAGGGTTCTGGTACTTGGATTTGGAGGGGCGGAGGCACGGTGTTTTAGGGTTTCTTCGCTACTGTTTTGCAGCTCCCTTCTATGCCGTTTCACCGGGAAGTGACGGAGCTCCGCAGCGTCGATGGAGGATGGCGAGCTGGGGAACCTCAAAGTTGAGATCTTTCGAGTTTTTGGGGAAAGAAGGGAGTGTGGAGAGCTACAGGTAAGGTTTTTGGTGGTGGGTCGACTAACAAGCATGAAGCTTAAGTTGGAAAATGGTGGTGATGGAGAGAGAGAGAGCAAATTCAACGGGGTTTGTTAATTAGTAATTTTAATTTTTTTAAATATTAAAATTAATCGGTCCGGTTCGGGTGGGCGGGTAGACAGATCCGCCCATGGAACCAGGAACCGGACTGGTACCCATCAGTTCCCATAAATTGGAACCGGGAACTGGACTGGTTCCCTCAAGAACCACCGGTTCCGAGCGATTCCGGTCCAGTTTCGGGCGGTCCGAGCGGATCCCGATTCTTTTGCATACCCCTAATAATGACTTGGAAGAGCACAAAAAGACTGTCACTGCCGAAGCAACTTTTTGGACACAGGGCTCGTTCGAATCCAAGCCCCTTTGTCAACAGCTTCAACGCGTACACGATCGACACCTTTTGGTGCTAAAAATTATACACCACCACAATTTTCCAGCAATCTCCTCTCATCTCCATCACATTAATTATACACCTACACCACAGCTTTCCAGCAATCTCCTCTCATCTCATTCTTCAAATTAATTCCTCCTTTCTTGCAAAACTCTTTGTGCATCTCTGCATTAGTCGTTTCTCGTCTCTTTGATTCAACAACGAAGATGATGGCCAAGAAGCACCTACCCGAATTGCTCCCAAAAGACCAAGTGCCCTTCCATCTCAGGAACCACGTCTCAGGTAGGCGTAAGAATTGCCTGCTCAAGAGCCCCAAGAAACGAAGACCCATTTTGCAAAACTCGAATTTCAGCCACGACTTCTACAAGAATCCACACATTTTTGCCTCCTCCCCAGACCCAAAAAAATCCCCGCTCTTTGATCCCCAAACTCAAGCCTCGGCCAATAAAAACGCCATCTGTCTTTAATGGGTTTTTATGTTTGATGGGCCTACTTAAGCCCATTCGCCCATGTTGGGCCAAAACCTAACCCGTAAGTGAATGACCCATAAAAGAATGCAGTTACTGTAATATAAAGAATAAAAAATATAAAAATGAATTATCTGAGCAGTTGCGTTATTTGAGCAGTAGCGTTTTTTTAGAAAAGGGAAATACGTTTTCTATGTTTTTACGTTCTCTCGATTTTTCCCACATGAAACAGTACGATCCTCTTGACAAACGGAATCAAGGCTTCGAAGAAATCCTCATAAAACTGCGACGACGGTGCTTAATCTGTGGCAATCAAGGTATGTCCGACTCCGTGATATGCCTTTGATCTGTGTAACATGTTTTCTAGGCACATTTTTCACTTTCGTGTTTTTCGGTATTCGATAGTTTGAGTATCGGATCGATTGATATTTTGGGAATATGTTTCCTAACATTGGTATCAAAGCAGTATTGTTTATGTTTCCCAATCACTATTGATGTTTATAAATTACATTTGGTTGAAATTTTCATGAAATGCCGCCATCGGATGCTCGGGGATGGAAATCCCGACACCCTGTACTATTCGCCCTCCTTTTTTATTTTTCATAAATCAAAACTCATTTCTAATAGTGTAAGGTTGTAGTTCTCGTCGAGACGAGAAAATAGACTAATGGCTCATCGCCGGAGGCCGCCAGATGCGCCGCCACACGTGGCCAATAGAAATTGTCTTGTCGTTGCACGTGTCGAGACGGTTTGCGCAGGCGCGTGCCGCGGGCGTGCGGCCACACACGGGGATATTCACCACGCATGTGCACATGCGCTAGCTGACGTCATGATGACATCAGCCGGCGATTGCCCACACACGCGCAAGGCACATGCCGGTGACATCACGATGACGTCACCTAATCGGGTTGGTCGGTTTGACCCTACCCAACCTAGTCATCCGTTGACCATTAACCATCGTTGACCTTCGTTGACTAGAGTTGACCGGCACCCAAAAAAAAAAACGAAAAATGTGTTTCTTTTTCAATTAAGTCCCTATGAATTATAAGTAATTCTTTTTTGTTCTACATTTGTTGCCCATTCGTATGCCCACACCTATTCACGCAGTCAAAAAGTCAAAGGAGAAGGCTTTCAAGGTTGATAGCTAAGTTGACTGATTATCAATGGGAAAGTGGTGATTTAATTGAACATATTCTCGAGGTCAATAAGAAGATACAAGAAGTCATTTGAAAGGGTTATCCCATGCTAACTTTTGAGATGGTACGATTATTCATGAACACTCTTTCACCAAAATGGCAAGGGGTGTTAAATCGCCTATGGGAGGTCAACATAATTCATAATTATAAGAAACTAGTAGTGGCTTTTTTAAATGAATATTATTGGATTGAAGCCACAAAGATTTCGACCCAAGGAATGAGTTCAATCCGACGGAGGATGGATGTGCGAATGAGAAATCTTAAGGGATATCCATCTGTTTTTCTGTGGTTGTCAAATGTGCATAATGAATTTACAAAGGAAATTTCCAAGAAATTAAAAGGATATTTCCCTGTTCATAGGTTGACTTGGTGTTAACTGTTTCTAGTGGTGTTTATTTAGTATGTTTTATGGATATCTTATGTAAATATTTCTACCTAGATGATGTCATTGTAGTAACTGATGTCTTGGTTACATTATGTGGAAATATTTTTATTCTATCATTAATGGATGTCCAATATCAATTGCTTATGTTATTATTAACTGTTGTGAGTAGTTTATAGAAGTTTCTATAGCTTGAAAGAACTTATTTTGCATAGAATATTATATTATTAATAATTTCAAGTTAAGATTTTTGGATGATAATTGGAAACATAGTGAAATTTTGATTATGAAATCTTATTTGAAATTATTCATTAATAGGATGAGTTTATGCAAAATGGATGCATAAATGATAGGCATTAATAATTCGTACATATGTGTCTTATATATTCAGATAAATGGCTTCAACAACTAAGAGTATAATCACTGAATTGAACAAAGGTGAAAAGTTGAACGACAATAATTATGAAATATGGCATATGAAAATCCAATATGTGCTGAAAAAACAAGAGGCACTAGAAGTTCTTAACTTGATTATGGAATAACTTGAATATGGAAATACTGCACAACATAAAAGAGATAAGGTTACATTTGCTGCATGGAAGAGAAATAACTCCCTTGCTCGCATTACGTTGCTGAGTAGCATGGAGAATGATGTCATACAAGAGTTCAGGCGTTTTAAGAATGCCAAGAAAATGTAGGAAGCATTGACAGCAAGATTTGGTCATACATCAGTAATCAAACTGAGACAACTCACTATAAGGTTTAACTCTTACAAAAAGCCTTATGGTCAGACCATAAAATAACACCTGAGAAATATGTCAAACATGATTAACGAGCTGAAGGATGCTAGTCATGTCTTGACTGATGAGCAGCAAGTACAAGCAGTAATCTGTTCCTTGCCTCAAAGTTAGGAGCATATGAAGGTGCACCTGACTCACAACGAGAACAAAACTTTGAGGATACAGTGCGCCATCTTGAGCTAGAAGAGGACCGCATCTTAGCTGCTAAGCCGGAAATTGACATTTATTATGCTAGTTCTAGCTCATAAGGGGTTTCGAGCTCTAAGCGCAAAAGTCCTAATTCGTTCAAAAGGTGGAAAGGCAATGGAGCAAGTTCTTTGGGAAAGAAACCAAAAGTTGACCAACATGAAAGAGGAAAATGTCCTCGGATGAAGAGATTATCAAGGGTGAAGTGTTATGATTGTGATAAGAATGGTCACTATGCTCGTGACTGTCATGAGCCAAAGAAGGTAAACACCCCTTGTACTTTTGAGAACTTTGCTTATATGTCAAGTTTTATATTCTTAACTGAATCTAATGCTTTGTTAACTATAGATTCGGTTGCAATAGACCATGTAGTGAAGAATAGAAAATCCTTCATAGAATTTTGACGAATACTGACTAGAACTAAATGGATCTATGTAGGAAATAACTCCAAAACCGAAGTAAAAGAGATCGGCACCTGCCAATTAAACATACGTGGTGGACACACTTTGTTCCTACATGATGTATTATATGCTTTGGAGATTCGTTGGAATTTAATGTCTATTTTAATGTTGGTAAAACTTGGTTTTAGTTTGAACTTCAATAATAATGGTGTGGATTTGTATTTGAATACAAACTATTATGGTTGTGGTTATTTTCTAGATGATTTTATTATATTGAATGTTGATTATGATAATGTCAATATTTGTTATTCATTTTCACGTCTTCTAATTCATATTATAATAATATGAATGTGTGACATGCTAGATTTTGTCATATTGGCCAACAATGTATGAATAAGATAGCCAAAGAGAGCTTGTTGGGAAATATTGAAAAAGTTGATTTGTTCATATGTGAACATTGCCTAGCAGTGAAAACAATAAGGAAACCATTTGGAAAATGTAAAAAAGCTTAATTTCCTCTGTAATTAATACATTCTGAGGTCTGTGGTCTAATGAATATGAGAGGAAGGCATGAGACTGTTTATTTCATCACATTTATAGATGATTATACTCGATTCGGATGTCTATTTGATTTCTCATAAATTTGAAGCATTGAGTTGTTTCAAAAAATTTATGAGCTTGGTAGAAAAGCAATTAGATAAGAAAATAAAAGTATTGAGATCCAATCGAAGTCGAGAATATTTATTTGATGAGTTCAAAATTTAAATGATGAAAATGGAATAGAAAGATGGTTGTTTATTCCCTATACTCCTTAACAAAATAGTGTTGCGGAAAGGAGAAATAGAACCCTACTGAAAATTTTTAAGTCCATGATGGCGCATGCTAACTTATCCATCACATTTTGGGGTGATGCTTTATTAACTGCTGCCTATATACTTAATCGTATGCATTCTAAATTAATTACTTTCACTCCATATGAGTTATGAACAGGTAGAAAATCAGACTTAAGTTTTCTTAAAATGTAAGGTTGTGATGCATATACTTATGAACCCTCTCACAAGTATTAGAAATTGGCTCACAAAGGCAAAAAGAGTATTTTCATAAGATACTCAAAACACTCAAAAGGGTATGTGTTTATAGGTGAGCAGGAAAGTGGGAGTATAACTGAATTCAAATCACGGGATGTCACATTCTTAGAAAATAAATTTCCTAAGAATGGCGAAATAGATGAGGATTATTCCCTATTTGAAACTTTAAATCAAGATAATGAACTTAGTAGAGTTCGTCTAAGTGGGAGTAACATGAGAAGTGATGAATTAAATTCAACTCACTCTCAATTACAATTACATGATGAGACGATATCGTCATTATATAATCCGAATGGAAAGCATAATGGAGAATAATGTGCAAAGTATATAATCTTCCGTACGGCGAACAAGTCACAAAAGTATTCTCCATCGACGTTTTGACATTGAAGGGGAAACTTTTATGGTTGCTTCACAAGATGAATATGAGTCAAGAAATGTAAATGATGCTCTAAATTACCCTAGTAAAGAAAAATGGATACATGCAATGGAAGAGGAAATAGAGTCAATGAAGTCGAACCATGTTTGGGAACTGATTGACCTTCCAAAAGGACGCAAAGCCATTAGGAATAAGTGGGTTCTCAAAATAAAACGTAAAACTGATGGCTCAATAGAAAGACAAAAGACTCGTCTTGTCACAAAGGGGTGTAATCAACGGGAAGAGAATTGATTATGATAAAACATTTTCTCATGTAATAAGATTTACATTGATTCGCGTTATTCTGGCAATAGTAACTAGTATGGATCTTGAGTTATATCAAATGGATGTAAAAGACTGTTTTTCTCAATGGAGAATTAGAAGAAAAAATATATATAGAACAATATATATATATATAACCTGTTGGTTTCATTTTGAAAGGCCAAAAAAACAAAAGGTATGTCAACTTTTGAGATCAATATATGGCTTTAAGCAATTGTTGAGACAATGGTATATACATTTTCACAATGCCATAATGGCATATGATTTTACAATGATTGATGAGGATCATTATGTATATATCAAAAAATCCAAAAATCACTTTGTGATCATATCATTATATGTTGACGATATATTGATTGCCGGAAGTAATATGGAATTTGTTAATACTATCAAGAGTTGGTTATCTTCCAACTTTGAGATGAAAGACATGGATGATGCTACATACATTCTTGGAGTTGAGATTTCAAGAGATCGTTCAAAGATATCATTATCTCTTTTGCAAGAAACATACATAAATAAAGTTATTAAACGATTTCTTATACAAGATTATAAACCCATAATTACTCCTATTGCAAAAAGTGAAAGATTGAACTATAGAATGTGTCCAAAGATTCTACAAGAGAATGAACAAATGCAACATGTTCCTTATGCTAATGTTGTTGGAAGCTTAATGTACGTTATGATGTGTATAAGACTTAACATATGTCTTGTAGTTGGAATAGTGAGTAGATACCAATCCAATCTAGGTCAAGCACATTGGAAATCCATTAAAAGAATAATGAGATATCTGATGGGAACTGCTGATTATACGTTGAGTTACCAAGGAAATGATCTGCGACTTGAAGGCTATTCAAATGCTGATCGGGGATGAGATTTAGATGAAAGGAAATCTACCTCTGGATTTGTTTTCTTACTGAATAATGGCGCCATATCTTGCAGCAGTAAAAAACAAACATGTATAGCCTTGTCCACGATGGAAGCTAAGTTCGTGGCATTATCAGCAGCAATATAATAAGGTATTTGACTTAAGAGATTTTTGAATTATTTAGGTATTATTAAGAATGCTGCAAACCCATTGTTGGTTAACTATGATAGCCAAGCAACAATAGCGTACATCAAATATCTAAAATATCATGGTAAGACCAAATATATAGATACTGAATATAATTTTGTCAAAGATATGGTTGTACAAAAAGATATGAACTTACAGTATATATCTACGCATATAATGGTAGCAGTTCCTATGACGAAACCAATACCTAGAGATGTGTTCTGTGGCCATATAAAATCTCTAGGATTACGTAGAGGCTGATGTATTAAATATTATAATTTCCCTTAAGTGCTCACATTTAATGAATTTATATTTTCATTATTAATGCCTATGATTCTTTATTTGACATTTATGCATCTTAATACTTAGTGCATTCTATAAAATTGAGAAAATATGTCAGACAAATAAAATATAAGTCTACTTACACGGGTAATCGCCTCTATTTATTATGTGATAAATATGGATGAGACAGTTTTTAAATTTATTATTTAGGTTATAATTGAAAGCTCAAGCTTAAAATATATATGTCACATTAACTGAATGTTAAAATGAGGACGTAATATTTACTATGTCCGAAAATAAAATAATCAACATATTTTACTTTATTTGTTTATGATGCCGGATGTGAGTTCTAATTAATTTCGTGAAAGAGTAGATACGTAAACTCAAGTTAGACATTAGGTATGTCTGAACTATCATCTGTACAGTATTGAAGGTATAGACATACACTCCATGGGAAATAAGTTAATACCATAATACGTATTTCATATTACGTATGCATAAAACGACCTAACAAGAGTGGCAAAAGTTTTGATCTCAACTTTTATGCCGTGGAAGGCTCTTGAGGAAAAAAGTTCATCAATTAAGTGCCCTCATGACTCTTACTTATTCTTAAGATTTCTATTCAGTGTTTGTTATTTTAGAATGTTATCAACGATCATGAATTAATTCAATCTAATGGGACATTTCTAGAAAAGCAAGTTGAATTGAAATTGAGAGTTTTCAAAAAAAGAGGAAGATTGAGTTTGGAAAATCACATTCTAGTTTTGTATTCATTGGTCGACCAAATATGATCGTTTTTTTGTTTTTGGATAATCGTAATTATGAATACAATATATCATTATTAAAAGGAGAACAAGAAATATATAAATGTGATCGATTAATCTAGGGTACTACATACTATATCTACTCAAAAATGCGATGTCCATTATAAGCTACTATATATTCCTAACAGATGTATGGCAACGAGCTTTCAAAGTATGATGGTCGTACAAATTATTTACCGGTATGAATTTTGTAAAGAGATAAAGAGAATTCTGTTTGACCCACCATATGCAAGTGGGAGATGATGGGTTTTTATGTTTGATGGGCCTACTTAAGCTCGCCGTCCATGTTGGGCCAAAAGCCAGCCCGTAAGTGAATGGCCCATAAAAGAGTGCAATTACTGTAATATAAAGAATAAAAAAAGGGGGGGATTATCTGAGCAATTGCATTATTTGAGCAGTAGCATTTTTTAGAAAAGGGAAATACGTTTTCTCTATTTTTACGTTCTCTCGGCTTTTCCCTCGTGAAACAGTACACTCCTCTTAACGAATGGAATTAGGGCTTCAAAGAATTCCTCATAAAACTACGACGACGGTGCTTAATTTGTGGCAATCAATGTATGTCCGACTCCGTGATATGCCTTTGATCGGTGTAACATGTTTTTTGGACACGTTTTCTGCTTTCGTGTTTTTCGATATTCGATAGTTTGAATATCGGATCGATCGATATTTTGGGAATTTGTTTCCTAATAGTCTCCACGTAGAGGCTAAAATAGCCACTCTGCTTCTTGAAGCAGCTCTCAGAATTCACAACCACAATGAGAATTAGAGCAAGAGCAAGTGCAAGAGCTTGTTGGAGGGAAGCCTAGAAATTGCCAAGGCTGAGAGAGATGGTGCAGCCATAATAGACATCGCTAGGGTTCCCAAGAGACTGGCGTGAGCGTGTGTGGGAGAGAGAGAGAGAGAGGGGGGGAGTTAGAGGATGAATCGTAGTCGTCGATGAGGGGGCTCGGGACCTAGTAATTGCAATCGAACGAGGCTCTTGGGGAGGCAATGTGTCAGAAGTAGGTCTGAACAGCACTTGCAGCCCGCGAGGGCTTAAAGGAAGGTGGTGGCAGTGGAGTGCACTGGAGAATAAGAGAGAATGTGTCTTCGGGTCTATTTGGCAACTTGCCAAATAATAGTAATTTCTATTTTTTTTGTTCTTGAGAGTAGATTTGGAACAGAAATTCGTTTAGTAAAATTTTTATTCCCGAGAACAAATTTCTATTTTATTGTTCCCGGAAGTAGATTTGGAACAGAATTGAAAAGTGAAAAAAATTGATTCTTTATTCCAATGAACAATTCTAGAATTAATTAACCTATTTTCTCTCTTTTTTTTTCTTTCTTCTTGTTCTTGTTCTTCGATTGTGGCTGCCGCTACCGTTCGTCACTGCCGCTGCCGCCACCATTGCGTTCGTCGCCGCCATCGCTCGCCGCTGCCAATCGCCAACGACCGGTTGAGCGAGGTTCGGTGAGCTTGTTGAAGGCTCGCTAGGCTAGAGCGAGATTCGGCAAGCTCGCTAGAGGCTCAGTGAGCTCCAGCCATCGGCGAAGCTTGACCTTGCCTAAATCTAGCAAGACCGAGCTCCCCCAGCCGACGGCGGGGCTCGGCCAATGACTAGCAAACCTTGAAGCAGAAGAAGAGAAAGAAAAGAAAAAAAGAAAAAAATTATTAAAAAAAATGATTTGGATTAGAAATTTTCAGAACGATACCAAACGCAATTTTATTTTTGGAATTGAAATTTTGGATAGTTACCAAACGGCTTAAAATACTTAAAAATTGTTCTTAGGAATAGAATAAAAAAAATCATTTCTAATCAAAAATTATTTTCGGGAATAGAAGCGTTACTAAACACGTCATTTTTTTTATTTCTAACCAAGGAGAAGGCAAAAAAACGCTTGAAAATTGAAAAGAGAAGAGAGATTTTTTAGCATTATTACTTCTACTTGGTCTTTTTTCATTCAGCAGCTAGAGGAGAGAGAAAAGGAACGCCTCTAATTTTAGACTCTTCTATTTCCAGCCAAGTCAAAGGCCACATGTCCACCTCTCAATGGAGTCACTTAAGTTCACGAACATCACATCACATCCCATCACGTAAGACGATGACATGATCATTGCTAACCATTGAATATTTTTTATAAGAAATTGGGTGGGACTTTGGTCTCAGGAAGCGAAAGGCCTCAAATTCGAATCCCTATGAGCTTGGCTTTCACCTCATGAATTTGAATTGTCCCAAGTTTGACCTCCACCGTGCCATTTCCTAGGGGCCGCTCTCGAGTGTCATGGATTTGCGTGTTTTTCACTATTCAGTCAGTACGATCGAAGAGGGACTTCCACACCCAGTGGGGTTACTCAATTGCCAAATAGCTGCATGCCCTAATGATATCAAAAGAAAGTTTATTTTTTAATACAGTGCGTTATTTGATAGTTTCATTCAATTCAATGAAATAGAGTATCATTCAGTCAACGATCTCCATACTTCCTTCCTTTGGTGTTTGTGCCTTTCCATTCACTCATGAGTCACAAGCAACGAGATGCAATGTTGACCGTCGTCAGTCAGACTAGGGTAATTTGAGTCGAGATTAGGCTCCGTTTGTTTCACTGAAAATAATTTCCGGAAAAACGTTTTCCAGATTTTTCAACGCTCGTTTCACGGAAAATGAATTCCTTGAGAAAACATTTTCCTCACTTGATCTCTTTTATCTAACACATCTACAAATCCCCACTTCCTCCTCCAATTTCTTCTTCTTCTTTTCTTACTTTATATGAATTATTTTTAAATTTTCTTTTTCTTTTTAAATTTGAATTATTTTTAATTTCCTATTTCTTTTCTATTTCTTTTTATTTTCTTTGTTTCCCATCTTCTTTTTCTTGGCTAGTCGTCGGCCGTCACTAGGTGAAGCTCAAGCTCGTCGATCTCAAGCTCGCGCTGGTCGATCTGGCGAGCCTCATCGATCTCAAGCTCATGCTGGTCGATCTGGCGAGCCTCGACCTTGACGCTCATACTCGCTAATCTTGTGAACGGAAAATATTTTCCTTACCGAATACCGGAAAATATTTTCCGAAATATTTTCAAATTTTAACCGAACACTAGAAAATAGTCATTTTCCTAAAAATGACTTCTGGGAAAATATTTTTCCGGAAATGGCCAATTTTCCGCGAAACGAACAGATCCTAAGATTCTAGATCATTTATGCTGCTTTTTTTCTTCTTGTTTCCTTTCTTGGTATTTGGTATGAGGTGTTGGCAAATTGGTCCTTCACGCGTACTAGATTGTGAATGGGGGCATTAAGGACAACTAGGAAGCTCATATGCATATCTCTCGGTCCAGGAAAACATATCAATTGTCTCAAGATCGACCAGATAATTTTGGCATTTTACTTCAGCAAATCTATCATGCTTCCAGAAAACACATCTTCCATTTCCAGGAAAACTGAATGAGGATAAAAAGAAAAAAAGTGACAGAGAGGTGCTTTTTAACACTGTTACCATGACTAATGTTACACGAAAATGGAATATGAGATGAGCCTAACATAGTCATCCTGATGAAGTTTGTTATAACCTACAGCTGGGATTTTGATGTTGGATAATGTTTAGTTACAACGGCTCGAGCATCTCGCAATTTACAAAAGAATGGAAAGGAATGCCAAAAATTAAATGTTACATCTTTGTACAACATCTAACGATGTAGACTTCTCTAAGAAAAGCTAGGAGACGATGCTGGATTCTGAGGGAAAGCTTCCAGTGAGCGTTAGACCATGAGAGGAAAGTCATTTAACCAACTTATCTAGCTTGTGAGGCGATGTTGCGCGGTTGATGATCGTTTCTTTGAATGCCAGGGCTCATTCCCGAGTCTTGGTTGAACCCCAGTCTGAGTAGCTTCTGCTTTCTCAGTTCCTCATGGCATGGTGCGAAGAACTCATGCTTCAGAGCTTCCTCTGCACTGATCCTCGCTCTTGGGTTCACTGTCAAGCATCTGTCCACAAGATCAAACAGTGATTCCGGGAGCACCTCGAGGAAGTTCGGCCTCTTTGTGTTTTTTCTGCACCAATCACGCAGATTCATTGATGCCAAGGACTGTGTGTCATAAAGATCCTGTAACAGAAACTCCTGGTCATTTATCCAACAAGAAGCTTTCCATGATTTATAATTAAATTAGAATGAAATTTCAAAGTACCACAGGAAATGAGAATTCGCGGTCATGTAGCTTCGCAACTTCCCATAGATCTTCACTGCCCCTCAATTTTGCTATTTCTTTAATATTCCTGCAAGGAGTTTGATGCCCTCAGACACGACAACAATCTTCTTGTTGACTTAGAAAATAAAGTAAAAGCACAAGTTCATACTGCTCTGGATCGCCAAGAAAGGGCGACGTTCCAATCACCAGATAGAGCAAGGTGACCCCAGCTGACCAGACATCAAGCTTTGGCCCTTGATGTGGAGATTTCAACAAGACCTGCATAGTAAAATTACTGAGCTTCTCTACTCTTCCAGAGAAGATTATTGGAAAGTGCAGCAGTCATAAAAGAAAGTCACGAACATGCAACAGTTGTTCACGGTACATCTATGGGGAGAGTTAACCCAAAAGGGTAACAAAAGTCCAATAACTGCGTCTAAATTAGAAGTGATAGCCAGGGAACTTAGCTCTGCCATTTTTATTTTCCCAAAGATAATAGGGAGTGGTAGATATGTAATAAGATGATCAAGGTACTGGTTGTCTTTCAAAATGCCTTGAGTTTCCCGAATATGACAAGTCCCCCAAAGGTGACCTAACTAGTTTAATAATAGGATACTATATACTAATATTAATGGCTTAATTCTCACCTCTGGAGCCCTAAAGCCCTTGGTCCCTGCACAAGGCCCTTCTTTACCATGATCACCTGAGAATCAAATGAAGACCATAAAACGACGAACGACACAAAGGTCTTATGATCAAGGTAATCTAATGGGAACTCTATTGCAAACTATATACCCTTACTCCTTCTCAAGCCAGCACCAGAAACGGCAACACCTCTTGAATGAAGAGGCATCGGTGAGATGATACATAGTTTTCCTTCTGATTTTCTGGGAGGAGCAGCTACTCTTTTTCTCAGAGTAGCTGGAACGCTAGATGCTTCATGATTCGTGTGCATCCCATCATGCAAAAGGTTTATAAGCTCCTTTCGTCCTTGCCGTGGCAAAGGTTCCCGCAGCCTTTTTGCTGAAGGGGTGCTACCACTAGTCAAATCCCTGGTAGAAGTTATGCCTGAACCATCTGGACCTTGGCTCCTTATTGCATTGCGACTAGCTAAATTATTATAAGACTTCTTCTGGTCCACAACCTTTCTTTTCAAGTTCCTGGGATCTACAATTGACTTTGAACCCTTTACCTCCTCCAGCTCCAACTTGAGTGCGCTCAAAGATTTAGCCCTTGTGGACTTCCCATTCTTAGTTGGAGTAAGAGATTTTGGATTCTGAAATGAAAGAGGGTAGAAATCTTCTGTGTGCATATACCCCAACTTCAATTTGTCTGCAGCATAGAAGGGTACTGAGTCTCCATCATTGACAATGACAAAGCAAGTGTATTACTTCAACACAAACATCACAAAAAGAAATCAATTGGCATTTCATTGTGGCTTGAAATTTGGACAACGGCTTTATTTTGTAGGTTTGACTTAATAAACTACAATTTTCTTGACAGAAACCAATAAAAAGAGATTGAGAAAGAGATTTGGCCATCAATCCTAAAATTTATAATAATCAGATTGCAATAGTTACTCAGAACTTCTTATAGCAGGCTGTGAGACTGCTGAGGTTTGCCAAATACAATCAAATTAGACAGCCTGTCAATTTCACATTAGAACAACCAACCAATGATGATACTTACTTTTGTTTCCATTTCCATACTTCTGTTGAAGATCCTGTTACAAAAAAAAATGACAAGCACAACAAATTGAAACATAAAAACTTGTGCATTGAAACCATGAAGGAGAGGGAAAACAACAGAATTGCGAAGACCAGGCATTACTGACCATGGCAAGGTTAAAATCAATAAGGTAACCTTTGTTAGCCTTGGAAGAGTAAAGGAAGTTGCCTGGTTTCACATCTCTATGAACAATTCCCTGTCAAATTTCGAAAAACTCTTCAAATCCACTATTTGGGGAAAACATTTCTATGGAAAGAACTTCTGTGTCAGGAAATCAAACCTGCTTATGAAGACCAGCAAGTGCTCTAAACAAGCAATAGCCATACCACCGTAGCTGGAAAATATCTATTTCTTTCTTGAGCACCTGAAAATCAGTTGAAGATGTCATGAGAGAAGAAAAATCAAGAAAAAAGAAGAATATGTGATCCGAAGCCCCAATTACCTCAGGTCTATCATGTTCTACATACTCCAGAATAAAGCAATCAGAATTTCCATTCTTGAAGCTGCCTTCATACTTTATTACAAAGTTCTTTCCCCTAAAAATCACATGAATGTCAGTGATATATTCGAAAAAAAAATGCACCAAACTGAATCACAATTTCAAACAACCATTACCCGAATTTTTCCAGCATCTTGAGCTCATTATTTATGTGGTGTTGATTTACATTCGCATGAGGACCTGTGAGCCATAAACACATGCTGTGATAGTGGAATCTTCAGTAACTAATAAACTAGCACTTGATTTTCCACAAAATTGAAGTCTATTCACCCATCGCAACATAGATCCAATTAAGGAAACAGTAATTGTCTGATATTACATTGCTTGCATGTGTGATTCCAGAATCAAGTTAAGCAACAGAGTTTCACTTACATTTAATGGCAACTGTACTTCCATCATCTTTTCTACGTGCTCTGTAAACAGTGCCATAACCACCTAGCAATCAAGGTTTGAGGAAAGCTGTTAGAAGTCTGAGCAGTTCATTGTCAGTTCATTAGCAGATAACTCTCATTATTAGCTAAAGACAGCATCTCTGTTACAGTAATACCTGAACCTTCCTCTTCTTCCACAATATAAGATTCAAAATCAGGCAGTACTTTTGTCTCCAATTGGTCCTACAATGATGCAAGAAAATGTTGATCAAGGAAACGTATCCTAAAATGCAGCATGATTGATTATCAACCAGATGACTTAATGCATGTCTGGCATTGCAATGCACAATTTTTAGCCAGCAATATACCAAATGACTAAAAAACTGTAGCTCACTTTAAGAGATACAGAAGTGGAGGTTCCCTTCCTCTCCTGATAGCACATGCCACTCTGACCATCCTTTGCTTGCTGCTTCAGATTGCTCAATTTCTGACCTCTTTTCACCTGTTCCTTCAAAGTTTGAACAGCTTTTCTATGCTCTAAAGATTTCGAGAGAGCTTGCATACTCGGAGACCCTGCATGCTTGTGATTGGCTTTCATCTTGGCAGAAGGTTTTGACAAAAGATTCTGCATACCAGAAAGCTCAACTTCTGGAATGGAAGCTTTGCTCCCAATAGAAGGTCTCTTGTCAAGACAATTTACCTCAGACCTCTTAAATTCTGTTTCAGATGGTCTGTCCAACGTAGTAGCATCAAATGGCACGTTAGTCTCCTTAATGTCTCTTGTGAGTCTGACAGGACTCACCAATACTTCTTTTTGACCATCTGCCATGTTTCCCTCATTGTTAGTGGGTGTACTTGTTCCTTCAAGGGCATGATCTGCATTTTCAGCCTCATTCAGCAACATTTTTTCTCGATTCACCCCTTCACAAAATGCTTGACAGAAGTGTTCATTCTCAGTGGAATTTATTTTTTCAGTAGTTGTCTCTTTGCACATGAAAGGATTTTCCAACACTCTATGGAAAACATTTGGCATCAGATAAGATATAGGAGGGACCACATTTCCAGGTGTCTGAATCTTTGATATGTCCAAAAATTCTTCAGCTTTGCAGGAACTATTTGGGTAATTCATGGTAACTCCATCTTTCTGAGCCTTTTCCATTGCAAAGGTCATTAATGTATCATCTTGACCTTCATGGTCGGTGTCATTGCGAAACCAACCTAACCGTCTCATAGTAGGATTGACAAACAGCCAAGGAGTCGTTATCAGACTACTTTGCATGTCTGGCATTGCGCTTCGCTCTATGTTTATTGTCCAGACTTTGTCTTTGTTAATACATAAATGAACCTGCATTGATACTTTATTCTCATTAGGTTTGTACACCAAGGCGGTGGCTGAAGCAATGGATCAAAGACAAATGAGAATATGAAGTTGATGGCGTGAACACATCACACCCTAAGACATCAACAGTGCACCGGGTTTAATTATGAGATGTGATGTCTAGCTCCTACCTACTTCAGATAAGATAAGAAGAGAATCCAATAAAAATAGCACTGATTCATGTCTATCATCAATCAGTGAAATGGGAATTGCCAAAACATTCATGGCTTACTAGCACACATCATTTTAGCAGAGCGTGTGGGTTTGCGCTCTATATACTTTCGCCAAGCATCACTGTTTAAGCAGGTCCATAAGATTCCAAAACTTGCACTTTGTTTTTAGAGAATAGTGACACGGAGGCATATCATGTGGCCTTTATTTTGCTAATTCAACATTCTTCTGGTGCACTGACTTGTGTGCATTATACCTTAAGCAAGCATATCTATAGATCAAGAACATCAACAACCAAGCTTCATTTCACAACACATTTAATCAACCAAATGCGCAGTCTTATGCCTTTCCTCTATACAGTTTCAAACCTCTATTAAGATCCAAGTAAGCTACTTATCAGTCCAAAAACTTCGAGAACTAACTTTTTCTCTGCTTGTTGCAAGAAAATCAACCTAAACAACTGCTGCACATCTATATTGCCCCTACTATCATGCAGAGTATATGGGCCAACAGAATTATACATGAGAACAGCATAAGTGAACACCAGAATTTCGTCAACCAATGAAAGTAAGATCTACAACTTAATTATCAAAAACATTATATAGCTAGATAACACAACGCTCAAATTTAACAGTATACAGCATGAAGAACAGTTGCCAACGGTACCTTATTACGACCGTCTTGATTCCCCTCAGACAAGCACAAGAAGGGACCGCAACTCCTGCCTAGTATCAAAACCATCACCTCAATCAACGAACAGCACTAAAACACAAACAATATCCGACATCAGGAAATCAAAAACGAGAAAAAACCACGCGCATTACCCTCTCCAACATCTGGACAGACTGTCCCATCCGCGCAACCGTCCGAACTCGCTCTCCTCTTAGCCGGCGGCAGACTCGCGCGCTCAAGCTCGCTCCGCTCCCGCTTCCCGAAGCGCAACCTCTCGACCGGAGGCGAGCAGAAGAAGCCGACCAGATTCGAGCTCGTCAGGAACCGAGCGAGCGAGGCTAGGGCGGCGAGCGAGAGCGTGACGAGGGGGCCGTCCGCCAGGTGGATCGGCGAGCCCGGGACGCCGCAGAGGCGGCGGATGAGATCGGGCGGCGCGGGGAAGAGCTCGCACCGGGAGGCGAGTTCGAGGGGGCTGGACGGGCGGCCGAACGAGAGGAGGAGGGACAGGAGGTGCCAAGCCTTCTCGGAGTCGCTCGGGGAGGAGGAGGTCGGCGGCGCGGCGGCGCGTCGCGACTCGGTGGAGTGAGTCGACATGCCGAGTTCGGGGTGGGAACTGGGAGGACGAGGGCGCGTATTTGGAGCGTGAGATCTGCGAAATGGGAAGGAGCTAGAAGGAGGGGGAGAGGGAGAGAGGAGGGAGCGGGAAAGGCGCGCGTGTGAGGTTTGAGATTGGCACGTGCGGCGTTCTCCCGCCTAATGATTTCGGCCTTAAAGCGCAGCTCGAACGGCCTGTCGTTTTTGCGGCTGATGGGTAGGTCCAGCTGACGAGAGCGCTGAAATTTAAGGAACAATTACATAAATCGTCCCTATATACATTGTCATCCCTAAATTTTTAATTTGTCTGATAATATTCCAAAATTTTAGCCTAATATGTAATTTCATTTCCAAATTTTTTATTTATTCAATATGATCTTTGAATCTAGTCCTTATACTATTTGCTCAAAAAAAATAAATCTAGTCCTTATACTATGTAAAAATGTTCATTGGTGACATTCAATTAATTCAAATTAATGGAATTTGTTAATTTAATTTTCAATTTAGTACGTATGAATAGTAGACAAAAAAATAACATTATATGTGGATTATCCACGTAAAATATTATCTACGTTATATGGTTATATGGTGACGTGGATTATTATGCCTCAATTTAAGTTGAATATCTTATAGAAATAGTCCACGTGTAACGTCATTTTTTTTATCAATTGCATTGAATTAACAAAATGACAATATTGAACATTTCCATATAGTTTATAAACTAAATTGAAAATGTTTCAAAAATTCGGGGACTATACTAAATATATTAAAAGTGAACAGTGTTGCATATTATGCTAAAGTTTAGAGATCACATTAGACGAATTAAAAATTTTGAGATCATATTATATGTTGGGTTAAAGTTTAGGTATCTTTTATTTCATTTCCCCTGAATTTAATAAGGCATGTCCAAATATGTCATGTGAGCCATTCTCCAATTCCATATTTTTGGGCTGCATTTAGGAGGGTCGAGTCTTTTGGACATTGATCAGCTTTTCTTTTCCTATCTATAAAGCTATCAATTTGTCTGATCAAATCCAATTTGCACATGCCAACGCCGATGACGTTTTTAACTAATTTAATAAATTAGAACTTGAACATATTCAAGTTAAATGAAATAAGAGCTCAGCTTGTCCTCTCTCTGCATCTGAGTAAGCCTCTTCACCTATGACGAATCTGATTGTAAGGGTCCCTGCATCTGAGACTCAGAAAAGATGCACATTGAAGAAAAGGATTTGCGAACGATCATTCTGATCATTACACCTTGCAAATTTCGAGAGTGAACATTTGACAAAGGAAGAATCAAGATAAATGTCACTTAACCAAATAATTATTCATAAGCTCCGTTCTCACACCGTTCGGCAAGTTCGAAAGATGATCATTCGATGGGTGCAAACCCAAACTAATGCCAGATACTCTCCAGGACATAGCTGACAAACGAGCCTATAAGACACGAGTGTGTAGATACTAGAATGCACAAAAATGGAAAGCAAAGGGAAAAACATCGGGGAAAACTTGCATCCAAACAGAGCCGGCAAAATTTTACAAGGACGTCGATACTTTCTTTCATGGGAAGTTATTCTGCCGACGGTGAAGACAGCGATAGGTTTAAAAGGAATCCAACCATGATTCCAATGAGAGCCACGAGAAGTGCGAATTTGAGGGAGAAGCCAGCGTCACTTTTTCGATGCCTTCGTCTCCTCAGCATCTCCTGAAGTACACAAAGATAAAAGCAAATTTTCTGCTGAGAGCGGGATCTATACTAAAGGCAATGCAAATATGAAGAACCAAATCTTCTTTATAGTTGTTTTGGACAATAGAGTTCCATATTGTATTGTTCGATGGAAAGGCCTACGAACAAAAGCTAAAAAGACACGCCTCCATAGAATAGGTGAGAAACACATGCAGCTAACATTATCTTTGCACCTGCAGATTCCGTGATCTAGAGCAAAAAAAACAAGAGCCACGTGAAAAATTCGTTCAGAGACTTCAAATTATCATTATCTTAACTCGTGTAAAAGATGTTTGACAAGTAACTTTTGCTAGATTTTAACAAAAAGGGACAAGTGAAAGAAGTTGGAGTAATTTCTAATATCAAGAACTTCACAAGATGCTGACTTGTATCCCATCATTGCCCCCTGTTTTTCGTTTAGGTACCTCATGTCCTCGACATTAAAAGTATGTATGTAATTATACCTCCATTTATGGAAGGAGTAAGTCAAATATGGCTTCTAACATGGATTGGTCAGCAAATCTTGTAAAACAAAAGGTTTGAAACCTTAGATGTTCACAACTCTCACATAGCCAAAGTGATCATTATCATCTATTCAAATGTTTCAACATGTTGCATGGTATTACTAAAATATCAGTCAAACAGACGACAGCAAAGAAGATCAAAGAGAGAAGGTATTTACCAATTCCTGCCGCAAGAGCTGTGTTTGCCGAACAGCTGCATCTCTCTCATCCTTCAGTTGCTGCGCGGACTGATTCTAGGACAATGACATAGCAAAGAATAAGCATAAAATTGCAATAAAATAATACATAGTAAAGTACGTTAATATATAGGAATGCATATTTTCTACTTCTTGAAGTAACTTCTGTGGAAACACAATTATGGTGGCCAGGAACGACTACTTCTGTCATAAGGTATATTTGTCTTTAAAACCTATGAGTCCACAAATCTCACAGCAAATAAGAAACACAAGGTAAAAAGAATAGTCTTATCCATCTTTCCCTGCTCCTTCTGTCCTGTTTTCTTGTATCTCTCTGTTACGAGACATATTAGAAAAGGCTTGAATCAGCAGTTCTAGTTGTTGTCTTGCTTGGAATTAAACTGTGAACGTTGCAGAAGGTTGGCCATTTTCAAAGGTCAATCTCACCCATAATATTCTGTTTTGCAAACCAACATCATGATCACAGTATTCTCCACAAATCTACCTTATAGACTGAAATCTTAAAAGAATATCAGTGCATGAAGAAGAAATCAGGAAATTTTACATCCAGTGGGATACCAATTTTTCCTCTCCCCTTTCACCTTTGTCCCCTATTAACAAGTGTTCTGTCTTCTCAAGTCTGTCACATCATGGATAAAATTTCCATTCCCACCAATTTGAGGGAGGATAAAAAAGATCAAGCAATCTACCAAATTCCAGAAAAAAGGAGAAACTACATATATCAATCCGAAAGACTCACAGTGGAGTCATCAAAACTTTGTCTGGAGCTCTTCAGCGTATTCTCTTCTAAATTTTCTTGACCTGTTTTAGGAGAAACATATACAACTCTTAGCTTGCATTCCTCTACTGTTTTTCCTCCATCCTTATTGAACTGGACAACAAATCATAGCATATTTGTGTAAGAACCAAGCCTGACTGCACTAGAAATAGAATGAAATTATAGTGCAACAGTTAGTAAAATAGGAACACAGTCCTTTGTAGATAATATTCTTACAGTATCTGGAGACAGGTCATCAACATCTGAATTTGCCTGCACTATTGTACTCTGCAGAAGAAATTTATCTTTGCATTGCATGTCAGCGGGATATTCCAGTTGAGCTTGGAGAGTGACTTCAGACCAAGCAAGGAACAAAAGAAAGCAAAAGCAGAGTTAGACAAAGTGGAGAAATACAGGTACTTCATATCTCATGACCAGATGCGTAAAAAGCATAATTTAAACATTTGTTGTCCAACGCACTTAGACATGTCGAGGTAAAACAGACAACATCAAAGGTTATCCCAAGAAGAAGAAGAAGCGGACTACCTCTTATGAAACATGCATCCCAAGGCTGTATAACATTGGTGTTGGGTCGTACAAAATACTTCTTAGGAGAAGTGGTTTTAACCTGGCATATCAAAGGGAAAGAACTAATGTGAGCAGGCAAATGTCTAGATAGCATAAATCTGAACATGTTTTGACACAATAGGTAGTACCTTAAATGCGACATGGTGTTCTGTGTTGTTTACGACTTTAAGATCACAGTAGCTTTGTTTTTCCAGCTCAACTGAATAGAAAAATCAATCGATCAGACCACTAAGGCCTAAATTCCAGCTTATGCCAAGAGCTAAATTAATTTTGAAACACTTTGCAAAAACAGAGAAGTCAATAATGGTGATGCATCATTCAACCAGGTTTATATGGAATGACAAAAGCGCATTAGAAATGACCAGTGACAGCCAATATTCCCTTTTTCCTTTTACAAAAACCAGTACAATAATACTGAACATTCATTCAGCCGGCTGCACTCGAACATAAGTCACATCTCTGAGAAAATATTCTTGAAACAAGGGAACAAAGACCTTGCTCTGTAACTTGAAAAGACTTAAATGCCAAAAGCATTGATGATAGCCAGGTATGAAATTGGCTTGAAAATCTGATTAGGCTGAAGTTTACTTGTCTCACATTTGACTTGCGGTGCTAAGCATTCTAAGACTTCTGCTTGTGGTGAGCCAGAGGATGAAAATAAAACACTTCACATGTCAGACAAGAACCAAGTTCCAACCAGTATCAACAAAGGGGGAAAAGGTAACATTACCCTCAATCACATAATATGTCTGAAGGAACAGTTTGACTTGTTGAGACCTCACATACATAAATGTGCGTACCAACATTCTACTAAATGAAAGAAGGTACACTGCACTATTCTCTCCGCATTAACAGCTTATGGCCATATTGATCCCCGCGTGGTCCCACGACATCTCGGGTTGGCAATATTTCATGGACATTCATGACAACGTCGACCACAAAATGTGCTTTTGAAAGCAAAAACGCTGGCTACTTGAACAGTGTTAGCAAGGCGTAGAACCTAACACAAACACTTCAACTGTTCACGCTATACGGCCACAACTACCTGTAACCCTCAGATCCCACTCCAGAATAATCCCGGAACATGTCTACACACCTTTCTGATCCACAAAGGATGGTTCAGCCACATATGGAATGAGAAACCGATCCTTTCTGATCCACAAAAGGATGGTTCAGCTGAATGGGGAATCAGAAACCAACGACCCGCCGAGAAGCAACGCACTAATCCGAGCCAAAAGTGCCTGATTATAATAATCGCCACCGAAAACGCATCCCCCACACAGCAAACTCGCAGAAAACGCACGGTATCGAAAGAGTGCGTCATCTCTCCGTTTCGATTTTTATCGCCTATAAAATCGAAAGTCGACATCAAGACGTAAAGGTCAGCCGTGAGGGACACGTACGTGGCGATTCCAGTCGCATCAGCATCAATCAGTGTCCTCTTTTCTCTCTCTCTCTCTCTTTCTCTGTCTTTTATTTTTTATTTTTTGAGGTTGCGGGCGCATCAATCGATGTCGAAAAGGTCCACAATTCCAATCTCCACAGGATAGCCGAGACAGTGAAATCACAGAGGTAACTCCAGAAACACATCATCGCAGACACGTATCCTCGCTAGACATCGCCATGCGTTCGAGAGAGAGAGAGAGAGAGAGAGAAAGAGAGAGAGACGGAGAGCATACAATTGAATTTGAGCTCGTCCGGATGAACGGAGATCAGCGGGTGACCACCGGCGGTCATGATGGAGAAGAGAGGACACAGCAACAGCCACGAAACTACCGCCTCCTTCGCCGAACCGACCCCGCGCGAACCGAATCCGGTACCATCCACCAGCCAACAAACGCGCGAAATCCCGCTGGATAGAGAAAAACGAAACCTCGCCCGAATCAAAACTGGACGACGACGACGACAACAACAACAACAACAACAGAAACACCAAATCCCGAAACAGAAAGAGAGAGAAAGAAGAAGAAGAAGAAGAAGGCGAAGAAGAACTCACGGAGGAAGAGAGAGAATGTAGAGAGAGAAAGGGAGAGGGAGGTGTGCGGTGGGAGCGGGGATGATTTGGGGGAAGGCTTGAAGAGGAGGGGAGGGGATGGATGGATGCTCGGTCCAAAAATGGTTGTTACGCCTCGCCTGAAATATCGGCTACTTTCATTGAAAACGATGCAGAATCATCACCTCCTAAAAGAAGAGAGCGACACCACAGAGAGAGAGAGAGAGAGAGAGAGAGAGGAAGGAGAAGGGCGGTTTTGGTTGGGACTCTGCAAGAACTAGTGCGCTGTTTAGTTGCCAAGTAATGAGAGAGGGAGAAAGAGGGAGCGACACCGAAGGTTTGGATCGGCGACAGGAGAGATGCCCCCAGGGAGGAGGAGGAGACGCTTTAATGAAATTGTTGGCTAACGAAAATTTGGGTTGGTCGTCCCTCGGGAAAGAGCTGCCGAAAACTTGTTGCTATAAAATTGGGATAATCCACTCTCATGGAAAGACTTACTCCATTATTATCTCGATAAGAAAGGTTATAGATATGATCTTGAATTATATAGTAATAATCAATCTAATCCCTAAAATGTCCATTTATCCAATTTAGTCTTTATAATTGTGTCGTTGTTCGGATCTTTAGTATCTTTTCATTTCAATTTATTTCTTAAATCGACAAAAGATATGGATATCTTTTTATTGCTTTTTCCGTTCTTGGTCTTTATGAACAGTACAACGATTTCGTTTGATGCTCGACATATAGTCCCTTGATTTCTTTTCTTTCCGATTTGGTCTTTAAACTTTTCAGAATCGTCTCACGTGAATGATTTTCTAAATAATTAGTGTTAGCTCACACGAATGATGACGCCATCACCCTCTACACGCTGGCACCTACGTGGAGTCCACATGTCGGACTCGAACACCATTTGCGACCGTGACTCATAATTATCGCGATCGCAGTTGCGATTGAACCCATCATAGCCTCAACCTCAGATGGATGGTCGGGACCTCCGATCTGAGGCCGCACCTTAGATTGAAAAGGGCAAGACAACGAAAGAGAGAGCATCATGAAAAGTTTTGGGACCTCCGGTGTCATCATCTTCGGTACTTATAAAATAGTTTGAAAAGATTAAAACACCAGCCGCTCAATCAAACCAATTTGTACCTTCCAAAGGGTATTAAAAGCGCACATAATCGACCACAGAAAACCAGAGGTCCTAAATTTGATTCCATTCTATCCCCCGACATTGAATAAATCATGTCCTCAACTGGTAAATTTACTATCGAGGCCCATCCCAACAAATCTAGCTGATCACACATGAGAAATACAGGAACATCTTACGACAAAACGAACAGCACAAGAAGAGATGTAGAAATTACACATTCCTAATCATTAGTACACCGATATTGTCCTTCTCTGCATGATACGAAACAATGGAAATACAGGATCAGAACAAACAAACAAAAAAAATTAGGAGGCCAGTTCTAATACCACTTGCAGGTACCCCCAAAAAAAGAAAAAAGAAAAAAAGGCTCCTTTGAATTGTGAAGAACCAAAGAGTGGAGACAGGATTGTGAAATCTTCATTTAAATGTGGAGAGCCTGGGAAGCTTGTCCCTGAGATAGTACAACCTAGCCCTCCTGACCTTCCTGTGCTTAACAACTTTTATCTCCTTGATGTTGGGTGAGTACCTGTAACAATATGGGACGATGGAAATCGCAAAACTTAGTACGTTGCACTTAGCCAAACCAAAATGTACATGGTATGACGGACACAGAATAGACAGCACTTGAATCAGTCGGAGGAGAAGAACCAAAAACACTGTCGGGAGTGAATAGTAATAATTCCAAAGAGCAAAAATCTTGAATAACAAGGTCAATGCGTAGTTCGAAGGAGAAAAGCTGAGAAATGAGCCAGTTTTACATATTTCACAACAAGTCATTGAGACATTAAGAACATCATCCAGTCTAAAACTCAGTCACACAAAATCAGCTAAAATATCGGCAAAACTCCACAACCACCACTTACAACTATTGCTACATGACTTCTGATGTGTAGCACTAATCATCAAGAAATTAAGAACATCATCCAGTCTTAACACTAAGTCACTGCACAAACATCAAATAAAGTATCGGCAAAACTCTACTACCACCACTTACAACTGTTAACACATGACTTCCAATGCATAGTGCTACATTCTATCCCATCTATGAATGCATTAGCATCAACCATATCACAATTTGTAAAACCGACTAAACTGCCATGGCACCAGCAAACCTGATGCATTTTTATCTATGGCTCCATTCAAAGCATATCAAGTACAAGAGCCTAACATTACATACTTTATGCAACTATTCAAATTCACAATGATCTGCTCTCAGGTTCTGATTACTGGGACTACTCAAAAGAAGTTCAACAACACCTAAGAGCTGCAAAGAATTTAACTGCAGGGAGGAAAAAGATTCACTTACAGCGGAAATACAATCTCAACCCCAATGCCAGCAATAATTCTCCGAATTCTAATGGTCGTGTGGATGCCGGCATTTTGTCTTGAAATGACTATGCCTTTATAGATAGACAATCTGCGCCTATTTTCAGGCACTTCCTGCAATTTAAATCAGACAAGTGTTTACAAGAATCAGTAAAAAAACAGATGAGACTCACAAAAGTAAAACTGAATAAATTATAACAAAATGAATCAATGTTTACCAGCTTAATTTCCACTATATCTCCAGTCCTGATGTCTGGAACCGGCCGTTCTTTCTCAGATGCCTCAACTGCTCTTTTGTTCAATATCTATGAAAGTAGCAGAAAACATTTAGATTTTCTCCCTTATTTTCTCATTCATGAGAAAGACAAACAACAAAGAAGCAACCAAAAAGTTCCATCATTATCGTCAATGGACTCTGCAACGGATGATCTTCTTATCTAGCAGATAACCGCTAAACTACAACCACATCATTACTTCGCAAATACGAAAACAGTCTTCAAAAGCCAACTAGCAGTAGATTATCATAAGGTGACGCAATGCTAAAAGGAATCATCTGGTCTTTCAAAGAAGGTAAAAGTAACACAACCTAATCACCGAAACCGGTACTAAATGGGAAAGCTAGACCAACAGGCAGGCTCTGGAGAGCTAAGCCACACTAATCGTAGCCATATTCATAAATTCAGCTACCAACGGTATTGGACAAATTACCCCCATAATATCGCCAAGCTTAACCCTCGGCTTACTTGGAGGCTTCACTTCCGCGACTTCCTCCTCGGCTACCACCACTTCAGCAGCTTCCTCGACGTCGGCAGCTGCCGCTTCAGCATTCTCCTCTCCGCTTTCGCCGGCAGCAACAACTTCGGCTTCCGGCTCCGGCTCCGGTTCAGCTCTAACCACAAAACTCCGCTTCGAAAGGGCCGCGATCACCGGACTGCTCAATCCGCCGGAGCCGAACGACGCCCTAGAGAGCAAACACCCGCGCCTAGGGTTGGTCCGAGAGGGTCCGCCGGAGCCGGCTACCAGCGCGGAGAACCCTATCTTCCGAGGAGCGCAGTGGCGAGTGGCGCCTCTAGGAATCGCGACCAACGCCTGCAATTACCGACGAAACGGAATCGACCCATCAAACTCAAGGACGAACTAATACCAAACGAAGGCGTAATTCGCCACTCTACATGGAATTCAACCGCTCCGAGCTCTCGAACCCAACAATCAAACAGGTGAAACGCATGTACCCACGAGCACAGACGCACGCACGCGAACACATTACGTAGCTCTCTGCGCACGGAAACGGCGTACCTGGGGAAGAACATTGGAGGCCATCGGCGGGCAAGAGAAGAGCGAGCAAGAGAGAGAGAGAGAGAGAGTGATTTACAGAGAAGTCATGGATGGAAGGAAGGATAGAAGCGAGACGTTGAAGCGGAGTGAAGACGCCTTATCTGCTTCTCTGTTTTCTCGCAGAGAGGGAGGGGCGCCTCCCGTTCCTCTCGCACGTGCGGGGATTAATTGGGCCTCTGGTCCCAGTTTGTGGGCCTTTGGTCGGCCTACGTGTTTGGGCCCAGAGAGGGCCCAGATACTCTGCTCTCTACGCCCATTTCGATGGTCCGAATCGAAACGTGCATGATCTAATTAAAGAAGGGGAAAATATTACCATGAATTGGACCGAACTAAGTCATTAAAAGGCTCCATCTCGATTCTAGTTTGGAGCTAGGGATCATCGGATTTAAAACTTCTAGAGGATATCCCTTCTCTTCGCGGAAGAAAAAGATATAGAGGGAATTACTGGCACCTAAAAATAAAAAATGCATCCATGGAGTTCGCCATCTATATATATCAACAGACATACTAGGGAGGCTCTCGTAGGAGGGAAAGCTCTAATGGTTTCCTGTTAAAAGACTGTCCCTGAAGAGCTTGAACGAGAAGTTCGCCTATAGTGGGAAGGCATACTTATAGGAAACTAAATCAGTCTTTTCTAATTTTAAGCCTAGGCCCATTCAAGGATGAATCGATGACACGTCATGTCCATGCCCGCCCATGATAACAAGAACATCATTAAACTCTCTCTACATAAAATTGATGGGGCTTCAGGTGGACCAAAGGGAGCGGATTGTGTCCAAGAAGGGAATTACTTGCCCATGCACGCCCATTTTGTTGTCGGGGCGATTAGACCTTGGCGGGCTCGTATGGCGGCCCACCTACCGTTCACGTCCATAAGTCCTACTCTCTAAAGTTTACTCAGCAATATATAGGATTAGGTGCTTAATAAGTGGCTGATTTTTTTTATGATTTCGATGAAAATACTATGACCTCTCATTCATACAAGTTAAAACAGATTGACTGGACAGCTTAGACTTTGGAAGTACAATCAAATGCTTTTGCTCAAAATCATCAGGGAAGATGCGCGAGCATTTAGAAATCGCGCAGGGAAGCTTAAATCTTCACGGCAGAGGTCCGTCCTCCCCCCGGGCGGCGGGGGAACCTCTTCAGTTTACTTCTCGTCATTTGGAGAAAATCAATTCAACCGTGAGATTTTGAATACTTCGACAAACATTATCAAGTCGGTAGAAGTTCTCATTAATCAAGAGTGCTATAACTCGATGCAAGTCGAATATCGACACAGAGAATTGCGGCGTAAATGAGCGACCAAGTCCGAGCCCTTTTCTTCTGCATGGAGACCAAACATAGAAATCATTATTACTCAAGGACCACACAGAAACGACGAAGATATCATCTTCTCAACGAACCCAAGCTGTCAAATTATGCCCGTGAGACTCGGCCTCTTAGGGTTGTGGCTGTGGTCGTGGTCGTGGAGGACCAAATTCGTCCATGCGCGACACGCGGGTGACAACAGTGGACAACAGCTAAAAATTGGTGGTATCTCCACACATCAGTGCGATTTTTCAAGAGAGAAAAGGCCAAAGCTAATGGGGATATCCGAAGAGCCAGCAATGGCGTCTTTGCGAGTCTTGTCCGTGTTTGACTGCGCGACCCAATTTGCCTAATTTTCTTGAAGACTTACGTTTTCATCGATCACATGTTCCGGCACAAACGATGAATGGACGCTAAGTAACCCTTAAGTTTGATCTAACTCGAGGTTGTCCTCAGGGAAAATTGTCACGAAAGTTTTAAATCTATTATAGTGAGAGCCAGAAATGGTGTCTTTGTGAATCATGTCCGCATTTGGCCACGTGACCCAATTTGGCTATTTTCCTCAAGATTTAAAATTTTGTCGACTACATGTTCCAACACAAACGATGAATGTACGCTAAATAACACTTAAAGTTTAATCAAAATTGAGGTTGTCTTTGTTTACCAAATGCCTTGTTTAATGAACATACTACGAAGATTGAGATCTCTGAAAAATTTACCGAGTCATATAGGTAAAAAAAAAAAAGCGCTAATATGGGGCTTTTTCTCTAAAATTGATCCTTCGGCTTGCCACAATTCACATTGGGATTCTCATGGAAAAAGTCGAAATTTCACATGTCGATAAACATTCTAGCAGGACGAAGGAACGAAGGGCGTGAACGAGCGATTTATCAATTTTGGGGTTGCCAAGAGCTTATGGCCATTGTTGGTCAATGCTCATGTGAGGATACCAAAAGAAAGAAGAAGAAGAAGAAGAAGAAAGGATTTGAGAGAGATTGAAATAAAAAGGGTCACGGGCACAAATGCAGCCAATCTCCACCACACCCTTGGAACATCTCCACATTGAATTGGAAATACTTTTATTCCCTCGAAATTAAATGCTTCTCCGCATAAGGGGGTGCACAAAAGTTTCGTGCCTCTTGGTTGAACCGCACTTTATCACAGCAAATAACTCAAGACTCTTAAGCTCTGTTTGATAACCTTTTTGTCCCTCAATTTTTCTGTTCTTTAGTTTTCTGAAATAGAAAAATAACAGAAATCTGTTTTGGTAATATCAAATAATTTTTTATTCCCTAAAATAGATCAATGGCTAGGAAATAAATCTTCTTCTTCTTATTTTCACTTTCAGAGGCAGATAAAACTACCTCTTTGTTTTTGGGAATAATTCCTGAAACACATCATTTTCTTCTTCTTTTTTATTTTCACTTTCTCTTCTTCCTTCTCTAGTCGGCCGGGCCTTAGGAGAGCCTCATTGACCCTCAATGAGGCTCGGCCTTGCTCGACCACCATGAGGTCAGCTTTGCTCAGCCATTGTGAGGTCAAACTCATTGTGGTTGGGTGAGGCTTGACCTCATTGGAGGCCAGCAAGGTTGTCAACTCTTGTCTTTGGCTAGTCGTTGGCCATTGCAGAGGCTCAACAATGGGCTAAAAGAGGAAGAAATGAGGAAAAAAAATCAAAAAATTAGAAAAATCTTATAAATTTATTAAAAGAATAAAAGATTATATGTCACAAAAAAAAAAAATTGAGGGCTGTATCAAATGCATTTTAATTCTTTCTCCTTCGATTGGCATCCCTGGAACACCTGTTTCTTCTCTGCCTATGATGGAACCTTCGATGCCGCCCTCTCCTCACTCGCCTCCAACAATGAGCCCTGGGGGTGCAACGATGCCGGCACACTCCACACCACCGGTAGCCTCCACGCCGAGCAACATTGCTTTTGCTCACAGGAATAGTTTGGCCTTGATGGTTCTATCAGCAGCAGCTGCATTACTGCTCTAAGTCATTACACAAGGGTCCATTTGCTTTGTAGCATTATGACAGTGTAGCTTAATAAGATGGATGTCGTCTGTTTGTGTTTCACTTCTCGGGAGACCCATCTTGGCATTTTCCTCTTTCTCCTGAACTAGTAACACAAAACGGACACGTGGGTCATTTCCCAAAAGCCACACGACCGATTCGATCTTCTGGAAACGAACAAAGTGTCAATCTTCTCAATGAACCCAAGCATCCTCCGCATGCCGTCTTCCCTAATGAGAATATAGCTGTCAATTTATGCCCCGCGGGAGTCGGCCTTTCGTGTGGCGGTGGCTGTGGTCGTGGCCATGATCGTGGCCGTGGTCGTGGAGGACCGAGGATTCATATTCGTCCATACGCAACACGCGGGTGACAACAGTGGACAACAGCTAGAAAATGTATGATCTCTCCACATCAGTGTGATTTCTCTTTCCTTTTTTCGTCGTCTTTTTAATGGAAAGGGCAAGAAGGAGCCACACAACAAAAAAGGAGAAAGAAGAGAGAAAAGTGAAAAATGCTGATAGAGCCAGCATTTAGTGGCTCTCTAGAATCTCATTCATGTTAATTTATGACACGGATGATAATAATTTTGGTAAGAAATTGATTTTTGGAATAGAAATGAGTTTATGAGAAAAATACACACTTGATAACGACACAAAATTTTTGTTTCCGAAATAGAAATTCAGTTGATAACGACACAAAATGTTTGTTCCCGAAATAGAAATTCATTTGATAAAATTTCTTCCTCCCAGTGGTGGCGGAGGGCGATCGGGGGCGACAAGGGGAAGGGCGGCAAACAACAGCTGGCGATTGGCATTGATGGCAGAGGGCAGCTTGTGGCATCAAGCGAAAAATACACATTTAATAACAATACAAAATTTTTGTTCCCAAAATAGAAATTCATTTGATAACGACATAAATTTTTTCCCTTTCAACAATGGCGAAAGGCGGCCAGCAACGGCAGGGGGAAGGGCGACGGACAACGGCCAACGACTAGCATTGAGGACAAAGGGCGGCTTGTGGCAGCGAGCGATGGACGGCAACAAGCGGTGAACAACGGTAGGTAGCAACCGGCTCCGAACGGCGGTGAATGGTGGGTGGGACGGCTGGCTAGTAGTATGGATAAGCAATGATAAAAGTTTTTATTTATCATTTCTATTATGAAAATAAAAAATATAGAAAATTTTTATTTTTCATTTCTATTCCAAGCCTATTTATGGACTAAAAATTTGCTCAAGAAATTGGAAAATGAAATTGCCTTACCAAACAAATTTTTGTTCCAAAAAAAAGTATGAAATAGAAAATTAATTTTGGAACAGAAATAGAATGGTTATCATACTCACTTTTAGCTATCATCTTTTCAATTTGGCCATAGGAAAAAAGAAAAGAGAATGGAAAAAAAGAAAAAAAGAAAAAAATTCACAAAAACTATTAAAAATGATAAAAATCGTTCTCGTCAATATCGCTATCCCACATAGGTTAACCAATATTCGTATCAACGATTTCCGACGAAAATTGATCAATATATTATATTGGCAAATCGTCATAAGAATTATGAATTAAATTGGTAAAATTGAAAAATTTATAAATGAATTAACACAAATGCAATATGATATGTTTAGAACTTTCTTGTCCTCATTTACCAAGTGTCTGGATTTATGAGTGAACCACGAAGACCTAGACCGTGGAGAAATTTACTAAGTACATACAGGTAAAAAGGACTAATATGGGGCTTTTTTTTCTACGATTGATCCTTCGGCTTGCCGTGTTTTACATTGCAATTCTCATGGAAAAAAGTCGCAATTTCACATGTTGATAAACATTCTAGTCGGACAAAGGAACAAAGGGCGTGAACGAGCCATTTTTCTCAATTTATGGCCATTATTGGTCAATGCTCCTGAGGATAGAGAAAGAAAGAAAGAAAAATCAAGAAGAAGAAGACGACTTGAGAGAGATCGAATTCGAAAGGGTCACGGGGACAAATGGATCCAATCTCCACCACTTCTTTGGAACAGCTCCACATTGAATTGCAGATACTTTTATTCCCCTCGAAATCAAATGCTTCTCCGCATAAGGGGTGCACGGAAGGTTTGTGCCACTTGGTTGAACCGCACTTTGCCACAACATATACAACTCAAGACTCCTAGGCCATGTTTAGTAATGTTTCTATTATTCAATTTTTTAGTTCTTTTGTTACTCTAAATTAAAGAAGAATAGAAATCCGTTTAGTAACATTAACTAATTTTTCTATCTCCAAAACATATCAATGGCCACAAAATTGATTTGAAATAGAAACAATAAGCAGAAAAAACTTATTTTTTTTATTTGTGGGAACAATTTTTGAAATAGGTCCTTTTTTTTTTTTTTTTTTCTTCTTTCTTCTTTCTTCCTTTTTTGGCCAATCGTGGGGCCTCAAGGGAGCCTCACTAGAGCCTCGCCAGCCCTCAACGAGGATCCCTCAAGGCCGGCGAGGTCGCCAACTCTGGTCTTTGGTCGATTGTTGGCCATCGCTAAGGTCCAACAACTTGGTAGAGGAAGAAGAAGAATTGAGGAAAAAGAGAAAAATTACAAAAAAAATTACAAAAATTTCATAAAATTATTTACAGACTAGAAAAAATTTGAAGGTCGTATCAAGCACATTCTTATTCTTTCTTCTATTTCGGAAATATAAATTTTGTGCAGTTACCAAACGCATACTCAAAAACTCATCTAGGGAGTAAAAATGAAAAAAAAACTATTTATGAATAAAAATTATTTCTGAAAATAGGAAAATGGTGGATCAATCCCTAAGTTCCCTAATTTTATGCGATTGTGGTCCTACGTGGCATCTAGTTATCGTCGACCATCTTATATGACATGTCAATGTAGGTAACTTGTGGATCACCACGGTGGCGGTTTCCGGGAGGCAATTGGACTATAATGGCCAAATTGAAAATTTTATGATCGAACTGGTTGCTGTACAATGTGTTTAGGATTTGATTGGACAATTTTGCGACACTTGTTAACAAGAAATATCACACTTTTTTGCTTAGTTACTGGGGCAAGAGAGTGCAGGCAATGTTCATGCACTCCTTGGTTAACCTACGAAAAGTCATAAAGCACCTCCAGCTATTCCTCGCCCTTTGGCTCTATATAGCAACCTCACCCCTATTATTTTCCATCTTGCCAAGCCAGGGTCACTTCCCATTAGCCTCAGTCACACAAGCATGGCTCTCCCCAGCCTCATGCTTTGCTCAATCGTCCTCCTCTCTCTCCTAGCCCCGTCAGCACTTGCTCAATCTCCTTCACCCTCCCCGTCTACCACCCCCATGACAATGCCGCCCTCCTCCATCGCCAGCCCTCCCACCACCATGGCACCGCCTCCATCCACCATGGCGCCACCCCCTGCCTCGTCGCCTATGCCGATGATGTCTCCTCCGACTTCCAGCCCAACGATGAGCCCCAGCCCGTCCATGAGCAGCCCGCCAACACCTATGTCTTCTCCGACGGAACCTCCGATGCTGGCCTCTCCTCCCCCGCCTGCAGCAATGAGTCCTATGGGTCCGGGTCTGGGTCCGATGCTGGCACCCTCCGCAACACCGGTACCCTCCTCACCGAGCAACATTGCTTTTGCTCACGGGAATAGCTTGGCCTTGATGGTTCTATCAGCAGCAGCTGCATTACTGCTCTAAATTATTGCACAGGGTCCATTTGTTTGAATTTGGTGTAGATTAAGATTTCGTTTCACGTAATTCTTTTGTCCTTTGTTTGTCCTGTTCTTTTTTTTATATTTAGTCACGGTTTCTCTTCCTTCCCTTGTTTAACTTCTCTGATTCTTGGGCAACCTACCTATTATATATAGGTGAAGATTTGTGAGGATTCTCGAGAGATGTTACAGCACTTTGTAGCATTATGACAGTGTAGTTTAATAAGATGGATGTTGTCTGGTTTGTGTTCCGCTCCTCGTAAGGCCCATTTTAGCTTCTTCTTTTTTTTTTGCTTTCTCCTGAACTAGCAACACGAAACGGACAAATGTGTCATTTATCAAAAGCTGTTGCCGTCCAAGCTCAACTTGCTCGTCTTTAAAAAGCTACATTAGCCTTCTAGGGTATAGCAAACTTTGATGTATGTAATATCTCGCTTCATGTATGATGTCAATTATTGCTAAAACTCTCTGCAATATTTTGGGTTATCTTCTGCCATCGATCATGGAGGATTCAAGCTTTGGAGCTTGTAGTACTCTCAGTCATGCTCTGCTTTTTTTGGGCAAAAACTCCGAATGATACTCTTTGATTAACCAAAACATGTTTGAAGAATCAACTTGAGAAAACACCCAATCGGATTTTCCTAAACCTAGATGGCTTTTTGGGAGGGTAGATGGAGAAGGAATGATCGGTAGAGACATGGTGGTGGTGGGGAATGAACATAAAGTTAGGTGGTGCTAGAATTATGAGGAAGAGAGTCAGGTTGTGAGTTCCTTTTGCCAATGGGAAAAATGTGGAGGGTGTATTATTGTTGTTTTTTTTTTTTTTGGGGGTGGGGGTGGGGGATGGATGTGAAATGGGAATGTGGGAGAAATATGGTGGGAGAGATATGGTGGAAGGGATGGGGCTTTTCTTTTCTTTTCTTTTTTTTGAGTTCTAGTGGGCAAGAATGGTTGGCAATTTGCGATGGTGGGGCTAAGCCGTAGCTTTAAGACAGTGGAGCAATGATCGTAGGAAAGTGATGTTCACATGGTGCGTCAACCCCACATTTTCGTACCTGTATCTGCGTGTGTGTTTCAAAGGGAAGGAAGCTGGGGCGTTAGGGTAGATTTTCTAAGTTGTACACAAATTTCACGAATGGTGCCGGCCGTCGGCAAGTTCACTTGTCGGTTGATGATTCTCCTCATTTGCGTAAGTACTACAAGGGAAGGGATGCTTTTAATTATCGTACATGGAGCATGACAACCTCGTAACACAATAGAGAGCTACTATTGGATTTCGATAGTTAGTCACACAAATAAAGAAATTTTAGGCGCTATAAATTGGAAAGGACCCAATTCCGATTCGTTTATATCATCACTAAGTCACATAGCAAGCCCAACGCAACGACTGCAACCAAATCATTCTCAGGTTCCATTTCTTGTCCATATTTTCACTTTTCAGCCCAATTGTTAGGTTGAGATCCGATGAGCACGTCGACTCTGCTCCATTGATCTGCAGGTTAGAGAGGATAACACTGCAGTGAGTTGCAGATTGTGGTGGTAATCTAGTGCAAAAGAGTGGAAGTGATCCAAAAAGTTTCGCATGCTGTTGAGAAAATTAAGCCAAGTCATAGGGAATCTCTTTTGCCCTGGAAGGAAAGGAAATCAGATTCTTGGAAGAAGAAAAAGGGGTTAATGTTTTCACAGAAAAAGCCAAGTGTGAGCATTGGATTCCATCTAGAAAGTACAATAAGTGAAGGATCATACCCTTTTCTTTCAACTTTGCATTCTTTCCCTAAAGAACACGATACTAAAGCGGCCTTTCCATAACCTTTACCTAGAGTTTCTTTAGTTCATTATTTCATCGATGCAATCACAGGCAATGTACATGTTAGCACTTTATGGAGAAATATTTGATTAAACTCATTTCAATGAACCAAGCAACTCACGCTCGAAGAAAGAGGAGCATATTGAATCCGAATATAAGAACATGGAAGCAATACTTTCTTTACACTATGATTCGAATCTTATAATTTGATTAACAAAACATCAAATGACGTGAACTATATTGCGTAGATCAGATAAGAAAAGCACTCACATCAACACAGAAAATCCCGGAAAAAGAAGGCCTTTTTCATGCACACACATCATCTTCCTTGGGGGGACATTTTGGCCATTATTCAATGGCGTTTGCAGACTACAATTGCTTGATTGACTTTCATTTGTTGCCATATAAATTGGGCACCGAGAAGGCTTTTCGACCTAGTGCGGCCACTACTGCAAAACTACAGAGCACGCATTGAAACCAAAACACATGGCTGTGGCAACTACAAGCAGATGTCCATAATTTCACAGTGGTGCGTCCATATCAAGGAAGATACTTAACTACCCAGGCGCTACTCTTGAGATTTCACACTTTTTGAAGTGCGAGATTACGATTGCCAATGTGACCTGGTTAATAACCCAACGTTGGAGTTGCTAGACCTCCCCATGTTGAATGCTCAAAGCCAACATCCCCCCCGACTCATTGGACAAGTTTTGGGAAAGTCGCAGTTTTTTTATTTATATATATATATAATTATTAATGAGTTCGAGATATACTAATTTTCATCCTTGCACTCCAATCAGGAGAAGAAAATAGTAAGCATGTATTCACTAAAGGAGCAACATAAAACGGCGAAGACAGAGAGAACATTCCTGCTCGAATCAATCTTTCTTTTCCTTTCTCAGAAAGCAAGTCAGAAAATAAACATACCATTTATTGCTCAAGATAGAATGCCTTTGCACATCCAAAAATCTGTGTTAGTTTCTCCTCCAACCTAACAAAATTATCAGGAAACCTCAACTTTAGTCAGCTGCCTCTTGATCTAACAGATCCCCGGCAATGATCATGCTCCTTTCAAGTTTCAGAGGCAACTTAACTGGGTAAACTCAGCACAAGAAAAGAGGCAGCAGCTTCTCAGGTCAAGCATGATGTTTAATGTAGTACTTTTGGTGATTGCGCAGGAAATGATTTTATTTCATATTATTTTCTTCTTTGTCTCCTTCGACACTCAAAACAATCGTCACATGGAGAATTACTTTTACTAGAGTACGTGCCTTTTATCTTGCTCGGAGATACTTTTAAATCTTCAACCAGTATCTGGCGCAGCTTTTCGTTCTCCTCCATGAGCTCCTCAATGACTTGCTGATGCTTCAATACCTGAATAAATAGGACATTAACTCAATGAATGGGCCACCAATCAGCCAAGCAGAAGACATGTTAACTAGCACCCCATTAAAGATAAGCAGTTAATTGGTACAGATACGATGTGAAAATATGTACAGACTGTGGAGGTTAATTATCTCTAAGACTGTATTTTCAAGAACCCTGGTCACTTTAACGAAAGAGCCAGAAGTTTTCGAGGATGACCAGATTTCTTGAATGCAGTAAGCAAGCTTTAAGATCTCTCGGGGACAGGTGCAAACTTAGACACCCACATACACAAATGAACACAGGATGCAAATGTTCTTAACGTTACCATTTGAAGCACATTATTCTCCGCTCGCAAGCGTCCTGCCTACAAACATAAAATTGAATCGAATAAGATAAAAGCACCAATAACAGCAACAAACTTTTGCCTACTAAGTGAGTCAGCTTCATCCACGCAAAAGAAAAAGGAACATATAAACCTCATTGACATATGGTAGATACCTCAACCCAGTATATAATGTGAACGAAATGATGCTATGGTTGCAGTTCAAGTGAAATATTCAGCATTGAGAACTTGGACCGGATTCTTTTTTCTATTTCAATAAAGTTTATAATTAGCACTCTCCTAGAACGCGTGCAGCAATTGAGTTACATATCACTGGAAGATACTTGTGGTCTTATCCTCATCTATGTTTTTGGTTGCTTGAGAACTACAGGATAATGTCCTTCAAGGTTGCGAGGCTCCCAAGCACACTTCCACCTACTGTTCCAGATCCAAAATGTTATAGTGCATATGCATAGAAAAATGAGTCTCTTCAGTATAATTAATCCTTACACTCTTGATAGTTTTATTTATAAGAAACAAGAAAGCAAAAAAGATTCTACTCTAACGATTGTTTGTTCCCCATTAATCTTATCCTCTGAAATGCACATTGCAGACAGATGAAACATTGTTACCACATGTTGAATTCAACTACTAGGATGGAATGAACTTGACAGCAGTCCCACCCATATGAAGAAAACAAAGGCCAAACAGCAACCAAGAAAATACTGCAGCAATTACAGTTAGCAATAGCAAGGAGTGCCATTGCCCCTTATCAACTAAATCAACAGAAGAAACAGGAAATATCTGCCAATATAACTCGAAACTTTGTTCTGAAAAGCAAACTTGTGCAATTAGAAAATGGCTGAGCTAAAATAAAATAAAAAAAGCAAAAGGAGATAAGAATGCGGGATGATAAAAAGAAGGCAAAATAAAACTATAAAAATCTCTCAAATCACAATTACCGGACAAATTCTGACAAGGAATACAAAGGTTGTGATATTCCAAACTACCTACCAGATCCTTTAATTCACTGTCCTCTTGCTTCAGAACAGGATTTTGCAATAAGTCATTTAAAACCTTCTCTGTTCGACTGGCAGTGGACGGGTCTGAGTGTTCTGGAACGCTCGGGGATGAAATACTTTCATGTGAAGAACCCAAGCCCATAGTTCCCAGTCCTGGCAGTCTTGGTGATATGTTCTCAGCTAACTTGGGACCGAGCTGCATAGGATTTCCTATTTGGTTTGCATTTGAGGGCACGTTCAACATGTTCAAGCCCCCTTGAAGAGAAGCAGGAAAGGCTCCCTGCCCAATGGATAAATTGGGAGCCATCCCAAACTTTATCATCACCTTCGTCATGAGTTGCTGCCAAATTCAAAGTTGGCATTCAGATGACTGACTGAAGTCAACATGACAAAAAACACAGAAGACATCAAGAAGATTATACATACCACTGCATTAGATTGTATCTGAGTTATCACTCCAGGCTTCAGTGCAAGTCCTGCGAAGAAAGCATGCATTGTTCAGTATTCAAATACGGAGGGCAGGGCAATGTAAACTGTGAGCTTACATAGTGAGAGAGAGAGAGAGAGAGGAAACAATATTGATGGTCAGTTTCTAGATAAACCTATAGAAGAAATAGAGGTATTTGGATTATAGGACAAAACAAAACATCCATCGCTAGAGTATCAAAAGACCACCAATCTATTGCAAAAGCCATCTATTTAAGAAAAGCCTCAACTCATCCGCATTTATTGAATATGATAAAATTTCATGTAGTTACAAGTAAAGATAAAGCATCCATGATCTCCATTAGAGGCAATTACTGCCAACAATATTCTGGCTTAGTATAAGAGCACCTGAGTGATGCTTTCTGAAACAGTCAGCTGATCAGCAAAATCCATGATATATTCATGATATTTCTCTCATGTCAACTCAGATACTGCAACATACTCTGTGAAGGACTACTTTTACCTAATGCCTATAGACAGTCGGCTTTTTAGCTTTTAATCATCTGTACAAATTTAAAGGAAGGGCTTTCTTTCTGTATGCCAAAAGAGGCACTTGAAGATTGCAGAATCCCTCTACAATAGCCTTTCACAGTCATTCCTCCTCCGAGATGTTTGCAATGATATGGCACTGACACAAACATCTGCATACCATTGACTTCAAGTTGCAATAATTATGTCACATGTTACATCTACCATTTTGCAGCAACTTGAGGCATTACCAAATGCAATAGAAACTGTCACATAGATGACATAAAACTTGTCCTTTTTTCAAGGCAAATGGATCTCATAATGCAACCAAAGTGAACTCAAATTTCAACAAATGTATTTGTAGAACACATGGGAGTTAATTTTCCCTCTAGGATCACGGACTACAACATACCAACTCCAAATCCATGGCCAAAGCCTACTCCGCACCCAATACCAGCTTCGACATTTTTCGCTCCAAGCTTCCTCAGCTGAAAAATCGACGAACAAGAGAAGAAACATTGGCAAAAAACTTCAAGTTACATTGAGGAAGAAGAATAACTACAATTCGACTCACCCCGTCATTGACGTGCCTCGTGACACCAGATAATGCATAAGTTGCTCCACTTGTGGCACTCATAACTTGATTTACCACCGGTATTGCACCTGGTGGACATCCCCAACATACCACAGTAAGGAACTCACGAAATTCCATTCAACACAACACTTTCTAACGTCACAGCTAGCAACCCAAAAACTCAAAACAAACAAATAAAAGGTACTCAAAAAATTCCATTCAAAACAACACTTTCTATCGTCACAGCTAGCAACCCAAAAACTCAAAACAGACAAATAAAACTCTAAATAACACAGGAAAGTACATTGCTTCTTGGCACCATCGGGCTTGAAAATCCTTCTGAAATCCATCTCCTCACTAATTCATCCAAATGGTTTAGAGCGACAGAGAGAAAGAATGTACCCAGATTTATGGGGCGACCAACGCCGATACCAAGACCGCAACCAATGCCGAAGCCGGTGAATACCTGACCCACTTTGAAAGTAAACGGATTCTGTACCCGTATCCCCTGAAAGGGCTTCTTCTGATTGCTCAGAGCCACGCTACCGCCACTGCTACTTATGCTTTCCCCGTTGCCGACGCGGCTCTCCATTCTTCAACAAGCCGCTCCCCGACTTTAACGCCTCTTCAGTAGCTAAAAAGAACAATGGATATACCTTTCTTCCTCTCTCCCCGTCTCTCTTTGAATCCGCTTCCGCTCCTTTCCGTGAGCTGGAGAAGTGGGTCGCGAAGCTGTCCTCTTTCTTGGCGTCGGAGCAGCAGCAAGGAAGATGCGGGAGCGGTGATTAGAGAACGAATTAGAGGGGATAAGCCGGTTTTGGAAGACGATGATGGAGGTGGGTCTTTCCGCTGCTCTTGACGAGGGTGTGTCTCCCACCTAAGATGTCCGTTGCTAACCAAACGTCAAAACGAGGACTTTCGCAGTCGGAGGACGGAGGTTGTCTGCTCGCGGACATGGCGGCTACTCAGCCAGAGACGATGGTTGGGCTCTTGCGGTGGTTTGGGCCGGGGAGAGAGTTTAAGCCCAAGTAAGATCTATATTTTGCCAGCCTCTTTGTGAGGCTAACCCCAGCCCATACATCCACGCCTCAACTACTTAAGGGTTATCGGTTCTCGATTCCCAAGGACCGGAAACTAAACTGAGGGCGCGTTTGGTAACGATTCTATTCCCGAGAACAGATTCTGACCAGAAATAATTATTTTTTATTCTGTTTCCGGGAACAATTTCTAAACATTTTAAGTCGTTTGGAATCGTTCGAAATTTCGATTACGGAATAAAATTGTATCTGGAATAGAATTATATTTGGTACTGTGCTCATTGATTCTATTTCAAATCAATTTCTTTTAATTTTTAAATAATTTTTTTCTTTTTTCCTTTTTTTTCTTTTCTTTTTTTTCCTTTCTCTCTCATGTTCTTCTTCTTTTGGTGGCCGGTGACCGGCCAGACGAGGGCCAGCGACCTCACCGGAGCGTTGCTGGCCCTCGTCCGCCAAGCCTCACCGGCAACTGGGCAGGGCTCGCTGGTGGCCAGGCCGGCCTCATCGGGGCTAGGCGAGGCCGACCTGACCACCGGCGAGGCTCACCCAGCCTCGCCGGGGCTAAGCGGGCCTCGCCCCGCCCTCCGGCGAGCTCGCAGGTGGCCAGGCGGGCCTCCGGCGAGCTCGCCGAACCGGTTGCCGGCGACGGCGGCAGACGAGAACCGTGGGATGGCGGTCAATGAAGAAGAAGAAGAGAAAATGGAAGAAGAATAATTGGTTTTGATTCTTAGATTTGTTCCCAGAACAATAATCAACTTTTTTTTTTTTTATTCTTGATTCTGTTCCAAATTTACTTCCGGGAACAAAAAAATATAAATTTCTTCCCGAGAATAAAAATTTTACCAAACGCGATTCTATTCCTAAACTGATCCTTAGAAACAAAAAATTAGAATCAGGTACTGTTTAGATGATTATCAAACAGTACCTAAAATGCCCGATTCTCAATTTTTGGGAGCAAGACTAGACCGGTTTGATCAGGTCCAATGGAACCAATCACTTAGCAAAAATAAAAATAAAAAATTTGAAAAATACTAGATTTGTTACTATTTTATGGTTTATTGCTATTTTTAAGAAATCAAAAAAATATTTATAAAAAAAAAAAAAAGAGTTGGTCTAATTCTCCTCAGAACCGGATAAAAAATTACAGGTTCCATTTTTATGAAATCGGGAATTGGACTAACATTTTGAGAACCAAACCAAACTGGTCAATCTAGATAGTTACCGATTTAGTTGGTCCAATATGGGCTTGTTTGTTAACTTGCCTAATAGTGAAAATTTCTATTATTTTGTTCCCGGGAGTAAATTTGGAATAAAAATATGTTTGGTAAAAATTTTGTTCTTGAAAACAAATTTCTATTTTTTTGTTCACGGAAGTAGATTTGGAACAAATTCTAGAAGTAAAAAAAGTTGATTCTTTATTCTCGGAAACAATTCTAGAATCAAGCACCTATTTTCTCTCTTTTCTTTTCTTTTTTCTTGTTCTTCTTCCCTCTTTCTTCTTCTTCAACTGCCGTCGCCACCACCATCCACCGTCTACCGCCCACCAATGCCGGTCACCGGCAACCAATTCGACGAGCTCTCCGAAGACTCACCCAACCATCGGCAAGCCTCACTGGGGCCTCCCCCAGCCACTAGCGAGGCTTGACCTCGCCCAGATCAAGCAAGGCCTAGCTTGCCCAGCCGCCAGCAGAGCTCAACCTCGCCAGATCTAGGCAAGGCCACTCACCTAGCCAAGGCTTAGCCGACGAGGCATGGCCTCGCCAAGGGCCGGCGACGCTCCGGTGAGGTCACCGACCCTTGTCTAGCCGATCACCAATCATCCCAAGGCCGGCGACCAACCACCTTGAAGAAGAAGAAGAAGAAGAAGAAGAAGAAGAAGAAGAGGAGAAAGAAAAAAAAAAAAAAAAGAAGAAGAAGAAGAAGAAAAAATGATTTGAAGTAGAAATTTTGAGAACGGTACCAAACTTAATTCTATTACGAGAATTGAAATTTTGAACAGTTATCAAACAGCTTAAAATGTTTAGAAATTGTTTTTGGGAACAAAATAAAAAAGAATCATTTCTAATCAAAAATTGTTCTCGGGAACAAAAGAGTTATCAAATGCACTCTATGCTCACCCCTACAATTGCTCAGACAATTTTAGCCAAGTTTTGTTTTTCGTAAGAAGTACAGATGTTCCTTACTTCGTATTTAACAACGCATGTGTAGAATTACTAACTCGAAGATATTAAATGGTATTAGGATTAAACCTGTACAAAACAAGACTTTGTTGTTTTCTCATGGTTTTACGACACCAACAAGCAATCGAGAGAAGAAACTACAAGAAATGCAAGACATGATGAAGAAACTGAGAGTTGAGAAGATGAAGATGGAAGAGATGCAGAAGAAGAGGGACATAGTGCTGAGATGGAAGAACAAGGAGCTCAAGAGCAATGAAAGAGAGCACGAGAAACTCCAGTATGAGCTGAAGATGTTGCAAAATGTTGAAGGAGAAGAAGAAATATTAGCCCAAGAAGAAGAGGCCATCTTCAAGGTACAAGGGTCAATTGAATGAGAGATTAAAGAGGCCTCAAACATCTCCGGAGCAAAATGAAAGAGTAAGGAGAAGAAGCACAAAGAGAAGAAGGACCAGGCTCTCTATATCAAAGTGCTTTAGATGGAGCTATATCAATTGATAGCACGGAATGAAAGTCACAAACGAGAGGCTTGACCACATGAGCTACAATCTCCGAACTCTCACAAGAGATTCGAGTATGGAGATCGAGATAAAGGAAAAAGAGACTAAAGCCCAAGACAATTAGGCGTTGCCCAAATCCAAGCTTCACAAAGTTTAGACATAAGTCTTGATCACATAGGCAGCATAAGTTAGAGCATTTAGTGCTAAATCAGGTCCCCATCTTGCACTTCCTCAGTCAGCACGAGAAGCGGGCAAACCCAAGGAGGAGTGCCAGAGGATTAAAGGAAGAAAATGATAGGTAGCTAACCAAAAACCACCTGGCGTGATTGCTAGATCCGCATCAAGAGAGAATAGTCGGTGAGGGGGAGTGTTGAAGAAAGCATCGCTTTCCTCTCATTACTAGATTTTTATAGAAGTAGCCATGGCCAGATTTTTCCAAAGAAAAATCAACCAAGAAGTTGTCAAGAAGACTTCTACGCCACTTTGGAGTTCTCTAAGATAAAATCAGCTAAAGCAAGTTGCAATGTAAAGATCACTTCAAGAGATATGAAGAAGAGTGTGGAGGCTTCCTCCGCCGACTAAGCTCTAGTATAGATAGGCAAGGCCCTCCTCCATTTGCACTGAGCGAGAGTGAAGCAAACACTTGGTGTGAGCGTCGTGAGAGAGTGAGGCTCCCCTCGTTGAGTGGAAAAGAGTCTCAAAATAAAATATCGTTGAGCGTGTGAACGGTGTTGAGTGCACTTGTAATAACAATATTGAGTGTTTATTTTAGTTAGAATATCCATTTGAGTCCAACAATTGGTATTAGAGCTGTGCGTCGCGCTATCACAGCGGGAAGACTTTTGATACAGTTGCGCCAAAGGCTGCTCGAAGAAGAATCGTCAAGTCTTCGCCTGTTTTCTCCGCGTGAGCAACTCGTCCAAATCCGGTTGGCTCTGTCACTATGACTCTAGGTCCGGCCGGCCAGATCTGATCTACCGCAGCGAAGACTGAGGGAGGACGGTCATGGAGCAGCTACAGCGGCCACAGATCAGATAGCAAATGCAGAGGGAGGACGACTCACCTCATCGGTCATGCAGCAGCTACGGCGCCCATGGACGATGGCTTGTTTGACGCCTTGGATGACGACGATGGTGTGTGTCCATTGTCTGGGTAGACTTGATTAACCAAAGATGTAGAGACGTGGACTTTTTCTTTATAAAAAATCGACATGGACAGTAATATCTAATTAAGAAAGCCACGTAGGATCTTTGGGTGGAATTTGTCATCAAAGGCACTTAAGCGGACTTTTTTTTATCCAATTTCACACTTTAAAGTAATGGTTGTATGAAAGTTGTGGCTCTACTATTGTCATTTTCCCATTGACAAATATGTGCACACGTTGCTTCAGCCAACAGAACCCTTTGTGCCCCTTTGTGCTCATCATGAAGTACAGGAGTCTACGCAGAGAAGATGCAGATCTCATGGCGATAAATATGAACTTAAGGTTGGCGCTAGTTGTCACTTTAACGTGTACAAGATAAGATAAAGAGCAGCTGGAATCCATAGTTTCTTGTTTCCTGGCAAGCTTCGCTCTTACGAGCCTCCTCAGTCGTAGTCATTGTACTGGCCAAACGCAATGCAAGAAGCTATCTCTGCTCATTGGCCGTTCGTTCACCAGAAAGTGCGAGCTGCATCATGGTGTATCGTGAAGAAATTAGCCGCCTTGGATCGTTTCTGGCTAATGAGGCTTATCGCACAATCTCAGTTGGTTCGTTGGATTAACTGCGGACCCAGTCGTTTACGGAAGAGTGAAGAGCAAGAAAACAGCTGCTTGAAAGTGTCAAGGTTTATACAAAGGAGGAGTGGACCATGTCTGCTCAGGCTCAATGAATATGCGAGATCTACAAATGATGACAAGCTCGAGCTGAGTCATTCCGTTTGATTATATATCACCAATGCTGAATATGTCGAAAGTTTCGGTTCTTTGATGTGTTTGCGAAGCAGACAAGTGTCTAATTCGAAGTGTGAATTGAGCTCACACTTGAGATCGACTTTTGACGCAGAAAATGCACGGCCTCGATTCATTTAAGTGATCATTGGATCTTAAGCAGAAAAGAGAAAGGCAATCATCGAATTCAAGAAGGAAAAGACAATCAACATAGAAGCTAGAATGGCAAATAGGTGCAACCTATGATGAATGTGATCACTCTCTAGGAATTGTGACAAAGACATTAAATCCAGGGAAGCCATCATCGCCACCCCCACACGGTGCCACCATCACAAACCCATCACCGGACGCGACCCAATGCGAGACCAGAGCAGGTTCGTTTCCTCTCCTGAAAGACACGCCGCTCAAGCCCAGCCTCTCCAGAGTCACTTCACTTGCAGCCATCTCGGTCTTGACCTGAACAGCTCCACTTCTCTCAACGCACTCCGCCGTGACAATCCCCGATCCTTCTTTCACCAGCAACGCGAATCTCGACCCCATCTTGTTCTCCAGTTTCTTCTCCGCCTCCTCGGTGCACAGCAGCGCGAGTGCCTTGCTCAGTTCACTGCCAGCCTTCGTGTGGGCGGCGTTGACTTTGAAGACCAATGTCTGGACAGTCTTCGGGCAAGGACTTGGGGTGAGAGAGGTCAGCGGTGAGTCGCTGCGTCTGGTGCTGGAGAGATAGAAAATGGGTTTCTTGGGTGCATTATCTCCAGGAATTAAGTTCAGGTCATTATGGATGGTGGCCCAAGTCTTGATGAGATTTATTGTAGAGATTGGGTCTGCAAGTAATAGGCTACAGCTTATCCCAATTGAATAGCCACCACACTGAAAGTTAGTCACCTGGAAAAACCTCAAACAAGATGAGGGGGGAAGATCATAAACCTTCATCTGCTAATATAGGATGTCCAGGACGGCGAAATCGGGTACTTACACGAGACCCATATGACCGTCTGATCCATGTCTAGGATGAGTTTAGGAGATTGAATTTTACCTGGATGTAGAAGAGTGGACAGAACTCAGGATTCTGTGCATCGATGTCCTTCCAATGCACTAGCTCAGCTTCACCATCCGCCCTCCCCTCGGAGCTGAGAAACTCATCCAGAGTCACCCCGATCCTAGCCTCGATGAGCCTGGCGCCGCTGTCGTTCGACACAATCTCTAGCTCCCCTCCGCTGCCGCCCTCGCCTCGCCGGAGTCGCCCGCAGTGGAGTGGCTGCTCAGTGAAAGCTCTCCCCATCGACTCCTTGATCCACCCTGAGAAGGCCCAGCCGGTCTCACCCTCCACCAGCGCTCGATAGTACAGGATCACGTTGAAGCACTTCTGGAAGATCCCGGTGCCAGCGGGGTCAGCGACCAAGACAGGCTGAATCAGGCGCGGTTCGGTCGCCTTGAAGGCGGTGACACTGAGGATGGCCTCGTACTGGACCCTGGAAGGCTGTCCGGTGGCCGTGCCGTTCTCCGTCGTCATCTTTGGTAACTTGGGACAGTGCGTCTCCGATGGTTCCTGCCGGCCCATTTATAGCCAGGATCAGAAGTCACAGTATTGAATGTTTCTTGGAAAGCAGTTAATCCGAGATTATTAAAAGAGATTGCTTGCCCTCTGTTAATCATGGGTCCACGGACATGGTCACTGATGGAGGTGTGGAGTGAGGATTGGCCTTCAAAGAGCAGGTTTTAATTACTTTGGGGTTTGGAAGAAGGGGAGGGGGGATTGGTATGCTGCTGCACCTAACACTACTGAAAGGGAGACTTTAGGAATGGAAATTAACAGTATTTTCTACAAGATTTGGTCGTCAAATTGGAGCTAATCCTTTCTCTTTCCTTGTCACATCGGTCTCGCTGTTCTTTCCGAGGACAGAAAATCAATCAAGGTCAACCGTCGTTGGAGCCTCCGCCGCTGACTTCACTCGATGAGACGTTGAATCCGGGATTGTAACTCGAAATGTATTTTCAATTCAAATCATCATTCCGTGGATCACAAAAGGGACACATACCGTGAGTCATCAACAACGATACACGGTATGAGAAACGATATAACAGGAGTGGATCGCGTACCGGAATTTGTTGCTAGATTTAGGGCGCGCATCATAAAATTTTTATTTCTCTATTCTCCATAATAGTTTTGGAACAGAAATCCGTTTGATAACGTAATTTAATTTTTCTATTTCTGGAACAAATTTCTATTTCAAAAATAGATTTGGAGCAGAAATTAGAAATTAGAATTTTTAGTTTTTCAATTTCTAGAACAAAAATAAGAAATCAAAACTCTTTTCATCATTTACTCTCATCATCGCCCATCACCCACTCGCCGCTTATGGGACGCCAAACGCCCATCGCCTGTTGCCTGCTTCGGCTACCGGCTGCCAAATGCAAGCCACCGAACTTCAACCACCCATCGCTAGTCGTCGGCCACCAATCGTTGGTCGGGTCATTGGCCACTCGCCACCAGACACCAACCACTGACCATCAGACACTCGCCGCTGGACTCTGGACGTCAGACACCAAACATCGCCGATAGGCCGCCATCGCAAAGACACAAGACTTCAGCCACCCATTGCTAGTTGTTGGTCGCCGGATGCCGCCACCGGATGCCGGACGCCGGCCTCCCACCACCGATCATCAACCACTTCGCCACCGGACGCCAGCCACCAACCGCTAGACACTCACCGCCGAACATCAGACACTAGCCGATCGCTACCGAATGCCCGTTGCCAAAAACCATCCCTAGAAATAAAAATTTTATTATGTTATCAAATGAATTTATATTTCAAAAAAAAAAATTAGTATTGTTATCAAACACGTTTCTTTACTCATAAACTTGTTCAGGGAATAGAAATTGATTTATATTCCATAAATTTTATCATGCATTCTTAGGAGCCTAGGACATTGGTAGAGATGCAGGGTAATGTTGTGAGAAAATAAGTATTGATTGTGGCCCATTTTAGCAAAGCAAGTTTGTTGGGGATTGGGAATAGTACTGAATTTTTCCCAGCTGTAGCATCTACCCCCAATTGGAGCCTGCCGGATCTGGTATAAGTACGTGTCTGTCATTGCGTTCTCCTCATAATTACAAAATAAAGAAATACCAAGTGGGTACTCACCAGGCTGTCTTCCTTGCCTTTTGTGTGTGATAAATGGTTAGTTGGGCTCGCTCAACATCAAAGCAGAGCGATGATTATGAAATCGAAGCATTGAAGCCCCTCAGTTCGATTCTTTCGAGTCCATCGAATTCCTAGAAGGCGAACTAAGCCCTTCGGACCAAATAACTCGTGGCCCTCGATCAGGATGTGAGGAGATCACAAGGCAAGTATCGACCAGAACCTGCTCTGTAAAGAAAGGCGAAACTAGGCCCCTTGGAATTCCTACAAACCAACCGAATCAAGCGAGAGAAACAGAGACCCTTTTGAGACCATGTCTCGGATCGGAGGTGGGTAGAATCTAGTATAAGCCAGAGGGGTGTCCGATAACGTCACGGGTGCAGTCGGAGCAAAGATTTGCTGGAGATAATGAATGCCGTATTGCCACTTCGTTTTCCTTCGGGAAATAGCGGTTGGCAGTTGGAGAGATCTGTAGGATTTTCTCCGAATGGGGAGAGAAGGATGCTGCTTGCTGGCTGATTATTGCACCGCTGGGTTGGCAGACCATGTGGTGTCGAGGAGCTGGACGGGGCAATTTGCTACCCGATGGATAGATAAATGTCACGATCCAATTTATGACTTCCAGCACCGCACGCACGAAATCATATTATCTAGCATCAGGAATGTTATTGCTGAGGACCCCCCCCCCCTCTTCTTATTTCGGCCCCGCTGGGCCCACTTTAGTTTTGGTTGAACATTTGCATCGATCATCACCTATAGAACACAATTGGGGGGGTTTAAGAACTAATTACCAAAAGGGTCGTGGAAAGGGTCGGTATGACAAGCACGACGGCATTGGATTGGGCGTGGCAGCCCGATTAGCATTGGCCAATTGGTTTGATTCGCATAGGCGACGGGCCAATTGGACTAGGGATGTGTAAAACAAACTGCCTGGGCTGGACCAAACCGAATCAAATCAGTTGGTTTCATCCGATTCCCAAGAGTATCCGTGCAATTCCTAGTTCCTAAAAGTGGAACTGCTTTCCGATTCCAAGAAGGAACCAGACCGGACTGATTACATATACCTTTTTTCTATAATTTTTATTTCTTCAAAAAATTAGTGGGTTTCGTTTATTGTTTTCAAGGAAATATGAGCCTGTAATTGAATAATGAGATATCCAGATGAAAGCATAGGATTTGACTCAAGTTCTAAATTTGTTTGGTCATGCTTTGGACAATAAATGCGCGAATAATAACTATTATGTTTCTCTATTCTCTTATTTTCTATTTTCTCAAACAGATTTGAAATATAAATATGTTTGGTAATACAATTTCATTCTTTTATTTCTAAAACAAATTTTTACTCTAAAAATCGAAGTTAAATTTTTTTCATTTTCTATTTTCGGAGTAAAAGTGAGAAATGAAAACTCTTTTCATTGTTCACTTTTGTCATTGTCCACTCGCCGCTCAAGGGATGCTAGACGCCAATTGCCTGCCACCAGTCGTTGCTCATTCGCTGACCGTTAGCCGCCAATCGTCCGTTGCCACCCTCTAGTCACAACCGCTGCCCCCTCCCATTGGTTGCCCACCTCCCAACGCCGCCCGCTCACCTCTCGTTGCCTCTCACCGGTCGCTGGATGCTTGCCACCAATCGCCCATCGGTCGACAGACGCCAAATGCCTCCCACTACCATTTGGAAGGGAGAATTTTTGCATCATTATCAAATGAATTTCTATTTCGAGTACAAAAATTGTATAAGATTATTAAATGTGTATTTTTACTCAAAAACTTATCTGAGGAATAGAAATAGAAAGATCAATTTCTAGTCGGAAATTAATTTCTAAAATAGAATGATTATATTTCATGCATTAATATATCCGAACGAAGACATGAAAAAAATAATAATATGTTCTGTTGAACCGGACCGAATCGGGAATCGATCATCCCTAAATTGGACATAGTCCAAATTGGGCCAATTGCACTTCAATCTCCTGATGAATTTGGTCTTCGCCCGGTTTATGCTGCAAAACTTCAATTTACATAGCTCGACGGCGCCGTCAGAGCCCGATGGGGTCAATATCTAATTTCCCGATGTCCGGGTGGCCGTTGCAGCAAAATCCCTTTAATATCTTCCCCTCCGCCAGAATTGGCCGGCCCGGGCCGGGCCGTGCCGGGCCGGGTCGAGAATCAAATGTCTTGCACCCGGGTTCGGGCACTGGCCCAATCCGCGTTCGAGTCGAGGCCCAAATGGCCCCCGCCTTGTCACGGGCGCCGTATCTTCCCGCCGAGCAAAAAAACGCTCCGTCGGATCGAAGCACTTCCCCTCCGCACCACTCGTTAGCTTCCATGGCGGACGAGTCGCCACCGATGCCGCCATCGCTCTCGCACGCTCGCGTCCACACGCGCGGATCGCGCCCCCTTCGACGACCGCCAAACTCCATTCTCGTCGCTGCTGCTGCTTCTTCATCGGAACCCGCTCGCCCACAACCGCCGGCTGAACCTCCATGTCTTCGCTCTCCCCGTGCCGCCCTCTCCGCTGGAGCTCGTGCTCCGCCGCGCCGGCCGCTCCTCCTTCTTCCCGTCCGTCGCGGACCGGCGCGTTCCCGCGGAGCCGCCGCCGCCGGCGCTCGTCTCGACCTCGCGCGCTCTCCGTGAGGGCCGAGGCCGGCGTCCTGAAGGAGGACGTCGTCGTCGTCGGAGCCGGCATCGCGGGCCTCGCCACCTCGGTGTCGCTTCACAGGTCATTTTCAAATCACTGCTCCTTCCTTCGCAGTTGCTTTGAGTTCATTGTCGATGGAGTTTGGACTTCGATGTGTGAATTTGGAAAATTCCTTCCCGCAGGCTTGGAGTCAAGTCCCTGGTGCTCGAGCAGGCGGAGTCGCTCCGTACCGGCGGGACCTCGCTCACTCTGTTCAAGAACGGGTGGCGAGTGCTGGATGCGATTGGGGTCGGGAGCGATCTCCGGAGTCAATTTCTTGAAATCCAAGGGTATGTTTTTCTGTACACAGTTCACCGGGGCAGGAATTTCTTGAAATTCAGTTTCTTGAATTCCTTCTGATGCAGCTCGCTTTGTGTACACAGTTCTTGTGTTGGAACGTGGTACTGAGCTCACCGGGGCGGGAATTTTCCCGACCATTCATGGTTTTTCTTCCAGCAAAGTGATTAACTTGGGGTTAAGTTACATTAGATACTAGATACTTAAGTCAAGAAGGCAACAGTGGGATCGTGCATTATTGAGTCTTGTCAGTAAACCCAGCATATAGTTCAACTAGTAAGGTTGATGACCGAAACTATTTATTCTCAAGTTTGTCTATCGACCTTCGTACAGCGATGTTTGAAAGTCTGAATGACTTTGAGATAATGGCTGTTAATCATTGGAAATTCAGAATTCATCTTGAAGGAATGGCTGCTGATGATTCTTACTCTTTTCTAACCTTGTTCATTGTACCAGCCGTGCAGGATGGTAGTAAAATCAGAAGATGGGAGGGAGCTCCGCTCATTTCGGTTCAAGGATGAGGATGACAGGTACGGCAGCTGAGAGAAATTCAAGGACTTCATGTTTTTTCTGCAATTCATTTATGGTCTTTTATCGACTAACTTTAGGTACTTTTCCATGACTCGACCTGGTGCAGCCAAGAGGTCCGTGCAGTGGAGAGGAGAATACTTTTGGAGACTTTTGCTGATCAGCTACCACCTGAGGCTATCCGATTTTCATCAAAGCTAGCAAAGATTGGCAGAAGTGAAAATGGAGAAACTCTGTTGGAACTTGTGGATGGGACTCGTCTATCTGCAAAGGTCAATAGGCTTACCCTTTCATTTGAGCTCTTAACTGAACATCGTAGGAATGCAAATTTTAGGATCTGGGACAAAAATATTAGGCTCGATAAAGGGCATTGCATTTTTTTCTTAACTGAACATCGTAGGAATGCAAATTTTAGGATCTGGGACAAAAATATTAGGCTCGATAAAGGGCATTGCATTTTTTTCTTGCTAACATGTTTCAGCTTTCATATGGTTGCAATAAAAGGCCTATGACGTTCTTAATCACTTTCCTATCAATCAGCAGATTGTGATTGGCTGTGATGGTGTTCGATCTCCAGTAGCTAAATGGATGGGCTTCTCCGAGCCTAAATATGTTGGCCATTGTGCTTTCCGTGGTCTAGGATTTTATCCTGATGGTCAACCATATGAACCACGGGTGACTTACGTCTATGGTAAAGGGTTGCGTGCCGGATATGTCCCAGTATCTCCAACTAAAGTTTACTGGTTTGTCTGCTTCAACAGCCCTTCTCCAGGTCAATCTTGCTCCCAATTGTGCTTAAACAACTAGACATGTAAAAATCAAGATGAAAATGTTTGCTCCATCGCTTTCTTTCAAGATTCCCATTTATAGTTCGGCACAAGTCCTACTTATCCCTAAGAGCTGGCATAATGGAGCATGCTCTTGCTTCTCTCTGTGTACTGATAAATGAACGGAAGATTCAGAAATGAATGAGCATGTCTTATTTCAGGTCCGAGGATCACTGATCCATCCATATTGAAGAATCAAACACGAGAACTACTTCGAAACTGGCCTTCGGAGCTATTGAACATCATAGATCGTACTCCAGATGACACAATCATTCGGACTCCGCTGGTTGATCGGTGGTTGTGGCCTGTGGTAAGCCCTTCTGCTTCATCTGGCAGCGTCGTGCTGGTAGGTGATGCATGGCACCCAATGACACCAAATCTCGGGCAAGGCGCATGTTGTGCTCTGGAGGATGCAGTTGTTCTGGCTAAAAAACTCGCAGATGCAGTTAATTCTGGGAATGGATCAGTTGAAGGCGCACTAAAATCATACGAGAGCGAAAGGTGGTCCCGTATCTTCCCTTTAACAATAAGGGCAAACCTGGTCGGCTCGCTTCTACAGTGGGAAAACCCAGTTGTCTGTTCTGTTCGGAACAACGTGGTCATACCGAAGCTGGTTAGGATTGGACCTATGCTAGAACACACAAATTTTGCTTGTGAACGTCTATAGAAGGGGAAAAGTCGCTCATGCTATGCCCAGGAAGCCGCTTTCAGGAGTCATCCTTGGAGTCGCACCCTATTTTTAGGTGATCACGGACATTCCCATTCTGTTGGGGAACGACTTATATAAGTACATTGTATGTTTTTTACATGTTGATGTACCTGCATATCATGGACAAATCAAATGTACAAAGGAAAATTCCTACTTCCGTCTGATTCTTGAGCTGTCGTTGAGAATGTCGTTGTCATTGCAAAAGGGAGCTTGTGGCTTAAGGCAGATGGATTCATGAGAGTCTTGTTACACAATCCATTGGGGTGTCGAGTCGGCACTGGGCATTTTAGCGAGCTCAAAATCATGTGAGCTATAATGCGAAAAGAACTGAAATTTCGCGCATCCATGAGCAGCCTCGGGTTAAATTATTGTTTTAACGCAACTGCTCCGCGGCAAGGACATAGAAAAGTAACTGAGCAGATCAATGTGACATGTTGCCCAAAGTCGACCAAAGATACCACATCATCGTGGTACAAAACGACGTGCAAAAGATGTTATAGCGCAAGCGAAGGTCCCCGCGATTCTTTGAAGCGAGAATTAGTTGCATAAGTCAAGCCAGATTCCCAACAACCCATTCCTATGCAAGCTTAATGGCGCGGTTTGCATTAAATACGTGGGTTAATCATTGTGATAACATTAGTTTTTCTTCATGGATTTAATCAAAGAAATTAAAAGAAATTGTCTAATTAATCATAAATTCATTATAAGGATGACAATTTGGTCTTAAACTTTCTAATTTTGTCGATATAATCCTAAACTTTTACGCAATATTCCTAAATAGTCTTTCCGTCTAATTTTCGCTAGAGATTACTGACATAATAATATTTCATGTTAAATACCCGATAATGATTGAATTGCCATGTGGACTTCCAATGAGAATTAGATGAAAGGGTGATGTTGAAATTTCAAATAAAGAGTTATATTTGAATTTATAAAATTAAAATATTTAATATTGAATTGATATTATAATCAATTTAGGGCTAAGAGTAATTTATTCAACAGCTTGCGCATGAAGTGACGAAGAAGAAGACGACCCGCCAGTGCTTCTTGGACGGGGTGTGCGATCCGATGCGGTGGCCGACACGTTTGGGGTCGAAGCACCGAGGAAGCTATGTACGACGACAACTGGCTTTTCCTTTTCCAATACCTTTCCTTCTTCTTTTCTCAATCATTTGGCTGACATCGATCGCATCTGACAGGATTAACCAATTATTGAATGAGAATATTATTTCGGAATTTACAAGCCAACATTTTATATGTTGTAAAATTTTCGAGTATTTTTGCACACATGCTCTAATGATTTGAAGTATTCTTAAAAGCCCATATTTGTGTTTGTTAAGATTTAGAGTGGGTTTCGACCCAAAAAAAAAAAATAAAAAAAGATTGTGCAGTGTTGAATAAAAATCAAGTATTCAATGAAAAATGGATAATCTAGTTAATAGAAAATGCAAAATGAAGGTTTTTTTTTTTTTTCGGAAGCAAAATGAAGTTAATAGATCAGGAGAAAAAAATTTTCATAGAACATGCTTGAATCAATCTCGTGTGCTCAAAAATCAACTTCTCCAAAATGAAGTTTTTTTTAAAAATGGATAATCTAGTTAATGCAAAATGCAAAATGCAAAATGAAGTTTTTTTTTGTTTTTTGGTCGGAAGCAAAATGAAGTTAACAGATCAAGAGAAAAAACCCATCGTAGAACTTGTTTAAATCAATCTCATGTGCTTAAAAATCAACTTCGCCAATGGGATATACATTTTTAATCAACAAGTTTTTATAATATTTTTATTGGGACTACTTTCGACAGAATCATTAAGAAAACTTTTCATTGCTATGTTTAAAATTCACAATCGTGAGAATTCGAATAAGTGAATTAATGAAAATAATTTACGCATAACTATATTGTGATAATCGGTTTCCTCGTCAATTATATAGCTCACATCAATTTCTTATGAAATAAATGCATATCCCGTGCTCTAATAAAGTTATTACGTGTTTGGGAAAAGCACACTTATAAATGATGGGGAAATTCAGAACAAGCGGATCCGGATCCGGATCCGACTCTTCTGATTCCAGAAGAATACTTAGGCGTTAGGCCACAAAATCCAGCAAAAAGGCCACGTCAGCCCCATCGCGTCGAAAGCAAAATGGGGGAGACACGTGTCGATCCCCTATACGCCCGCTCCTTCCCCCGAACCGCATTAAATTGATTATCGGATATAAAAATATATTTTAGCCAGGAAGGTAAAGAAAAAAAGAAAAAAGAAAAAAGAAAAGAACACCGTAGTCGCGAAGAATTTGCGTCCTTTAAAAATCACGCCTCCCTCTCTCTCTCCCCTACACCTTTCGTCTCCATTAGAAGTTTTACAACTCTTTCTCTCTCCTCTCTCTCTCTTTCTCTCTTCGGCGACTCCCAAAATACCGGTCAAACGCTCGCCGGACGACGACCTCCGCCGGCCGTCTCGACCCCCCACCCCCGGCCCGCCCGATTCCCCCTGATCTCAGCGTCTCGGAGCCGCCGCCATGAATCCCGAATAGTGAGCTCTCTCGTTCGCCCTCCCCCCCGCGATTTCACTTCGAAACCCTCGATTCGGTCCTCTTAGGTCGCGAATCTCGCCCCGATTCCGCGCCCCGGGGCCCGATTTCTGCTGGATCTGTTCGATTCTCGCTGCTCCGTGTGTGCGGGAGCGGTGCGGTTGTGTTTCGCGCGTGTGATTAGGGTTATGATTGGGGACGTAGCTTGTTCGGATGGCTTTTCGCGCGGGGTGCTTTCGGGGAGTAGAGTTCCGAGAGGGCTATGATTGAGATCCGGGCGAGTTCCCTGGTTCAGATCCGTGTGCCAATTCTGGTCGACTTTAAAGTTGATTTTTTTTTTTTTTTTTTTGGTGTCGCTTTTTGTGAATTATGGGCTGTAGGATCATATGTTACCCGTTCTCTGGCAATATTTTCTCTTCATGATTGTTTGTCAAGTTTTTGTTTAGGAACTGGATTAAGGTGAGTGGTCTTGATTGGTTGCTATTGGTTGATGGAGAATATGCGGATGCCTTAATGAATTTCCCTGGAAAAATAAATGCTGGAGAGGAGAATTTAACTGGTCCAATGAGAATGTTACCCGTGTCATGGAGAAGTGGTGTTATTTTTCACATACAAGTTCCTTGATGGCCATGTAGATTGTCACATGTGATTAAAACTTTAAGCTATTGAAGCACTTGGATATTTAGTATAAACTCAAATTTGTTCCAATGGGAGACTAAGCAAATGGAAAGGCTGATTAAATGAATATCTGGAATCAAGATCAATTTTATACTTGCTTTGATAAGTCCTACTTTGTAATTTAATTCAATTTTTTCTACCCTGTTTTCCATGATTGTAAGCCGATTTTGTCAATATTAATGTCGGTATCCTCAAGTACTTCATGTCATGGGCGCATCAATTGTATCTGATAATAAATTACTTGATTCCTTTCCATGACGTTTTGTGATTTGCTCGTTAATCAATGGTGGAGATGGCTAAGAGGCCTGGTTAGCTTTGTTGAAATTGACTTATTTAAGTCAACTAAGAGAGAGTGCTGGGTTCAGCTTATTGATTTCATGCCTCCTGATGAGAGTATTATCTTTTCCTTGTGCAATCAATGTCCTAAACTCAAACTACCACTCGCAAAAGCTGTAACTGCTCCATGATGTCATGTGCAGTGACTACCTTTTCAAGCTTTTGCTCATCGGGGACTCTGGTGTTGGCAAATCGTGTCTCCTTCTGAGGTTTGCTGTAAGTTCATTAGCCTTATTTGTTTGTTTGTCTCTGCCTTTCTTCATGTTCATCATACTTGTCTGAGACACATTTATGCATTTTGCCTGGTTGACGAAATTGACCATATGATTCTAGCATATGGGCCCTCTGGATATCTTCATTTGAGCACAACGTTTTGAGGATCTCACCATGTATACAAGAAATTATCAGTAGCTTCTGATGAATTCTTTCTTTTCCTTAAAAATTTCATCCCCATTCTCTAAGCTTTGGAACTCTTCCAAATTATCTAAATATGATTGTTGATCATATCATGTCTAGATGACATTAATCTTATAAGCTTCTGATAAGTTCTTTATGCATCTTGTCTGGTTCATCAAATTGACCATGTGATTCTAGCATATAGGCAGTCTGGATATATACATTTGAGCACAATGTTTTGAGAATCTTACCATGCATACTAGAAATTATCTGTAGCTTGTATAAACTTCTAATAATTGATTTTTTCCCCCTAAGAAATTCCATGCCTGTTCTCTAAGCTTTAGAACTTCTCCAAATTATCTAAATATGGTTGTTGATCATATCAAGTCTAGATGACATGCTTGAAATTTGAATGTCATCACATGGGTATACCAAAAGTTTCTTGCTCGTGTATGTGGTTTAATCTTGTCATTCCAGAGCCTCATTGCGGTTGAAATTAACATCATCCTTATCTCAACCAGGATGACTCATATCTGGAGAGCTATATCAGTACCATTGGTGTCGATTTTGTAAGTCATTGAATATCTGACAATTGATTATGTTTAGTTTGGTATTTATGTGTGCAGTCCTAACTTTTCTTTCACCTGTATGATTACGCAGAAAATCCGCACGGTGGAACAAGATGGGAAGACAATTAAACTACAGATTGTATGTTGTTTTCTGATCTCTTGTTCTTTTTACTTAAATCTGATTTTGGTGTGGTTCCCTTGATGATAGTTAGAATTTCCATAATGAGAATTGGAAGTAGAAAACTTGTTTTCCTGTGGGTAGTGTCTGCTATTTGCTATAAACATCATGAGGTCCATGTGATATCCCGATTTTTTAAAACCCAAATTGGCCATTAGATATTCTATAACCTTCAGTGAAGAATAACTTGCAGGTTTGTGTTTGTTTATACAGGAAACTATATATAGTATGACTCTCTTTAAGTTGCTTCTTATTGTTATGACTTTTGTTGCCATTCTTTCTCTGGATTCAGTGGGATACAGCCGGACAGGAGCGTTTCAGAACTATCACCAGCAGCTACTATCGTGGTGCCCATGGCATTATTGTTGAGTCTCAAACTCCTCTTACATTGAATATGGAGTGTTGAGTGCTTGAGTTACCTTTTGCTGACTTATTACTAATATGTAAATGACATGTTGCAGGTTGTATATGATGTCACAGACCAGGAGAGCTTCAACAATGTCAAGCAGTGGTTAAGTGAAATAGACCGATATGCTAGTGAAAACGTGAACAAGCTTCTAGTTGGAAACAAATGTGACCTGACGGCACAAAAGGTCGTGTCTACTGAGACAGCCAAGGTAAAACTGTTGAGTTGTTGTGCATTCTCTTCATGCTGACCTAGGTCGACTTAGTAGCTGAAAGTGATTGTGTAGGCATTTGCGGATGAGATTGGGATCCCATTCATGGAGACAAGTGCCAAAGATGCCACCAATGTCGAGCAGGCTTTTATGGCCATGGCTGCTGCAATCAAGAATAGGTGGGCTACGTAGTTCTCATACTTGTGAATAGAACTAGTTAATTTTTTCATAGTAGCTCATCTATCCAAAGTTCTTTTACTGTTGTGAAAATCTGAATGCAACTAGAATTTCTGAATCGCCACAGCTCTGACTGTTTATATTTTTCATGTCCGTAGGATGGCAAGCCAGCCTGCAATGAACAATGCTAGACCTCCAACAGTGAATATTCGAGGGCAACCTGTCAACCAAAAGGCCGGCTGCTGTTCTTCTTGAAGTTGAAGTTTCCTCGGCGGGCTCGTGACGTCAAAATCTGTTCTCTCTGGCTATAGCATGTAAACCTAGTATCTTTGAAGTGATGCTCTGCTGTGAAGACAGTTCATTAAGATATGCATTTCATGGTTATTCTGGTACTTTGTTGCGATTTCCATTCTTTCTCATGTATTTGATTCTGAAACGTCTGTACAAATTAGGAATGTTGGTGAATAGCAGTATTTGCCTCGTTGATCTGTCTTTATCAGTTTTCTTAATCCATTATCATTGTGATCAGTGACATGCCTACTTACGATCTCTAGAGTGGCGATGAGTAGTCGTCTTCGTCTGTTAATTTGAAGGTGCTTCGACTTCATTCTCTTCGTGGAGCGATAAATGCTTGCATCAGTCGACTTTTGGATGTGGTTAAAAATCGAAAACGCATTAATGAAGCGGCCCCTGTTAGCCTTTTGTCCAGCGATGCAAACCAAAAGCACGATGTTTGTTATGACAAACCAAACCTTGTTAAAAGAGAAAAAAAAAAAGTTGCACTTCTATCGTTAGGAGACAGCAGCGACTATACGAGTTGCAGAAATTCTTTTCAAGATACTCGATTGAATTGAAAGCTGGGGTTGGCCTTGGAAGAAGACTAACTTGGTTATACTATTGACAGCTACAATAGATGAACATCATTGGCTATGGTGCTAAGACACTTTTGAGTGCGAAAACAGCGTAGCAGCAATGCCGATGCCTTCTGATGGCGGTGGCAAGCACCAGCCACACAGGCTGGTGTCTGGTGGTGGAAACAACCATCGATCGATCTTGACAAGATATTACAAGGCCCAAAAGCTCAGAAGATGACAGCACTAAAGTAACGGGTCTTAAAGCAAGAGAATGCCTAAAATCAGAACGACTGTTGACACGTTCATCCTACGCGCAGCACCCTAATTAATTAGCGGCAAACAACAATCAGCCTCTCCGTCACCCTTCCTGTTCCGTATCCTAGATTCCGAAACAGAACAGCTTGGCAATTGAGAAAAGACAGCCATCTCACTACGGGAGAATGAAGTGGAAAATGCCCAACCAACGCATCAAACATCAACCCTAGTTTTCTAACTTAACCTGTTCACACACGTCCTTCCTGTTGCCAGACCACTAAAGAGCGACTACCAAGTTATTATGTTTGAAAAATTATTAAGACGTGATTATGACGATACTTGATAAAGCAGTACCAACTCCGCATGATTAAACTTGAGTAGACAGTAAAATACACATCTCAAAGGCATCCACTTGATTAATCACGACAGACATATCATAAGATATTAACTGATTGAACACTTGAAAAGAATCTTCATCCACAGGCACCACAGATGACGATAAAACAAGGCTAATCTGCAATCAACGATGAAACGGTATATGGAGCGATGGAGCATATATCGTTTCCTTCATAATCGCATGTATTATGACAAAAAAATGAAGTTAGAAAAAAAAAATAACTAGAAAGAAACAGGAAGTTTAGAAAGGCTTAATTCATTCTCTTCTAACACAATCAAAACTGATGTGAGTCAAAAGAAAAGCAAAGTAAATCCATGGAGAAACTAAAATTTACACTCAAAAAAGACTGAATAATATCAAAGGTTTCTGTTACAGGAAAAATGTCATTCCCGTTAATAACTGATTATCCTGGAAGATCACAACAACTTCAAGCATTAAGTAACTCAGCTTGAAGTATGCAGTGGTAAAACCTCATTTCCCACCAAGGGAGGGGAACTGGCCAGGATCCTCAATCGAAGGAGCAGCTGGATCTCTAGCATAGCCACCACCACCTCCACCACCATAACCACCTCTGGTACCGCGGCCGCGGCCTCGCCCACGGCCACCTGGGTTGTAGTATCTCTCCCCTTCAGCAGGCTTTAGAAACTCATTTATGCTGACAGACTGCAGACGAAAGAATACATTCATGTGAGGAGACGCCAATGATAAAGCATGAGCACATATAAAATTCAATTCTTAATTGGAGACATGTATCCATGAAAAGTATCAATTAGACAGCTAAGAATATGAAGTTCACACAAATCTCCAAAACTTAAGGAAAAAAGGAAAACAGACAATCACCTTCTTGGCTCTCTCTTCTTTCTCAGCAGCCTCTTTGCGTTTGTCCTTCTCAGATCCCTACAAAAATGTTTGCTTAGTATTGACGTTTCTCAGCAAGCAATAATGAAAATATAAAACAGAATCAGCTAGCAATTTTTAATTCTCACCAGCTTGATAAAGATGTCATTGTTTTCCTTTTTGCTAGAGAGTTGTTGCATGGACTTCAACTCTTTGTCCACCTCCACTTTCCTTTCCTCAGCCTTCAATGCAAGCAATGCCTTCCTCTTCTCTTCGCGGACCTTTTCATACTCTTCTAATGTCATCTCCTACAATAAATTGGAAGGATACATGTCAAACAGGTCAAAACATCAAAGCCTGTCAATTATGACCATGAAACACTGGTCCAAAAGGTGGCTGGTCACAGAAAATACCTACCCACCTTCCCACTAGCTAAGCAAACATTGGCTACAATTTTCAAGAAACCTTGTCATCAAGCCCGTCAATGATTATCTTGAAACACTGGTCCAAAAGGTGGCTGGACACAGACCCGTCCTATCCACCTTTCCACTAGCTAAGCAAACATTGGCTACAATTTTCAAGAAATCTTGTCATCAAAGAATGTCAATGACAATCTTGAGACACCGGTCCAAAAGGTGGCTGGTCACACAGATTCTTCCTAGCTGGTCACAGGGATACTTCCTATCCACCTTTACACTAGCTAACCAAACATTGGCTACAATATTCAAGAAATCTTGTCATCAAAGCCTGTTAATCACGATCTTGAGACACTGGTTTAAAAGGTGGCTGGTCACACAGATACTTCCTATCCACCTTCCCACTAGCTAAGCAAACATTGGCTACAATTTTCAAGAAATCTCGTTATCAAAGCCTGTTAATGACGATCTTGAGACACTGGTCCAAAAGGTTGCTCGCCACACAGATACTTCCTATCCAACTTCCCACTAACTAAGCAAACATTGGTTTTCAAGAAATCTTTTAATTTTCCTCAGGCAAATTGGTGAATGGACTCGTTCAAAGTAACAGCAAACATTCTTCAATCTTTCGCCAAGGCACTGGGCAATCTTGCAGTTCTAAACATCTCAATAACCTATTTTCCAACAGAAAGAATCACAAAGGACTTGGACTCCCCCTCTTAGTGCACAGCAGGAGTTTTTTTTGGCATGCCCGGCATAAATGCTCATGCAAGAACCAAAGGGGAAAAAAGATGGAAAACTATAAACTGTTCAGCACCATCCATAACCAAGAATCATGCGGAAGTTTTTGCTTATCATCAGCATCAGAGGAAAGAAGGAAAATACAAGCTCCATGGCATCAGAGAAAAAAAAGGGAAAAACAAGCCCCATGGTAGGTAGCCAGAGAACCCGCAACAAATTAGCCACTTAGAAAAATAGTAGCTTGGATTAATGCTTCAATTGATCAGGAGTTAGTGGAGGAACTAATGGAAGTTAAAACTAGAGAAGTAATTTCCTTGTCAGGTAGCACCATTGCCCTAGCTTTTTTCCAAAAAGTGATTATAACAAAGAGTCTTTCCACTATTGCCCCAGTAATTGCGATTCTTAAGCTTTTTTAGCCATGCAACATTCAGCTTTTTATGCATCCTCAGGTTTTCTCGAAATATAGATAGAAACATCCCGCACAACAAAGTCAAGCACTCAATCCATCATAAAGAATAAAATGTGTATTTGGCACTATCAAGCTTCGATCAACTGTTTGAGTATGTTCTAGAAGGTAGAAACAGTTTTACCTAAATGCCTGAGATAAGGCATCATAAGGACAGTTGGATTATCATGGGGTCACATGATAAAGGTGCAGCCAAGAAGGGGACTATTGATCATAAAGAATACCCATGACCACAAGATGAATTTACCTTATCTTCAGGCTCTTTTTCCTCTGGTTCATTCACAGGATTCTCTTTGCTAGCATCTGCAGCCTCCTCATCAACCAACTGCTTCTCAGATCCCACATTTTTCTCAACTTCCACAACAGGTTCTTCAGGCTCCCTGAGCACAGCAAAATAAAAATATCGATGAATTAAAAAGAATCACCCAATGGTGAACAGAAAATTCAATAATAGCAAGATATCTTACGGAGCAATTTCATCAGTAGCAGTTCCCCAGTTTCCACGACCAGCTCCATCTCGTTTAAACTCGTTTCTGAAGCAATTAATTTGGATCAGCATCATAGCAAAACATTGGCAGTGCTATGTGGTTCTCTTTTATATGTATGCATACATAATGTGGCAGGGCAAGCATTGAGTGTAAGATCATGGTAGCGTTGGGAACACGCACTCGCGCATGCATGAGAGAGAGAGAGAGAGAGAGAGAGAGAGAGAGAGAGACTCAAAGTTAAAATGCAATATTCTTGGTGCACAATACCAACCCTCGTCCAGTGCCACTGCGGCGTTCAAATGTTCTTCTTGAACGCTCACCCTCACCAGCTTCTCCATTGTTAAAACCGCCACGGCGACCTCCACGGAAAGGACCCCGAGGCCCACCACGCCTTTCAGATGGTTTCCCAGAATCTCCTTCCTCTGAGGCTCTATAACCCCCAGAAAAGCCATCATTGCCACCCACTGCTCCCTCGCTGTTCCCTGATTCTTGGTCATATCCTCGACCGCCTCCACGGCCACGGCCATAACCACGACCGCCTCCACGGCCACGGCCACGCCCAGTATCACTCCTTGTTTCCCTCACTAGTATAGAAGATAGCATATAGTCAGTCAATTTCCAATGAAAATAATTTCATTGTGTAAAGACAGAAAAAGGAAAGACAGGTTTAAAAGAAGCGAAAGGTTTGAGTCAAAAGATTCCAATATTCTTTAGTACCCCAGGGAAGAGCAAAGCTAGGCATCAAGAGTAAATTAAGTATTAGCTCGAGTAAATGGCATTTAAAGCACAAAAACTGCCCCTGGTAGGATCGATTGACAAGATGACCATGAAATAGGATGAAATAATCTCTATACTTGCCACCCAAAAATAAAAAAGTTCTAAAGTCTGCAAGAATGAAATTACACTTCGTTGCTTATCTTTCTCCTCCCCCTTTTTCTTGTAACTAAGATAGAATCAAATTAAGAAAACCATAAATCATTTGCAAAATTCATGAACGCACAATGAGCAAGAGAATTGAACAATTCAGAAACCTCTCTGTCGAGGATAATAAGAGGCTGCAATGAATGAAAATTTCAAGTGTCGTGCAACAGCCAACAGCTGGTCAAAACTGATGTGTCTCAATACAAAACGGTGTTACTTTGGCTATGACAGACAACGTCCAGCTTAAGGTACTCGGTATACCATCAGCCATATTTATTCGTACCAAGAAAACCTTTCCTTGAAAATCGCAACTTGTCATTGTGATTTCGACACTCGATTACAACCACGAATCCTACAGATTCAGCTACCATATCATTCTTCTGGTGAATCAACGAAAAAACCAGCTGCTAAATTATTAATTGCAACCGATGCCAAAAAAAAAAAAGAAGAAGAAGAAGAAGAAGCAAAGAAAATCGCCATCGTCAAACAAATTACCAAGTCCAACACTTGCAAGCCATACATCGCAGCTAATCAATCACACATGCCGCACCCAGATTAACTGAAATGAACTTGCAGTCCAGGTTTCTCGCTCAAAGAGTAACAAACCATGTTAACCAGAAAAACCTTAAAAGAGTTCTTCCATTTCTGAGAATCGCTATCTAAACACAAGCTCCATGCATTTCCCGATATCATATTTCCGCCAAAAACAACGAAATTCCTTTTTCCCCTCCAGCGGAGCATAAAGATATCGACTTTCAAGATTCCACAGCACCGAAACAACCAAACCCGACGCTAGAGATCAGCTCACCAGCTTGAGCAGGGGGGAGGGGCTTGGACGGCAGCGAGGCGGCCGGCTTTGGCGGCGGCGGCGCGGCGGCGGGAGCCGGAGCCTTCTTCGGCTTCTCGACCGGCTTGGCGGCGGCGAGGAGCTGGGTGGGGTCCTCATTGTCGTCGTCGCCGAGGATGTCGAAAGGGTTCATGGTCGCCATCCCTCTTCTGCTCTCGCCTCGAGACAAAGAAAAAGAGACACCCCCCGGACGCCGCGCTTATCGAGAAGCAACCGCCGAAACCCTAGAGCGCGCTGCTGCTGCGAGCCATGCGAGGACGGATCGAAGCTGCCGCCGGCGGCTTGAAGAGGGAGAGGAGAGGAGAGAGGTCGGTAGAGAGAGAAAGTGATGGTGGAAAATGAGGGAGCTTGGAGAGTGTGAGAGAGAGAGAGAGAGAGTGACTGAAAACCCTAGCGAATGCGGCAGGAAAAGAAGATAACTACAGGCGAAAAAGCCTCTCCCTCCGTCTCTTATAAAAGGTCCCTGGGGGCGCGTTCGGGTGCGGGCCGGGTAAACCGTAAGCTCGCCCCTGGATTTCGTCGAGGCGATGCGAGCGATCTGCAGACGCTCGATCTTGCATACTTTTCCGAAGCTAATGTCACCGACTTCTCTCTTGAACTGTAGCTCTTAAATTACCGAGATACCCCAAACTCGATTTATTCATTAAAAAAAAAAAAGGAGCTACGACACTCTCAATAGAAACTGCAATAAAACTCTTGAGGATATGATTACATTTCGACGAGGAATTAGTTGTTCAAAGGACTAAGACCTGGAACATGCTGAAGACTGTTCATAACCATATGTGTATATTTTGGTTTCAGGGTCGGGTGGTGTCCACACAAATTTCCGTGTACCTCGATCAATCTACCTCTTGGGACAAATTTAAAAGCATGTCCCTTTGTATCAATTTGCTGCACTAGAGATTTTACTTCTTGAGTGCTTGCGATACGGCTCAAATTGAAGATCACAAGGACCGGAAAGTTCCCTTGCCATCCAATCCAACTCCCGGCAAGACTTATGTATATATTCAATTGTACTGGGGTTTGCATAAATTGATAAGATGTATTTCATGTGAATCGAATCTTATATACTCTAACGTCGTCTTACACATTATAATCTTATCTACAAAGGAACAAAAGAGCATGAAGGACTGAAAGAACTAATGTGGGATGAGATTTGATAAGATTCGTGGAAGACATGATATGCAGCTTGAATTCCATTGCTCTTTCCTTAGCTCGAATGTCTGAATGAAAATGATTCGTTCGGTCCATGCTTGTCCCCCTGACGTGCTCTGCCAAACGTATGCGACAGCATCTATGTTGGTTTTTTCTCACTTTTATTGTGTTCGGGGGACTGTCGTCTTCTCGCTAAATAAGATGACAAATTTATAGATCGGGGATCGCTGTGACGTGGCGGTGCTATCCGAGTCGTGCTTTCTTTGGGGCCGGTGATGGGCACAACGACCCGCAACTTTTCTCTCGATCACCACTCGCTCGCCCACCATGAAATGGACCGAGGACAAACCACCATCGCAGCCTTCCATGACTTTTGCTGCGCGGGGGTCCCACAAGATCAACGGCGACAGCTCTCATTTGCTCCTTTGAGACCAAGACTGTACAAAAGAATATATATATATTCAGCAAATGAGACCAAGACAGCTCTCATTTGCTCCTTTTACTGATTTTTATGTCTTAACATTTCAGATCAAAGTCCTAATTTTTTCATCTCTCGCCTCGTTCTCTCCCTCTCACTCTCGGTAGTCTCCACCCTTGTCAGTCCGTCGCTCCCTCTATCACTCTCTCTCTTGGTCACCTCTAACATCCAACCTCGTCACTTCCTCTCAAGTCTCATGCCCCTTCCAAAGTGAGGGCATTTCAACCAGTTCCATAAACCTACTCGAGAACCGGATCAAATCAACAGTCTAATTCCCAGGTGATGGTAAATGGAACCAATGGACAGTTCCCAATTTCAGGGCGAAAATCACTATTGGAAACCGATCATCTCTACTAACGTCCTCGTGTAAAGGCACGGTTCCATTCCCCACATGCAAGCAGCAGTACCCGGCACTATGCCATTTTGAAGAGTGCCCATAGAGTTCATATTCTAAATTTTCCGCTTAGGAACGCTGTGGGCACTCTACTGACCACTTCCTGAAGTCGGGACCTCAACGTTCTTCGAGCGAATTTGGTCGGCCAAAGCGCTATTCCTCACCCGAGCTCCTCCGGAGGAGAATGCCGCAAGCGATGGTAGATGTTCTTAGCTCACACCACCTGCGAATAATGCTAGGGCTGTGCCAAGGCTATGCCTAGCGACCGTGACCGTCGGTGTCTCGCCCTCATAGAGTTCCTACTTCCTAGAGCCGTTGAACTTTCTCAACAACCGATTCCGCCAGGACCCAGATTCAACCTTCGATTTCGGGCCTTCGGTACTTGAGATCGGAACCAGCTTGGTCTGAAAGATCTTCGACCCCTCGAGACCTTGTACATGTTAAGTAAGCCGTCATTCTCACCTCATGTAAATTTTCAGCTTAATTACATCTTCGATGCCTCCAAAAGAGTCTCCTGGTCATTCCTTTGCTTTTGTAACCTTTGCAAGAGGCTATGAACGGCATCTCAGCTGTAGTCCCATGTATCCTACACGTAACCATGAACTCAAGAATCTAAGCGCTTAGGAATACATTTCACCTCCATGCCGATGCACTGATCATGGAAGGTCGAGGCGCGTTGCTCCCGACACGTCAAATCCCTCCTCCTTACAGATATGATGCAGAGATGGCCATTACCACGCTCCAATCTCGTTCATTTTCAATATGGTCGTGTCTAGACACGCAATATCTGATGGCATTGGTAAGGATCAGCTGCCAAGGCCGGTGTCACGTGTCGGAACCAGCCATGTCCATTTCACGGATCTTGACAAGATAACAAATCTCTAAAACTCAGCTGGATCACAATATTTGGAAAGAGAGCCTTCATCCGTAGAACAGCTCGGATCTAGAAGAGAGACCTAAACACGTTCATCAACACTTGTAGCACCAACTTAATTAGTGGCTTCAACCTCTCCTTCGCTCTTTGTGAATAATCCTGTAGATTGTATGACATCTTGGCAAGTAAGAAGGGACAATCACCTTAAGGAAATCGAAGTGCTCAAGCAAATCATCAAAACTATCCACCCTAAAGGGTATCTTTGTGAATTGTGAGTTGTGGTGCTCATCCACATCCCAGCGATCACAGATCACTAATGTGACCGAACAGGATGAAGCAGGGATATGGAGCAACGGAGCAGATATCATTGCCTTCGAGATCACATGGATTGGGACAATAATATAAATTCAACTTGAAGGAAGCAAGAGTCGCGTAAGAGGCTAAATTCATTCTCATCTAACAAAATCAAAACTGATTCGAGTCAAAAGAAAACCAAAGTAAATCCATGGAGTAACTAAAATTTTTACACTCAAAAAGACGAATAACATCCATCCAAAGGTTTCTATTACAGGAAGAATAGCATTCCCGTTCATACCCAACTGTCCTGGAAGGTCACAACAACTTCAAGCATGAAGTATATCAACCTGAAGTATATGCGGTGGCAAAACCTTATTTCCCACCAAGGGAAGGGAACTGGCCAGGATCCTCGATCGAAGGAGCAGAGACATCTCTAGCATAGCCACCACCACCACCACCATAACCACCTCTGGCACCACGGCCGCGTCCTCGCCCACGACCACCCGGGTTGTAGTATCTCTCCCCTTCAGCAGGCTTCAGAAACTCATTTATGCTGACAGACTACAGACGAAAGAATGCATGGACGTGAGGAGACACCAATTATGAAGCAAAGCCCGCACAACATTCAATTCTTATGTGGAGACATGAATACATGAAAAGGAGGCATCTTCAATTAGATATCTAAGAACATGAAGTAAACTCAGATCTCTAAAGCAAACCTTCTTGGCTTTCTCTTCTTTCTCAGCAGCCTCTTTGCGTTTGTCCTTCTCAGATCCCTACAACCAAAAAAAAAAAAAAAAAAAACCTTGGTTAGCATGATGTTTCTCAGCAACCATTAATGAAAATATGAAAACAAAAACAACTAACAATTATTCTCACCAGCTTGATAAAGATGTCATTGTTGTCCTTCTTCTTGTTAGAAAGTTGTTGCATGGACTTCAAATCTTTGTCCACCTCTACTTTCCTTTCCTCAGTCTTCAGTGCAAGCAATCCCTTCCTGTTCTCTTCAAAGACCTTCTGATACTCTTCTAATGTCATCTCCTAAATAAGTTGGAAAAATACATGTCAAATGGGTCAAAACATTAAAGGCGGTCGACAACAATCTTATAACACAAATCCAAAGGGTGGCTAATCTTTTTCAGTCTGTCTGGCCAATAATGTTACTTCGACCAACAAAGTAACAAATGCAGCTTCCTATCCTCCTTCCCACAAGCTAAGCAAACATTCCCTACAACTTAAAAAAGAAACCTTATCAATTTTCTTCAGGTAGATTGGTAGATAGACTTGTTTACAGAATTAGCAAACAGTATCTTCAATCCCCAGCCAGAGCACGATGGGGTATTGCAATTCTAAACATCTCAATAACCTATACCCCAACAGTATCAATCAATCTTCAAGTGACTTGAAGAATTCCTCTTCTAAGTGCATGCCAGGAGTTCTTTTGGCATGCCAGCATATATATTTCATCTCAAGACAGAAGAAAGAAAGGTGGAAAACTATAAACTGCTCCTGATCATCCATCCCCAGAATCATCCTGACATTTTCGCTTCTTCATGAGCATCAGATAGAAAAAGAAAATTACAAGCTGCAAGGGAAGTGGTCGGAGCACTTGCAACAATTCTGCTTCTTTAGAAAGTAGCCGCAGCTAAGATCAAAACTTTGATTGACTGGGTGGAAATGGAGAGAAACTAAGGGAAGTTAAGCCTAGAGAAGTACTTCCCTTATTCAGGTGGTACTACTGCCCAGCTTTTTCCTTCCACTATTGCTGTAGTAATTGCCGCTCTTGAGCTTTTCAGCCATTTAATTTCGGCTTACTATGCATTCTCAAGTATTCTCGATACACAGATAGAAACACTCCGAACAACAAAGTCAAACAATTAACCCACCCCAAATGAATAAAATATGCATTTGGCCAAATCAAGCTTCTCTCCACAGATTGAGCATGGTCTTGAAAGTAGGAATGGCTTTTGAAAACTACTTGATCATAAGAAAAGGGTTGGACCATGATACTGTCACAGAATACAGGGTGCAGCCCAGAAGAGGACAACTGATACATAAAGATGATCCATGAACACACAATAGATTTACCTTATCTTCAGGCTCTTTCTCTTCTGGTTCATTCACAGGTTTCTCCTTGCTAGCATCTGCACCATCCTCACCAGCCAACTGCTTCTCAGAACCCCCAGTTTTCTCAACTTCAGTGACAGGTTCTTCAGTCTCTCTGAGCATTGCAAAAATAACAATATCAATAGATCAAAAGAATCGCCCAAGGAAAAAAATAATAATAATAGTTAGATATCAAAAGTTAGCAAACAAAGTGCATACGGAGCAATTTCATCAGTTGGAGCTCCCCAGTTTCCACGACCAGCTCCATCTCGTTTAGTCTCATTTCTGAAGCAATTATTTTGGATCAGCATTAATAGCACAACTTTGGGCATGTACATGGGTTGTCCATTTGAATGTATGTGTGCATAACACAGGAGGGCGCATAATTGAGTGTGTGATTAACTTCTTGGATGCATTGGAAAGGCGCATTCTTGTGCGTGTGCATGTGTGTGTGTGTGTGTGCGCGTGCGTGAGAGAGAGAGAGAGAGAGAGAGACTAAAATTGCTAAGATGTAACATTCTTGTCTACAATACTGACCCTCGTCCAGTGCCACTGCGGCGATCAAACACTCTCCTTGGACGCTCCCCCTCACCAGCCTCTCCATTGTTATAACCACCAGGGCGACCTCCGCGGAAAAAGCCACGACCACCCCTTTCAGATGGTTTTCCAGAATCTCCTTCCTCCGACAGTCTATAACCACCAGAAAAACCATTATTGCCAGCTGGTCCATCGTAGTTCCCTGAATCTTGGTCATAGCCACGACCGCCTCCACGGCCACGGCCATAACCACGACCGCCTCCACGACCACGTCCACGCCCACCAGTGTCGCTCCTTGCTTCCTTCACTGTCACAGAATATCATCATATAGTTCGTCAATTTCCAAATATAGTTCTCGGGAAAACTATCACCGACTTAAGTAAGAGAAAGGCAAAGACAGGTTTACAAGCACCAGAACAATCAAGCAAAAGTTCCGATACTTTTCACCATCCCAGCTATAAGCCAAGTCAGACAGAAAATTAAACATTAACTTAAGTAAATGGTATTTGAAGCACGAAACTAAATGGGAAAAAAAAAAGCAAAAGTTTTCGAAGCTTTATTTTTGTTCGTTGATCTCACCCAAATGCAACATCAAACGGCTGGTCAAAAACTGGTCCGCTTTAATACGAGAAGCTCGTACTTTAGCGCCAACAGTCAGCAATTTCAACTGAAGGTACTCAGCACACATCTAACTCTTCAGGTAAGTCAACGAAAATCGCGGTGCCTAAATTGCCAATTGCAACTATGGCTTAAAAGGCAAGAAAATCCCTATTACTAGAATGACCGCAATGCGCAATACTTACAAGCCAGCGCATTGAAGCTAAACAATAATCAATACAGCAAAAATTTACCTGAAACGACCTTGCGCTCCAGCTTTCTCGCTCACAGAGTCAACCCATGTTTACCAAGAAATCACAACAGAATCAATCCGAAATTTCCCCAAATTTCTCATTTCGCGGCAACAATCTTCTCAAATCGCTATCTAAATTCACGCTCTCTTCATTTCAATGTCTCATAATTACAGCAAAAGGATTGAAATTTTTCCTTCCTCAAGTGAAAAGACGGATGACAAATATCGAGATTCCACACCGCTAAGAGCAACAAAATCAACGCCAGAAACCGAAACGCAGCTGCGGCAGAGCTCACTCACCAGCTTGAGCAGGGGGGAGCGGCTTGGAGGGCAGCTTGGCGGCCGGCTTCGACGGCGGGGCGGCGGCTTGGGCCGGGCCCTTCTTCGGCTTCTCGGCCGGCTTGGCGGCGGCGGCCGCGGCGAGGAGCTGGCTGGGGTCCTCATTGTCGTCGTCGCCGAGGATGTCGAAAGGGTTCGTGGTCGCCATCTCTCTCTCTGTCTCTCTCTACCTCAAGGAGCTCTCGCCTTCCTCTCGGACCTCGACCGCCGGCGCAACCAGACAGCAACCGCGAAACCCTAGAGCCCGCCGCGATCCATGGCGGAGCTTCGCTTTAACTTAGAGACGGGCCGAAGCTCGAGAGAGGAAGGAAGAGGGAGATGGCGGGGGCGGAAATGCGGTGCTCGCGAGCGGAAGCGAACGACTGTAAGTAAACCCTAAGAAAGGCGGCCGAGGAAGAAGGCAACCAGCGAGGAGGCTCGGCTCTTATAAAACCCTAGGAGGGGGAATGCGCGGCCGCGGGCGGGTCCATCGTAACGAGGATGCGAGCGCTCCTCTGATTGGTCGGATGTTTTTCCAATGCCCTGTCGCTGTTAACTCGAAGTCGGTTGGATGGGCCGAACGAGGAATCAACGAGGGAATTTTCTTCTTTAGGATGACTTCGAAAAATGGTTACCTTGATTATCGAAAGAAATAAAAAAAAATTAATTTCCATGTTCAAAGAGATTTGATAAGTGTGAAATAAAAAATTAAAAAAATCCAGACATTACGAAAATTTACCTCTTTTGACAGCCCGAATGACTAAGTTCTTGTTGTACAAACTTTTTACCTTTTTTGTTAATATAAATCTTGTGATAAATCCGTTACTTTATCTTAACTTTCAATACTCAGAACTTTCTCGATACATAAATGTTGATATGTAAGTTCACATGCGATTTCTTCGTAATTTTTTTAAGCAACAGTATTCACTTTCTATCTCATTAATAAGATCATACATAATTCATTAACAATTTGATAAGGACTTCTAGCTCCGTAGCTCGACCGTAATAAGAACACTGACGTTGTAAGAGCTAAAGGCCTTTTACTTCAGACGGATGCTTTCTTGGCCCATCGTGGGCGGCCCCCGACCAGGAACCTTTGCGGGCACGTTATTACCAATTTCCTCAATTTTCCACGCGCACGGAACACCTCAATTTCGTTTTATTTACAGCGGGCTAAATTTATACAGTAATTTTCGCGTAATTTGGTCTTTTGTGTAAAGAAGTATGCTACGTCTTGATACGTTTGCATTGAAATTTTTAACCGTAAGTCTTGATATGATGCTGTTTTTCATAATTTGGTCTTTGTCCATTTTGGTTGAATCGCTAGCAAGGCAGCATAGTCATCGCCAGCCATCTTACGTGATAAATAATCACGTCGGCAAATTCCCAACAAAAGATGATCGGAATGATTATATTGGAATTTCATATAAATTTTAAAGATTAAATTAACAAAGTTTATGATTGAAATGACTTCCGTAAAATGAATTTATGATTGATTAGACAATTTTCTCCTTAAACAATTGATGAGGATGCAACACGACATAATGTAAACCGCCCTAACAAATCAAGCGCTTTATATCCTATGCACTGGAGTAGTAATTTTATGAAGCAGCCTGCGTGCTCTTTGGGTTCTTCTCGTATGTATGCATGTGAATTGATTGAAGCAAAATCAACACGAAAGCAACAAAAGTAAATGTTACTCTACACAGACGTAGCGCCTGCCATTGACAGGGGGCGAAACTCTCACGTCAAAACTAGTTCCTTCACAGGCGTTGCGAGCTTGCCCGATTCGAGATGGATCCTGATGATTTTTGTCGGAGATATTGTTACTCCTGTTGATATGACGAAGATGTCTTTGGCACTGATTGATTTGATATGATTCCCTTGATTGATACTGCATATCGTGGAATCATTTTTTTCTTTTCTTCTATATATTCTTGCCGGGATTGTTTGGGCTATATGTACTACAAATAGGACAGTACACATGCATGTTCAATATGAAAAAGTAATACATTTTTCTACCATTTTCTTCCTTCATCCAACTTTCCGTGGGTTTTTATTTATGACATGGTATCAGAGTCTCTTGTTTTAAATTGGCTTTTGCACACCGTTCTTTACTCTGCAAGAAAAATGCCCAAAAATCATAACGTCGATTTTGGCTAGGGGTATGCAATGAAACCAGAACGGCTCGAAATTAGAATCGGACTGAATCGACCTAGAATTGGTGGTTCCCATGTCGACCGATCTGGTTCTTGGTTCAAATTTAGTGGAACTAGCAAGTACCGCTTTGATTCCCGATTCTAAAAGTGAAACTATCCACCTACCCATCCAAACCAGACCGGTGTGTGTATATATATAGATACAAATTCATATTTAAATAAAGAAATTACATCTCAATTACTCAATTATTTTGTAGTTTTTCGACTAAATATATATATTTGTAGTTATTTGATATTATTAATTAATTTTGTCTCTTGGATGTGCAATGGGATTAACATCCTACTTGTTTTTTTTTTTCTTCTAATAATGTATTTACTTGCTTTATTGGAAAAAAACAAAATAAACAAAATGAAGAGGAAGAAGAGAATTGGTTGGTAGATGTCCATAAATGTTGCAATGCTCTATTGTCATGTATGAAATCGAAAGCCAACAACTCGCTTTAAGAGCATAAATAGAAACTAGATATACTATGATATTAATTGATAAATTCAATTTATAGAGATTGAGAACTAGTTTCATCGATTCATTAGGGAATTAGACTGTAATTTGATTAGTTATGGAGTAGATCTATAAGACCAATGGGCAGTTCTTGAAATCGGGAACTGTCCACCTGGACCATGCTTACACTAAAATTCGAGAATCACCCGCTTGAAACATGCTCATTCCTAATTTTAGCACATCACATAGCCCCAATGACCCACCTTCGGATCCGCGCATTGATATACCCAGCGTGACCGAAGAGAACCAGAAAGAGGAAGGGCAACACGGGCGGCCAAATCAGGCTCGACAAGGGCAACCTTTCCCAGGGCCTGCTCCAGTTCAGGCCCATTCAGGGCATTTTTTCTCGGGCCCGTTCGTCCATTGTTTTCCCATTCAAGTTCAGCCCACACAGGGCCAGGCAAATCCATCAAGGTCAGCCCAAGGAATTTCTGTGGAGAATTGTGGGCCAGGAGGAGGCCCACATCTCCCTACTGAGCCCAATCTGGTTCCTGAACTGGGTTAGCAATTTCTGAACCAAACCAATTTGGGTCTACCGGGTTTTGAGGCAAACCCGATTCCAATTGTACTATAAATAAGGCTGTACACATACATCTTTGATATAAAAAAGTAATACATTTTACTACCCTTTTCTTTCCCTGTCTAGCTTTCCATCAATTTTTACTCGCGACAATTTTCAATGGTGAATGTGAATATGAATTGGAGATTTGTTAGGCAAGCCATGCGAAGATGTCGAATCTTAATTGCTCATGATGCATAATATTTTATTCGTTTTTTCCATATTAAGATCATAGATTATGACGTTTTGGTCATTTGAATATCTGGACATCAAATTCGAAAAGTTGGGTTCTGTAAATAACGTAGATTGACGACAATACGAAACTCCCTCTAAAAAATTGGCTGGAGCCTCGGAGGTAGATGGCAATAGCGACGGGACATGCGACACCGACGGTCCGGGGTAAATACCATTTCAACGACCGAGAACTTGTCAACCGTTAGGAATCCCAAAAAAAACCTTTTAAAGAACTTGTCCAACTTCACCGTCTGTTTACCCTTTTGCCCCGTCGTTGCAGAACTGTGCGACTTTTCAAGGTTGAAGTCAACACAACATCGTCAGCGGCGCATCAATTTGAACTTCTACTCGTTCGCCAAGCGATCCTCGCCGCCGCGCGTGTCGGCGTTTGCAAGACCCGGTTGTCAGTTGCCCTGCCGTTTCAGGCGCTTGACCAAAGAGAAGCACACCCAGCACGACACTCAAACGTAAGGCGAGACGAGGTCTCAAATTCTTCCTAAGTGAACTTCACGGCAGATTTCGATACTACAGGAGAACGTTCATGCGCAGAGAATGATCTCATCAATTAGGGAATCATCTATGCATATTAATCGCGGACATAGTAAAAGTTTCGCGGTTGTTCTTTATTTAGAAAACACGAGTGATGTCTGAAACTTAAGAAGGCAACTTTGTTAAGATGGGCTAGGCAAGCAGCTAGCCATGTTGGGAGGTCTAATTTGCCCCCTTTCTACGTTCAAAGTTAAGGCATTGGCCTTGCTCGTGTACAGCTTCTTCACGTTAGTTCTTTGTTCGTTTAGCAACTTCACTAGACTACGCTTCGCGTTCGCTCTGAAGGGGCAATTCGAGGCCATGAACCCGTCCACGAGGTGGAGGTACGCCTCCAGGTCGTGGCAGCACGCGACGTCGGCGTTCGGCTTCAGGTACGGCGACTTCCTCGTGTCGAGGCGCAGCTCTGTCCCCGCGTGCGAGTAGGAGTCCCACGGCATCTGCCCGTTTTCGAGCATGCCGTCGATCGTCTCTTTCAGTTTGCGTTCTAGATCGTCGCTCAGGAACATCCCGGGCACTCTGGTGATCACGTCCTGGTCGTTCACGATCCTCAAGACCTTGACATTCTTCGAACAGATTCGGTCCGCGAAAGCGCTGTTCCCGACCCGAGGTCCTCCGAAAGAGAACACCGCGAGCGACGGCAGCTCTGCCACGCGCGTCGTTAGCTCGTCGGCCACTATTAATGCTAGCGCTGCGCCGAGGCTGTGACCGGTGATCGTGATGCTGAGGGTCTCGCCCTTGTAGAGTTCCATGAGCCGTTGAACTTCCTCGACGACCGACTCCGCCAAGCTCGGCACGTGAGCTCCAGGAGTCTTGAACAAGCTCAAGAACCCAGATCCGACCTTGGATTTGGGATCTTCGGTACTCGATATTGGCGCTAGCTTCGTCCGAAAGTTCTCGGCCCACTCGAGGCACGTCGCGGTCCCCCGCAGGGCGATCACGACGTCTCTCCGCCCCATCCGCTGTATCTCCTTCCTGTCGTCGCACACCGCAACGTAACCGACCCAGCTCGACCGCTGCGTCATCCAGCCGAGGTCCGGAGCCACGTCGTCCACCCACTTGGGGAGCCCGACCGCCGAAGTGGCGTACAGGCTCTTCGTCACCTTATAAGACTTATCCGGCAGCGCCACGTGGTGGGGCATCGGCGCCTCCTCCGTCGGCATGGCGGGGTTCGAGTTGAACGCCTGGTAGGCCGCCTGCACCAGCTCACCGTACCGGATCATCTCCCGCCGGAGGTTCTCGTCGAGCGGATCGAGCAGGCCCCCCCAATCGTCGCAGCCGTGGTACTGCCGCCACCGGCTCCCGAGGCCGTTCCTCGGGGAATACTCCGGGTTCTTCGACAGGAGCCGCCGGAGCCGGCCGAGGCGGCGCGGGGACATCTCCTCCGCGGCCGCTTTGATTTCGGGCCAGATTCGACTCAAGTTCAGGCGCTGCAACAGTCCCCTGCCCCTTTTCTCCGACGACGAAGAAGACGACGACGACGTGCCGACCCCAAAGTCCGGCTCGGAAGCTGGCTTTTGCAGCCCTTGCGGGAGCGACAGGGCCGGCGAGGATTCCTTCTGGAGGACGCGGTCGAGGTTTGCGAGCTGTTTCCGAGCCGACTCGGTGGAGGTGATGGGTCTGGCGGTGACCGAAGATGCCGAAGGGTTTAGCGATGAGAGGCGGCGCTTGAGGCTGGCTCCGCCGCAAGTAGCCCGAAACATGTGAAGATTGATAGCGCCGATCGCCATTGAAATGTCTGCACGAGCTCCAGAGATAGAGAGAGAGAGTTGAAACCGAGTGGCTTGGCAGGGATGAAGTAGCGTATATATAGTCGAAAATGTAAACTCTTTACCCTGCCTTTTGGCTCGTAATTACGATTCGTACCCGCTCGTATGGCGGGCGGCGTACGCGGTTTGCCAACCGCGCGATTCGGTTAAGGAGGGGCAAAAAGGGAACGTTGGCCCCTTCGAGGAAGGATCCGCCCGGCGGGCGTTCACCAAAAGCCGAGATGACAGGAGATGACGTGGCAACAGGTCAGCGCGGCACGCTGGCCGCGGCTTAATTGTGATTTGACGGAAATGCCCCCCACTAGCAGAGGAGATGTCAGGAGATGACGTGGCACTACTGTGCTTTTCCTCCTCTTGGGCCCCAGTGAGTTTTAGTTGGCAGTTGGGGTAGGTCGTGAAAAGTGAAATGCTTAAAAGTTATTTTCTTTTCAATTTCCGATTTTTTTAATCTACGTGGACCTTTCGCGGTTAGGACTCGGCGTTTTCGATCTCATTCGATCATCTAACGTTGATTTTGACGTAGAATGTGTACACGTCTATAAAATTCAAGAATCCTCAGCAAGTAATCTGCTTGACTTGACCGTGTGTATTTCAGAATTGATATATAAGTCGAAATACAGCCAATTATTATTTCAGACCTACAAATACATACGGTCATAGAGTGATACAAAATATATAACAAAATACGTTCTTTCGATTTATTGAACCGGCGAATTAAACGTAATAATCGGCACTACACCTACTGAGAAAATTAAGGACTTGATTTATGCTCGAATTACTCTATTGATCTCGGTCAACATTTCATCCGATGGTCTTTGTTTTTCAAGGTCGGTCTAAGTTTGATCGGTTCAATATTAAGCAATATTCAATCGCCCAAGGCCTCTGAGGGTGCACACGTTCCACAACCGTGTGCTGATGAGTGTTTGGATCAAACTGGTTGACGTATGCTTTAACAATCAATATGTCAAACATCGCATGTCCTTCAAAGTCCATGGCACTACTATTCCTAATCACCGACACACCAAGTTACACGAGCAGTTCCTTTTTCTCCTAAAGCTCGGAAGGGGAAAAATCAAGTTACAAAGTCATGAAATTTGAACAAGTTTCGTCAACATCAGTTTGCTAAGACGACATTGGCTTTTTTTCCGACGTATCCTATGTTCTCCAACACAGAAATGTGAACCAATCCACTGACCAACTATGTTCACATAATCTCGTCTTGCTCCCGAGAAAACCCTAGAATAAGACTCCGACGAACTTGTCGACCAAGAAGCGGGAATTCAACCAGGAAAAAGTCAGCCAATTCGATTTCAGCTATGACGTTGGTAGTGAGCAAAAGGAGGCGGTCATGTCTACCTCGACATCATCTCGTCGTCCTAATTGGACGGCGAAAGCAGGCGAAATAGAGGACCACAAAGAAGTAACGCTATCGACCGAAACCCTAAAAACGAATAAATGAGTGAGCAAGACCGGGAAGACAACGGTCTACCCTAGCTTTCCGGTCGTGTCAGGGTGCTGTGCAAGTTTCAGAAAGTGTTCTTTAACCAGAGATCGTTGCGGCAACGTTCTGCCCCGGCTCGAGACAAATCGAGGTCAGTTGCATGGGGGGCTAAAGTGAAGTCCACCTCCTCCTCAGATGCGCCCTGCATGGTATCCTTCGCTCGGAGATTCGCGCTGTTTCGTTTTTTTTCCGCTTGCGTTCGGCTGTATTACGGTCCCCACGACATCGATCTAAGCCAAAAAAACACGTAGATACTCCATTATGTGTGAGAGATAAGGTCGCTCGTGCTTGGCTCCACCAGCCTCGAGTGCATGATGATAAAGAAAGAACGTGGATCGCGATGTGGGACAAGAGGGAATTAAGAAAGATTAAGAGGTACCCGCGTGGAAAATATATTACGGATTTTAGAATATAGAATGCAGCGAGCACAAACACGTTTGGGCTCTTTTTCATTTTTTGATAGTTCGTTTCTGGTTTCGCGATTGGTCCCGTAGCGCGTGCGTTGGACGGAGATGAAGGCCTCGCCATGTGCATCACGTTGGAACAGGCAACGCTGCTCCGGTGTAGGTGAAGAAGCGTGACGCGTTGTCGTTCTTTCTCCTGTTCTTGTTTTCTTCTCCCTTTAGCATGTTATCGATTGGGACAGGATCGTTTTGCGTATCCGCTCGCTCGGGTGTCGCATCTCTCTAATAGTGCTTCGTGATCTCGAGCTTTAGTGATTGATTTCTCTCTTGTTCTTTTCCCTTTGTTTGAATTGCGAGATGCGGAGAATATTGCGTTTTAGGGACAGATTGAATGCTCAAGAAGCTAAACAGAGAATGAGTGGAAATGCAGTGAAAGGAGGGATGCTTGAGGTCCCGGAGAAGTAGGCGGATGAGCGGCTCGAGTCGGCATTGGATCGAGACGTTCGAACGAGATTATCTTCCCGTGAATTAGTGAAGTACTTCGGTTTCCACTTTGCGTCTTATTTTAGATGGATTTGGTGTCAAGAGCTCAATAAGCTATTGCACCTCCTATTGTTTTTCAAAGACCTAAGAACTGGTGGATGTTACGTAAGCAGTGATTCTCAGTACATGCAGATTTCAACTTACATCTTTAATTTCTCCAAAGGGTCTCTTGGTCATTCCTCTCTTTCCGTAACCTTCGCGAGTGGTTACGAACAGCATCTCGGTCATTGTCCCGTGTATTATTTTATACGTGATCATTGTTGAATTAATATCTGAAGTTTGAACCGTGTTGGAGACCCGATTGGAGGATGTAGACAAATCTGTGTTAGATGAGACGTAAGGGAAAGAGTCATAATTTAATGAGACAAGTGATAATCTTGGATATACTGGGCCGGCTGATTCAGATAAAGAAGTGAACTTAAATAAGGAAAGTTCCCGCTGACATGTGACTCAAGTGTATCTATAGATGTATATAGAATAGTGGGACAAAGGTTTGTGAGGGAAAAGAAGAATAAAATGATGTGGGCACATCTATCCGAGCCCACTTAGATGAGTTTAACAAGTTCATGAGAAACTTAAAAAACATCAATAAAGCCTTGAGAAACAAGATATGGTGTTGTTGGCATCTCTACCAAATTATTTTGGAAGAGGCAAAGTTTGCCTTCTTATCTAAGAAGCGACAAAAGAAGTTACGAGAAGATAACGCAAAGGGCAAATACCATGAAAAATCTCAAATTAATACATCTATGATAAATATAGCCCAAACAAATTTTTTCACTACTAAAAACTCTAAAGTAGTTCACATGTAACAAATTTATCCCGAATTAATTTTTTTATCGCAAAAAATCCCAAAGTGTAAATTTACCTTAAATTAATTTTTTTAACTACCAAAAATCCTAAACTAGTATACATGTTATAAATTTGCCATAAACTAATTTTTTATTGGCAAAAAAATCCCAAAATGATACATTTATGACAAATATACTATCCGCTAAATTGGATTAATACCACGAAAAATCATAAAACCGATACACATATGACAAACAAAAGATAAAACCCCAAATTGGTATACTTGTCATCCGCCACGTGTCATCTAACTTGGGAATTTGACATTAAAATTTAACAGAAACTTATGGAGAGTAAATTTGTTACACATGTACCGATTTATGGTTTTTGATGATCAAAAAATTTATTTTGAGTAAATTTATTACATGTATATTGGTTTAGGGTTTTTCAGGATTAAAAAATTAGTTCGAGATAAATTTATCACATGTGTAATTTTAGGTTTTTCACGGTCAAAAAATTAATGTGGAGTAAATTTGTTACAAGTGTACAAATATTAACTCTAACGCAAGATTTGTTTATCCGAGATAGAGATGATCGAAGAGACTCTGGAGGTAGCACATAAAAGAGCTGTTCTAAATCAAAATATAATATTTGAAATCACCAATGTTATCACCGTGATGGGTAGCGCACTAGAGAGATTGTCCAACGTACTAGGGTAAATGAGTTAAGGTGGAGTTTGCAAGTGAAGATAATATTGTTATCGCAACACATAATAGCTCTAGTGATATCGTTGTTGTGTTAGCAATTACCACTAGTTCATCAAGTGACTATTGGGTGCTTGACTCAGGATGTTGTCATCACGTGACCTCTCATAGACACTACTTATCATTGCACGGAGGGTAGCAAGGTGTTTATGGAAGACGGTGCTACTTATGAAGTAGTAGGGATTAGATGCATGATGAAGTGGTGCGAATATTGACAAATGCAAGGCAGGTACCAGGGTTAAGAAAGAATCTTATCTCGTTGAGTGCTCTTGACAAGTTTGGATATTGAATCTATATTTAAGGTAGAGGAGTTATAAAGGTCTCTTGAGGTGTGCTTACTATGATGCAGGGGAATATAGACTGTGGATTGTAATTCTTCTAGGGAAAGATAGTGATTGGCTTGTTTGCTAGATTCTTTAATACTTCTAGTCAGGACAAAACACAGGTGTGGCAATAAGACTTGGACACATGAATGTGAGGGAGATGATTGTTTTGAGTTGGAGGGGTCTATTAAGAGACCATCAAATTGGGAAGCTTAACTCTTGTGAACTGCAATATGTTTAGTCAGCAAATAGTGAAGTTTAGCATAGAAATTCACCAAACCTTGGAGATCATAGGCTGCATATACTTAGACTTATGGGGGCCCTCTCAAGTTTTGTTTGGGGGGTGCCAAGTATATGTTGTCCTTTGTTGATGACTTTTTGAAGGAAGTCTAGATTTGTCTTCTTAAACACAATAGCGAGGTGTTTGGTTGGTTCAAGTCATGAAAGACAATGATTTAAAGGCAAATAGGAAGAAAGACCATAAGTCTAAAAACTAATAAATAGTTGCATTTTGTTTTGATGAGCTTAGCTCGATTTTGCACAGAGGAAGACATGGTGAAACATCGCACTGTTGTTGACGCACCACGACTTAATGGAGTCGCCTAACTGATCAACATAATTATATTGGAGATGTCTCACTCTTTACTCTTAAATGTTGGTTAGATGAAGATTTATAGGATGAAGTAGTGAATACAATTGTATGTAGATATTGAAATAAATAGTTTGGGCATAGTAAAGACAGCTTCGGGTATGGAGATGCGGAGAGACTATTGGAATATTGCAAGTGACTCAGGAGAGTTATATTGGAAAGTTTCAAGACCCTTCAACATGCAGTTGAAAAATTCTATGAGTACCCTACTTGCTATGTATCATGAATTGTCTAGTCTATCACCGTGTACTTGGATGGAGGTGGAACATTTGTCCTTCACTTCACATATTAGTGTTTTTGGTTATTTGAGTTATACCATGAATAGTACTAAGTAAAAGTCAGAGATATCGTAGGAGAATCGAACTCATTGATGATCGAAATTTCTACGTTAGAATTATCATGTTGGAAGAGGATGTGACTAAAAAGAAACTTCTTATGGTGGAGAATCCTAGGAACATGTGGACCAACTTCATTCCTCTAGATAATTTCAACATTGCTTGGGTTTCACAAAATCTGTAATGGTTGAGTTTACATTGAGGCGTTAGGAGAGCTGGCATAGATGATGAGCATTATGACTTACCTTTTAACGTTGAACCAATGTGGAAATTATTAAATTAATGCCTTGAGTTTAAGCTGTATATGAGACCTGACCAAATTAAAGGATGTAAACCGATCTGTGTTAGATGAGGCATAAGGGAAAGAGTCCTAATTAGACTTCAATTTTTCTTGCCTTCCTTTCAAGTGATAATCTTGGATTTACTTGGGTGGTAGATTTTTAAATAAAGAAATGAATTTAAATAAGAAAAGTTGTTGCTCACTTGTGACTCGACAATTTGACTAATCACTTGTCGTGTCCTAATCCTTGAGCGCATGTGTCACGGCCCGAGAGTTAGCATGTCCAAGAGGTTTCCATGGCACGGGCGTGACACGTTGATGACCCTCGACCTATGTTCCCGAGATGTAGAGTATTCTCCTAGGAGCGGGCGATACTATATTTGTACGCATACGATATAAATGCGAGTAGCTGGTAGTTGGCAATAAATTTGGTAGTTGGTAGATGAGGTGCAATCTCCACCGTTAGATCCGAGGAGATCTACGGATACGGTTTGCCTTATACTTGTATATAAAGGGGTCTCCTCCCCCATTGTATTCTCATTCACAAGCAATACAAAATCCAGAGCTTCTCTCTTTAAGAGTTTCTCTCTCTATATACGAGTCTTGTGAGTCGAGTGTGAAAGGCTGCTTAGGGGTAAAACCTTAAGGCCGCACGGGTGAATCGAGGAGTGATCGAGAGTTGATCGATCGGCCCGTGACAAGTGGTATCAGAGCTGATTTGTGATCCAAGCACAAGTGCAATGGCTGATCCACGATCCGATGAGGCGTTAGTCCGGGTGGTGGACTCGGCGATCGTGGGCGGAACGCCGAGAAGGGCGGTGCCAAGGGGAAGAAGACCCGTGGTGGTTCGAAGGATCCGACGGGGATCTTGCGCAACGGATGGCGAAGCTAGAGTTGTTCGTCTCCGATGTCCAAGGATCGGTCGATGACGACCCGCACCGTGGACGGAGTTGACGCCGAAGGAAGGGAAGAGCTGGTTGCGGATGTGCGGGAGCTCAAGACCGGCATGGGAGAACTCCGCCACGAGCTGTTGGGGACCCTACGGGAGGAACTCGCACAACGGTACGAACCCTTGGAGGCCACAATGGCGGCCATGCGCGAGAGATAGCGGAGCTTACGGGTAAGCTCGCCGAAGCACAAGCTGCACGCGTGAACGGTGTCATCACGGTGCAAGGTCCACGGGTGGACACGCCAAAGCCGAAGGAATTCCGGGGCTCGCGGGTGGCCAAGGACGTGGACAACTTCCTATGGTACATGGAGCGGTACTTCCAGGCCATGGGAATCAACGACGACCAAACACGGGTAAACACTGCATCTATGTACTTAGCGGATAGTGCTTTGTTGTGGTGGCGTCGTCGGTCGGATGATAGGTGCGGGAATCCTATAGCGACACGGGTTGGTTTCGTCGACGAGTTCCGACGGAACTACTTTCCCGCTTATGCGGAGGAGGAAGCTCGTGACGAGTGAAGCGTCTCGAGCGAAGGGTGGTGTGCGTGACTACATCAAGCGATTCTCGGAGTTGCTACTCCAAATCCCTTCGATGAATGAAGTCGAAGCGTTTCACCAGTTCATGGGCGGTCTCAAGCCATGGACAAAGCAAGAGTTGAAGCGGTACAACGTGGGAGATCTCACTACGGCCATGACCGTAGCCGAGTCGCTCGTGGAGTACAAGGCATCGCCTTCCACACCCCGACAGGACAACCGTCCAAGGGACAAAGGCACAGTGGGGGAGATCGGGGTAGATTCAACAATCGCCCGACTGGAGCTAGACCGCCGAATGGTCCTCACCCTCATCGGGCTAATGCGGGTCAAAATGGAGGTGGACAAAGAAAGGTGCGTTCCTATAGCTGTTTCTTTTGCGACGGTCCACACATGGCGCGGGATTGCCCGAACAAGGCCAAGCTGGCTGCTCTTTGCAAAGAGAACGAGCCTAGGGAGGAAGCGCGGTTGGGATCGCTGCGACTCCTTAGCACGATCAAAGCCAAGAAGGCAAAGGAGCCTAAGGGCTTGATGTTCGCGGACGTGAAGATCGGAGTGACCACGATGAGTGCACTCGTGGACACGGGAGCATCCGACATCTTCATCTCGGAGGAAGCCGCGAGGAAACTTAACCTACGGGTTGAGAAAGGAGCTGGTTGGCTCAAAACCGTGAACTCAAAGGAAGTCCCCGCGATCGGAGTTGCAAGGGACGTGGAGCTACAACTCGGCTCATGGAGAGGCAAGGAGACTCTAGAGGTAATTCCACTTGACGACTACGATATTGTCATTGGAATTAAATTCCTAGATAGGATCCATCTTTGTTGTAGTTCCCTTTGCGGAATGTATATGCGTATTGGACAAGAATAGTCAATGCGTGATTCCGGTCCATCGGGAGTCGGATCGTGATCGGAAAATGATCTCGGCCATGCGACTCACCAAAGGAGCAAGGAGGGGCGAAGTGACCTTTACGGCGGCCTTGAAGATCGAGGACGACAAGGGTGAAGGGAAGGAAGTCCCGACGGAAGCAACCCAAGTCCTCGACTCGTTCAAGGATGTCATGCCTTCGGAGTCGCCGAAGAAGCTACCACCCAAGAGGGAGGTAGATCACCGGATCGAGCTAGTGCCGATGCTCGACCCACCGCCATGGCGCCTACCGTATGGCGCCACCGAATTGGAAGAGTTGAGGAGGCAACTCAAGGAGCTGCTCGATGCGGGCTATATACGGCCGTCTAAAGCCCCGTTTGGTGCACCGGTCCTGTTCCAAAAGAAGCACGATGGGTCGCTCGGATGTGCATCGACTACCGGGCGCCGAATAAGCCGACCGTGAAGAACAAGTACCCGATCCCGCTCATTGCGGATCTCTTTGATCAACTTGGGGAGCTCGGTGGTTCACCAAAGTTTGGATCTCCGATCGGGCTACTACCAAGTTCGGATCGCCGAAGGGGACGAGCCGAAGACAGCCTGCGTAACGCGGTATGGATCCTACGAGTTCTTGGTTATGCCGTTCGGCCTGACCAACGCTCCGGCTACCTTTTGCACAATGATGAACAAGGTACTCCACCCTTTCCTAGATAGGTTTGTTGTGGTTTACCTAGACGATATTGTGATTTATAGCCGAACGTTGGAAGAACATGTCGAACACATAAGGCAGGTCTTCCAAACCTTGCGCGAGAACGAGCTTTATGTTAAGCGCGAGAAGTGTGCCTTTGCCCAAGAAGAAGTTCCGTTCTTGGGGCACATCATCGGAGGTGGACGGGTGCGGATGGACAAAGCAAAGATTCAATCGATCGTCGAATGGGAGCCGCCAACGAAGGTACTGCGTTGAGGTCATTCTTGGGCCTCACCAACTACTACCGACGGTTCGTGCGGAGTTATTCGAGCATCACCGTGCCACTCACGGACCTACTAAAGAAGGACAAAGCATGGGAGTGGACAGATCGATGCCAAAGAGCCTTCGACCGATTGAAGACCGCCATGACCGAGGAGCCGGTGTTGGCGTTGCCCGACCACACCAAACCTTACGAGGTAGAGACGGACGCATCGGATTATGCAATCGGTGGCGTTCTTATGCAGGATGGACATCCAGTGGCGTTCGAATCCCGAAAGCTAAACGACACCGAGCGTCGATACACCGTCCAAGAGAAGGAGATGACCGCGGTGGTGCACTGCCTTCGGACGTGGAGACACTACATTCTAGGATCAAAGTTCGTCGTAAAGACGGACAACGTGGCCACGAGCTACTTCCAAACCCAAAAGAAGTTGAGTCCGAAGCAAGCTCGATGGCAGGATTTTCTGGCAGAGTTCGACTACGCGCTGGAGTACAAGCCAGGGAAGGCCAACTCCGTGGCAGACGCGTTGAGTCGAAAGACAGAATTGATGAGCCACACGTTGAGTCGACCGAGCTGTCCTTGGGTCGACCGCATCAAAGAAGGGCTGGAGCATGATCCAAGAGCCCAAGCTCTCATCGGGTACGCCAAGGAAGGTAAGACCCGACAGTTTTGGTGTGAGAACGAGCTTCTCTACACCAAGGGAAGGCGGTTGTACGTGCCCTTCTATGGGAAGCTGAGGAAGGAAATCCTGCGCGAGTGCCACGACTCAAAGTGGGCGGGTCATCCAGGGATCCACCGCACATTGGCCCTCGTCGAAGATCGCTACTACTGGCCTCAAATGCGGGACGACGTGGAGGCATATGTGAAGACTTGTCTGGTATGCCAACAAGACAAGCTGGAGCAACGGTCGTCGCCGGGTTTCTTTGGAGCCACTTCCGTCCCTTCTCGTCCATGGGAAAGCATTTCCATGGACTTCATCGTCAACCTACCGAAGTCCGAAGGGTGCCGGACTCTAATGGTGGTGGTTGATCGATTCTCAAAGTATGCAACCTTTGTGCTGCGACAAAGGATTGCCCGGCCGAGGAAGCGGCCAAGCTATTCATGAAGCACGTAGTGAAATCTTGGGGGTGCCACAAACAATCGTGAGCGATCGAGATCCCGCTTCACGGGACGTTTCTCGGTCCGAGTTGTTCAAGCTTTGGGGTCGGAGCTGAACATGTCAACAAGTTTGCATCCCCAAACCGACGGTCAGACGGAGCGGGTCAATGCGCTCTTGGAGATCTACCTCCGACACTACGTAAGTACGACGCAAGTGAATTGGGCGAAGCTGATCGACGTAGCCCAGTTCTCCTACAACTTGCAACGGAGCGAATCAACGGGCCAGAGTCCGTTCGAGGTTGCAACTGGACAGCAACCGAACACCCCGAGCACGATTGCTTCGGGTTACCGGGGGAGTAGTCCGCCCGCGTACAAGTTCGCCAAGAACATGCAAGAAGAGGCGGACTTGGCACGGGCGTGTCTACACAAAGCCTCCAAGCGCATGAAGAAATGGGCGGATAAGAAGCGACGGCACGTGGAGTTCCAAGTTGGAGACCAAGTGTTGGCCAAAGCGCACGTAGTTCTTCGATACAAGGACGTGCACAAAGGGTTGATCCGTCGCTACGAGGGGCCATTTCGAGTGTTACAACGGGTTGGGAAGGTCGCATACAAACTGGAGCTACCACCAAAGCTCAAGGTGCATCCGGTGTTCCATGTAAGTATGCTCAAACCTTTTCAAATTGATGAGGAAGACCCGGATCGAGGAGAGTCACAACGAGCGCCGCTCGGGGCAAAGACCTCGTATGATCGAGAAGTCGAGAGCATCTTGGCGGATCGAGTCATACGGAAGAGATATTGTGCGGCCAAGCGTGAGTATTTGATCCGATGGAAGGGTCTTCCGGAGAGCGAAGCCAGTTGGGAGCCCGAGGAGAGTCTTTGGCAATTCAAGAAAGAGATAGAAGATTTTCACGGCGAAGACGCGACGAGGGCGTCGCCGATTAGGTGGGGGAGAATGTCACGGCCCGAGAGTTAGCATGTCCAAGAGGTTTCCATGGCACGGGCGTGACACGTTGATGACCCTCGACCTATGTTCCCGAGATGTAGAGTATTCTCCTAGGATTGATCGATCGGCCCGTGACACATGCCTATCCCTTTCTAGTCGATAAAATTTTGCAACTTCCCAGGACGAGTCGCTGATCCTTTCTTTTTATTGCACATGCGGAAGCGAATAATAAATCCTCTAACAGTAATCATCTCGGGATAGAAAAGCAAGACAACATATTCATAAACCAAACACACATTTATATACATACTAAGTTATGTCTAAGGTCTATGACCAAAAAATTACAAAGACTGGCTTTCCAAAAAGAAGCGGTCCTAACTGACCTACACTTCAGATTACCTTCTCTCGGCTCTAGGCCCTCCACTCGACGATCCTGAAAATTGAGCCCATGACGGGGTGAGATATAAATTTCAACGAGTTCACGCTCTAAACCCCGATTATGAGGGAAATACGCTAAGAAGCATCCTAACCACACAACCATGCAATCACAGCAATCATAAAGACTTACCTCTTCTCAGATCCACCCTACAGGTCAGTATAGTTCATAACATCAATGCACATGATAATTGAAACGTCTCAATAACTCATTTAATCACAAGGATCTCAATTATAAAACCAAACTATTATGACACGACTCATACCATGCCACATAGTTTTGTCTCATAATCAGGCGCATTTAATTCACTCAACACGCGTTCCAATTGATAATTACGCCCTCTCTAGGGTACGGCCTACTAGAAGTTCAGTGGTCTACTGGCATAGCCAGGCATCGTCTCACCCCCATTGAGCACGGTTATGTCTTTCAAAGACGACTTTCCCGAAAGAGTATAGGTCCAGAATCTACAGCGACCAAAATCCTACTAAGTGTCCAGTGTAAACGTTTGGGACGGTTTCTCTTAACCAACACACGACCAATCAATTTCGGCCCAGGATACCATGCATTGTACTCAAATGCTTCAATTAAAATAGTGATCCTGGCCTATTTTCTTCGTATTAAAAACATCCGGTGAAAATAGTCGTGCGTGGGTACATGATCAGATTGGACCCGAAAAATTCATAGCCTTCTTTTTAAAATCCCACTGGGTTATATAGTATATAAAAACCATTTTTAGTGTTAAAATCCGACACCCGGGATTTTCTGAATAAATATCAAAGTTTACAATTTTTGGAATAATTGACCCAATTTCCAATCAACACTCAATTTCCATAATTTAACACTCGATTGCAGAAATTAACCACATTATTGTAATCAGCACAAAATTCCGGTCACCGGCTATCCCAGCCTAATTTCCGGAAAATATTTAATAATTAAATAATTTCGGAAATTAATTAAATAAATACATGAAATACTAAAAATGCTAACTTAGGCTAAATACTTCTAATCTAACCACCTATTGAGCTAGATAAATTATTCTAAACATCATAGCTATATAACAACATACTAGTCTAAGTAACTATAATCTCTAACCACCTAATTAAATAATCTAATTAACCTGATTTAACCAACTAAACTAATAATTAAACTAATTACACTTAAATATATCTAAACACCCCTTATACGTCATTAGCCTACTAAAAAGAGTTTAGTGCATAAACTCACCGATTTATTGCGGAAACCGGTTCACCGCAACGATGGCGCGACAGCGGCTGAAATCCAAATTTTCGACGGCGTCGACGAACACTCAGACTAGGCCCAAAAGCCTTGCAAGCCCACATCAAATGCTGGGCTTGATCTTGGGCTTTGGCTGCAGCTGGGTTGGGCTTCCTTCGCGGGCCCAAGATGGGCTGTACTACTGAATTCTTGGGTCGAAATGCTGGGCTTCAAATGGACTGATCTTGTGGGCTTGCTGGACTGGATCTCGCGGCTGAAGATGGGCCAAAATTCACGCGGATTGAACGCATGAGCTGAACTGACGTTGGGCTGAAGATACGGGCTTCAAAGGTGGGCTGAAACGTCACCTTGCTGGGCTGGAAAAGAAGACTGGCTTCGGGCTTGGGCTTCGGTGAAGGAAGCAGCTCAATTGCTGCAGGTCGTGGCCGCGTGGAGAGGAGAAGATGCGTGGACTTGCTGCTTCGCTGGGGTCTTCGAGCTGCTGAAGACGAAGACGCGTGGAGAGGGCGTCGAACGTGAAGGCGCTGGACGACTCGTGGCGAAGCAGCTTCGGTCTTCGATCTTCGTTGGGCTGCTGGCGGGTCAACAATCAAAGCAAGTTGTCTTCGTGGCCGTATGAAGAGAAGACCCGGTGATGCTTCGGTGGAAGGGAACGGCGAGATGTGGGGGTTTCACGGTCAACAAAAGAGGAGAGGAAGGCTTGATTGTTGACCAAGGGGACAAGGGAAGGTGGCTTGCAGGCGGCAAAGAAGAAATGAAAGGAAACAAAACCAGAAGCAAAGAAGAGAGAGAGATGTTCGGTTTAGAGGGAGAGTGGTCGAATAGAAAAGAGAGAGGACCGGTGGGGTGCCGAGGAAGATTAAGGGGAAAGAGAAAAAAAAGAAACTAATGTCAACAAAGCATATCCAAGTTGTTAAATGCTTGGTCCCTAGGCCTTATGCTTATCCACTTTGGTTCCCCTCAAAATACTTTCTTGTATTATCTTTACAAATAATCCCATTTTCAAGCCCAAAATTGCTGCCTTCTTCTAGATCTGACTTTCACATTTTTGAGACATCAATTTCTTCAACGAATTCCCAAATTCGACGTCCAATTTTGATGTAGAAAAAGCCCTCATAATTTCTACAAGTCCCTTTTCGTCAAGTAGTTTGGTTGGCAAGTCAAAAATCCCTTCAATTCGGCTGATCCGAATTTCCGTTCGTTTTCCGAAACGATTTTCCGTAAAAATCTTGGAATTTCCGAAAATTCTTTGGAGGATGAGTTAACGTTCCAATAATAGATCGTGACACGATAGAACTTTCAATTTATTAAATCGGGTTCAAATTCGTAATTAATTTCAATTTGGTGCGATTTTAGCGTGACTTAGTCTCCCAGGCAGCTTTTAGGAATTTTTAGTGCAATTGACTTGTAATCGATTTATCTCGAGTCATAATGTACATCTTCGACTTATTGGCAACTTTTGGTTATCGTAAAAATCTCGAGATTTTAAATATGAACACCGGGTAGAGAAATGACAGAAAAATCGGTCTAGTGCCGTTCGACGAGAATTTTGCAATTATGTAGAATTACCCACGCACTAATCACATATCTCCATCGAATCGACTTATCTTCGGTCTTTGATCGATTTTTTATGGTACCGTAATAACCCTTGCAGATCAACATGGTCGAAGAGTCGATTCCTAGTTGAATTCTTAAGTCCATTACATTTAGATTCATTAATTGCTTCCCTAGATAGTCTAGTTATCTCGTGAGTGATCACCTGAGAGAATAGCACCATCGGTGCGTCGATGAAATGCCCGATTTATTTAATCAAAAATAAATTTTGAAAATTCAGGCTGTCACATCACTAATTGAGCTGCTCATGAAGGAAGCTTCAAATAGTGATTTGTGCAAAGGACTCTACACCCAAATTATGTTGTTTTCTTTGTGGTAACACAAGTGTTCCAGGCAATGAGATGATTATTTGTAAGGCGAAACACTTTGGGTTAAGGTGTAATGTATGTATAAGAAATATTTGAGCGTGTGAGTGACACTTGGGTTGAACTACGTAAATTTCTGGTGTTCTTAATGTTCCTCATTTATTTCTCTGATGATTTTGCATTGATTTAATTGCAAGGTCCATTGGCATTTCTGCATTATATTACAACGACTGTGATGAAACTTCCTTCATACTTTGGTCAATGATAGTTGAAGACAAAAGAAGAATTTATTCACTATGCATACTGTAGAGACGCGGTTGACACATTATATCTGTCTCTCAAGAACGACAATGCACGATAAAGTCTTGGAATGTTTGATTCGCAAATAATATGTGTATCTACAATCTTTCTAACTATAGCAGATGAATTGCATCCCAAAATAAGCATACCACTTTATTTTTTGTTTGAAAAGCATATTACTTTTAAAGTTGCAGTGTAAAACACTAGACATCAAAAAAATTCCATTATAAGTTCTCTCTTACTTACTCATAACTAAAAACAACGTGTTGGACCACGTTTATTTTGGTGTGTGTGTTGATGAATGGGTCGAAAGACTCATCCATAATTCTCCATGCTATCGACATTCTGAAATGACTTTTTTGCAACCTTGAGTAACACTTTCACTTCATTAGAAATCATATCCTTATTTGGAATCAAACTCATGCGAATCCGTCATCTGTGGAATGCTCTATCTCGATCAATCTCTCCATTTCCTCGATCAATCTTCAATATGACCATTATCGGTCATATCTCTAAACCAAATAGCCAAACTATATCATTCAATCACACCTTCTTGCATGTGTTGCCATATAATATCTCTCACCTTTATGTCCATACATTGATTGTTGAACGTTAAGGGGCACTTCTTGCCACGTCATCATCAAATATTTGTACATTTCTTTCTCTAACTCCGTATTACACCCTCCCTTAACCTACAAACTTTGGCTCCTTTACTAATTACCCAAGGAAGAAACTCAATATAGTACGGTCACATTTGATTTGCAATTGACATGCTTTGATACCTTCTAAGTTAACTAAGACAGAAATTCATTGAATGAAAAAAGACAAGATTAGGACAGTATTTTAGATTTGATATTTTCAAGAACTAAATATTTCTCATATGCATTAGTTTTGAACTTTCTTAACAACTATTAGAATAATTGACATGAACATTACTGTCAAACTACAAACCATTTATTTTATGGGACTCCTACCGACTCTCTCGTCTGGCCTTTTCATTAGATTAGTTTATGTTAATGAATATATTACAGAAGCCTTAAAGGCTAGACAATCGTCGACTTGGGGGTTTAATGTTTCTCCCTTGTTCTCTCAATCCACATTTCAATTATTTTTCGTTTTCTCAATGTTTATGAAATTTTGTGAAATCATTGTTAACAAACGTTAGGTGAATGTTTGGTTAATTTTAAATATTCCATCACTCATCATCGCGTTTAATTTGATCTTTTGCCTAATACTAAGAGTAAAAATATGTAATTGGAGAGACAAATATGAATTTTAAAAAATTTGAATTATGATATAATGTGAGATTTTGTAGAAATCATTATTAGATAAAGATGCATATTAATATTTAAGTATGCTTTCTATGTTTGCAGATGACAAAATGACTCAGATTTCTCAAATTGCAGAACATAGAGAGCCACTCTACAACTATTGAAGGATCAAACTGCACAAAAAAATAGACATATTTAAGAGGACCAACAAAACCCTAATTTTCACAAACGAAAGAGAAAGGGCAAATCGAAATCGAGGCGCACCAAAATTTAAACACTTGGCGCCAATCATTTCCCCCCGAAAAGTACCTCGAACAGCACGTGCAATCCCCATCGAAGGTCAGAGAGAGAGACAGACAGACAGACGAACCAGCTCGAATGAAGCCCAGCGCTCCTTTCAGCGTACGCGATTCGCAGGTACGAACTCGCTCTTCATCTTCATCGTCGAAGTCTGCAACTTCCAGATGCCAATTGCCATGTTCTTCAGATGCTAACCCCGCATTCGGGTCTCCAGATTTCGGCTTCTTCCTGCTCGCCCTCGCTCCTCTCCGGTGGGTGATCGCTCGTGCCTCTTCCCCTACGAAACTAGAGTAGCTTGACAACCGCAATTTCGCACCTTTTTTATGACCCTGATTTTTTTTTTATTGGTTTTCCTTTAGATTTCCGTGTCTTTTCCGGCGCCTTGCTTGGCGACGGGAAGAATCTGATTCTTTTTCGCTTGATGTGTTGCCTCGCAGAGCCTCCCGATGTTAAGAGATGGTTCTCTAGCTACGTGTACGAATCGCCTTCGCTGGGTACGAGCGAGGGGTTTCTGGGTTCTGTTCTCGACGAGAGCGAGCGCGAGAATAATGGGTGCGTTGTTGACGATGGGAAAGAGGAGGAGGAGGAGGAGGAGGAGCGACTTCGCGAGGTTCGAATTGCATCAGAGGCAGAGGCAGAGGCAGAGACCGAGTGGGCGCTCATGAGTTTGCCAGTAATTTTGGGAGCAATGAGCTTGTAGAAGAGTCTCCAACAGAGGTGATTTGCTGGATACAGTTTTGTTAAATTAGGGAGTTAATTTGGTCTTGCTCACTGAATGGCTTTATGGAGTCAAAAAATTTTTTTTTTTTTTTCTTGTTCTTTTGGGGGAGGGGGGTTCATGTTGTGCTATTAGCTCTGGCAAGAAACTTCGGACAAAGATAATACCCTTTTGCATCGATCTTTTTGTAGGTTCCAGATTCCTTGGAGTCATCTTTGCAAATTTCAGGTTGGTATTAATTTGCTAAGGTTATGATTTATCGATCTCTCAGTGTTATGCAGAAAGGGAATATTGATTTTCCATTTCTGCAAGCTGTAAAAGGATTTCTACTTTTGATCTGGTACTCATTCTGATTCTTGTTTGATTGATGCAGAACCTCCTGATGTTGGAGAATGGTTTTCAAGCTATGTGTATGAGTCACCTGAGTTGAGCGAACACAGCAGAGAATTTGTCTCTGGAGAAAGCGAATGCAAGAAAGAAGGGCCTTTTACTGGTGAGAGCAAGAAAGAGCATGGAAATTTAGGGGGAGTTACCAGAGTGAAAGATGGCGATGCTGCTGGTGCCCTTGAGGTACCACACGCCAATGGGCTTGTGTGTAATGATGGTGGCTCATTCGTGGATCAGGATCGTGAAAATCAAATTCCAACCAAGGTATTGTTCTGCAACCTTTGGTGTTTAGAATTGGGTTTGCCGTGGCATAATCCTTATGTGTTTTAATGAAGAACTCATTTTGTGATCCCCATGGCTCTTCCATAATACTGACTTTCGTTTTTGTAATCAGCTTTCCTCTGTGTTTCTTCAATGGTTTTTGTACAGCTAAATATAACTTCAAAGCCCAGTCTTCATTCTTAATGATACGTTTTTTTCTCCCTTCTGGTGCAGATAGCAGATTCTATGAGCCCATCTTTGCTACTCTCTGGTTGGTATAGCTTCTTTCATATATTAAAAGCACCATTGTTTTTCACCACTTTGAAGCTGTTAAGATTTCTAAGTGGCTATATATGAGTGATGAAAATTGGTAGTTACTCAATTGTAGGTCTCCCAGCAGGCTGATACATCAGACTGTGTGATGTGTGCGAGTCTGTGTGGGTTACATATCTCTAGACATATGTATGTTCTAAAATGAGTTATTTCATGTTTGTCAGAGCCTCCTGAAATAACAAATTGGTTCTCAAGCTATGTCTACGAATCTCCAGAATTGAGCACCTTCCCAGGATCTCCTGTTGAGGACAATGGTGATGTGAAAGATGATTTGATTCTTAAAAATATTATCGGAGAAAAAGAAGACAATCAGCATAACTTGTCAGGTAAGAGAATAGATGGTGGCACGGGGATCAACAAATGGTTGAACCCTGCCCTCAGTAGCAGCTCTCATGAAGATCTTGAGCATGAATATCAGCACACTCTGGATGAGGTAGTCTTTCTTTGCTTCCTTGTTCCTTCAGTATGGATGTTTAGGAAGTACAGCTTTTTATTAGTAAAGGATAGTATAGTCAGCCAAATTCTTGGTGGTTTTGACTCTGTGTTTCTCCATTTAGATCAAATAGTTCTTGGACAACAATATACTTAAGTTTCTCCTAGTAAAAAAAAAGAAAAAGAAAAAGAAAAGCGAGATACTTAAGTTTCTAAATCCATGAAAATGTTTAAAAATTACAGGTTGGCAGTACATCTAAAGGGGACAAACATCTTTTACCTCAAATTCCTTGCCCTGAAATTACTGATGGAAGGATGGAATTTAAAGCTTTGCTAAACAATGACTGGGATTGTAAAAATAAGAGGCCAAAGCAACTTCATTCTGAAGAAGCCATCCTTTTTCACTCCAATATCAACGAGAACTCAAGCAATGGTAAAAGAAAAGTTTGTAGAGAGTTGATTGGTAGATTTGAAGATGGCTCGGGACTGAATGCCCAGAGTAAGGAAGTTGCTCACACACTGCTTGATGGCGATTTGGGCTTATCTCCAGTCGATCAAGCTTCAACAAGAAGATCAACTCACGGAGGTCATGACAAAGAAAACAATCGAAGAGATAATGACAGCACTAGTTTTGTTTCCATAAGGAGGAAGGAAACTACAAGTGCAAGTGATGAATTGACGAGGCCACGGAGGGCTTTGCACCAGTGCTCACATGCTAAAGGACTTGTTTCTTCAGCTGCTATAGAGGATGAAGCCAAGATGAAACCATTATCAGAAATAACTAATTTCCAGAGCAGTTTTGATGTGCAGGAGTCTGCTGGGAAATGGAAGTGTCCTCAGAAAAGAAAACCCATTCTTGGACCTCCAATGAAGCAGCTAAGACTAGAACGATGGATCAATAGGATCTGAACACAGTGTTCATAAAGTGGCAAAGAGAAATATGAAATTAAATGCCAGAGTATTCATAACAAAACCCGCATTAACTACTTTCTCCACATCACAAGTCAATGCCTTACCTTGACAAGCCGTTGCTTTGCATTTTTGAGTTCTATTATTTGTTTGACCCAGACCAGATTTGTTGGAGTGATTATCACCTTCTGAACTGCCTGAGCTTAAGCACGCCATCTTCTCCTTTTCATATTCCTCAGTGAGTAAGCCATGTTTCGGCCTTCAAGAACTTATTTCCCTGAAAATGTTGGGGGCATTCTGAGGTCGCATCTGATATGGAGGTATTGTAGCCGGATTCAGAACCCATGAAATCATTGACAGTGGTATATAAAGCATCAAGGAAAAGTCTTTATCATGAAAATCAGGTGGATTTATTTCTGTATTACTCTTTTCATCTCTTCTTATTGAACGAGAGTACTTGCACTCAAATATGTAAATTTTATATGCAAGTTCAAGCACCAGCATTATCATACCCTTCTCTTGTTGTTTGATTATAACTTAATCAGTGTTCATCAAAGATGCTTGGAAGGCAAGACATGGTTATATCAGGATTTCTGTTATAATTGAAGGCATTACAGTAAGTTAGAAGCTACCTGGCAAGATTATGGATTGGGTCAACACAGAAAAGGGCACCTTTTCTTTCAGATCAATTGTAGTCTCAAGTGCTTAAGAGATCATGTTGGTACCAGTTCTAGTCTGAGTTCTTTCAATATTGACCAAGTTTTTTTCCCACAAAATAGGTCTATGTCAGGTCTAGCAGATCAAGTGTTCAAAAATCTACGCATTTGGTGATACAAGGGGATTCATTTGCTTTGCCTTCAGTCTTCACCATGTAAGAATGGCTTGGATAAGCGAACTGACAAAAATGAAAAACCTTTTCTCAATATCTGACAATCCAGCAAGATCAAATTTTTTACAACACTAACAGTTAAGAGCTGATTGCATAACCAAAAGTTGCAAAGCATAAGCAGGGTGATATAATTACTTTCCAATTCAATGCTATGAAAATGAAAAGCAAACTGAGACCTTGAACAGATCATGATCTGACCTAGTAAAATAAATCATATAACTATTTCATCAATCGCAGAAACAGCTCTTGCATCTCCTGAATCACATTCAAGTCATCAAGAATGAAACGATCGTGCAGGTTTGTCGAATGCAGATTCGTTCAGACATGAAACTGTAGTCGATAAAAATTCATGTAAGGCGTAAAGAACTGATATTGCAAAGAACTGATATTAAGTGACAAGAAAATAAATTTGAGTGGGATATGCATTATTCTGGGAAAGCGAGTTTTCTGCTGGTGTGGTCGTTGATTGGAGCCCAGCTTCTATATCTTTGTGAGTCCTATTTCTTTAAATCACTCAGTTGTTGGAATTCTATCATTACGAATCATGATGTTTAAGGATTGTGTTTCCTTGCGACCTTTCATTCAAACAGTGTAAGAAGTAACGTTGCTCAAATTCCATTAAACAAAAGACAGGTTATGGATGCCTGATCTCGGAGAAGCGCAAACACTAAAAAAAAGATAAAAATAAACTACAAGTGCTTTTTATCTTCACATCCATTGGAATTAGAAAAGAAAACCAAGCCTAGCCATTGTCGCGACTCATCATTTAGTTACCCGTCGAGCAAGAACAGGTTGATGAATTGGAAGTTGGGCGATGCTGTGAACTATTGCTGGTTGTCAATATGTGAATCGCTCGCTTTCGATTAATTGCAGAGTTGAAGCATATCTACAATAGGAGTTCAATGAACAGGGAGAGATTTATAGTATGCTGGGCAAAGGCCTCTCTCTCCTTGGGCGAATACCTGGAACTATATCCAAACAAACCTAATATTGTCCCATGACGGAAACGACACGAAATGCCAACTACGATTCGTACGAGTCCAATTTGCCAAATGCGGTCCAAGTGCTATGAATTGCAGGATTTAAGCACCTGCAAAGTATTCAAATTTTTACCACCAAAAGCAAGTTGCGACCTTACAAATGATCGATTCAACAGAAAAAGTTGGGGTATTTAATTGAATAAAGTAGTTTGACATACTCAATTGAATAACGAGCAAAATTTAGATATTCATAACATCATTATCTTGAAATTTATGAAGCAAATGATGGTCACTTTCAAAAAATAATTTTCGATTGCTAGATAAGAATTTATGTTTGTGATTTGCTTATTCGTACATTACTCAACAAAAGAATAGGAAAATTCCAAATAAGAGTTTAAAATGCCTTAATATAAACTTTATTTCGAGTAAGAACCTGAAATGATTATGGTTATTACTAAAAAGGCTTAACTTTGTCGGCTCGCAAATTATTCTGACTAATCATGGATAGTTTTGTTTAAAGTCAATTTTAATTTCAATTAAATTAAATTAAAAATTAAAAAAGATAAATGTTTTTTTAAAAGCAAAAACATAAGTGGGAAGGTGGGAAGCCTCTCACCTGTGGTCTTTGCCCCATTGCTGGTGGGGTGGTAACAATGGCCGACGACCCTTACCGGCCAAAGGCGACGATGGCTCGCTAGTCCTTGCTAGAAAACAAGAGAGGGCAGCAACTCTCTACCAGATTTGGGTGAGGATTGTCCCCCCCCTCTTTTGTAGTACTTGCGTCCCTTGCCCAAGCGGCCATCGTTGCGCCCCATCGGCAGTGAAGACCATAGGCGGAGGGCCTGTATGTGTGTGTTTTTTTAAGTTTTAATTTTTTTTAGTTTGTTTTTTATTAAAAAAAAGAGAAAAAAGGAAAAAAAAATTAAAAATTAAAAAGACTAAAATATCCTTCATCAACCGGTGAGTTTAAGCCTTTTTAAAGATTGGTATGACCATTTCATGATCTTATTCGAAATAAAGTCCACTTCATGTCATTCTTTGAGAAAATGAAGGTAATTTTGGCTCTTATTTAAAATAATGTTAACTTTAGTCCCTAATTCGAGAATATAAATACCCTTTAGGCTCTTATTTAAAATAAGGAAAAATTATAAAATAAGGGCCCCAAATGCACTCAGTTTTTCAAATAAGGGCATGAAGTAGTCATATCAGTCTCAAATAAGGATCTAAAATGATTATATTTGTTTTAAATAAAAGCCTAACCTCATCGGCTTCCCCGGTGACAAAAATTTCAATTGACCAAGGGTATTTTCGTCAAAACATAATTAATCTATTAAATTAATTTGTTTTGGTTTGAAAATTAGATTAACAATTAAAAACCTTAAACTAAAAAATAAATTATTTAAAATAAGGAAAAATTCTAAATAAGGGCCTCAAATGCACTTAGTTTTTCAAATAAGGGCATGAAGTAGTTATATCAATCTCAAATAAGGATCTAAAATGATTATATTTGTTTTAAATAAGAGCCTAACCTCATCGGCTTACCAATTGACAAAAAATTTCAACTAACCAAGGGTATTTTCGTCAAAACATATTTAATCTATTAAATTAATTTTTTTTGGTTTGAAAATTAGATTAACAATTAAAAAACCTTAAACAAAAAGAAGAAAAAGTGGCTGGAGGAGCCCTTCTCACTTGTGGTTGTTGCCCTATCACACTGGTCGGCGGGTCACTGGTGCCTAGGTGAGGGGCGACAACCCCGTTGATTGGAGGCGAGGGTCAGAGGTGCTGGGTGAGGGTCGTCAGTGCCGAAGGGAGGGCAGGCGACCATCGTCCAAATCTAGGAGAGGGTTGCTACCCTCTCTCGCTTCTAGTTAGTGAGGATTACTAGCCCTAACCCAAGTGTTAGCCATCACTACTGCCCCATCGGCGATGGAGGCGGCGGCCACAAGCGGGAGGGAGCCCTCCCTCCCGTCTCTATTCTTTTTCTTTTTTTAAATAATTTTTAAAATAATTTTTAGTTTGTTTTTTATGGAAAAAAATAGAAAAAAAGGAAAAATTTTAAAAATAAAATTGCCCTTATCAAATAGTGAGTTGATGCCCTTCTTTGAGATTGATATGGCTACTTCAGGTCTTTATTTGAAAAAATAATAGCATTTCGAGCTCTTATTTGAAATAATGTGCTTTTATTTAAAAAAATGATGGCATTTCAAGCTTTTATTTAGAATTTTCTCTTAAAATAATGTCCACTTTAGACTTCTTTTTGGAAAAAATGAATGTAATAACATCGATACTTCTATCTGTAGATAGTCGTGATGGTTGGATTTTACTATCTCATTATAGAAGGAATGAGTTCGAATTTTCGGATGCTCGCAACTTAAGTGGAGTGTTAGGAGTGGTTTACTAGGTCAACCCCGAGGGTTTACGTCGGCGAGACCTTACCGGTCGGTGGGTCATGTGATCCCGAATGATGATCTTTGGCGGTCCCTTGATCATTAAAAAAAAAAAAGAAATAAAAAAAATCATCGATACTCATTTAAAATTTTCCCAAAATAATACATAGCCAAGAAAATGAACCCCGAATCCAAACCACAGGCCGTTTGACAACTCTCCCTCTTCAAGTTCCGCTCGCTGACTCAGTGCCGGCTCTGAAGCTGATCCGAAAGAGAAGAAATGGCGAGTCTTTCACGTCTCCAGACCATCGCCAGATCATTGAAGCGAAACCCACTTCCCCATTCCCCGACCAAGCTCTTCAACCCGCGCGAAACGATTCGCCACGCGTCGAGCTCCAGGGCGATAGCATCCCCACGATGTTTCACTTCCGTGCCCGGAAATTGGCAGCTCCAAACTCGGCGGACCCTCATCTTGGAGTCGGCTACCTCCGCGTCGGAGTCGGTGAAACTGAACATGCTCTCCGATTCCGATTCCGGTACTTCGCGCTTGCATTCGCGTTCTCTCTAGCTGATTGAGTTTGTGCAAAGTTTAGTTTTTTCGCTTGGACACTTGCTCTACGGTGTTCGTGATTGGGATAGATATAGGTCTTGAGATTTTCGGAGAAAGAGCGTGTTTTGGAGATTTTGACGTGATGGTTGTTCGTGGGTAAGCAGAGAAAAAGCTTGATGATTGGTTGACTAGAAGAAAGGTTGTGTTTTTCTCATTAGTTCTTTATAATCTGAATTAAGTTCAATAGTGGAGTTTGCGAGTTAGGATTGAAGCTTCCAGGGACACCAGAGTGACACAAGAATTGGCCACAACTGAAGATTGTTCTGGTATTCTTCGTAGAGATAACGACTTTAAAAACCGAAAAGCAGTTTGTTGAACAGTTCTTCGATTTCTTATGGTAATTAGGTGTGAGGAGCGATGTTTGAATGTGATTTGATTTGATTTAACAAGGTTTTTCTTGAGAAGGATTCATTGCAATCTTCAGGAATAGTCGAGGTCTGCTTGGACAGACCTGGAGCTAAGAATGCGATAGGGAGGGATATGTTGAGAGGGTTACAGAACGTGTTTGAAGCTGTGAGGGAGGATGCTTCAGTGAATGTTTTGATGATCTGCAGCGCAGTGCCAGGAGTGTTCTGTGCTGGTGCTGATTTAAAGGTATTACCATCACAATACTAAGATTTTAGGCTAAATGTATTATTCCATTGGATGTATGTTTTTGACTATGTACAGCTGTTTTTGGAATCATAGTAGATGACTTTCTGGTGGGAGTACTAGAATATCGATTGTCTTTTTGGGTAGATAACTCTTACTGACAGGCTAATGTTTTTTAGAATGTATAGCGCTTCTTGTACATTTGTTATTCATTTTGGTTACACTTCTTCCTCCCTCTTTTACCCTTTTTAAAAGCATGTTTTCCATATGCAATTTCTTCATTGTTTCCCTCGTCTTTCTTTGAGTTGGCAGGAGCGCAAGACAATGAGCCCATCTGAAGTTCAGCTTTTCGTGAATTTACTACGTTTGACATTCTCCTCATTGGAGGTGGGTTTTTGTCCTCTCTGTTTTCATACCAGATTATTTTGCTTGCTGCCAGCAATGCCCACTTATGAGCTATTGCTTTTTTATTGCCTCTAGAGCTCTTAGCGGCAGGGTACATCACAAGGCTTTTGCTCAACATAGTATGGTCTATGGTGCACTAGTTTTCTAGTTTGGAGCTTGAAGCAAGATTAACCTTTAGATAATCATCCACTTCAGTATTACAAATTCTTTTGTTGTTCTCGTATGCACACTGTTTGTATATGCTTATTTTATTCCTGTATGATAAATTCAAATTAATCAAAGTTTGGCTGTGTAAGTAAAAAAAAAAAAATGCAATTTTCAAACCATCATGGACGAGCCCAAGAAATTTTTTGCCTTAGTGATGTACTTGCATAGTTTGTCTGTAAGACCTTATAAATGACTGATGAATCTTTCCGCTGTAAATCCATGGATTGCATTGTGGATGTGCATTCTAGTTTGAGTTGTGCCTTTTCTTAATCAGACTGATGAGCTGAGAGCTTAGACGAATTTTTTATGCTATAAGCTATGGATATAGTTATGCAGAATCACATTTCATCAACCTACTCTTGTACACTTTTGCACGAACTCCTTTTTACCTTCTAACTTCCAACGCCATGTTATAGCCTCTTGACACTTTTTGGATTGGCTTCTGGTCTCTTGTTGGCCTTTCTGGTTAATTTAGATGTTCCTTAGCAGATCCCTCTGTTTTGGTGCATAAAGCTATAATGCTAGTTATGTTTGATTGCTTACATGGATTACTTGAATGTGGAATTTAGGATCTACATATTCCTACTATTGCTGTTATTGAGGGAGTAGCATTAGGGGGAGGACTTGAATTGGCCCTATCCTGTGACCTTCGAATATGTGGTATTAGCTCTTCATCACCTTCCAAGTCAACCTCATTTTACGTTAGGACTGGGTTCCTCATAAGTCAGATATCCCTCATACATCCTTGATTTGCCACTTATTGACAGGAGATGATGCGGTTCTGGGCTTGCCTGAAACAGGACTTGCCATAATTCCAGGGTATTACATAATTTTGTTAACTTATATCACTCATCTTTTTGTAATGGCACTTTTCTGTATGAAGCAGATTTATTTTCTAGGTGGTTAATCAAATCTATGACAATCAAGGACATTAAAATAAGAATCAGAAATCGGTAGGCCAGACTTGGACTGGCAAGGCAGGTCATCATCTGCATCAATATTTGTGGTATAATCTAGATATTCTTGGGAAAATTATTTTAACTAAAAATCGGCTCTCCACAGTTAAGAATTGCTGAATTCTTCAGTACTTTAAGAACCAAGTCTTTTCTCCACTTCTTACTTATCTGTGCTTCATATGTTGAGCTCATTGTATAAAGTCTGGTGCAATTATTTTGCCCGCAATCTCATTGTTGCCTTTTTCTCTTCTTTTGAGGCACCCTACTCATGAAATGCAATCATTGGTTATACTTTGTTATGGTTCTGCAGGAGATCTTGTTTTTCACAGATCAGATAAAAATTAGGGAATAAGCAGTGTTGCTTATTCTTCTTTCTGTGTAAATTGATTTCATCAAGAGTCAAGTCTCCTGTTAATAAATATGCAATATGCAAGAGGACTTGAACATGTGGCATTTCTTTTTGTCATCTTTAAGCGTCAGAGTGATAAGATCGTCCATCTAAGGGAAATCTCTTCTCATTTGGTTTGTTTCTTTGCAGAGCAGGTGGTACACAGAGGCTTCCTAGAATAGTGGGAAAATCTTTGGCAAAGGAACTCATATACACAGGGCAGAGAGTTGGAGGCAAAGATGCAAAATCTATGGGTATGCTTATGTGGTTCATGGTGTTGTCCCTTTGATGAGCAGGCAGGAGGAAGTTGCTACTCATGCTGTAGTGGTTCACATTGGCTATGTTGCAGGTCTTGTCAATCACAGTGTTGCCTCTGGTGAAGCTCATCTAAAGGCACTTGAGATTGCGAGGGATATCAATCAGAAGGTATAACATCCATTTTTGCTATTATTCACATCTTGAAAGTGTACATGGAAAACAATGGTGGAGCAACCAGATCATCCCATGATATATGGTCACGATACTCTATCTGGCTGTCTAGAACAAAGAATTGATCCATCAAGCGGAAATGAATTTTTGAGAGATGCTTTATCCCACTTATCACCGATATTGTTATTATTTGTTTTTCGGGTTCAGCTTACTACTCATAGGGGCCCTCAAACTAGAAGGTTGATAAAGGATCAATCAGCGGAAGGATTGTTAGTCTGTTCATCAACTTAGAACATCTGTTTGACTGTAAAAGGGGTTTAACAAAAATGTTTTCCCCTTTATGGAGTGCATAGAAGCTTGTTATAAATGGGAGGCTCATGATGGTGCCTTGTATTGCCGATAGGATTGGCAATCATCGTATTATGCCTCAAAGATACTCTAACGAGAAACTTCTAAGAATGTTCATTCAGAACTTCAAGGTGCCGAGCTGTTATCTTTACCAAAAGCGCGATATAGTGAGTTTATATTTAGTTACCAACTTCTAAGCATAGCAAGCCCTATGACTTTAGTTCCTGAATAACTTAAACGGGAACAACCATGTAGTCCATGGTACCTTACCCTTGAGATTGTCAACACTTCTTGATCGCCAAGTATATGCCCCGTCAATTCAAAGATATAAATTGTTTCTTTGATAACATCTTGTAAGAATGTTAAGGTGAAATTTTCAGTCAATTTGTTGTGTCGAATCATCTATCATCTTTCATTCCTCACACGATTGAAGTATTTCCTATTATTTTCAGGGTCCATTAGCTCTCAAGATGGCTAAAAGAGCGATCAACAAAGGATTAGAGTTGGACATGGTATCAGCACTTGAATTGGAGGAGGATTGTTACGAGCAACTATTGAACACAAAAGATCGCTTGGAAGGTTTAGCGGCATTCGCCGAGAAGCGGAAACCCAAGTATACTGGCCAATAGCAGATGTGTGTGGTTTTTAGATAAATTAGATCCCGGTGGGTGTAAGGTTTTATTTTAAGCTGTGGCGGTAGTAAGTAACATGTATCTTATCCAATTGCCGCAAGTGATGCATCAATTTGCTGATCTACCATCCGGTAGCTAATTGTACCTATTATGGTTGGACCCAATTGGAAATGAACTGTGGCGCCACTTTAATGCGAATTTGCCTGGCGGTGCAAATGACATTGTACAACATTGATTTGAATGAGCTCTATTTGTCCTTTTCTTTTAAGCTGTTGAGCAGATCTATGAGGCTTTAGGTAATGTTCTTGTCCTCTTTGAATGTGAACTTGAACGTCAACATACATCGAACGAGTCCACTCCACATTTGAAAAGTCAAGAAATGGATAAGCAATTTGTAGATAGGCCGCTATACTATTCTTAGTCCTTGAGCGCACGTGCACATGCTTTTTCTCGCTTGTCCGAGCTTTCGGTGCGCCGTTCAGTGTTCACATTGGGACACGTGGGAACAGGTTGAACTGTTTGTCCGAACGAATAATGACTGGATACTTTAAAAGTTATAACTTCACACTTTAGAGAGCGTTTGATTTTTCTCCAGAATTCAAAGAATTATAATTTTCTTGAGATGAATACTTTGTTTCTCTTGTGCATATTCTGATTTCTGTTGGACATTGTTGAAGTAACTAAAGAAAATTTCGTTCTTCACCTATGTTAAAAAACTATGCGCCGACAGAAGGTGAAACCTTCGCCCCTCAGCCCTGAAAGGGAAAGGTAGGGACACGTTCACCTCTATAATAACAACCAAAAGTTCCGACGAAACAAGGGCGATTTAAATATTTATAATCTTGTTGGCCCATTAAAAAAATGGATATTCGAGAAGTAGCCAATTAAGGAAAGCGGGCGGTTATCAATATACTTGGTTTATACCCATCCTATTCCTTGTGCTTATCAAGACCCCTCTTTTTCTATGTAAAAGGGAATTCGCAAGCGCTTAGATCCATTTTGCACTTCTTTCTTATAGCTACTAGATCTGAATTTGTAATGTGAAAATGGAAAGATTCCACACTTCAAACATCAACCGTGGCTTCCGCAAAACTTCTCAATAATGCATTAACAAAATCTTGTATCCACAGATTCAAGGATAAGAAATAAAAAAAAAAAAAAAAGAAAAAGAAAAAAATCTCCCCTTTCATTCACATTATAGATATATTTGGAATAATTTCTTGCCCAATTTTCTTCTCCCACTTTCACTCCCAACAAAATTCCAAAGAATTTATATTCCTTACTCCCTCAACAAGTGGTTTCACATTTCACTGTCTGTCGACATCCACTGACCAGCAGCTGCTGCCCACTTGTCCACATTGCCACTTGCTGTCCTACTTGCAAAGATCCGTTGACGGCGTCAGCATTCCCCACTCGCTCCGACCCGGGTTGAGCCGCCGCTGCCCGACCCGCCGGCACGGCCGCCTTCTTCCTCCTCTTCGAGGCCTCGCTCTCCGATGACGATGAGGAGGAGGAGGAGGAGGAGGGCGATGAAGATGAAGGCTCCGGCGACGACCGCTTCGACGTCACCCTAACCGGGTCGGGCTCGCCCGAATTGACCCGGAGAGGGAAATTGAGCAGTGCCCGCGAGCCCCGCATCCGGTAAGCGGCCCGGTCGTAAGCCAGCGCGGCGTCCTCCGCGGTCTCGTAGGTCCCGAGCCAAACCCGAGCCCCGTTTTTAGCCGGGTCGCGGATCTCCGCCGCGAACTTCCCCCACGGCCGCTGCCTCACTCCTCTGTAATGCTTCCCCTTCACCGGAACCGCCGCCTCGGCCGCCTTCTCCGTCTGAGGGACAGCGGCTGCGGCTGCTGCGGCGGCGGATTCCGGCGAAGAAGCCAGCGCCGGCAAGGAATCCAGCTCCCGCTTAACCACCTGGGTCGCCCCGAATCCGGGACCGGGTGGCCCGCTCGGCTGGAACGGCGCCCAACCGACCGTGAGGGCGTCGCGGAGGACGCCGTAGAGGACCATGTCTTCCGAGTCATCTTCTTTGAGCGGCAACTCGCCCCAGTTCTCGGTCAGGCACGGGTACAGGCTGCTGAAGCTGGAGCTCCCGTAGAACACCGGGGCTCCGGCGCCGCAGAAGTTCCGGGTCGCCGGCGGCGGCTCGCAGAACCGGCACTCGGAGTCCTCCGACAGCAGGTACCGCCGGACGGAGTCGAGTAACGCCGACTCCGGCTCTTGAAACATCTCCACGGCCATGATCGGAACTTCCCGGTCGGTCGCTCGACTACTGTTTCGGCACTGAATTCGGGTTTCTGGCGTCGCCAAAGCAGGAAAGATCTGATCTTTTGCAGGAATCCCTGTCGTTTGAACTTCTGGGTATTGCAGAGCGGCGAAGTTTATATAGCCCGAGCAGATGCATGCACCCTGCGCAAACCGATATTTTGTCCTTTTTTATTTTTATTTTTTTATTTTACTTTTCTCCATTTCATTTAAAAAAAAAAATTGGATTTCGTTCATTATCCTCAGCTTCTATGAAAGTTCGCGATCGTGCCCTAGTTGCGTGGCGAGGAGCTAAAAACACGTGGGTGTTTTCTTTCCCTGTTACAGAGGGAGGCCCGTGACGTCATCGGGCTTGCCAAACGTTGTTTGTCGTCTTGCTGGTCACTTGACGTTGTCCTACTATGGCGTCGATCGCCCACTTGCGCAAGTTGTCCCCCGAGGTGGGTCCCATCTCATTTTTTAATTATTTTTTGGTCGACGGTCCCATCTCGTTCATTCCCATTACTTTTAAGACCCTTTCACACATTTATGATTTAAAAAAAGGAAAGAGAAAAAGATATTTATTTCGGTTTATTTTATATATATAGGAAGAAAAAGAGCATTCGAAGTAGTTTTATACCGTAAGCACATATGTCTAACTAGCTCATAACTTGATACGTCATTAGATTGGGAGAATTGCTAGAAAAATCCCAAACTAATATACCTGTGATAAATTTACCAAAAACTAATTTTTTGATCATCAAAAACCCCAAACTGGTACACATTTGACAATTTTTTGACAATTTTATCATAAACTGATATATTTGTGACAAATTTATCCTCTATTAATTTTCGCTAAATTTTACTGGCAAATTATTAAGTTGATAACATGTAACAGTTGACTGATATACCAATTTAGGATTTTACTCTCTATCTGTCACAGTTTACAATTTTTTTTTGATTTTTTTGTGGTATTAATCTAATTTAACAGAATGTATATTTGTCACAAATATACTAGTTTGGGATTTTTGGCGGTCAAATAAATTAGTTTTGGATAAATTTATCATAAATATGCCAATTTATGATTTTTTTTATGGTCAGTCGAGGTAAATTTATAACAAGTGTACCAGTTTGGGATTTTTTATGATAAAAAAAATAATTTTGGGTAAATTTATTACACATGTACTAATTTGGGATTCTTCAGGGTATTAACCATTGTTAAAAAAATGTTAAACCTATTGTGTAACGGTCAATTTAATTCTAACTATTTCAATTATATAAATTTTATTCTAAACCTTTTAATTGTACCAACTTAATCATAAATTTTTTAACGATTTATCAATTTATTCATTTCGACTAATTTTGGTCGATTTTTTCAACTTTTTTTTACTTTTCTTTTCATTTTCATTCCCTTATATTTTTCCCCTTTTTTTTTTTCTTCTTTCATCGGCCTCAAGCGAGGGTCAACCTTGCTGGATCTGACAATGGTCCCTCCATAGATATTGAAATTTCTCACTCTATCATGATTCACTATGAATCGATACCTAACTTCCCCGGTGGGGAATTCCTAACTAGTGTGATGTGGAATATTAAAAAGGTCATGGATCGAACAAGATAATAAGATTTCAAGCTTTGGGCAATGCGATGTATCTCGAAGAATGATCATGACAAGGACCATTCATGTAATTTTGAGTGTCGCCTTTGGAATGTCGTACTACCGTGATGCAAATGACCTATGGAGCCATGTTTATAGCCCACGCAATTTTCCTTTTCTTATTCTTTTTTCTTTTGGTCAATGCAATTTTTCTTATTCCAGTCGCGTTAATTTAGCTGGCAAGAAAAAGAGCACGTGCTAACATGACGAGGGGGGTAGAAATTGTGGAACCAGAAGTACATCCATCCTGGACATGTCGAGGGCAAGTCTACGGGGAGAGGTCAACTGTCAATTTCACTCATGTAACGTTTGCCATGCCAAGAGGTGACCCACCAACCACCACCTCAAATCTCGCCTCGATCTTATCCTTTCGCCCTGTCAGCCCCCCTTCGAGGAAGGCGATACGATCCACTCGCCTTTTTGGCCTTTCCCCATTTTCGATTATATCACCCAAAAAGGAAAGATTCCCATGTTATTTTAATTCGTATGTTTCGCCAAAAATAAGTAATTAAATAAAATAAAGTTAATGCTATGAAAAATTTAAAATTAGTATTAGTGGTGAGTAATTTTCACCTTGGAATCGGAAATCGCCCATCAAGGATTAATTTCGAAAAAATTAGAATAAAAAACTGTCCGTTGGTTCCATAAATCCACTTGGGAACTGCACTGCGAGTCCAATTCATGAATAGTCCTCAATTAAGAACATTAAAGCTTGTCGACCTTAAATTCGGGTTGAGCATCTCTAATCAATCTCTTCCATTCTTTTCGTTTGTTTATTTTGTTTTGACTAAGAAAGCAAGTAAATGGATCATTAGAATGAAAAGTGGGGGGCTTAATCTTATCATGCACCCAAGAGACAAAATGAGTCGATAATGTTTAATTCTTATATTGATAGAAAAACTACAAAATAATTAAATAATTGATTTAAATTTTCATTTTTTAAATAAATATATATCAGTTTGGGTGGGCGGTTCCACGTTTGGAACATGAAATCGGTTGATACTCACCAATTCTAGCAAATTGGAATTGGGAACCGGACCGGTTCCTATAGGAACCACTGATTCTAGGCTGGTTTAGTCCGATTTCGGGTGATTTGGGCACTTATCGATTTCTTTTGTGACCCTTAACTAGTATACTTGCAATAAATTTATCATAAACTATTTTTTTGCTAAAAAAAAAAAATCCAAACTGATATACCTATAACAAATTTATTTTAAACTAAATTTTTGACCATTAAAAACCCAAAATTGGTACATTTTTATAAATTTATCATCCGTTAGTTTCCGTTAAATTGAATTAATACCATGAAAAACCACAAATTGGATAATAGGTAAAACCTTAAATTGGTATACTTGTCAACTGTTATGTGTTATCTAATTCAATAATCTGATTAGTAAAATCTAACCGAAACTAACGTAGATAAATTTATCACAGATATTTTAATTTGATGTTTTTAATGGTCAAAATAATAGTTTAAAGTAAATTTATTACATATATATTAGTTTGAGAGTTTTTTTTTTTTTTTTTTATGATATAACTCTAAAAATTAACTCTAAAAATACCTTACTAAAACAATTGCTTGTATCAACAATGAAAATATTTTTCGACAATTCATTTTTGCAAATGATTATTTTTTGAAAAATAGTTTTCGAACAATTCATTTTACCCCAATCGAACGAACTCTCGAAATCCGTTTCGTTTATCTAATTAAATTTCGCATTTTCATTTTTTCCTAATTTTATGTGCATTTTCTTTTTTTCAAGTCACTATAGTGCTTTGTATGGAATGGCTTCCACACGCCATTGCCCACAAAATCCCTTTCGGTGCATTTCCGGATGCTGCCGGGGTCTCTCTTATTTTATTCCATTGGGAAGCGGACAAAGGCGCAATTTCGACGTCTGTCGTGACGTCACACGCGACAATAGTTTTATAATGTTATAAACAACTGGAAAAAGGTTTCGTTAGAGCGTAAAATAAACTACGAATATTCCCCAGAGATCAGGTTTCTGCTGCCCATTTATATTCGAACTGATCCTAATCTATCTTGTTGCTCAGGAAAAGCAACTTCATCAATTAAAGTGGTGGGGACGGAAGATTCCGGGTCACGGTAAAGATCAAATCGTGCTCTTCCCCTCGTGCTTAATGCTCCTAAATGTATTTCGAATTCATCATTCCGATATCGATTTGATGTTCATTGAATCACCAAACAGAACATCGACCCCAATATCATTCGCAACTTTCTTTTTGAGTCGAGATATTATGTCGCGTTTGCTGCAATTATCAGAAAAATGTTAAATGTATTATATTTGTGTCAATTCAATCATAAACATTTTAATCGTGTCAATTTAATTTTAAACCTTTTTACATTTTTCTAATTGAGTATGTTCGGTCTTTTTGGTTGAAAATTGCTGATACAGCTGCCGGCTATTTTACATGACACAACTAACATTGATATGGACATTTTTAATAATATTTTGATTTCTTTTGCTTTCTTTTCTTTGTTTTTTTATTTTTTATTTTTTTGATTTGGGACTGGCAACTCTCATTGATACGGGGCAAGGGCATTGCGGTCCTCGCTGAAGCGACGATGCCGAGATCTTGTTGCACTCCTCAATTGTGGCTGGCAAGGACTGATCAGTGACACTCATTGGCACATAGTCCAAAAAAAAAAACAGAAGAAAAGAAGAAAATTAAAATATTATTTAAAAATATTCATATTAGTGTCAATCGTGCTTCGTAGAAGGATTAATATCCACATCAACGATTTTCTGATAAAATTAATTGGATGAATTCAATTGATAAAATATAAAAATATTTATGATTTTATTGGTATGATTAAAATATTTATTTAATAGCTCCAGTGACGCAAAAACATGAGATGGGCAATACCCTTTTAAAAGTCAAGAGTGTCCTTTTACACAGCTTACAGCCAAGAAAAGGTCTAGGAAGTCCGGTCGTATTCCCTCCTGTTATATTTTCCAATTTCCAAGGTATTCTTTCTGACTTTGACGAGGAACAGTTGCCAGTTTGGTCAACCTAAGACTCTACCCGCACGATCCAAGCCCTAAGACGTGCGCTCCCCCACAGGCAAAAAATACTATTTCAAGTCCAACATTATTATTCCACAAAATCCAAGACGAAAGAGAGATGGACCCCACCACCACGAGGAAATAATCTTGCTCATGTTGCGAAAAAAAATGCACACGAAAAAGCAATTTTATCAAGCACGTTTTCAAAAAGAGGATGGTTCCCAGGACCTTCCCCGCTTTTGCTTTCTAAAATTAAAAGAGAAAGCATCAAGCAAGCATATGATAAGAGTTAAAAACAGAATTTTTTTTTTTTTTTTGGATCTAACCACCCGAAAATGTCAATAATTTAGTCTTCCTTTTGGAAACCTGTGATATCGAGGGGGATTTGCCAATCAAAACACGCCATTATATACTATGATGTCTTCTTTTGTCCTTTACTTTTTAGCCAAGTCGGTCACGGCTCTATAGTGATAATATGTTGATATCTAGGATACTGATTCGCATTAAACATGTTAATCAATGCTTTCTTGTCCCTCATCCTCGTTGATTTATCTCTAAGCAATCACCATTGCTTACGAGATAATCATGACAAAGCGTGAGATGCACGGGCGTTTAAACACCATAGAATTCGGATTGAGAGAATTTGAAAATTGAGGCTATCGGATTCCTTGCGGCTCGAAAACTAATTTTCTTAGAGGTTTCTTCAGGGCTTGTGTGAAATTGGGAAATGATTGAAAGTGATGCCAAAATGGAAATATTGCGATCCAGCGCATAGCTCATTTTGATGTTGTAATTAGACATTGACCTAAGTTGATTATTGTATACAAGAACAAATTCGTCTCCCAAATATGGTATAGAATTGACTGTTTAAGTTGAGATTAAGAGACTCGTGATAAATTGATTAGTCGTAATTTAATCCTAAGAAGTCGTGTCGACTAAAAATAAAATGCGAGACTTCCTTTTCATTTACATTTTTAGAATATTACATAGACCATAATCTGGATGACATGCTACCTAATCCTCTGGTTCAACCATTTTTCAACGCTGTTGGGATTCAACAGTTGGAAAGTTCAATTACTTAAATTGAATGATTTGTTCAGAATTTGAAATTGAACCTGAACAACGTGACAGAATGTTGACCTTGATTATTCATCATTCCTCCTTTCCACCTGCTCTTCTTTTTTTGTTTAAGCCCACAGAAGAACTGCATTACTCTAAAGGAAAACTAGCAAAGTTCATGGGCGGTATTGCCTTAAATATCAGAAGGAAGTAGACATGAAAAAGAAGATGGAGTGAGGTCACCCCAATTGCTAGGAACCATCTTCCTCTGCCTCTCTTTTGAACTAAGTTGAACTTATCGCCGTGGAGTTGCCTCTTTAAATCCCGTTTTTATGTCGAAGATGATATTCTCCGTGTAATTATATGTGTTTTTTTGAGTGTGATGATGGAATATCCTCTGTCGACACTAGTTCATGTGTAGATGTGTTAACAACAGGAGGTTTGTGCCGGTGAAGAGCTTCCTTACTTTGCAAATGAAAAAACTAGATATTGAGTGGAAAGTGTTAGTTGGAAGGACCTTTGGATTTTGATTAGCAAGTGAAACGTGAGATTGTCGAGGTGGTCAGATGGACCGATTAGAATAATAACAATTTTGATAACACAAATGCATCAATATGCTTGGAAGGATATGTTGGTAGTTTGTTTATAAAACAAATGAAGAGGTGCCTTGTCCCACATCAAAAAAATGTGAGTGCGCTCATGAACGAGATTTGGCACTAACCGATGATCATTAATTTTATTTATTGAATATTTGGATTTATTTCTATAAAAATTAACTATAAAGTTTTGTTGAAACAGTCATTTGTTCATGAAAAGTCACAGATTATTTATTATTTATTATTTATTTAATTCCGAATTTTTATGTATTTTCAACGTAACCTTTGAGACGTCTTTGTTCACGAAAGGTTGCCTTTGTTCTTTTTTGCAACCTTTTGAAAAGTTGCATCTATTCAAAAGACAAAGATAAGTACGTTTATTTTGGAATCAAACACACATCTTCTTTCATTTTTTCCATTTTCTTTCGAAAGAAACTACATCCATTATTTCTAATTGTTTCCTAGAGAGACCCTGGAGAATTACTAGAATTGCTATCTAGTATTCTCATTTGAGACTTTGTTGTATCCTGGAGGAAATTTGCCGGCGACCATTAACAACTTTGTAGAGCAAATAAATCCTTAAAGAAAATGATATCACGCTTCAAAGTCCGACTTGAGTACTCTAAAGATTCGACTTCATTGTTCTATTTTTCCCAACAGGATCCATGTGCAGAAGGTAAATAGATTGGGATCGAGTGAAATCATTAAGTTTGAATAGATTGTGTGGCTCAAAACCAATTCGATATAAATTCAAATTGGTGTTCTGGAGTACATTTCAGGTCTCGGAATTCATGGAGAAGTCATAATAGGTGTCGTCGAGATGAAAGCACTTTGATTTTCTGAGATCTCATTCAAGCAAGGTTGGATGAGGAGTTTTCTGTGTCACAACAATGTTGGTATCATTGAATGAAGAAGGCAGAGAACCATTTGATCTAAACAGATTATGATAATAAACAGATTGGAAACTAAAAAATCTCCTTTCATTGTCAACCCCAAAACACCTTCATCTGTTTTAACTTTGCAAGGTCTTGTTTCTGCTTCTTCTAATCAGGGTGGTTTGATTGGAGAAATTTCCATCTTCGCAATCTTGCAGGCTCTGCAGTTCTGCTTTCATCTGCTCAATCTTCTTCAAGTTATTAAACAGAAGTCCTCTTACTCCATCACCTCAGATCAGTTTGCCATTTTTTAAGACTTTTTCAACCGTTTAAGATCTTCTCTTTCAGTTTCCTCATCCCATGCCTTCTGAATCGTTTCTTCACGGCCTTCATCGGTTGTTCAAATGTGTTCAAATCTGAATGGCTTTGCATCAATCTTATCTCTACAATCAGGGTCAACTATCAATGGGAAATGGTCTGATCCTGTAGAAGGATCATGCAGTACTTGAGTTTTAGTGAGGAACAGACTCTTCCAAACGACATCCGCAAGGCCTCCATTTTTCTCTTATAGTTCCATCATCTCTGTTTTTACACCAGGTGAATCTCTGCCCCTTAACACCATGATCTATTAAAGCAGTATCAAACTATATGTCTTTAAAGCCATCAATGCACCTAGCAGACTTCACATCGCCTCCCCACTTCTCAGCAGTGTTAATCGCATCGTTGAAGTTATCAACAGTACACAAAGCCATGGGTGATGATTTGACACTGCTACCTCTATCAGCTGCATCCAATTCTTTTGTCTTTCATGGAAATCAGGGTGGCCATGTACCCAGTTTATTCTCACCTCCCCTCCCTTCTACTGTTAGAAATTAAACCTAATTTATTGGTGTCGATAACTATTCGGTATATTTATTATGTATACATATATAAAGTAGTGAACAAACAAAAAATAGAAGGAAATTTGCTAATTACCATTTCTTATTGAATTAACCGATCAACTTGCTATCGGACATTTTTTTTTGGATTCGACAATTTTCGCAAAAAGTTTCAATATATTTTACTTGAGAATCAATCCTACTACTTTGGGTCTTGGAGTTTCCACACTTGAAAAAAAAAAACTAGGACGTATTGCTCAAATCATTGGTCCATGAGTCTGTTCGTAATTATCTATAATGAGTCTGTTCGTATTTTGCATTTCTAGTTGTGGTGATTATTTTTAGAGATAGTGATTGTTTTTAAAGATAAGGTGAAATATGGTGAAGGTGAAATAAATCTACAAGCTTATTTATCTTCTTCATTTTCTTGTGTGATTGTGAGCGTTTCACTTTCAAAATACTTCTATCAAAGTGGTATTAGAGCTTAAGGTTTGTGATCATGGCGTCAATAACCAATCAACTTCACATATGTAGGAGAAAGGAGATACTTAGAGTTAGATGAGACAATTAAAGGGAAAGTCTCTTTTGATGATAACTCCAAAATTCTTGTTGAAGGCAAATGTACAATTTTGATTTGCTTGAAGGATGGTGTAGGTTCAGTTTATTACTAATGTTTATTATGTCCCGAAAATGTCAAGCAATATTTTGAGTTTGGGACAACTTTTGGAGAAATGCTATACTCTTCATATGAAAATTCTTAGTCTTGTGCTAAGAGACAGGGATAATAAACTAATTATGAATGTGAAGATGTCAAAAAACATGATGTTTACTCTCAATATGAAGAATGATATGTCTCGATGTCTGAAGGGGTGCATGGATGATCCTTCATGGTTGTAGCATTTAAAGTTCAACCATCTCAATTTTGGCGGACTCAATTTGCTTTCCTACAAGAAGATGGTTTATGGCTTACCACATACAATTATGTGAAGAATGTGTTACCGGTAAGCATTTCAGAACTAGTTTTTCGAAAGAAGCAACTTATTGAGCAAAAAGGTTGCTTGAGTTGATATATTCTTATGTGTGTGGGCTAGTCACTCCTCACTCATATGGTAATCATTGATATTTTGTTACTTTTATTAATGATTTTACTCGAAAAACTTGGGTCTATTTTTTGAAAGAAAGGATAAAAGTGTTTGATACGTTCAAATAGTTCAAGAACTTGGCTGAAAAGGAGAGTGGCTATTTTATCAAAGTTATGAGAACTGATCGTAGTGGAGAATTCACCTCAACCATATTCAACAAATTCTGTGAGGATCATGGTATTCGGTGTTTCTTGACAGCTTTGTATTCTCCTCAACAAAATTGCATAGCTGAACGAAAACATATAATCACTCTTGACATGGTTCGAAGCATGTTAAAGAGCAAAAATTTGCCCAGGAAGCTTTGGGCTAAAGCTGTTTCGTGTGTGGTCTATCTTCAAAATAGATGTCCCACATTCGGACTCGAAGGTGTAACTCCCTAGAAAGCATGGACTGGGAGAACACCAAATGTTTCACACTTGAAAATTTTCGGGAGCATTGCGTATGCTCATGTACTGGACAAAAAAAAATTGAAGCTAGAAGACAAGCAAAAGCTCACCTTTATTGGGTATAACTCCTCATCCAAAGCCTATCATTTATTTGATCCTAACATTTCGAAAATGTATATCAGCAGAGATGTCAAGATCGATGAAGATGGCACATGGGAAGACAACCCCAAAGATGAAGTGAATGCTTGTGGTGATGCCGATCAAACTTGAAGGATCATTCTACACTTTCTTCTCCAGAGTATTTTGAAGGTGAAACACTCACAATCAACTAGGAAGAGAAGAAGATGGATATGCTTGTAGATTTAATTCACCTTCAAAATACTTCCATCAACTACTTGGTCTTCTTGGATTGTGAAAAAATAGCTACGAGGAAATCAATTAAATTCTGGGATCTGGTAATTAACTCTCAATTTCATATCCATTACAAACATTGCCGACAAATAGCAATTCGCCAGACCGCTGATGCAAACAAAGGCAACAAAAAGAAGAAGAAGAGAGAGAGAGAAACAAAAAAGTGCCTATTTATATCTGGGACTCCTAACTGTTATATTGGTGATGTTAAAAAAAAACACATTACATAAGTGGGATCAGGCGTTGAGTACATGTATGATGTGTAATTTTAACAAATGAGTTCATTCAGTTAGTAGATGAGGGTTTCCACTTCATGACTAATTGTACAAAAAAAATACTTTTTACTAGTAGTGCACCATATATCTACGCCAGAAATGTGGAATCCAAATAACAGATTGATGCAATTCAATGGTCTTATGTGACTTGATTTTGATGCATCATCGACTTCAATTGGTGAATTCGATTGACCAAATTAAGGCACATGGCTTGCTGGTTTTGATATTGACACAGATTGTAGTGAGATGTGCTCCATGTTCCTTTGATAAGCTTCTTGTGCTAATCAGCCAAAAAACACCTCAAGTGCCACAATTTAGCCAAAATTTCCAAAATGTACACTTAGGTCTGTTTGGCAACCGGTCAAAAAGTACCCAATTCTATTATTTTGTTCTCGGGAACAAAAAATGAATAGAAATTCATTTGATAAATTTTTTGTTTCCGGGAGTAGATTTGAAACAAAATTAAGGAGTAGAAAAAAACTTCTTTATTCTTGGGAACAGTTCCAAAATTAAGTCAACTAATTTTTTTTCTTTTTTTCTTTTCTCTTTCCCCTCTCTCTTCTTCTTCCTCCTACCCAGTCATTGGCCACCACTGCCCACCAGCCATCGGCCATCGCCTTTCCCGGCATTGACGGTGGTCCTTAGTGATCGCTTGGGTGAGGTCCAGCGAACTCGCCGAAGGCTCACTTAGCCACCCTGAGACTCGGCCTCGCCGGTGGCTGGGCAAGGTTAGAGCCTTTCTTAGCCACGGCGAGGCACGTTGGCCCGAGCCTCATTGCGACTCTACCTTGCTAGGAGCCAACGATGCTCCAGTGAGGTTGGCGGCTTTTATCTAGCCAATCGTCGGCCATGGCCGGCGACTAGAGGAAGGAGAAGAAGAGAAAAGGAAAAAAAGTAAAAAAGTAAAAAAAATTATAAAAAGATTAAAAAAATGATTTGGGTTAGAAATTTTAAGAGTCATACCAAACGCATTTCTATTCCGGAACTAGAAATTTTGAGTAGTTACCAAACGTTTTCAAATGTTTAGAAACTTGTTTAGGGAACATAATAAAAAATAATCATTTCTTAGCGGAAATTGTTCTCGAGGATAGAATGGTTACCAAATGCACTCTTAAGTGTCAAAAATCGAAGAGAAAAAGAACATTGGTGTCAATGACGAGAACTTCCGACAAACAGTTGATATAGCTTTTTTCGATGAGAATTTTAAATGATGTGGCATTGCTTTAATTTTTTTTTATTAATTTGGCATTTTTGTTAATTTTTATTCAATTTTTAAAAAAATCATTTAAAAAAACTAAAAAAGAAAAGCTAAAATTGATTTAAAAATGTAAAAAAAAAAAGAAAAAAGAAAATGGCAAGGCTCGTCGGTGGGCACTTTCGCCGCCACCCATCGCCAAAGGGGTAGGCGATCATCGCGGCAACGGTGGCGGGAAGTGGATGACGTCATTTTAGGGTTTTTAATTGGGGAGGACATAGGAGACGATGTCGTTTTAGACAAAAATCTCTTAGTAGACATTTGGGTAGGTCACGTAGGCCAATTTTATTAATAAAATAACGTCACGTCGGATTTTCAGCGAGCCTTGTTGGAGTTGACAATTAAGTGTCTAATTTTTTTTTATAAAAAAGGTGACACTTTATTGTATTTTTATAAATTTTGGCACTCATGTGTCCTCCATCCGTAGCCCTTAGGATGTTCTTTTGCCTGTGTTAATCAAAGCAATCACTGTCGGAAAGATTTAGTAGTTGACTCATAACAATAACAGAACCTGCAAATGCCCAAATGCTATGTTTGATCGTCCGGATTTCTAATTGGGATAGGACTGGATAGGATAGGATATGAAATCCTAAGATTTTTTTATATCATGTCCATTATTTGGTGAATCGCTGTATTAAAGTCGGATATGTTTTCATCATATCATGTACATTTTTTTTTTATATATAAACGGCATATCATTATAAATGAACTTAAATGTTCATAAATGAAGATGGTGAAAATCTCTCCTAACACTATTCCTTAATTTATTTTAATTTTATTTTTCCTCTTTTTTATATTATTTTCTTTTTTTATTTATTTTTCCCCTTTCATCATTATTTAATAAAATTTTATCAAATAGTAAACTGTACTAACATACCTAAAATACAAAAATACCTAAAATATATAATAAATATAAATATTTAATTTATAGATTGAATGTTTATTATAAGATAGAATTAAAATTGAATATATAAATTAAAATAGGATTAATTAAAAATGAATTTTTTTATTTTTAATTTCTTAAATTATAATTCAAATATTATTTATATTGAAATATAATTTCAATTTTATTAATTTAATAAATTTGTTATTCGAGAGAAATAACTTTCCTAGTATGGACATTATAAATCCTATCCACCTTTATCCCACCTCTCTCATGGGATAATTTTATCCTGCCTATATCCCCTTTATATCCGATTTTATCTTGTTCTGAGCGAGTATTAAACATAGGATATGATATCATATCCTATCCCGAATTTTATCCTGACTGTCAAATGCAGCCAAAGTGTTTAGATGAGAGCGTAGATCGCCTTAGGAAAGAGATGATAAAGCTCCGAGGAGACTTGCCGCGGAATTTGCGAGGTAGCATTTTTGGGCCTCTGAGAAATGGACACTGTAGTTCTGGTCTTGAATCAGTGACGTCCTAACAAGCAATAAACACCATCCTATTACTTCGATACTGGGCTTCCTGTTGGTGGATCAATGAAGCCCATGAATTTTCATTGTACAGAAGATCCATGGGAATCTTTTGACTTTGATCAACATGGATGGATGACCAAACTCTGCAACCAACTTCTACCATCACAACCTTTGGTAAGGGCATGCTGCCGATCGCACTCATTGTCCAAGAACTTATTTTCGAGACGACAAACGCGAAGGAAATGATATAAGAAAATGGTCAGTTAGTTTCGTAACTTATCAGGTTGATTCTTAAGCGAACTGCCTTGGAAATCAAAGCTGTTGAACGGGATATGCTAGTAATTTGACTTGGATTGGTACGTCAGTTGTTCCAGTTATGCATCTCATCGGCTTAAAAAAGTCCATATTGAATGAGATCTAAGGGCTTTTCGAAGAAATGGAGGATTACAACATATCTAAAACGATGAATTGCAATTCTGAAGTCAATCAAGGTCTCAATTGCCGAAACATGGATATGTTCTAGAAGCTAGTATCAAGAAATGACACAGCTTCTCATTTCCCAGAGTCTCAATCCGTTTGCATCTATTCAAATTTTTTCGAATTGAAATCACATTAGGAGGTAGGGGGATGAGACCGACCTGTAAATGGTTCGAGATGATTTTGGCAATGCAATAAAATATGGGTTATGAGCACTAACTGAGCAACAAAGGGCTCAAATCTAATATTTCTACCAATCTTTATAATCTCATACGAGATCCCGAATGTAAGCAGAACAAAATGCTCCTATTTTGCGTAAGAATACTAACTTTGAACTCGGCCTACATTAAGTTCTCGCCTTTTCCATAAGTATGATCCTTTATTCAACATGGATACCATCCAAATCTGTTCAACACTCCCACTCCTCTCTTTCTAAGGTTTGTGCAACTGTATCAATGTTTATATACGATGCGCATTCACAGCGGTTTGCAGAATAAATCAAGGCACGGAGCAATAGGAAACGACACTTGAAATTTATCATATCAGTCGTCACTTCTCAAAAGAATGACGAATCACGAGAGATTATGAACCGGATTCATAGTCATAGATAGAACTTAATTTCCTCCTAACTCCGCGTCTTGGATCTGAGGGGCGTGAAGAAGACCCGAGGGCATAGAACCGAGTCAACCGACTTTACTCAAATGATTCAATCTTGTACTACTTTCCTTGGTTCCTCATGCATACAAAAGTTGGTACCAGCAAATGATGAAACTAGAAAGTTTGACCGGCAATTGGTCAACCAGAAAAGAAGCAACATATACCACTGGATGATGGAGACCAAGGACCGTCTGTTTTGACATTTTTTGCGCCCATACCATCTTTCAGTACAAATCTCAAACCCAGACAAGATTTTACTTCCACTGCAATAACTTTCGTAATCTCAATCCGCACTGATTACTCGACAGATCTGATTTTAGAAAGAAAAATAGAATGCCAGATTAAAGGCAGCATTTACTTATCAAGTTGTTAGCCTAGCTAAGGTTACAGTAAGGAAAAAAACAGCATCTACATAAATCACGTCATTGGAGATCGAGAATTTTCTCGTGGGTCACATTTCAGAAAAATCACGAGAATGAAAAGCATGGTATTCCAATTTAACAACTCGAAGATGACTTCTGCCGACAGGGAGGGAACAGATTTGCAGGGTTTGTCTACTGCTAAATAGAGACTAAGGGGGTGTTTGGCAAATTTTTGTTTTTGTTACTCGGAACACAATTTTTGTTCTTTTGTTCCGGGGAACAAAAAAAGAACAGAAATACGTTTGTTTACACTTTTGTTTCCGAAAACAAAAAATCTATATTTTTGTTCCTAGGAACACTTTCGAGAAACACTTCTTTTTTTTTTCTTTTTTTTTTCTCCTTTTTCTTCTTCTTTTTTCTTTGGCCGGTTGCCGGCCTCGGCCATGGTCGGCGACCGGCCGTCGAGGGCCGATGACCTCGCCGGAACGTCACCGGCCCTCGGCGAGGCTTGGCCTCACCTTGGTTGGGCTAGCTTGAGCTCCCCTAGATCTGGCGAGGCCGAGCTCGCCCAGCCACCGGTGAGGCTCGAGCTCGTCGAGGGCCGGCAAGCCTCGCTGTGGCTGGGTGAGGCCGCCAGCCCTCGTCGGCCGGTTGCTGGCCATGGCCAAGGCCGATGACCGGCCAAAAGGAAGAAAGAAAAAAAAAAAAAAAAGAAGAAAAAATGAAAAAGAAATAAAAATATTAAAAAATTAAAAGAAACAAAAAAATTATACAAGTTTACCAAACGTGTTTTTGTTCTTTTTCCATTCTAGGAATAAAAATTTTGTGCAGTTATCAAACGTGTTCTTCTATTAAAAAATTGTTCCCCTAAATAAAAATAATTTTTTTATTTTTGTTCCCGGGAACAATTTTTAAACAGAAATGTTACCAAACGTGGTCTAAACAATTCAGGAGCACAGAGTTGCTAAGAACTGGCCCAAGCTCTTGGACCGGGTTCATCCCTGAACTTCGGTTGTTTTCGCTCTCCATTAATTACTGTTGTCTGCATTTAATATGGGGGGAGCGGTTGGGGCAAGTGGATATTCGAAAATGGACCGAAGACTGCGAATATTTAATGCAAGCTGGGACCTTTTGACCACTTCTCGTGCGCACTCTCTTCAAACGCTGAGCACGAGCAATGCCCAACAAGGAAACACGGTTGCTTTGCTTATGGTCCACGCGGGGACCCAACCAAGGCAAGACGTGAAATCTTCCATTTCTCTTGTGGGGTATGCTTTTGCCGAGCTGGACCCAAAGGATTAGAATCATTCCTTTGCCACAAACGCAATTATCCGACATTTCTTGTTTTTATTCGGGCTTGACCTGTGCGTGAATGGCAGCATTTCTTTGGCTTTCTTGATGTTCTAGAAGTGGAATAGAACAAGGACATGAATGGGATAGCTTTGATACCAAGGCAGGTTACCTCGCGAACCGAAAGACCCCTCCTTTACGACCAAATCCCACGTTCCCTCCTCAAACTTCGTCTCCTCTGCGGCCGTCCGCATAGAACGTGTCATCAGCCAATGGTTATCGATTCCCCAGCAAGTTAAAAAACATTATCCATTGGACAAACCTTTGCCCTTCTTTCTTGGGGAGGAGTTTCCACGAAAATGGGTGAGGTACAGAGATGCAGAGACCCGAAAAGTAGAAACTTTGTACGAGAAAGGGGCAAGCCTGAGGTAAAATTATCTGCTCCCAACAAATCAGACCCACCGAGGTTCTCTTTTGACTTTCAACAGTAAGGAAGAATCCAACGGCTCCAATTGGAAAATAGGAAAATAGGAAAAATGGAAAGATAGACCAACATACGTTCGAGCAATAAGGAACGCAACAAAGCTTAAGAATGGTTCGATCTCCTGAATCAAGTCGCGTAAAGGGTGATCGAACTTAGTATTTGACCGGACACTAAAATTCGGATTTCAAAGTCTTATAAATGCAACGATTGAAGCTTAGAGATTTATACGTCGCAACGCTTCAAGAATGTTTAGTACAGCTTTCTTTCAAAAGTTAGGTCTACGAAAAGGATGGTGAGGTTTTTATTACTTTTAACACGAAGGCTGCAAATACATCGAGTTAAAAGACCCTGCGCAACCGCTCTAGGACACCGTGATACAATGCGATGACGACCATACCAGATGATCTTCCTTGGTACCGAAATCAAGGCAAAACACATCGCCACGGACTGCATTATGATTCGAAACGAAACAAAAGAAAAAAATGGTGGAATATAATATTGTTGGAAGGAAGAAAAATGAACTCAAAGCAGTGCCCTCTTGCTCGCATCATAATGTTGGAGGAGGAAACAACCGGGAAAGTCCCTGTTCAATTGCCAAAGCCGAGCCCACTCTATAAATACCCTCCTTCTCTTTTGATCTTTTCCGCAGTCTCGAGTCTCCAGAGCTTCCAAAGCTTCCATTGGCAAATTTCCAAAGCTTCTCCCGAAGAAGAAAAGCATCCAAACACATAGATTTACATTGAGAAAATGGCATCGTCATCGTCGTCGTCGTCTTTGTCATCCACGGCATCGAACGGAGTCTCCAACAAACTCCAGCTCATCAAGCAGCTCCTGCTCGGTGAGCCCTCTCCGGTCGCCAGCACCGCTTGCCCTGGTGGCTACCTCAATTGCGCCGAGGCTCATTCGGTCAACGGAGCCGGCGAGCAACCTGAGCTAGGGTACTCGCGATCGGACTCCCTTGCGCGGAACTCGAGCTCCCACTCGACCATAACCATCTCGGAGCTGGACTGCTTCCAGGACCCCGATATCTTCAATTTCGATCTGGCTTCGGTTCCGAGTCAGAACCCGAGCGACCTCTTCGAGTTGGAGGCCAAACCAGAGATCATCGACCTCACTACACCGGAATCGTTTTCGAGCTTTTCCTGGAACAGGGAGTCGGGCTGCTTCTTTGATTTCGGATCGAAGACTTCAGTCTCGAGTGCCGGCAGCTCACTGCAAGGCGGCTCGAGTCAAGCTCACTGGAAGCCGTCGCTGAAGATCTCGCTCCCTAACAAGGTGGAGTGGCTCTATTTCAGCAATGGGGACCAGGCACTGGCGGAGGTCAACGCGCCCGTGCCGGAGGAGGACCACCGCCACTACCGGGGAGTCCGCCAGAGGCCGTGGGGGAAGTTCGCGGCGGAGATCCGGGACCCCAAGCGAAAGGGCTCGCGGGTCTGGCTTGGCACCTACGACACTGCCATCGAGGCAGCCAGGGCATACGACAGCGCCGCCTTCAGGCTCCGTGGCTCCAAGGCGATCCTCAACTTCCCGCTGGAAGCTGGCAAGTCCGAGCCGATGGCTTCCGGGTATCACAAGAAGCGGCGCCACGAGGAGGAGGCCGAGGCCGTCGCGAAGAGGGAGAAGTTGGCGCTGGAATCCGGCGAGCGTGGTTACCACACGGAGGTGCCATTGATGTCGCCAAGCTGGACGTCGTTCTTGGAGGGAGACGTGAAGGGCATGTTCAACGTCCCTCCGCCGTCGCCGTTGTCGCCGCGCCTGGCGTTCGGGTTCCCGCAGCTGACCGTTATTTGAGGAAATTAACTAAGCTAGTTTCTTTCTACCCTTCTCGCTTTATTTTGGATTTTTTAGGGAGTGTAATATTGTTGTGCATAGGTCGAAAGGAAAACAATGGGCAAATTCAAAGAGATTTGTTGTTCCAAAGATTGCGAAATAAAAATAATTTGTTTGATGTATTATATGTTTTGACAATGACTTGATGGCAATTACGGTTAGATTAAAAACAATTTATTTTATGTATTTTATGTGTCGACAGTGACTCGATGGCAATTACAGTTGGATGCAACATATAATTTATGTGGCAGAAAGCATGTGGCAACATTCGGAATCGGTCAACTAAGCGAGATAACGTATGGAGGCAAATTACTTTGTGACAAGGCACGATTGCGGTCAGCCTCGTTTGGGGACGGTAACAACATTCCTGTAGTCACGTAGTGAAATAATCTACATGGTGGTGCACATGAATTTCCACAAGAATATCGGACATTTTTTTTTTCGGTCGAAAAATATCGGACATTGTTGATTAGCTCATTATATAGTCCGAATTGGTGCAACGTCAATTCAATGTACTTTGAATTCATATTAATGATACATCTCGAAAATTATATCTCGATAGCTATTCGATGAGTTAAATTTTGGATTTATGCTTCCTATTTCTTCAACTTAGATATTGACGCGAAAAGATCATTCACTTGGACTTATATATAGTGTTTTTTTTCCTCCATTTATTAGTAAAGAAATTTTAATCGGACATTTAACCCATGCGTTATCAATATGCGCATCTCTCATTTTTTTTTAGTGATATTCAATACCCATTTTTATTTTTCCAAGTACTTCATGTCTTCCATTCGTGCACGCTTGACTTCCTAGTAATTGGTCGAAGACAATGAATAATATAGAAAATTTAGAACATGATTTCCTTTTGACCAATTCACCTATATATGTACAAAGCCTTTTCATGTGAGGAGTTTCTTTAGCAATCTCATTTTATCACTTAGCTATCCTCAGAGAATCCAATAATCAAAGTCAAAACTGTTTGTTTGCATATCTGAAACCCTTTTCTTTGGCAGTGCGATTTGACCTTCAAGGCCATATAAAGCAGCAGCATACCATGCACTATCCATGCTTTTATTTACATAAAATATTAGAAAGGTAGTAACAGAAAGCTTATCATCCATCTTCCACGGTCTTCACCGACTTCTTACAAAAGAAAAGAAAGTTAAGCAAAGAGTTGAACGAAAAACCCCAAGATTAGTTGTTGACCAGAGGTTCCTTGACCACAAATTAGGCTTTTCCGCGACCAAAGATTACCCAAAATATGAGAAAATAAAAAGAAAAAATCAAACACTTTCGTGACTAGAGACCCCGCCGCTCATATGTAGATCGATCTATATATCTCAACATTTCACCCCAATGGCCGGCGCCACTTTGATATAGCAGTGGTTGATAGACATGTATACTCGATCGATCGGGTCTTGGAACAGCCAGAGGTTCGGTCGTCGTCCTCTTCTTCCACATTGCCGTCTCTCCGAGTGAGTCCAGTCGTCGGATAATTTTCCATGCCCATGTCATCATATTCTTTTCCTTCCCTTGTCCTGATGATTGGCCTCGTACCGTTCGAAGTTCCCTGGTCTTCGGTTGACCCGGAAAAGTTGGCCGTCTATTGCTGGTACTTTTCTCCTAGTCTGATAAGCGAATAATCAACAGCAGCAAGCTTCTTCGTGGAGTCAGAAAAGACATGCACAATGGAAAAAGCTGTTTCTGATGGTGATGTAGTCGCCCCGCGGAAGGTGCTTCGTTGCCCAAGAGACCAGCTCACTCGCACGTTCACGGAACTTGTAAGAAAATTAGGTTAGATTATCTGTTTTTGTCGATGACAAGCAAACAAAGGGGTGAGTCCAAGATGGCATTTTGTATGGTATTTGTTCATCCTTATCATGCAGATTATGAAGATATTTTATGTGTATATAGAATCCGTTGATATGTTAGCGCTTGTTTTAAGTCATTTTGAAACGCAGCAACATGGAATCAGTGTCCATATTGGCATGGTGCTAAAGTTAGGAAAACTCTTTCATATAACGTTAGTACCTTACGAAGAAAAGGAGGTGACGATTTACATGAGGGTCACTTTTATTTAATATTGTATATTCAATAAAATTACAACCGATATGACTACCATCGGAACCACGTTAGACACTAAATTCCAGTAACTTTACTCAGAGAGATCACCATGAGAAAGCTCAAGTTTGAGCCCATTAATATATTTAATTAGATCCACATTCATTTAAAAGTTTAAACCTATAAGTCATGAGCCAACTAAGATATATTAACATTCCACACCACAAGACTAGTGCAACTTGACAAAAAGTGAATTAAAAAGCCACATAATCTCTGTCCGTGGACAAAATTGCCCACATTAACGCCAGTTATTTCACATAGCGCATATGTTGACATTGTCTACCCCTGCCAGTAACATTGGTCCTCGTCATCATAGTGAACTGAATAGAGTTGATTTCTCTTTGAAGGGCTCAAAATCAGAATAAATTTCATGAGGCAATACTGGAGCTACCTGACTATCGATCTATGCTCAAAAGCAATACAATAGGAAAGATAGTAGGAAACTATTGAGCCTGCGATTCGTGTTTCGACAAGATCATGCGGTAATATCGTGACATTCATCTTCCTAATGATTCGGTAACTAAAGAACAGATCTCCATACGTCACCCCCCTGTGATATGTGATTACCCACCTTTGAAGCTGTATTTATTTATTTTTTTATATTTTTATGTAAGTCCGTTCTCTTCATCAACCATATTTCAGACACCATTTTCTTTTGACCACTTCAACTGTACATCGATGAAGCCTTTCGTCTAAGGAGTTTCTCTGCAATCTCATTGTCACTTTGCTGTCCTCGGAGAATCCAATAATGAAAGTCAATTGTTTTTGTTTGAACATTTGAAAGCGTTTTCTTTGGCGGTGGAGAAACCAGCCTTTGACCTAATCATCTTAGATGTAGTGTGATTCAATCTCCAAGACCCCATAAAGCACTGAGTGAGCATTGTACCGTGCATTATGTATGCTTCATTTACACAAAAGATTAGAAAGAAAGCGACAGAAAGCTTCTCTTCCATCTTCCACAATCTTCACTTTCTTTCTGCGGAGAGTATATTGCAATCATTTAATGTAGCCACTTATTCTAAAAGCATTTTGCTAGACATACATTAACGTCCTTTTTCATACGAGAAGACAAACAAGACAAGGCGGTAAAACCCTAACCACAAAAATCCAAATAACAAAAGGAAATTGTGCGAAGAGATGAACGAGAAACCCCAAGATTAGTCGTTGGCCAGGGGTTGCTTGACTCCAATTTAGGCTTTTTGTGACCATAGACTACCAAAATAATATTTGAACAATTTTATGACTAGAATACACATAATTTATTCCTCTCTTATATTCACAATACCTATTTCACCATTTCATCCCAATGGCCAGCGATACCTTGATCATATTAGTGATTGATACTCAATTGATCAAGTCTTGGAACAATCATAAGTTCAGTCGTCGTCCTCTTCATCCACATCGCCGTCTCTGCGAGTCTGGTCGTTGGATGGTTTACCATGCACCTGTCATCATCTTTTCCCCCTTGTCCTGATGAGGCCTCCTACTGGTCAAAGTTTCCTGGTCTTGGGTTGACTAGGAAAAGCTGGTTGTCTGCTGCAGATACCTTCTCTTGGTCTGAGAGCATAAGGAAGGTCATCTTGATCACTAGCTTGGAAAGATTGGCTTCAAATATCAAGCTGTTTATTCGCAGTAGTAAGCTTCTGCACGGAGTCAGAAAAGCTATATACAATGGAAGAGAAGCCGTTTTTGACGGTGATGAAGTAACCCCGCCGACAGTGCTTCGTTGCTTGAGAGACCGGCTCACTTGCATGTTCCCGGAACTTGTGAGATCATTAGGTTAGATTATCTGTTTTTGTCGATGACAAACAAACAAAAGGGTGAGTACAAGATGGCATTTTATTAGTTGTATATCCCAATCATAAAGATAATTATTGTATAAAGAAACCATTGATCCTTGATCGGAATTTAACTTTTTTTTTTTGGGTAACGATGAAGTGTGTGTTTTATTTTGGCACTTGTTTATGTCATTTGAAAAAGGCAATGACGTGGTATTCATATTGGGACGGTGGCAAAATTAGGGAAAGTCTTTCATAAACATAGGTGGTAATTTACAACATGGTCGCTTTTTATTCACTGCATAGTCAACAAGATTACTATAAATAAGTCAAAGTGGACCATTCCAACCTGAACATGATCTCAATAGCCTCCTTGATATAACATTGCGTTTCACGGCGCCTTTATTCACAAAACTCAGGCGCTAAAAGTGAATTTACTCTGACCAAAAAAAAAAAAAGTGACATTTTACATAAAATAAACTAATTTTAGGGGAAAAGTAATAAAACTAATAGTTTTTTTTTGTTTAATTTATGAAAATATCTAAGGTTAGAATAATTTTTGAGTTATTTAAGTTAAAATAAATTTGTCAGTATATTATATCCATTTGTGCTATCGTCATAAATATTAAGGGGAAAAACAGTTTCAAGTCAAAGTAAATTAACTAGTTTAGGTTATGTCGTAATTGATGAGGTCCGCACAACTCATTTAAATTTTTGTTTTGCACGACTCATTTAATTAAACAAATCATACGAGCAACTAATTTGGGATTGCTTATCTGAACCCAAACACCAACAATTCGTTAATATCAATGGTAGAGGCAATATTGACCTTGAACATGATGAAATTGAAGGATTTTGTTAATAAGTGCTCTTAGACATTAGTTAAGTTAATTAAAAGCGGAAATAAGAATTTTCAAGACCCCTTAAATTTTGTTAACAAGGGCTCTTAAAAGTTAAATTTCTCATAGACAGAGTCAAAGAGGGATGGGACATAAATCTTGGGATTGAGGGGAATATGAACTATAAAGACAAGCGAGATCTTTAGAATCTGGCGGAATGGATTTTTTATATTTTTCCCAGTAAATAGGTTCTGCCGAACCCGGAAGTTAATGCAGATTTCGCAATTAATCACTAGCTACAATGCAAATTAGTCAAAGTCTTCTCTTTAAACAAGGCATCCTCCCTCATCTCTCTCTCTCTCTCTCTCTCTCACAACTGTACTTACTAAGTTGCTCGTTGTTTGATGCCAAACGGCATTATAACGAATAAACCCTAGTTCTCTATATTATCTATCTTGGCACGATCGATGAGACCAAATCATGCATGTTGAGTATTTCACATGCACTCCGAGCTACAAGTTAAACTTGAGGTTATATTGTGTAATTGTATGATCTTGTTCGTATCTAGTATATAAGAAAGATATAAATAAGGTTGGAGCAGTTGGTTGGAGCATTGAAAGACTTATAATTCAGAACTTAAACATGACAAGGTCACATGTATGGGCTACAAATGTTGTCGCGACCTCTTTTTTTCGGCGCCCGCAATCTGATACAGGCGCCTAAGGGGGCTAATGGCTCGGCTGAAATTAATTAAGCCCGGACTCTCCCAAGTCCACCAATTCACGACTTTAATGGTTCAAGTTTTTAACCTGCAAATTAATTTTAAAACGGAGTCACCATTAATCGGTTTGGGGTGGGTCGATTAGAAACCCAAGCGAAGTATCGGGAGAAATACTCACTCCTGCGCAACCAGAGAAATTAGGATCGGGGACTTGATTACACTAGTTAATCACTAATGCCCTTTCGGTACCTAATCTTGTTTAAACCCTAAGGTTTTTTTTTTATGCTCAAGGGTTTTTCCATGCATTTTTGGAAAAACATTTTTAAGTCTTTTTCTAATTTTTTTGGACATAAAAGGGAGTTTTTGGCCTTTTTTGGTATTTTTGGAAAATACAAGCTTTTTTTGGCTTTTTCTGATTTTTTTGCTTTTTTTGGATTTTTGGCATTTTTTGGAAAATATGAAATATTTTTGATTTTTTTATTTTTCAGAAAATAAAATATTTTTTAAATATTTTTAATGTTTTTAGAAAATAAATTATTTTTGATTTTTCTTGATTTTTTTAGAAAATAAAACATTTTTCAACATTTTTTAATTACTTTTTGAAAATAAAACATTTTTTATCTTTTTGATTTTTTTTTAAAAATAAAATATTTTATTTATTTATTTATTTAAAATATTATTTTATATTAAAATAATATAAAAACTGACCCGGTCGGATCCACGGGTTGGGTCCGACGACCCAAAACACGGACGGGCCCGCAACGCGGGCCCGACTCAGATTTTTCTTTTCTTTTTTTTTTTTTTATTTTGAAACGGCGTCGCGGCGGGAGTTCGGGGACACCCGGCCCGGCCCGACGACCCGCTCCACGACCCGGCTCCCCCGTGAAACCCTACCCGGATCCGACCCGAACCCCGACCCGACTCGCAGCCGCCCCGGATTTACGGAATCCCTACCCGGTTCCCGATCCGGTTCGACCCGGATACCTCGGATCGCGACCCGGAAAATCGGAAACCCTAAGGTTTCCGAATCGCGGCGCCGAGCTGAGCTACAATGACGACGACGGCGAAGACGGTAGCGACGGCGGCGACGATTGGACTATGGAGAGGAAGATAGCGACGGCGAGCGCGATATCTGCTCGGCGACGGCGTGACGAGGGCGAAGACGGCGACCGCGAGACCCACGTGAATCCTTTCCCCTCCTGCGTCTCTCTCTCTCCCTCGGGTTCGCTCGTCAAGCTCCCGAAGTCTCTCGGGGACCCCTCCGAGCTTACCACACCACGGATCGCCCTAGGCTCGAACTCCCCGAAGTCTCTCAGGGGACCTCGAGCTTCGGCCGGCCTCCCTCTCTCTCTCTGTGATCTCTCGGCTCTTTGCTTCCCTCTCCGTGGCCTCCTTCTTCGTCGACGGTGGCCCCCTCTATTTATAGGCGAGGGGGTGGCCGGTCGGCGAGGCTCGACCCGCCGGTTGGACCGCCGTCCCATCCGCCATCATCTCCTCCTCCGGTCACGTCCCGTCGACGCCTGCTCCCCGCTCCACGTGCGACCGCCGTCCGTCCACCTCCTTCCCCTCCGTCGCGCCCTCTGCGCGTGCGTTGCTGAGAGGCGCGAGGAAGAAGAAGACGCGGAGGGGCCGGGCTGGGCGGAAATGGGCCGAGGGCCCATGGAGGGGCTGCTCCTCTTTCTTTTTTTTTTTTTTTTTTTTGCTTTGTTTTGCTGTTTGTTTATTTATTATCCGAAAAAGATAAAACAAAAATAAAACCTAATTAAAATGAAATTTTTAGGCGTCAACAAATGTGAACTAAATCAATTTATAGGGCTTGTAGGGTGTTTCATGAGACTTTAAAAAACCCACTCAATGCATGTGATCCTAAATTATGAAAAAGGAAAAAAAGAAAGATATCAAGGGCTTTAAGGATTGTGGTATGAGCTCATTTTCTTGGGCAAAAAAGCTCACTTGCATGAAAACTTTCTTCCCTTTTTTCGATCATCGGAGGATTTGAAATAGAAATGAGAAGCAGAAATTTTTTACTTTTTTATTTCTAGAAGAAATGATAAATAAAAACTCTTCTCATTACTTATGACCGCCACCGGCTGCTTGGAGGGATTTAAGAAGGTCTATGAAACAAAATTTTGTTCTAAGAACATATTTGTACCGTTTTCAAATGCGTATCTTTGCTAATAAATTAGTCTAGGGGATAGATATGGAAAAATTTATTTCTATCCATAAACTGTTTCCGGGATTAGAATGATTATTATTCACGCCTTTATTAGCCGGATGAAAAATATACCATTGAGCTTTTTAAGGCATATTTTCCTTCATCCGTTTATAGAGAATACACGTTTCCGATTGAACATAGACATTGCTCACATATAATTTTAATTAAGTTCACATGTACATGATGATAGTATTGGCAACCCACTAACGCGGAGTTCTATTACTGTGAGATTTCTCTCAAGTAAGGATGAAGGAAAATAGAGTCGTAGCATTTACAGGCAGACAATATTTGACCAAATCTGGAAAGTAACTATTTGCCCCTTATGACTAGGCGATCTTTTCTTTGCCCATTGAAAATTTTGTTTATACTCCTACTTTACAAATTTTACTTCATGTGCTCTAGTTTTTGCATAACAAAACAAAATTTATTTACCTGAATGCTTTGACTTCACATTGGCCCATCGTAATTCATCACATGGAAAGCAAAAAATAGTGGCAAGAGGCATCTGTATTAGTGGTCAATAAACTTTAGCCTAATATATAATTTCGTCCCTGAACTTTTAAGTTACTTAATGTGATCATTGAACTTTGGGTACATACTCAGTTTAGTCTTTGAAATATATGAAAACATTTAATTTTATCCATGAACTTGAATTAATGCAAAGATAACATTGTAGATTTTCATATAATCTAAGGATTAGATTGAACATTTGCTAAAAATTTCAAATACTGTATTGAATAAATTATAAGTTCATAGATAACATTGCACATTGGACTAAAGTTTATGAATCACTTGTGTCAAAATCCCTAATGTTCATTGTCTACGGAGGTGAGACTTTAATCCTATCTCCACAACACTGCCAAAATGATAGTGGTAGACGAGATCTCTTTTAACCACATCTAATTTCCGAGTCTTACTCTTGCTCGAACTCAAGACCATTGAAGAAAGATGGGAAGCTCGCACATCAGCCTCTGCCTACAAGGCCAACCATACTTCGAGGGTAAAACCTAACATATTTCCACGTATACATTCAATGAAAATCATAACAGCCTAAAGTAGTTATTAAGGTGATCTTTTTATTTACTTGCAAACTATTGATGACCTAGATCAATGTTGATTTAATGCATGTAGCCTCTAGACAAACAAAGTGTGGATGAAGTGATCGAGGAATGAACGTGTGAGTGGACGATGTAGGTCATACCTAATCCATGAGTTAGCTTGCTCATGGGTTATTTTGTAAGCTTGAAGTAACCCTAAGTATATACTTACGGCAATTTCGTTGCACTTTTCTTTGAAAATTGTTGATGGTATATAGGTACATCATCATACCTAGGCGACGGTATATTAGTGATCAATGAAAGAAGATGCTAATTTGGACAAGGTACACGGAATAAGTCTTACCTGGCACGAATCTACCAGAATATTTTATAAGTTCCAAGTTTATTGCTTAAATTGACTTTCCTAAGCACGAGAAGGAAAAAAAATCCGAATGGTCGGTTTATGCAGCTTTCTTTTGAATGGACAGGTTTGAAAAACAATTTAAAAATACTGATGTCAAGAATTAGCGGCCGAAGACATCTCTACGACCACTTTCGAGGAGACAAAGGGGAGGACGATGATGGAAGTCATTGTGGCGACTTAAGTTTAGGGTTTGTCTACCTTTCCCCATAATATTCTACTCTATTCACGAACCACGTTGCGCTGGCCTATTGTTGAATAATACAATATAAAAGTACAATAAATCAATAGCTTTGTTATTTTAAATTTTACCTTAATGACATATGTGTACTTACCTATTTAAAGTATATTAGTCAACGCTCTCTACTTATTTTTAGATACGTTGTGATCCTTCTCGAATGACTTATATAATAAAATCTTGTCAAGATTTTAAAATGTTAATATTTCACCGAAATTTCAGAAATTAAAATAGTTCAAACTATCACAACAATTGATTAAAAACTACCCGTCCCTCATGTCATCTTTGTATATAGACTCCATCTATCAATTCCCAGCATATAGAAGTTAATAAACCTTTTGCTTTATAGACGAAGAAATGCTGAAGACTTGGTATGCATATTCGAAATGGAACGAAATTCGTATATAAAGAAAAAGAATGACTTCAAAAACGATGGGACGAGCGCATTAAATTCTTCTTCCTTTTCCCAGGACAATCATGTCCTATCCGTGAAATGAAAGAAATTTGCACCTTAAGGTATGGCAGAAATCGTTACCTTAGGGCATGCATCACAAAATTTCTGAAACAGAAATCAATTTCTATTCCATGGACGAATTTTTGAGCAAAGAAACGCATTTGATAACGATTCAAAACTTTTATTTCTAGAATAAAAATTCATTCGATAACAAAATAAAATTTCTATTTCTAGGAGCAGCGATGGTCAGCATCCGATAGTCGGAGTTTGACGTTCGGTGACCGGCGATCGACATTTGGCATCCGACGACAGGCGGCTAAAGTCTGGCGATCCCGGAGTCTAACATCCGGCAATCAACATTCAGTGTCCAAGGTTTTGGAGTCCGGCATCCGGCGATTGGCGTGTGGTGTTTGGCGTCCAGTGACCGATGGTCGGCGTTCAGCGTCCAACTTCCGGAGTTCAGCAACCAGCAGCTGGCGGCGAGTGGCTAGCGGATGGAGTTCAGCAGTGGGCGGTGAGCAGCCGACATTCGGCGGCCGGTGGTGAGCAGCGGGCGATCAACGACAAACGTCCGATGGTCAGCAGTGGGCCTCCTGTGTCCAGCGATTGGCAATGAGAGGCCAACAACCAGCGGGCATCTGGCGCTCAGTGGTCGGTGACGGGCGGTCGGTGGCCGGGGCCAGTGGCGGGCCGCTAGTGTCTTGTGTCCCACGAGCGGCGAATGGGTGACTGCAGATGATGAGAGTGAACAATAAGAAAAATTTTGATTTCTCATTTCTATTTTAAAAATAGAAAAGTTAAAAATTTTAATTTCATACTCCAAATCTATTTTTGAAATAAAAATCCATTCCATAAATAAAAAAAATGAAATTACGTCACTAAATGGATTTCCATTCCAAACTAGTTCCAAAGAATAAAAAAAAAAAAAAAAAATAGAAATATTATCATGCGCCCCTTACTTTGCTGCCGTCGCCCTCTCCTTAATCAAATTCTTACAGAAAAAGTCAAATCTGAAACACCCGCATGCGAGATTCAAATCTTCCTGGAGAGGAGGATTTTTCGTGTACGTGGCAGAGTGCTGACTTGATACCACGATCGCCATCGCTAAAGCTCAATGCATATATATTAAAACACAAGGGGGACATTTTTACTAACTCTAGGATGTCAATCAATCAAATCAGACACCTGTTACGAAAATAGAGTAAGCCGTGACCTTCGCAATTATATTTTCTAATCACCATCGATCTAGAAGGTTATTTTCCCATGTGAGTCGGTAGCCCAACTTTCGAGGATGATTTTGTTGATCTCCTCATTAAATATTACCAGCAAGCAAAAAATAATTCTCCAGACGAATTAATTTTCTAAAAAGTTTATATTGTTAAGATATGGGTCGATAATAAGCAATATTTTATACTGTATTAATGGAAAATTCGAAATACCACTAAAGTAATTTTCTAACTAAAGATGAATAAATAATAAGTCAGTATGGTAATGATTATATCATCTATCGTAAGTCAAAGGTTTCCGTAAGGAGTGCATCTATTGACTTTTATTGTCTCGTACTGTTAACTCACGATCATCATGACATCCTCCCTTTTTTTAATGAAAGATACTAAAGAAAGTCATCGCTCATTGATCATCGGTCGTCACAACCTAATTTATAAGGTCGGGACTATATTACCCGCAAACATAAAATAATTCGTTAGACAAATTAATTTTCTAAAAGGTCTATTTTGTTAAGAGACGGGCCAATAATGAGCAATATTTTATATTGTGTTAATGAACAATTCTGAATACTACTAATGTAATTTTCTAACTAAAGATAAATAGATAATAAAAAGTTAGAATGGTAATGATTATATCATCTATTGCAAGTCAAAAGTTTCCGTAAGAAATGCATCTGTTGACTTTGCAAAAGATCCTCCTCACCGTCGTTAGTTCAAGGGAAAAACAATATTGTCTCATGCTGTTAAGTCACAGTCATCATGACATCCTCTCTTTTTTAACGAAAGATGCTAAAGGAAGTCATCACTCACCTCATTGGTCATCAGTCGTCACCACCTAATTTATAAACTTGGGACTAACATATTTTGTACTTCTAGGCCTGGAAAAAATCTATTGAAAAGCACATAATCTCTGCCCGTGGAGTGCGGTTGATGTAGGGTTTTGATGACTTCTTGGTGATACTGAGGTCATTGCTTGAAGGAACGTGAACATATTGAGGGATCACACGCATCTAACGAGCGACCTTGAAGGGAACTTAATTTTATATTAGGGTTTTTATGGATCGATGAAGTTCAAAACTATTGAGTCAAGAGGGAGTTAAATCACATGAACGTTTACCAACTTTCACAAAGCAAGGACGGGAGAGTTTCACCAACCAAACCTGAAAATTTTCTTTGAAAAAACACGAGCCTTCTCTCGTTTGATCTCTTGGTTATGGTTTAAACTCTAGGGCACCATCTTTAAAAATTTAAGAATAAATATGCTTTGCGGAAATTGAATGATTCAAAAAATATTTCTCTAAAAATAATTATTTGTATCGCTTACAAAAATAAATAAACAAAAATATTTTCATCGAACATGATATTATTGTTTGGATATAAATTGTTATCGATAATGAAAATATCTTTTATCAACCGATTAATTCAAGCAATATAAGCAATTAATTTTAAGAAAAAATGTTTTTTAAATCATTAATTTTTTGCGAAATAAACGAAACTTGAACATGGATTCATAATGTTAGTGGATACATTGACATTGCCAACCCCTGCCTATAGAATAAGTGAAGATCATGGTGAGTGAGCGAATCAGAATTGATTTTTCTTTGGAGGGCTCCAATCAAATGAATAGTGTGAACTTCATATTGTTCTTGCCCCTACCTGTTCACCAACCTATACTCAAAATAAATACAATACGCATTCGTGATTAAATAAGGCAATGTGCTTTATTGTATGTTACATATTCATTAGGATATTTCCACGCACTGGACTTTAGCTAAGATTAAACATGTGAATATATCATAAAGGAGACAAATAAAGGAGATTTGAATTTATAATCCATTTGATGAATGCATGGTTTAACATTTCAAATTTTTTCACACTAGAATTCTTCGCAATACGCAACTTCACTGAGGTCGGTCCAACTCCAGAGTTTTGGCCATAAAGGAAAAGGTCCAACACTGAAGAGTCATTAAATTCAGACCAGAAAAAAGGAGGCAGAGATAAGTTTGATAAAAGTGGGGAAAGGCAAAGAAAAAGGAGGTCGTAAATCCAGTCTAGGTAAATAAATATTGAATTCATATTGTTTTCAGATATCCCGCCTTCGATTGTCAAATACCTCACATGCTGGTTGACCCAAAAGAGCTAAATTTAACTAAGGAAAAAAAAAAAAAAGTGAATAAAGCCTGTCCCCTTTAGAACTATGGAGATAATATGATTAACATCACGAAAAATTTCGAATTGATATATTTATGATAAATTTACTCCAAATTAATTTTTTAACCACAATAAATTCCAAATTGATGCACCTTTAATAAATTTATTCTCTATTAGTCTTTATTAAATTTTAATATCAAATTATTGAGATGGATGGCACGTGATAGTTAACGGGTGTACGGTTTGGGGTTTTACCATTTATTTATCACAGATGTATCAGATTATGATTTTTTATGGTATTAATCCAATTTATTAGAAATTGATAGATGGTAAATTTATCACATATATACTAATTTGAGATTTTTTTGTGGTCAAAAATTAGTTTGGAATAAATTTATCATAAGTGTACCGATTTAGGGTTTTTTGCCGCCAAAAAAATTATTGGGGGTAAATTTATTATAGATGTATTAACTTGGAGCTTTTCGCAATATTAATCATGGATAATAACATGATTGTGAAATTTTAAAGTTCCTATAAGAACATGCAAATTAAGAGAATTATAACGTACACACTTAGTGTAAAAAAATTTACACAAGCATTTTTATACATTATCGATTTTAAAAACTTGGCAATTATAAATCTCATAACAAGTATAGACAAAACTGTTAGTGTAAAATTCCTTTGTATAGGTAGTGTACGTTCTATCTTTCATTATAAGATGACATAGCGGATGAGCAGAAGGGCCAAATGGGTGGCTGAATCCTTCTTAAATGGCACTTGATTCGACCCAAAAAAATTGGCACTTGATTAGTGCCGCCCATGGGAGAAATTTGTTGTGCTCGTCACATTGTATTATAACGTCTATATCAATATGGTATTACAAATTTCTCCTTAAGAAATTGTCTCTAACGATGAGATATAGGACTTTTAATCGCCGGAAAGGCCTTCTCCTTATTGTAGGAAAATGATTTGTCGGCACTCTCAACAAAAGAGGTTATGAACGATTCTCGTTGCGCCATGTGGCATGATACTCGTGTATATAAATTATGACATTGCGGCACCTACCAATAATAACACGCCATTGGTATCACGTTAGCCACATTTGAATGCTGATGTGTGAGCCAGATTTAATTGCCTCATTTGACGTGTTTAATTGCTTTTATTCATAGCTGATTTGAATTAAAGGCATGTGTTGATTTTTTTTAATTTCATAGCCGATATTGAATAAACATATTTTATTTATCCAAATATTCTGACTAATTAAAAGATAAATATCATGAAACTAAATTCTTTTATTTATCGTTGAACTTATTTTGATATGAGTAAGCTTACATAATACGATGCATTTCTTTGGGCCATTCTAAAGCATATTCAAAAAAGTCTCTAAAGACACCATGTAGGTTTTTAATATTAGGGATAGCTAGATAATGGTCCTTCAATTTTGGACTAAATTGAACATGAACCAAAGTCTAGAGACCCACATTGAATGGATTCAAAGTTCAAGGACAATATTATATTATACACCAAACATTTATGAACCATTTGTATCATTTTTCCTTTATATTACCACATAGAATTTTGTTTTCAAAATTCAAATGGAAATTAAGTATGAATGTTGATTGCATATTTGCATGAAAAAAGAGAGGAAGATCATCAAAGATTTCTAATTTACCACTAAGAAATCATTCGGCATTTATTTCCACGATAATTACGATATCGAACAAGATATGTGTTATCACACCCTTCTTACTCACTAAATCATGTCAAGCCTCTATTTTTAAGTATAGAATTTCGCTACAAGAATTTGTTAAAGACTAATAATTAAGATGATTAATATATAGCTTATTATGATCTGGTATTCGAAAAGAATCTGTTTTAATTCTTCACTAAATATGTAAAGGTTAAAATCCATCGAAGAATTTGTAAAGACGGGCTTTTGACCTTTTCCACCACTAAAGGATTGTGATAGGTTTTTCTAGGCTGGCTAGGTTATTGAGCGTTTTGAACATAATCATCCATCTAATCAACCTGAAAGCACTAATCTAATTTCCCTTTTTCTTAATTATTTATTCAAATCACGCGCATCACGTGGGTTGATGTCTAGTAGCATAAGTAGAAAGATCACGAGGGAGTTGATTAGATTTCACACACACTCTCTCTCTTTTTCGGTCAATTATAGCCTGTTTTTAATTTTTCCTTTATGCACTAAATCAAATGGTGAAGATTAAGACGTTCTAGCTGAGAACTAAATAAATATCCCATGCGGTAGCTGAAAATCATACAAAATGTTTGACCCATTTCCAATCAAAAGGACTTTCAGTTACCTCTTAATTAATCGAGCAATTCAACATGATAATCCTATGGCTGGCCATGTCGATACGTCCTGACTTGGAAAGTTAATAGCTGTCGATCCACCGATATTCAATCTTTGAGGAATTCTCATGCGTGTATGCTCATTGGAATACAAACATTCATTCAACATCAATCTTTAGTCATAATCATCCGATTTAAACTCCGATGACCAAAAGAAGGGGTGACAAATAGTCTTCCAGCTTTGACTGGGCCGTTGACAAGTTCAAAGACAGAGGCCTTAATACAAAGCCCACTAGAGACAAGTTTATTTGGGCCGGGCTTCATAATTCGACAGCCATTGTTATGAGCATCGGGAAAAAAAATTATCCTAAAGTGGTGTTAAAATTACACTTCTTATCATTTTACAACTTTGAACTTATTTTCCATTTTTAATAACATAATTGCAATGTCATCTCTTAAATTTTTGTCTAGTTTTTTACTTCCTCCATCAAAAAGCATATTTCACTATAGATTGAATCTTGATAAGACTCGTAACTTGTCATAATTTAAGCTACTTATGCTCGAGATTTGGTGAAATATTTCACTTCTCATGATTTTATGTGTATTTTTATTAAGAATAGTTTTAATTCATTTCATTTTCTAGATTATCTTTAGTATAACTATATAATATTTTCTTGGTTAAATGTCAGTTATTATCTATTTTTACATTTTTTTATGTTACAATTTCTAATTTAGTTTTCAGGTATTATTTGCTTGATTACGCTTTTAGTATGATATTTTCTATTTTCAATTTTAATAGTTCAATTATGCTTTAATTTTATAATATCAATTATGTGGATAGATCTTTATTATATTCTCTTCATCAATTCGCTTACAACTCCTTTGTTTCACAATCAATCGCCACCAAAATACAAAGGGGACGACTTGATGCAACTTCTTTTTAACAACTCGATCCTCCTCATGCTCTTCACAGAGTAAGTATATGATATGCAATTTCGTCACTTTATATTAATGAGAAATAACTATATTATTTCCACTTGTGATTTATCAAGTTTACTAACAACTGCTCTTACTTTGGGATTTTTTGAGGTTCGCATCATGGAGTAATGCTCTATGCAATAATGGCCACAGATTTGTAGCACTATTCTAGGTTATCTCTGTCTGATCGGAATGTCTTAAAGAGTTTTGATTTGGCGGAGTCAGAACGGGACTCGTTAGGATTGATTTGCTCTATCCATTGAGCCCTTTTTTGTGGGCTTGGTGTATGCCAACGTTCTTCCCGCGTGCGCAACTCCTCAGCTCGCGCCTTTTGGACACGGCAACCAATAATTGGCCCGTGTCCTGAGGACTTGTAAGAAATGAATGTTTTCTCAGGCTCGATAGCTCTTATAAGACCAATCTCCATGCAGTAACATAAAATATTCAACTTAAAAAACCTAATAGAGAGATCATACTTTCTGCCGAGAGAAAAGAATTAACGCAATTGCTAGTACCCTTTTATCATCTTGATAAAGCCAATTAGAAGAGAAGATAGTCCCCCCCTTCAATGCAAAAGGTAAACATTCTTGTCGCTTAGATGAAGTTGGTTCATATCCGATTTGCTTGCTGTCCATAAGAATTAACACTACGCCGGATGACATTTCTTTTCCCTCTTGATAAAAGGTTCCGCCGGGAGATAATTACTATAATGCAAAAATGTTCACGAAGTGCGATTCGATCGTCTCACAACACCCTCGATTTGGTTATGCTAATGATCCCATCTTCGATTCCGCATCCCTCGGCAACATAAATTAATCCGTTCCATCTCATGAACACGTCGATCGGGATTCTGAGTCATCCAGTTCTTTCGCAAGCTGTAAATTGAATGAAAGACGTGGCGGCTCGGCCCCCTTTTAATTTATCTAGAGGAAAAGCCAATGATGTTGCATTGTTGGGTACGATCGATCAGACTTGGAATTGCCAAAACGCTCGGGACAGACAGGTTCTTGAACGTGATTCCAAAGGGCTAAGACCAAATGACAGATCTCGTCGATTCCGATTTCTGTCCATGTTCTTATGGAACTTTGTTCATACGTCCGATACCCTCTCTCTTGTATTATCTTGGGTCAGCTTTGCAAACCATCGGCTCACATAATCGCCTCCCTTCTTCCTCACAATATGCCAAAAGTAGGTGAAAGCAAGAGATTTTGATTTGTCCAATGACATTGGTGCTGTCGCAGGGAAAGTTACGAACTCCATACAGAAAAACAAGAAACTCACGTATTATTTTGCCTTTTTTTTTTTTTTACACGAGCAAAAGTGGCAAAAGCATAAGATATTATTATTATTATTATTATTATTATTATTATTATAAAAAAATATTCCCTAACTATTCTGAAATGCATTATCCAATCGTGCGCTTATGTAACAACCAATATCTAGATAGCTCGAAAATTATCTAATTGAGAAGAAGATACACAACTAATGACAACTTCGATCCAGATCCACATTGATGCCCTGAAAGACTAGTCAAATAATTGTGATGTCGCGGAGAACCCATCTATGTGGGAACATGTATGCAAATGTGTATATGTGACTAACTCAAACTATGCTATATGAATCCTGTAACGGGATACTAAAGTCCCAGTAAAATGACTTGCTTTGGTGAGGAACGGTGTTTTTATCTCTAATTGACCTTAATACACGCCAACAACGTGTTTAGCATGATCTAGCCACTCAAATCTTATTAAAAATGTTCGAAGTTGTGCATTAGATTGATCAAAATGTACTGGTTGATCTCGTAAAAAGGAAATATTAGACGTGAAATTCTACTTTTGGGAAAAAAAAATTTGGCCTGCCTTGTTAAAAGGATGAATCTATGACCCTCCTTCAACGAGGTTCGAACTCCAGGCCAAAAACAACAAAGCCTAAACTAGACTGGCGTGGCACAAGGCCGTACAAGCTTCGTTGTCGTCATGACATGAATAAGCAGAGGCGAGAGAAAATTTAAGAATTTTGTCCCTTGTTTGAGATTTTCTTGTGTACTTGTGAAGTGTAAACCTGTGTCAAAATCCGGATTGTGAGCATCAGAGAGCCATTGGAAACAACCCCTTATGCTCTGTGACGGAGTTGCAAGAAATAATCGCTGTCTTGATCCTCATGGACATTACTCTCTTTGCACTTTGTTGTACCTTCCTTATTCTCACTGGCATATGAAATCTTTCCTTTTTTTTTTTCCTGACACTTGCTTTGTTCTTGCAGTTTGTACATATATCAACTCGTTCCATGCCTTTCAAATGCAAGCACTCGCTCTCTCTCTCTCTCTCTCTCTCTCTTCCCCCCCCCCCCCACCCACAAATCTTGAAGAAGCCACACTCTTGGCTTTTGCTCTCACACCAAAAACTTGGCCTCTGGTGGCCATTTCAAGAGTTTTCCAAGGTAAAGACTTATTACCCTTGTTTCTTTTGGGATGCTCTATGTTCATGGATGTTCACTACGCATAATAATGAGGATCTGGTTTCTTGTAGTGTTTCCTTGTGTGGGATTTCAGTGTTTAATAATGAGGATCTGGTTTCATTCTTGTAGTGTTTCCTTGTGTGGGATTTCAGTGTTTCTTGGTTTTACTTTCTTATAATGCAGTTTTGGTGGGTTTAGGATGTTTTGTGTGGCTTGGGAATGAGGAGATGTATATCGATTGTAGCATAAACTCAATCTGATGACACCAAAACTATGTGCATGATAAGGGCACTCGAGGCTTGTGAGCCATATGATGATCAAAAGTGGGAAAGGGCAATGATTTTTATCTTCTTCGAGCTATAAAAGGACTTGGCATAATGCAATTACTAATAGATTGATTATATATCTGACGGAATGACACAAGGAGAATCCATTTCAATTTGGATGACTTATGGAACTGATGAACCACCACGATCTCTTCACTACTTTCTTCCTGCATGGTATGCATTCTCTTTGCCGGGTGATGCTTTTGTTCATGTTGAACGATTTCAGTAATCGTTGGAGGACTCATATTATATTATGCATTCTCTTTGCCGGGTGATGCTTTGTTCATTTTGAACAATTTCAGTAATTGTTAGAATCATATTACATTTTCCACGCAGTTCGTCCTTTTGTTTGTAGATTAAGATTGAGTGGTCATTAGTCCTTGTGGTTGCAAACGGGTTTAGATGATCAGATGATGAACTGTAATCGGCAGGTTGAAGTTAAATCAGGGTTTGCACAATGGATAAGATTACAATCGCACTCGAAGCTATCAACAAGGAAACCGTTGATCTGGTGAGTGTCAATATTGTCTGAGATCTGCATTATTGAAATAGATCAGAATTTCAAGTCTTCTTTGTTTGTTGAAAATGGCTTAAGGCAAACTAGTGTGTGGTTCGTAGTTGTGCTGATATTCATGTGTTTCTTGATAGTCATATCAATTTGCAACACGAATATCATGCGACACTTCATGTAAGAGCCCTCTGCAAAAGTTTTATAATATGCTCTTTTTCTCCCAGGGTGAGGATAAAAGAAGTGAGCTATAATACTAAAATTTCAACTCTTCCCAAGCTTAAATATCTCTTCAGTAGATAATGTCTAGTTTGATGAAATATGAGATATTCTATTAAGAAACAACCATGCGAAAATGCTCATTAGAAATCTGTGGTATAGATGCCCATTAGCTAATGGCGAATCCACATTTGGCAGGAGAACATCCCCGTGGAAGAAGTCTTTGAAAAGTTGAAGTGCACGAAAGAAGGTCTTATCTCTGATGAGGTTCAAACGCGGCTTGAGGTGTTTGGATATAACAAACTTGAAGAGAAAGAGGTCCTTTTCTTGGCCTCTGTGTTTCTCTAATTTGGCAACTTAAGATCACTTACTAGTGGGTTCTTTTTTTTTAAACAAGTTTTGGTATTATGAACTACCTCTACAGGAAAGTAAGTTACTGAAGTTTTTGGGCTTTATGTGGAATCCTCTATCATGGGTCATGGAAGCTGCCGCAATTATGGCCATAGCAATGGCACATGGAGGGGTATGTTCATAGGATCTTCGAAATTGCATACACAATCAACAAAGGTAGATATATTTTTCTCACTCTCAGTTTCATTCTTAATGCAGAACAAGGGCTGGGATTACCCTGATTTTCTGGGCATCATTGCTTTGCTCGTAATCAACTCGACAATCAGCTTTATTGAAGAAAATAATGCTGGAAATGCTGCCGCAGCCCTTATGGCTCGGTTGGCTCCAAAAGCTAAGGTTTTGATACTCACTTTTATCATGAAATCTTAATAATAAACAGTCGACTGATTTTTCCACATTATTTTTTCCTTGTTGCTCCACTCAAACCTGGCTGTCTCCTTCAGGTTTTAAGAGATGGAAAATGGAGTGAAGAAGATGCCTCGGTGTTGGTTCCAGGGGACATTGTTAGTATCAAGCTTGGTGACATCATTCCCGCTGATGCTCGATTGCTTGAAGGAGATCCTTTGAAGATTGATCAGGTACAAAGCTATCCTGGAGTGCTCCACAGTTCCACAAGAGAGTTATTATTAACAAATGGCTAGCATTAGAAAAGGATGTGCCTGAAGTCGTTCATCTTGATGGATGGAAATTCAAAATATGAAAACAAAAGTTATTCCTCAGTTGTTTCTAAGGTGGGGTTAATTCATTGCATTATCTCTCTTTCAGTCCGCTCTCACAGGAGAGTCGCTTCCAGTGACAAAAAATCCTGGTGATGGAGTTTACGCAGGTTCAACCTGCAAACAAGGTGAGATTGAAGCAGTTGTTATAGCCACTGGAGTGCATACCTTCTTTGGCAAGGCAGCTCATCTTGTTGAAACCACAAGACACGTTGGCCACTTTCAGCAGGTTTGTGCCGGAGGCTTTTGGCTCATTATCGTACTTAATGTGTTATTGGTTGCAAGGGAACTGACCAAGATTATACACCGTGCACAAAAAAACCTTTACTTTTAGTACAAGTTAAATAAATTCACATTGATCAAACCATTTGGGACATTTTTCGCAGAATGAAAGCCGAGTTAATCGATGAGAATTTTGCACTTTGTTTTTGTAATAAGACATCATTTGTTTCTGTGATTTCAGGTTCTAACAGCAATCGGAAACTTCTGCATTTGCTCAATCGCTGTGGGGATGTTTGTTGAAATCGTCGTAATATTTGGCCTTCAGGATAGAGTATTCCGTGATGGTATTGATAACCTCCTCGTTCTACTTATCGGTGGGATCCCAATTGCTATGCCAACTGTTCTCTCTGTCACTATGGCCATCGGTTCTCATCGCCTATCTCAACAGGTTTGTAAAACATTGAGCGATCATATTTGTATGTGATGTTTCTGGCGATAACTGTTCTTGCATTTAAGTAAATTGCTTCGCTTACTTGTAGGGTGCCATTACAAAGAGAATGACAGCTATTGAGGAAATGGCTGGGATGGATGTGCTTTGCAGTGACAAAACCGGCACTCTCACACTCAACAAACTTACAGTTGACAAGAATCTGATAGAGGTACCACATTTGCGACTTTAAATTTTCATAAGTTGTTCTTCCTATGTTTTCATGCCCAAGGAATGCGCTTCTTTTGGATGATTCCAATACTAAACTGATTGCATTTGTGCAGGTTCTTGCTAAAGATGTTGAAAAGGATACAGTTGTGTTGATGGCTGCTAGAGCTTCAAGGCTGGAGAATCAAGATGCTATTGATGCTGCGATTGTGTCAATGTTGGCTGATCCAAAGGAGGTATTTGGGGCTAATTGCCTAATAACTCATGCAATGACTCGCTTATTTTTCCTGTAGGCATGTCCTCCCATCTCACTCTTTCTCCATGGTGAAAGTTACATTCTTGTAAGCACCTTGTACTCCAAAAGAGTGCTTTATCAACATAAATCTGATTAAGCCCTTTCTTCTTATTAATAAGGCACGAGCCGGAATCACAGAAGTCCACTTTCTTCCATTCAATCCAACCGATAAGAGGACAGCGCTTACATACATTGAAAAGAGTGGTAATATGCACCGGGTGAGCAAAGGTGCCCCAGAACAGGTACTTCGTACATGACAGTTTCTGTTCTGAATCTAAATTAAAAAGAGCTCTATGTATATGCTGTTAACAATCAGATTCTTTTTCGTGTGAAAATTTAGATTCTCAACCTGGCATGGAACAAAGCTGAGATTGAAAAATGGGTGCACTCAACAATCGATAAATTTGCAGAACGTGGGCTTCGGTCCCTTGCTGTTGCTCGTCAGGTGATTATTCTTGGAAAGAACTCCATCATGCTTACTTGAGTTCCAATTTCCCAATTCCTTATTGACGGATTGAAGTTGTCTTGCATCTTGTTCCACAGGAAGTACCGGCTGGTACCAAAGATAGTCCTGGGGGGCCCTGGGAATTTGTTGGTCTCCTCCCCATCTTTGATCCGCCTCGCCATGACAGTGCTGAAACTATTAGACGAGCCCTAGATCTTGGTGTTAGTGTTAAGATGATTACAGGTCTTCACCATGACTGTTTTTTTTTTCCTCCCGGCCGAGTTTCTGATCCAATTTACATTTATTAAGCCTACTTTATTCAACAGAAAGTTCCCTAAGTTAGTAGTTACAACTGCTGCATGTTCTCAGAAATCAATGATTTTCTTACTCGTAAAAGTAGATGAATATTTTGAGCAATGTCTCTCTTCTTTGTTTCAGGTGACCAACTTGCAATTGCTAAGGAGACAGGAAGACGTCTTGGCATGGGTACAAATATGTATCCTTCTTCATCTTTGCTCGGTGAAACTAAGGATATCTCATTTCAGGTTGATGAGCTCATCGAGAAAGCTGACGGTTTTGCTGGTGTATTTCCCGGTAAACACATCACATCACATCATGTTATAAATTTAATAGGATGATCCCAAGCTTAGCATATTTTGCTCTATGCAGAGCACAAATTTGAGATCGTGAAAAGATTACAAGCGAAGAAGCACATTGTTGGAATGACAGGCGATGGGGTCAATGATGCACCTGCACTGAAAGTAGCAGATATAGGCATTGCTGTTGCTGATTCAACTGATGCTGCTCGCGGTGCTTCTGATATAGTTCTCACAGAGCCTGGACTCAGTGTCATCATTAGTGCTGTCTTAACTAGTCGTGCAATCTTTCAGCGGATGAAGAATTACACAGTAATGAAATCTTTTTTACTGGAACTGGATCAACTCTTTCAATCACCATTTTATTTAACAACTTTTTGATTCTGGCTCAAGGTATCCAATCACTTCTAGTGCCTTCATGTTTCTTTTGTTTTTCCTCACATTTCAGATATATGCAGTGTCTATCACTATCCGTATTGTTGTAAGTTATCCTATCCTGCTTGGCTTCCAGACGCTGCTTCCACAAAATTCTATCATGTTTTTATACTGACCAGTGGGCTTATCTAACAGCTAGGATTTACGTTACTCAATGTTTTCTGGAGGTTCAGTTTCCCACCTTTCATGGTTCTCATCATTGCCATCCTCAACGATGGTAAGAACTGTCGCTCTTGTAGCTTCTCCTGTCCATCCGCTCAATGCCTACAATGCAGGCAGTTATCTTCAATATAATCTCCTAATATGTGCATGGCATGGCATGGCATCTTCTATTAGGTACGATAATGACCATATCCAAAGACAGAGTCAAGCCATCACCAATTCCAGATAGCTGGAAGCTGAGTGAAATCTTCGCTACTGGAATCGTCATAGGCAGTTACCTTGCCATCATGACTGTAGTATTCTTCTGGATGGCCTATGAAACCAACTTTTTTGTGGTATGCTTCCTGCAGAGCAACCTTTTTCGAATCTACTAATTGAGGCGCATGATTATTAAAATACTATTTGATACATTACGCTAAAATAATTCATGTTTTGGTGTTCCTAATTTAAAGCCAGTAACTGAGGCTTTCCATCTTCTTTCTGACAGAAACATTTCCATGTCAAGGATTTCACTAAGCATCACTTCAATATGTCCGACCATAAAGTGTCCAAGGCAATAAACCAACAGCTAGCATCTGCTGTATATCTCCAAGTCAGCACCATCAGCCAAGCTCTCATTTTTGTGACTCGCTCCAGGGGATGGTCTTACACAGAAAGACCCGGTCTTCTTCTTGTTGCTGCATTTATCATAGCTCAACTGGTAAGAATCACATTGCTTTTTTCAAGAGATGTGGGCTTTACCCTTATGTCTAGGCAGTGGTCCCTTCACTAGCTCCAATACAAGTATATATAGCAACAAAGGAATGACTAGACTGGGAACTTCGTGGCTCGATTCTTTGATCTTACAGATAGCAACTACTCTCTCTGCTACCGCAACTTGGGACTTTGCCGGAATCAGTAAGATCGGGTGGAAGTGGACCGGTGTCATCTGGCTATACAACATTTTAACCTACATGCTGCTCGATCCAATCAAATTCGCTGTTCGGTATGCTCTAAGTGGAAGAGCATGGGGTTTGGTATACAACAAAAGGGTAAGTGAAATGATCATTAAACTCTCTTTAGGAATCACTGGATTAGGCATTAGTTTAGCTTCGCTCCATTAATATTCTTGGCCTGATTGGTTAGTCATGCTCTGAAATTGACCAACTGCATACATTCATTATTGATGAAAATCTGATTGAATTTTTTTGCAGACGGCACTCACTACACAGAAGGACTTTGGTAAGGAAGTGCGTGAGGCTGCCTGGGCTGCGGAGCAGCGCACACGGCATGGCCTCACGTCCACGGAGACTAAAGTGATGTTTGAGAAGCACACATTTGGGGACGTTGGTGTCATGGCCGAAGAAGCCAGGAGACGCGCGGAAATCGCAAGGTTAGACTCATTGACACCAAAATGCTCAGCATTGCCAATACAAAAGAGGGTCATCTTTTACTTCTTTCCAAGTCATATTAGAACTAATGCATACAATCATACGACAATATCTCTATCTGCGACTAATCATTCAAATATTTTCGACCTCCTGCTATCAAATTGATAAAAGTTTCTGGATAAGCCCTCTGATTTACAGTTATTTCCATGATCATGTGATTAAACTGAGCTGGCCATCATGATGTTTAACGAGATTAATTTCCTTACAAAATACAGACTAAGGGAACTTCACACTCTGAAGGGCAAGGTGGAGTCATTTGCAAAACTGAGGGGTCTAGACATCGATGTCAATCCTCACTACACCGTCTGAAGCTGCAGAGTTTCTGGTTTCGCCTCCGTGTCAGTGATGCTGATTACGCGTCTTCAATTCGACCTCACATTTTCGCAAGCTTATTTTCACCCCATTGTTTGCCGTATGTCTCCGAATTATTCTACATGTTTATGTGCTTGGTGTTGTTTAGTCATGTAACACGAACTATACCCAATAAGAGCTTAAAACATACACGACTATGATGATCCAGAAATTGCATCATTGTATTCGCAACAATGTAATGTCGAGTTCCATCCTCATTGATTAAAAGACTATGTTCTTGTGGCAATTGATTAATTTCTTTTGATGAACATATTTATTTTACGTAGATGCCTCAGTGCAAAAATTGTACTCAGCACCCCATTTTTGTTCCTTTGGATGAGAGAGAGATGGATATCCTGGAGGATAATGTGTTCTGGGGTTTGTTCAAAGTTGCTCATATTATTCATGACCTATCTTCAGTTTGATGGGATCTCCATCTGCTCCGTTATTTTTTCTTACACACACGTAAACATGTTTCTCTCCCCCAAACTCTCAACCACACATTTGATGAATTATAAGCCTATGACAAGGAATTGTAATGCCCTGACGATCCATGTGTAGTGACATTTAATCATTCAACATGTATTGTCTTTTATACAAACATGAAATGTCTTTCCTTTTCGTTGTATCTTGTTTTTACAGTTATTTCATCGGGTGGGTCAGATCAAGTCTGTCGTAAAAGTCATACATTTCTACTCATGTCCGTGCATGAGTTCAAGAAAATCTCAGAAAGGGCCATGGATAGACAGAAGAATTTACAGGGAAATCATCTAACTATGAAATTAAACCCAATGAGAGAATAACTCAGCAATAAAATTGGTTATCTGTTAGTATGATGATGAAGATTGAAAAGACGACCATAATGCAAGCATTGGTCTTATGAGAGCCTAAATTGTTGTTCAAACCATTTAATCACAAGATAGATAAGCTAAATAAAAAGGAACTAGCAGCGTTATGCGCCTCCTCTTCATTATATGCACAGTCGAAATTTGCACAAATTTATGATTTCGAATCACATATTATTTTATCTCTAAGTAGTAATTTCAGTAGGTCACGGTAATTTCTTAAATGCATTCGTAACTTCGTGTTACTAAATTCCATTTTTCATTATTAATTTTCGGAATATGTTGTTAATTGTGGATTTGTAGATTGTACAACACAACTCTCTAATTAAGCCTTAACCCAGCCGTTCACGTTCATTTTTATGCACGATAAGATCATTAGGCCATACTTTGATTGATAATTAATCACCACAGAGTGGATTAATTAACGACGAACACAAGATTTAAATTCTTAAACCATACCATGTGCTATATGCACTTACGCGGATGATTATCGGAAATCAGTTTCTTATGTTCAACACGCTACTAATCAGTCTTCTTTGGCAGTCTATATGAAATGATTTTTTTGCCTAAGTTCTTTTAAATTTTAGGATGTGTTCATTTCATGAAAAATAAATGATTTGGAAAAAAAATTTCTAAAAAGATCATTTACATCACTTACGAAAATAAATAGATGAAATATATTTTCATCAGCTACAAAAATATTTAATATAACCCTACCACGGGCAATGCAGTTGGTGTGCGTTCTTTCTTCCATCATAAAGGTTGGGGTTTGAGCCCTCTCGTTGCTAAAGTGTCTTAAGCGGGGGTCCTGGTGTTGGGGTCCTAGGCTAACCTCTCCCGAGGTTTATGTCTAACTAGTAGCTTGCGACGACGTCCGACGGTACCACCGAGTATCAGAGGACGATGTGACCCCGATTAGCGTAAGCAAAAGGGAGTCTTCGGCAGTTCTCGGTCAAAAAAAAAAAAAAAAAAAAAAAAAAAAAAACATGTTTAGATATAAATTTTGATGATAATGAAAAATATTTATCGGCTAATTATTTGAAAAGATATAATCGATCAATTTTATGAAAATATTTTCCAAATCATTCAGTTTCTACAAAACAAATAGAGCCTTGGTACTTAAGATTTGATTATATGTTTGATAGTATATCCTTAATATTTAGAAGGGGTAACATTTTTTAGCACTCTTGGGACATTTCTTAGCCATACCTCATGATAAAAGACTTAAATTTTCACTGATTGTACATAACACGAGAAATAGAGTGTTTTGAAATTAACAAATTTCCTTTATTTATATCCGAAGTTGTCAAAATCCTTTCAAAATTTTCTAAAGCTATAATAATAATTTTTTTTTTTTAAATTTTGGTGGAGAAGTCACTATAAAACATTCTCATATATAAAAACAAAGATGAAACCGACAGCCCCCCACAATACCACATGGGCAAGTAATGCAGGTTTTCACGTTGTTCGCAGGGCGCCTATGAATCACGTTTGTGATTGGTATACGTATATTCCCGTATCTATACGATCTGGGTAGCTATGGAAGATACAATAAAGATGTGTAATCAAGACGACAAAGATGAAAGCGAGGGGAGAAATGAACTCCAAGCAGGGTCCAATCAATCCAACAGCGCTCGCTTCTTTCTCATCCCAAACGTCAAAAGCTCCCACCCAAACTTGGTACCATAAAAGTTCAGCTGGTTCTTAGGATTCCCCTCATGGTCAACCAGGAAGATGCTCGTCATCATCCAAGCCTAATCGATTCGAACTGATCGCCGTGTCTGTGTATATTTAACCGTACGTGGTTGCGAAGAGAGAGAGAGAGAGAGAACAGACAAACGCGTGAAATACTGCAGCAGAAACAGTCGAAGATGCAAAGAAGATGAGTACTTTGTCCACCTCCCGCTCTTGTCCTGAGTTTCATTGTACATAGCGATGGAGGTTGATGTTTTAGAGGCCAATGCGTACCCAAATCCAACGTCGTCGAGTCCCCTTCATTATTCTTATTGAGCTTGATAGCGAGAAACTGGCTAAATTTGTGATAGATAAGAAATATTTCGATTTTTTTCAGTATGAATTACATGTAAGAAAAGAAATATAATCACTGAAATTCTGACAGATCTTTCTTAGTAAGTTTTTTGGGCACTCTACAAGAATGTTTTTTTTTTTTTTAAATGGCGAATCTCGAGAAATATAATTTCTTCCTCGTTTTCCTCATGTAGCCGTACTACTGAATCAGAAACCTCTCTCTCTCTCTCTCTCTCTTTTTACTTTTTATATCGATAAGAGGATATATTCCTTTCTCCGTCGTCACTCGTCAGCATCTTGGCATAAAGAAGAAAGACGAGCACGCATTTCACACCACGAATCAGTAAAGCAATATCCCCACCATTCGAACACTATTCATCAGCATATTTGGATAAGACATCACTACTCCTCACCACCTTAATCATTCTCTCTAATGGCCTTGTCGACACTTCTAAAGCTTATGCTTATGCCAAATGACTCACCTTAATCATTCTTTTAGGAGCCTTCTGTGCTTTGCATTGTGCGGAAATCTCTGGTCCCTCTTTCTCTCTTAGTTGATACCGAAGAATCCAAAGAGAAGTTTTCTTGTTTCTGATCGAGACGGGTCTTTGATTGGATATAAAAGGCAGACGTCTTTGGGGTTCGACTTCAACTGAAGTCGTCGAGGCTTGAAAAGGGTTGTCATTTATGGAGCTGAAACTGTTTGATCCGCAGTCTACGACATTAGCCCACATGGGAAGATTATCCTCGACCCCGTTCATGAATTGGAGGGACACTCCGAGTGTCGGGGTCCCTCACTCGTTTTTTTCTTGCAGAGGTATACGCTCTTTCAAGATGCCATTTTGATTGCCAAGCACAAAATGCTGATTTTACGGTTACTAACTGTTGATTTAGAATATGGGAAAAAAAAATGTTGATTTAGAATGTTCAATCTCAAGTTTGTCCTTGCTTCACGGATGAATCAGGAAAACGTGCAGACTTGGGATTGGAATTATGAATGCAGAAAAACTTGCTGATCTGATATATTCACTTTAATTCCCACTAGAATGTCATTTTCTCATTGTTTAGGTTCTTCAGTTAGAGCCGCTTTGTCTAGTAAATCAAACAATGCTCATACAACTTCAAATGGGGCATTGAGTTCATCTGGCCCAGGAGTGACAGAATCTTGTTTGTATCATACTTGCACAACAAACGGCATAAACTCAAGTGTTTGTTCAAGAGATCTGAGAGTGCTTGATGGCTACGATGATGAATATGGAGGATTTGTGGTTGATCCGGACAAACTACCTGCCAATCAAAATACCTTCTCTTTGATGCTTCGTTCCTCTCTTTCGCATTGGAAAATGAAGGTGATGTGTCTTCTTATGTAGTGAGTTTCAAGCTATGCTGTAATTCTGGTTTTATGTCCAAGAGTGTTCAATGCCTTATAATCCCCTGTGTTGAAGTATCCCCGCTTACAATTCTTTTCATTAGGAAACATCCTCTCGAGCTTACATCGGTGGCAGTATTGAGCTTTCCCAGCAAATTGATCCTAATTATTTTTTTTTAAAAAAAGCAATGTAATATCCTGTTTACAATGTTAGGCCATTTTGTCAGAACCCATTGACATCGGTTTATGATGGAATTCTTCTAGGAGACATCAACAATTAGATTGACTAGTCTTATTAATATAATATGCAAGTATTCTCATATTGAATGAGACAATGACTGCTTCTCACAATTATCGTGATAGCAAGGGCTTAAACTCTGAATCATATAACTGCAGGGAAAGCAGGGAATATGGCTCGAGTTGCCCCTGCAATTGTCCGAACTTGTTCCAATTGCTGTGAAGGTACTTTGCAATTCCTTTATCATACGTAAGTTACTCAATTTCCACCACAAAACTGAAAAAATTTCACACAAACCTACTCTTGAACGGCCCCTGCAGATTTATGTATGTATGTATGTATGTATGTGTGTGTGTGTGTGTGTGTGTGTGTGTGTGTGTGTGTGTGTGTGTGTGTGTGTGTGTGACCCTGATAGATTATTTAGTTTGAAGGTAGTGATATTGCCACTGACAACGCATTTTTACTCCTCTTATGTATGATTGAAGGAAGGATTCAGATACCACCATGCAGAAATAAATTATGTGATGCTGACATACTGGTTACCGGAAGGGCCATGCATGCTTCCTGGCAACGCTTCTCATCAAGTTGGTGTTGGAGGCCTTGTCATCAATGACAAGGGCGAGGTACAACATGTTTTCTCTGATAAATTGGAAGAGTGGATAATGCTACCAAATTCATGGAATCACAGCTGAACTCAGTGAACTAGTCCTACAGTCAGGCTCATATAATATTTATGTTTTGATATTGACATTGATCATATACAAGGACATTAAGTTTTGTTAAGGTTTATCTGGCAACATCTCATGCTGATGGGTTGTGCCATTCAATAAAATTAACTTGTAGACAGTTGATATGAACGAGCTCTGCAGCTTGAATGAAAACAAGGCAGTCAGAAATTGACAGTAATTCCCTCATATGGATGGGGCTAAACAATCACATACGACATATGCTTCATTCTTGCTCTGTTGACATTCACCAATGCCAATGCATCTTATGGACTCACACTCCAATGCCAAAATTGTGACCGGCTTAGACTCTAGTCGTTTCTTTCTATATGTTGCTTTTTTTAAACTTTTGCCAGAGTCTAGTCCTACAGTTCCACAATGACTGACTAGTGCAACAGGTTCTTGTAGTGCAAGAGAGGTACTGTTCTCCAGCATGTGTTGGTCTCTGGAAATTACCAACTGGATTCATTGCTGAGGTACCTGATTGAATGTTCAAGATGAGTTAGCTTGAGTTTCCTTTTCTTTCTCACTGTCATTATATTACTCTTTTAATTTGCAGTCAGAGGAGATATTTGAAGGAGTTGTAAGAGAAGTCAAGGAAGAAACTGGTGTAAGTATCTCTTTTTCATGATATATTTGCTTTTTTGGGATTACTTACTTACACATTGGTGACAGGATCAACAAGCAGTTATAAGTTCTTAATTATTTCAAATTCTTCCCTTATACGAGCTTTTTATTTCATTTCACATTGCAGATAGATACTGAGTTTATAGAAATAATCGGGTTCAGGTAATGAAAAGGACTCTTTTACCCATAATTTGCCTTGCTGTACCTTTTATGGATTATAATTCATTATCTCTTCTTTTCCTTAATTCAATTTCAGGCATGCGCACAGTATAGCTTTCAACAAGTCAGATTTGTTCTTCATTTGCATGTTAAGACCCCTTTCGACTCAAATAATGATCGATGATGATGAAATTCAAGCAGCCAAGGTAGTCCATGCCTCCGGAGAGTAGCAAAGCTTTCTCCGTGAGAATTCTTGTTGTTAAACGTAGAAAATTAAAGGCAAATCAGCAATATTTTCGGTTATGCTTGAACAAGGATGTACAAAAGCACATCAATCACTACTTCGACTTCATAATCACAGTTTTCACTGAAAATACTAGCTGATTTTTTTATGCAGTGGATGCCTCTGGTCGAATTTGTCGAGCACCAACTCATCCAAGGCGACAGAATGTTCAAGAAAGTAATCGATATTTACATTGCTCGGCTGAGGAAACAGTGTTGTGGATTGTCTGCTCATCAATCAGCCTCCAAGTTCGACGGCAGAGAATCAACCCTCTACTACCATGTAATTGACTCCCAAGATGATTGTGAAGCCTGCTCAGGCTAGCAGGTCCACCTCCAGGAAGCAGCCGATGTACGTAGCTCATTGATGATTTTCCGATCATGTAGCATCTCTAGCTTTGCCATTAAATTCTGGAAATGATAAGTCACATAGGGATGCAATTAACAAGTTATCCATGTAATGTAATTCGTTCTTCTCATGCATCATGCCTATAGTAACATCAGGAAAGTCGTGCATCTTCTGTTACTTTAGACACGTCTATATGTTCCTCCGTGTATACAACAGAATGTCGAGTACGAATTCGAAATGGTTTCTTTTCACCAGGTGAATTACTTGGTGTTAAAAAGACCCTGAAAAGGATTGGGGGGTAAGCCGGTTAAAAGACTACTGGGAAGCTGATGGATGTTGCTTCAGTGCTTGAACAAGTTCAGCAATAAATTTCAAAGTGATTGACCATTCAACTGTAATATCTTTCAAGAAAGAAAGGTAAATGATCCTCTACTGGGCTTGCATAATCTCGATGGTGAAGTGGGGATGATGAGACAAACAGAAGATGCTAGTAATCAATACAATGGCTCAAATCGGGCGTTAGATTAAGATATTGGCCCCCTGCTATGTTGTGTAAAATGGAAAAAGGAAATAATCATGTGGGTCTTTATTCCACTGAAAACTTCCTATCGCTATATAATACTTTTAATAAATTCAATTTCAGAGAAAGTCAACCACTTTTCAATATTTATTCATGCTGAAAACAAGTTGAAATTTTAGTTTTATGGTATTTGATAATAAGTGAATCACTAAAGCCAGCTTGTATCGGTTAAAAAGGACATGTCATGACTTAGAAATTGGAATCAATATCTTCTTTATATAATCCAATAATCCATCAAAATAACGAGAATTATAAAGAAGTCAAGAAAGAAATTATGTAATTATATTTATAAAATATTGAATAGGACAATATTTTTTGAAAAAAGTAGAAGAACAAGAGCGTTAACGAAGTATATTCAGGAGATAATAGACGAGATTTATGAAAAAAAAATTATGAGACTTATGGACAAACAAATTTGATGAGAGATAGAATTACAATAAAGGAACCTATTCTTCTCACTTGGACACGCATCAAGAAATCAGGGAAAACGAGTTCCTACTTACCAAAACAAGGAGGGCAGCCCGCGTGGTGTTCAAAGTGAAGCATTGATTTTTTTTCTGCATTGAAAACAGAGGCAAGGATTTGGATTGTGACCTAATTTAGTCCCAAATCCTCAGATTGGGATATGGAAGGGCTAAAACTGCATAGTTTTAATAGATTTTTGCGGTTGGCAGTCACTTCGGATGATTAAATATAAAATTTATGCCATGTAAAATTTTTAAACAAGGAAAATCGCCGATGCAACTTAAATGAGCATCTATAAAAAGTTGTGGATTTTATGATCATGTCACCGTTATGGTACTAATGCCTAATGGTGTCCTTTTCTTATTCCATAAGTCTAGACGTGTGGAAGCCATCTCTTTAGAGTTGAAAAGTCAATACCTTACGTAAAGTTGTTAAGGAAGATCCAAGAAAGACCTGAAGCTGGGGAGGTGAGACTTTTGAAACATGCCACTAACTGGCCGACAAAAGATGGAATTCTGGCAGAAACAGAGGGCGATCGAAGCAATGAAATTCCAGAAAAGAAGAAGTAAACAATTCGGAGAAAGATGAAAAAACTTTCATTTGTTGATGTAACTATAGGTGAAATCCTGGAATTGCTTATTTGTGGACGGCAAATGAAGTCCAGTCTACAATCTCTGGGTGTGGCATGGTTAAACTAACAGGCTCGCATTAATATGACAGGAAGTTTCAGACGGAGGAAAGACGATCACTTCTAATCAAGAACTAACAGAATAGAAGCCAAATTTATGCACTGCGGATTATGATATCCCCTCATTGATCTGCAGATATATTATAATGCTGGGAATCCCAGCCAGGGATGGAATTCTGCCTCAAGTTTTCTGATTTTACAACCTGAAAGTTCCAACCCAGTGAACACTCTTCATGACTTTGACTCTGCTTTTTGATTGTGTCAAGTGGGGACTTTAATTAAAGACCAAGAAGGGTTCTCATCTTTAGTGTTCTTAAAGTGGAACTAAGCTTGTTAGCACTTCCAGGGCTCTAGCTTCGTTATTCTAACTGGGAGTTTTCTCGCCAAAGTTGCCCAGAAAAAATTATATAATCACGTTTCCATCTTAATTAGCTGCTTCAGTATTCAGTCATTCTCTAGAAGCAATCTCGCTGATGGCATTCATTTTCTTAGTTATGATCTTCTCATCCTTCATATTTATAGCTACTAGAAATTATAGGTCTAATTCCAGAAGTGTACGGTGCAGCTATGGAGGTCCTGAAATTCAATTCCCTTTCTGGGTGACATTTCGACAACCCCACGACTGCAACTCTTCTGGGTTTGAGCTGATTTGTAGAGAAGATGCCACCCCAATTCGCTTCCAATCTTACGGGGACTTAGAAGTGAAATCCGTTCTTTAGGACACTAGGAGGCTCAACCTAATTGACCCTAAAAGTTGTGTCCATGAAGTCTTTCTCAATGTCAACCTCTACCTTACACCCTTCCATGACTATTATGCTGTTTAGGAACTACACTAAGCTCAACTGCTTGGCACCTCTTTTGAATCCTTTCACAGATATTCCATGCTTGAGTGGCGTTGGGTTTCACGTTTATACTGTCAATTGCAAAAAGATTAAAACAGTTGCAATTCACGTCCATAGCTGATAACACGTTTGGTCCTTTTGAAATATAATATGCGAAAACAATAGGATCTTATATTTTACGTCAGCGCGATATCACTAAAGAAATAAATGAGGAATAATAAGGACACCGGAAATTTACATAATTCAGTCCGAATATCGGTATCTACGTCCACAAGGAGAGCTAATAACAAATTATCTACTATAATTGGAGAATCAAAATTTACAATCGTTTACATACTCGAGTATTTTCCACATCTAGATAACTTAATTGTGACAAAATGACATAACCCATTGATTTAAGCTTTTTCGTGAACCCGGATATGTTGACGGGTTTGGATTTGAGCTCTCTTTTGGCGATCTCCCCAAGTAAAGGTATTGGGCATCTGCTGTGCACTCCCAACTAGTCCCAGGTTGACATGGTACCTACCTGGTTGTGAAAGGTTCACCAAAAAGATCATTGCCATATCTTCTATTGACAGAGGAAATGGCAAAGGTAACTTTTCATTGCCCTGTTTACTTCTGCAAATTTGAATTAATAGTGATAGCTTCTGCATAAAGGTCTTTTTTTTGGTTCATGGTGGCCACTAAGGTATCTATTACATGCATGACTTGGGCTTAAAAATTTAAGCGCAATCATGAGTATCAAGTTAATCCAGAATATTTTTAGATTTTTAGCAGATTGAGCTGAATAGTGACAACAAACCTTGATTACGCTCGACTAACAATCCTAGTATCAATATTTTAAGCAAAGATTAGGCAGATTGTTGTCTGGGCTCAACTCGATTATTGCCTTATGACTATTGAAGCAGACACGATCATTGGCAGGTGTGATCAAAACGAGCTCGGAAGAGGCTTGCTTTAAAAACATTGTAGGCCGAATGGTCAGATTGGGTGGCAGGGCTTTAATCAAGCCTAAAATCCCCAACCATTCCAAACAATCAAACAAAAAGCTTTCAAAAATAACGAATAATACTTCTCTGAAAATAGTAGAACAAGATCAGAGATTGGATTGAAGACCTCGCCCTACCTGCATTTTATATTAGAAACAACCTCAGCCACAGATCAAAAGTTATGTATGTACTCTGGCTAGATAGCCCAAATGCATCGCTTGGTCTCCGATCAAGTCTATTGTTAAGTCTCTCTAGAGTCAGAACATACACTTTCAGTAATGCTTTTGGCATATTTTATCGATCTAGGGAGCGGCAGAAGCTAAAAAAGGAGCAGAAGCTTGAAGCCCATAAATATTTAACGGACTCTTAAAGCTCAAAAATCTGAAGCAACAATTGATTGCTCGTATTTGAGACTTGAATTATGTAAAATTAAATTTGTGATGAAGAGCCAGCTCAAAACCATCAGCCAGAGATTCAGAATTCAGCTGTTCTGTAGGTATTAGCGACGAAAACTGCACTCTTCGCCTCTTTTGATTTTAGTCTCAGATCATTTCAACCCAACAGGAAGACAAACTTTTACCTTAAAATCTTTTTATGATGTTTCAGAATCTGCATAAAGTATTCCTTCGAATCCTGGACTCTTATGCCCTATGCAATCAGAAGAAAGAGCATTCTCTGTCGGAAGGTCGAGCTGATTGGATTAAAGTAACTCTACTTTCCGTCAGAATAGACCGCACTACAACAGAGTATACAACATATATTTTTCTTCCTTGATTGCCGAAATATGCACCGTCAAGAACATCCTTGTCAAATACATCAAACTCAGACTTCTGAACATCTTTTATCCCCCCTTCAGCTTTCAGCTTCGCAAGAGAAAACCGACTAGATGCATGAGGAAGTATTGCCCGCCAAGACTAGAGAGTAACACTTGGGTCTCCATCTTGGATTTCGATCACAGTGTAAGGGTTACCGAGATGATGCAAATTGGTATGATTCGGGAACTAAAGGTTATTTTCCATGGCCAGCTTGTTCTGCTTAGGCGATGCATTGTGTTTTCGCAACTACGTCCTTTTGCCGATCATATTTCAACTATTTAAAATGTCGTGATCTTTGAGGGGAACAAATTACAACACGGTCTTAACTGAAACAACAGTGCAATGCAATCCAGTTTGTGTACTCGAGTTTGTTGGTTTCACAATGCAATAAGATGAAATGGAAAGGAAGTTCATGAACAAGTGATCCTTGCCCAGAAAGAAGAAGGGCCACTTCTAAACTGTTCTTTCATTCTGTTTCATGATAATCACGACCAAGTGCGAGTTAACAAAAGACCTCAAGAACAGCTGACCGCAGTAAAAAAACCATAACAAGAAGACCAACCACTTGCATGACAAACGGCCACTCGCACGACAAACTTTCTTGTGCAAAAACTCTTTCTATTGAACTCCAATTCAAAAGTGCTTACTATCAAAAGAATACCCTTTTGAAGTACTTTGCCGGCGCAAAGTTGGGCTGAAAACCGACGAAAATGGCACTGAAAGCTGCTGGTCGTTACTATTCAGCACGTGCGCCCAATTTCGTTTTGGGCAAACCGTAAGCCCAAATCGAGTTCTATAAAATCATAGAGCTCCATAACATCCTATACTATCAATCCTACATAATTTCTCAACTAAATAACTCCTAAATTGGACTTCTCATTTCAAATTTCACATGAATTTTAATTTGAGCCATAATTATGAAAACTACTCCAATTAGATGAACAAAGGGCTTAAATCTTTATTGGGCATGCGAAACGTGTTAATTTTGCTTGGCGAGGTACTAGTGACGTATATGCACGACTTGTTTTTCTCTTTTTTTCCTTTTCCTTTTTTACGTCTTCTTTTCCCTTTCTTTTCTTTCTTTTCTTCCTTTCCTTTTCCTATCGTGTTCGAGCGTGCGCACTTTTACCTTTGTAACAACAAGCTGAGCACATTTTCTTTTCCTTTGCTATTTTTTATTTAAACCAGCCTATTTTGACCAATTCAAAAAGCCAATATTACAATATCAAATTCCAAGTGCACTTGAAATTATGTCCATGGAAATGTTTTATGTTATAAAATTATTCATCTTTCCATTAGCATGGCTTAATGACAATGAATTATACCTAGATAAAACACTCATAATTTAATAGATTATAACCAGATTTATTGGCCGTGTAAAAATATGTTTACACGTTCATCGTTAAATGAGTCATGTATGTTAGAAATGAATTTTCTAATTGAATTTTTCGATATGTTGTTTATAAATGATTTCTAATTTCATAGAGCAAAATCCTTGTCTTTTTTTTGGCCAATGTTGTTATTATGTTCCGGAAAGTTTGCCAAACATGAGGATGATAGCAGGGGTCGAAGGAGAAGGGCGACCGGCGTGGTGTTCGGAGTAAAGCATTGATTTTCAGCTTGCAATTGAAAACAGAGGTTATGGTTTAACTTGCGACCTACTCCTAAATCCTCAAATTGGGGACAAGAAAGGGCTTAAACAATGTCGTCTTAGAATGTTTGTGCTGTCATCATCTCTCCGCACAAGCCACATCGAATGAACAAATATTATATTAGCGTGCACATGGGATTTCAGGCAAGGGAAATCACTAATTTAACTCAAATGAAGGTTTTCCAAAAGTTAAGGTACTTAGCAATAACTCAAGGAATCGTAGCACCAAAGTAAGTGCCCCAAGAGGTGTCATTTTCCTGAAACTGAAAAGAATATTTTGAAAGTCAGACGTGTGGAAGCCGTCTCTCTAGGGTTGAACATTCAAATCAATAAAGACCTTATGGAAAGTTAATAAGGAAAGACCCAAGAAACTTCAGTAGCTGGGGAGGTGAGACCCTTGAAACATTCCACTGACTAGACGACAAGAGATGGAATTTGCGCAGAAGCGGTGGGTGATCAAAGCAATGAAATTCTAGAAAGCAGAAGTAGACAATTCGGAGAAGCTGCGAAGACCATGTCAGTTGATATTCCTAATAGTGATGTCGCGGAATTGTTTATTTGTGGGCGGCAAATGAAGTCCAATCTATAATCTCGTGGTGCGACAAGGTAAAACTACAGGCTCGGATTAATATGACAGGAAGTTTCAGGCGGAGGAAACCAATCAATTCTAATCAAGAATCGACAGAAAAGAAGCCACATAGATGCTGTGCCAGTTAATATTCCCTCATTGATCTGCAAATATATTATAATGCTGGGATGGGGTTCTGCTACAAGTTTCCTGACTTTTTAACCTGAAAGTTCCAACCCACCAGACACTCTTCACGACTTTGACTCTGCTTTTTGTATTATCAATGGCTTCTTTGTGTCGAGTGGGGACTCAAATTAAAGACCACGAAGGGGTCCCCATTTTTAGTGTTCTTGCAGTTGACCTGCGCTTGGTAACACTTCCACGGCATTGGCTTCGTTATTTCAAGTGGGAAATTTCTCGCCAAGGTTGCCCAGAAGAAAATTGGTTCCGACGTTTCCATCTTAATTGGCTGCTTCAATATTCACTCGTTCTCTAGCAGCAATCTCGTCGATGGAGTCCATTTTCTTGGTTACGATCTTCTTATCTTCCATCTTTATAGCTACCGACGCTTATAGGTCTAATTCCAGAACCATACAGTGCAGCCATGGAGGTCCTGAAATTCAATCTCCTTTCTGGGTGAAGTTTCGGCAACCCCACAGCTGCAACGCTTCTGGGTTTGAGCTGATTTGTAGAGAAAACGCCACCACGATTCGCTTCCCGTCCTACGGCGACTTGGTGGTGAAATCCATTCTCTACAACACTAGGAAGCTCGATCTCATCGACCCCAAAAGTTGTGTCCATGAAGTCTTTCTCAATCTCAACCTCTCCCTCACACCTTTCCATTACTATTATTCTGTCAAAAACTACACTTACCTCAACTGCTCGGCACCTCTTTCGAATTCTTTCACAGAGATTCCGTGCTTGAGTGGCCGAAGGTTTCATGTTTATACCGTTGAATCTTCTCTTCCCATGCCGGGTTCTTGCAAAAAGATTAAAACAGTTGCAATCCCATTCTCTTATAGTCCTTATATATCTGATAACACCTTTGGTCTCGGGTTGACATGGGACCTGCCTGGTCGTGAAAGGTTCACCTCGAAAGGTCATCACCATATCTTATCTATTGATAGAGGACATGGCGAAGGTAACTTTTCATCGCCCTGCCTACTTTGCAAATTTAAATTAATGATGATAGCTTCTGCATAAATGTTTTTTATTTTTTCATGGTGGCCACTATGATATCTACATGCATGACTTGAGCTTAAAAGTGTAAGCACATTAGTGAGAATCAAGTGAATCCAGAATATTTCAAGTTTTTAGCAGCAGGTTGAGCTGAATAGTGACAGCAAACCTTGATTACGCTCGACTAACAATCTTAGTATCAATAGTTTAAGGAGAGTTTAGGCGGATCGTTGTCTGGGCTCAACATGAGTATTGCCTTATGACTGTTGAAGCAGAGGAGATCATAGGCAGGTGTGATCAAAACGTGTTCGGAAGAGGCTCACCTTAAAAATACTGTAGGCCAAATGGTCAGATTGGGTGGCAGGGTTTCAATCAGGCCTAAACGCCCAACCATCTTAAACAATCAAACAAAAAATTTCAAAAATAATGAATAGTATTTTTCTGAAAATAGTTGAGCGAGATAGAAGATTGGATAGAAGGGTGATCATATCGCCTCGCCCTGCCTGCATTTTATATTAGACACAACCTCAGCCAACTGGACACGACAGATCAAAATTTATGTACGTGCCCTGGTTACACAGCCCGGATGCATCGCTTGGTCTATGATCAAGTCTATGGTTTACTCTCATTTTAGTAAGAAGCATGCACTTTCAGCAATGCTTTCGGCATATTTTTAGCTCATATGTTCCTGTACAGGTGATTTTTTTCAACTGCTCAGAGATCTAAGTGATATAATCACCGAATTGAATCAGTTGTATTTTCTGCAGTTCTAATCTTTATTTTTTTTTTACCAAAGCAGCGGTTCTAAGCATTGGAATCGTTATTGTCGCACTTGTTGCCCTGGTAAGTATCACAATTTATCGGTCTAGAGAGCTGCAGAAGCTGAAAAGGGAGCAGAATCTTGAAGCCCACAAATTATTAGCAGATTCCTAAAGCCCAAAAATCTGAAGCAACAATCGATTGCTGGTATTCAAGACTTGAAGTATGTAAAATTAAATTTGTGATGAAGAGCCATCCTCAAAACCATCAGCCAGAGATTCAGAATCTAGCTGTTCTTTTTATTTTAGTCTCGGATCATTTCAACCCAATAGGAGAACAAACGTGTAACTTAAATTGTTATATGATATTCTAGAATCTGCATGAAGTATTCTTGCTAATCTTGGACTCTTACTGCTTACGCACCATGCAATCATTAGAGAGGGCATTCTCTGTCAGAAGGCCCAGTTGATTGGATTAGAGTTAACTCTGCTTTCCATCAGAGTAGACCACACTACGACACATCCTTTTCGCTCTTTCTTGATTGGCGAAACTCATCACTGTCACGAACATCCTTGTTAAATACATCAAACTCAGACCATATATGTCAACTATCACACTTTTTAGGGATATGATTTTTAAAATAGAAATTCATCCTTTGATAATGACCCACATTTTCTTTGTTGAGCAACAGCTATTTCAGTAAACGATTTTCGGCGTTCATACATTTTCGATAACAACAGCCCATTGGAAACCTCTTTAATGGAAGGTAATTTAAAAAAAGATGATCGATCATTTTCGTAAGGGCATGACAGAATACACACTATCAGTACGCAAGGAGATTGGGTTAGTAGAGCATGCCCATGATTGCCATCAAATCTCCACTACACACAAACTTGAACAATGGCCGGAGGTCAGATTTATTTTGCATCCTATTTTTCCGCATGTAATTCTAATTGATGCTTGAATTCTGTTCTTCAATGCATGATTAGAATCGCTCAATTTGTTTGACACATTAAACATCTTTTTATATCCCCTTTAGCTTTTGCGTTTGCAAGAGAAAACCAACCAGATGCATGAGGAAGTATTGATTGCCAGCCAAAAGTGGAGTAACGCTTAGGTCTCCATCTGGGATTTCAAGCACAGTTTACGGGTAACCAGGATGATGCAAATTGATTTGATTCAGGAAGGTTATTCTACATGGCCAGCTTGTTCGGCTCGGATGCTGAACTGTATTCTCGCAATTACTTCTTTCTCCAATCATATTCCAACTATTCGAAATGTCATTATCTATGAGGGGAAAAAAATTGCAAGGTCTTCACTGGAACAACATGGGATCGAATCTAGTTAGTGTACTCGAACTTTTTGGCGTCGCAAGTTAGAGCTTATCGAAGGTTGGTTAGGGGCAGGGCATACAGAAATCTGTATGGACAGAAAAAGCTAGGAACAAATAGAAAAATTTAAGAACTACTATTATTCAGGAGAGCAGAAATCAACAAAACATCTAAGTGTGCTTGTCATCTCATGGAGATGAATGTACATACAAACACCTTCCACTATGCAACAAGATGAAAATGGAAAGGAAGTTCATGAACGGTGATCGTAACCCAGAAAGAAGGGTTACATCTTCTAGGATGTTCTTTCACTCTGTGCCATGGGGTGACACGCTTGGAGCTTTCTGCACTTTCCCTCCTTCCAATGACAATATCACCATCTTAGCTTTCTCCACAAGGAGGAGCGAGTTTATTATATCTACCTTCTCACACGCACGCAGTTATGTAGAATGTGCACAGTGAAATTAACTTTACCAGGAACCTGAAATTAGAAGGAATGCAATCAATCCTTTTGAAAAATTCCCAAAAGAAAAGACCTTTAAAAGAAAGAGCTTTCAGTCGTACTCTGTGCTTGCAAAGACCTTGCCACTGCTAGTATTCATGCTTGCGTTGTAAATCTCTTGTAAGTGCTTTCAGAAAACTGCTCTTTCAGCCACAGTCCATTTTCGTCGCATGGGAACAAGGTGAGCCTCGGGCAATCAACCATCTGCAAGCAGACTAAATATGGAAATGATTGCCGCATTTCCCTCCAATCCATTGTCAACTCCTTCAAATACTTCAAACGCATAGTCTTGACTTTCCACTCCTTATCTTCTTGAACCTGGCACAAATGACGAAGATAGCCTCCTCTGACATAAAGAGACTCGAGATTCTCAAGCTTGTCAGGCGTTAGCCATTTGGGTGGCGTGGTCGAAGGGTAACAAAGCAGGTCTAGTTTCTCCAAATTTTTGAAAGGTTTCAGCTCGTCAGTTGTTGGTTTCCGGGTGGCGCCTTTCTTGAATGGAAGTAATCCCGCGATGCATTTGCTTTTGATTGGGTCATCACCGGCTGACTCTGTACCTTTATCCTTTTCTGAGGTAGAATTCTCACTCCATTCAATTGTCAATTTGCGAAGCTCATTAAATTCTTGAAGAGTCCTCAACTCCTTCTCTGTTGGGAAAGACTTACTGCTTGTGCGAAAGCCCAATTTCCTGAGTTTCTTGAGCTTGGCCAAGTCATTGACAGTACAATAGCTTCCACTTTTGAGATCACTAACCACAAACCCCAGAAGCACTTCAAGCTTTACAAGCGAACTGAGCCCTCTGGGCATATATTCAAGCAAGTAGCAGTCAGAAACATCTAGGACTATGAGCTCCTTAAGGGAATGTATTTCATCCGGAAGTGACTCGAGGTTGTGACAAGCTCTAAGATCCAAAATCCGCAGATTATAAAGCTTCCCAATCGAATCAGGTAGCTCGGTGATTCTAGATATACCCTGAAGGCTTAATAACTTCAGATGCTTCATATTCTTCATGCCCCGGAGGAATTCTGTGTTCTCAACCTCGATATGATCTTTCTTTGACCCCCGCCAGCTTCCCAGTGAGAGAGAACTTATATTTTTCATACCTGAGAACCATTCCACCTTGAAATCCAGGTAAGGCTCGTTGACATTAAACAAAGTACGCAGCTTTTCCAAATTCGACCCTTCTATCGCCGTCTGCAAGGAAGCCTCTTTTGATCTCACCAAACAAGACCTGAGACAATTTGAGAATTTCGGTGTGGGGTAACCCCTCGAATCAAAGTCGAAAAACTCCGCTTCCTTGGCCAGAATCACCACCACAGACCGTATAAGCGGTAACATCGTATAGCTTTTACTCGAAGTTACCATCCTGCGCTTCTTGACCACCGGTTGAATAAAACCCATATCCACCAACTCCTTCAGAATATCACCAACTGAATTGTCATCATTTCCAACTGACTTGTCTTTACTATTTGAAGAGTCAATTAACCCTTCCCCAACCCACCAGCGATACATGACCCTCTTCTTGATCTTAGCATGCTCAGGAAACACAGCAAAACACAGCAGACACAACTTTGATCGGGCATCAAGCCGCTTATAGGTGGCACGTAAGTCCTCATAAACTGAACTACCAAGGAATTTCCGCTCTACCGCTAAGTCAGGCATTTCTCCATTGTCGCCAAACTCATCCGCCACTTGCTTGCCCCTGGAAGCATCGGAGGTCGAGGACAATAGCTTGTGGGAAGGGGGGATATGAAGCTTCAACTTTGTAACTATTTCGGCGAGATCAGAGAGCTGATCTTGGATCTTCCCCGAATCGCCATGGGTAGGTGCTTGCTCTGAACCAAGGAAGGCCGCCTTCTTGCTTCGCTCGAAGAGGGTCTTGATCAGCTTGCCGACACTGTCCTCGATCTTCCTATTCTTGTCCAACGCGTCCTTGACATAACTGAGGTCTCTGATAAGCCTCTCAATCTGATAAAACGCCTGATCATCGTGAAGAGAATCGTTGGCAGCTTCCTTGCCGTCGCTGATGGTTTTCCTCAAATTCTTCTCATTCTTGCTGGAGTTGCCTCCTCTGCCGTTGCTGCTGCTTCCGTCTCTGCGGCTCTCGACGGGCTCACTCCTCGTTCTGCTGATGTCGTTATGAAGGCCACCGGCTTTCCAGTGGACTTGGGCCTTCTCGTTGTTCCGGGGTGGAAGTCGCTGCTTCACTTCAGAGAAGTGGGAAAGCAGAGAAGGGATGATCCTTTCGATGGCCTCAACAGTCGGGATTGGGTCGGAGACCACTAGGAGGGAGAGATCTGCGTGTGAAGCTAACGACATGGCTGTTGAGGAGCGACGAGGACTGGCCGACAGAGAGAACCCAAAATGAAAGCAGATGGAGAGAACAGAACATGACTTGACTTTTCGTCAAGCTTCTGCCATGAAGTGAAGCAGACGACAGGAGCAGCTCTCTCTCTCTCTCTCTCTCTCACGCCCTCGTGAAAAATGAAAATCGAGTGCAAAGAGCATCGCGGCACAGCGAGTCAGTGACTCTTCTCGAATCAAAAGTCGTCGGGCAACGACGTAATCGCAGCTAAGGCATGGGGTGAATCTTTCTTTCCACTTTTGCTCAGGACCTATCTATTCCCTTAAGCCTCGTTAGGACCACATGATTACTGCTTGAGAATATCTGCAACTCTGAATTACGATAATGAATGGCTGAAATGGCAGTAATCGCCTCCGCGTCTATAAAATATCCGTGGGTTTTGACCAAGTCAAAAGAGAGAAATGTAAAAAAGTAAAAATATAAAAATAAAATAAAAGAAGTGTTGAAAGTCACAGAAGAGGAAAAAAAGGGGGAAGGAACGTTTGGCTCCTGTCTTTTTAACCGAGGGCTCACGCAAAGAGCAGGGGAAGGAAAGGAGATAGAAAGAGAGGGATGAAAGAAAGACGAAGAAAGAAGGGCCTATTTGCCACAAATGTCTCGTCTCACCAAGCCGATTCGACTTCGTAAGAAACGCTCAATAAATACTTGTACCCCTCATTCGTCTAATTAGAACAGTTTTTGGAGTTAGGTCATATATTCAAAAATCTTGAAAAAACGAGCCTCAAAATTCGATTTTTGAGTTATCTAGCTATGGAATTTCTTGGGAATGGTGGATCGTGACATAGTAGAGTCGTGGGACTCGACGGTCATTGATTTGAAACAACAGTTTTGTGGGAGCGACGTTTTAGGATTTCGTGTACGAGTTCCGCGTTGCGTATAAATTCAAATAATCGCTTTGAGTAAGTAATTTATTGACGCGTGAGAGTTATTTTATTAGCATTTAAGCTTAGTTTAGCCGAACTATAGTTGAGATAGCGCTTTACTTGGTTTTGATGTTATTTCTCGCTTATATTATAGGATTGCAAAATCGTTGATTCGAGCAAGTCTTGTTGTTTAATTGTAGGCATTTCCAGATAAGTGGTGCTATCGCCTTTTTGAATTTGCAAAATTATATTTTCAAAATGAAAAGTATGAAGTATATTAAAAAAATTAATGGATCGAGCATTTACTACTTTTTATTCATTTGAAAATGGTTTAAGAAACAAATTATCGATGGTGTTGTGACAATTTAAAAGTGTGTATTACGATGAGAATTAATATATGGAATGGGTTCTTTGATGATTTGGGAAACATTTAATGAGAGAGACGTTTCAAAATATTACTCGTTTATGAAATAAATTTTATAATGGTGTGATAAATGCATTGTGAAATATATATATTATATATATATATATATATATATATATATATATATATACACACATATATATTTTATCTAATGAACGGAGTTGGAAAATATGATATAGTTTGGGTTTGCAAAATCTTTTCGAGAAAGAATCGCGTTTTCTTGAGTATAGTTTATAAAAAGGTGATTTAATTCAGTATGTGAAAGGGATCTATGATAAGGATTCTCAATTGATTTTGTGAAGAGAATTGATTTATGAAAAGTTATGTTTTGATTTGTGAAGCCAATTGTGATGTGGACCAAGAAAGCATTAAGTGTTATATAATAACGTAACTTCATGAGAGTCATCTATAGAACCTTGTACCATTGATATGTGATGATAAGGGACAATCTACCCAACCAATAAAAATACCTTCTCTTTGATGCTTCATTCCTCTCTTTCGCGTTGGAAAATGAAGGTGATGTGTCTTCTTCTGCAGTGAGTTTCAAGCTGTGCTTTGATTTTGGTTTTATATCCGAGAGTGTTCAATGCCTTATAATCCCGCGTTGAAGTATCCTCGCTTACAATTCTTTTCATTCGGAAACATCCTCTCGAGCTCTCATCGGTGGCAGAAATGAGCTTTCCCGGCAAATTGATCCTAAATAAAAAGAAAAAAGCAATGTAATATGCTGTTTACAATGTTTGGCTAATTTGTCGGAACCCGTGGACAGTTGATGGTGGAATTCTTCTAGGAGACATCAACATTTAGACTGACAATAGTCATATTAATGTAATATACAAGTATTCTCATATTGAATGTCACAATGACTGCTCCTCACAATTATCTTGATAGCAAGGGCTTAAACTCTGTATCATATAACTGCAGGGAAAGCAGGGAATCTGGCTCAAGTTGCCTCTGCAATTGTCCGAACTTGTTCCAATTGCTGGGAAGGTACTTCGCTATTCCTTTATCATACGTAAGTTACACAATTTCAACCACAAAACCGAAAAAATTTCACACAAAGCTACTCTGTGAACGGCCCCTGCAGATTCTTACATATGTGTAGCCCTGATAGATTATTTAGTTCAAAAGTAGTGATATCGCCACTGACAACCCATTTTACTCCTCTTGCGTGTGATTAAAGGAAGGATTCAGATACCACCCCACAGAAAAAAATTACGTGATGTTGATGTACTGGTTACCGGAAGGGCCATGCATGCTTCCTGGCAACGCTTCTCGTTAAGTTGGTGTTGGAGGCCTCGTCATCAATGACAAGGGCGAGGTACAATGTTTTCTCTGATAAATTGGAAGAGTAGATGATGCTACCTAATTCATGAAATCACAGCTGAACTCGGTGAACTAGTCCCAGCGACAGTCGTGCTTATATACTATTTATGTTGATATTGACATTGATCATATAAAAAGACATTAACTTTTGTCAAATATATCAAACTCAATGTATAATTTGATCCCACCTTTTTTAGGAATATGATTTTTAAAATAAAAACTTATCCTTTGACATTGACCCACATTTTCTCTCTTGAACAATGGTTATTCCACCGTACGGTTTTTGACGTTCATACATTTTCGATGACAACCGCCCATTGAAAACCGCCTTAATGGAAGGCAATTTAAAAAAAGACGATCGACTATTTTCGTAAGAGTAAGACAGAAAATACACCATCAATACGTGAGGAGATTGAATTAGTAGAGTATGCCCATAATTGCTATCAAATTGCTGTCGAATCTCTGCAGCACACAAACTTTAAACAATGGCTAGAGGTCAGATTTATTTTACGTCATGTTCTTCCACATGCGATTCTAATTGATGGTTGAATTCTATTCTGCAATACATGATTAAAATCGCTCAATCTGTCTAACACATTAAACATCTTTTATGTCCCCTTCACCTTTCTCCTATGCAATAGAAAACCAACTAGATGCATGAAGAAGTATTGCCAGCCAAGAGTAGAATAACACTTAGGTCTCCATCCGGGAAAGAGTTAAAAGATAGTTTAATTCTTTTAAATTGTCTTAATGATTGTACCATCTAACCTTATCATCTTGGTTTTGTGAAACGTTGTTTCGGCTCCTAATCTTCTGTTTGCAATTTGGTGCCTTTAGGGCTCTGAACCCACATCTTTTCGAATTGCTCATGACATCTCTTTCTTTATAAACACGCGGGTCCTGACTTTTGGCCTTGTCGCTTTCAACGTCATTGAAGTTTGCTCTCCAAATTCAAATTTTATTCTTCTTTTTGGTCGCCTTCACCCTCTCTTGGCTTCTCCTTGGTCCTATCATGTCTCAATCATACGATCCCAATACTTTCTTTGCCCATCTTGAACAACTGTAGTCACGAGAGTGTGCGAACAATGCTACCTGTCACCTTAGAGCTCCCTAGAAGAGGCAAGCAACGAAATAGTTCTTGGCCATGTCTCTAAACACCAGTACCTCCTCCCTTCCTTTATGAATGTTTCCCTCGACACGTAGAAGAACCCCTTCCGTTACAAAGGGATCATCATATTGAGTACGTATGGAGTCCCGCTTCTCAAAAGCTTAGGGCTTTCTACCCTTTCAATCGACTCTTCTTTGAATGGTATATTAGACTCAAATATGTCAAATACAAGATATGGCGCAAAGCTCGAATCGACAGTCCTAGAGTTTTATACCTTTGACTGGAAGCTTAATGATGAACTTTTAGGGAGCCTCGTAAGTTTCTAGTCACCTTCGATCAACTGTTTTTTCCTTAGTTCTGGCTCTATGTGAGTAACTCTTCTGGATGTGCATGCTCTTACTGGCCAGAGTCCATAGGGTGATGACCTTAATGACATCGATCCTACGACGTGCCCCCTTTTTTTTTCCGCAAGGCGTTGATCTTTCTTATACCCATTTTCAAACTTCTTACACCCGCCGGACGGATGATGTCAAAGATGACGAGCACGTGGCTTTCCTCCTTTACTAGTTGTCCAAGTTTGTCTTTTGCCATCCTTCTCTTCAAATGGCTCAAGAGCTAAGAGGTTTGGCTTTTTATCTCTCACAAGGCAAGCATATAACTATGGGTCATCTTGCCCTAGCCGCTTTCTATCGGGATCTAAGTTTCGCCTTCATTGCTATGGGTGAATCCACTGCTGGAGTCTTCTATGACCCCTTTTGGATTCTTCAAGCGTGGGTCAAATTATATTTCCCATCCTTATATTCTGACTCCAAGAATCCTCTCCCGATAGGATACAAAGCCGAGACGTTTTATCCTGAGAGCAAAGGAGCACAGTTGTTAAGCTTCCGTCTTCGTTCTATCCCTAAGGGGTCTTTGTCCTTCTAGTCTACTATGTTTCCTTGAACACCGACGATTTTAGCCCACTCTCTGGTTCGGAGTTTATCTTCATTTTCTTTTTCATCTGATCCAAGGATACCCAAAAATTATGGCATTATGTCTTGATTGCATTTGATCAAACATTGAGGTTATCTCTTAAGGGGAAGTCAAAGTTGGGTGTGAAGATCTATTCCCCTAAGTATTGAGCTCGGCAACTCATGTTGTCTCAAGGCATTCTGATTGTTGCCCCTACTTTATGGATTTCCCTTTCGATGAGAAGCATCACTTCGGGGTAAGCAAGGCATCTGACCCTTTTGTTTGCAGTCGTGTGGTCACCCACAAGATACTTTGTGGTTATACAATCAAGCCATTTAGTCTTGCCCCGAGTATTCTCAAAAGCTTTACCACTTGGTGGAGGAACTACCGAGAATCGTTTTTTGCTGATGACTTTAATACCATTCTCTGTAAGGTTACCTCCAGAAACCTTTTGCCGATGTCGTTAAGCCTTCGTCCAGGTTATCTTCTCCCCCACCTCATCGGGTACCAAAAAAGGCTTTAGATCTAGGTACTACCCCTCTTTTTATCTTAGTGACTTTGGCCTTTATCATGCCCTGGTCTTTAATGCTTGATGCTGAAGCTATCGACTCAGCTGCATCAGCCCACTCTGCATCATCATTGCTCATTCAAGCCAAGATAGAATTTGGGCATAACGTGCTTTAATGGGTCAAGACTAAAATTTCCAACTAAAGTGGTATCAAACCATTCTTACCGAAGAATCAATACCGACGATCAATGAGTTATCGAATTCTCGGTATGATATATTAGTCATTAATTTCTTGTTACGCTTTACCAATTGCTGATCTCGAAGTTTATCAACAACATTTCAATGAGAGGCCATTCTGAATAACTTCCTTGGTTATTTGATGAAGTTTTAGGCTAGGTTGCACGGACACTCTCCGGGACCCTCCGTGTCGTGTCCGACACTCCGACACGCTCCGACACATTCTAACACGTGGTCAACGCGTGTCGGAAAATCCGACACGCAGTCAACTGCCTTCGACATGCTTCAAAACGCGAGTCGGAAATTCCGACACGTGATTCCGACACGCATGGGGTTATTTTTACAAATTTTCAAAACTTATGGGGTTTAAATATAAATATATAAAATAATAAAATAAAAACTAAAACAAATTTTCAATACTCGTTTGAAAATGTTGAGATGCTTGAAATTGCAAATTCTTCACTTAATGAGCCGGAGATAGAGTCTTTTTTTTTTTTTTTTTCAAAAGAAGTGGATAATGTGGATGAATAACTTTTTGTTATATTTGGTGATGGAATGTTGATTTTTTTTTTTTTCTTATTGTTAAATTTTAAATTTAATAGTGGAACGTGGATTACTTGTTTTTTTCTCCAAGTTTTATTGATTATTACAATGAATGGCTCGTTTGGTTCAGCTTTTGAGGAATGCATTTGCCAAAATGCAAATACCTTTGGGTGAAGGAGGTTTTCCGAAATGCAAATATCGTTTGGTAAAATTTGCATTGAGATACAACTTTCGCCAAAATACCATTTGGTAAAATTTACATTTGTAAATAACTTTTATTAAATTAAAAAAAAAAAAAAAATCTATTTTTCTTTTCTGAAGTCCGGCCATCGGACCACCGGATCCGGCGGCCGGACAGTCGAATCCGGCGACTGGATGGCCGGATCTGGCTGCCTGGGTCGCGCGACCTCAGGCGACGATCGCCGGGTCGCGCCGGCGACCGGATGGCTAGATCGGCAGCTGGGTCATGCGACTTCGGGCGGCCGTCGCCCGGGGTCGCGCGACCCACGAGACCCCTAGGCGACTAGGCAACAGCCGCGTGCGACCCGGGCGACCGTCGCTGGGTTGCCCGACCCGGCGACCGTCGCCGGGGTCGCGCGACCTCGGGCGACCGCCCGGGTCGCGAGATCCGGGCTTCGCCTGAGGTCCGACGACGGTCGCCGAGGTCGGGCGACCCTCAAGCGGCGGTCGCCGGCGCGCGCCATCCCTTCGTCGGTGGTCGTCGGCCTCCGATCAGCAGCTTGGAGAGGTTGCAGAAGATGAACAGTAACCGAGCTACTTGCATTCCCAGGATGCAACTTGCCAATGCACCTCAAGAGCTCAATTGGGCTAAAGGCCTTTAGACTCCTTTGGAGATGCAATTGCATCTTGCCAAAGTCGCGCAAAAATACGAACCAAACGCATTTCCATTTGGCCAAGGGACTTTAGAGTCCAAATGAGCATTCCCAATGCTGAACCAAACAGGGTCGAAATGTAATTGAATTTGTCAAATTAAAATAATGAATGATATTAACAAATGTAGGATTAATTTTTTTAGTATAGATTAATTCTAGGCTCTTATTATTATTATTATTATTATTATTATTATTATTATTATTATTATTATTATTATTATTATTATTATTATTATTATTATTATTATTATTATTATTATTATTATTATTATTATTATTATTATTATTATTATTATTATTATTATTATTATTATTATTATTATTATTATTATTATTATTATTATTATTATTATTATTATTATTATTATTATTATTATTATTATTATTATTATTATTATTATTATTATTATTATTATTATTATTATTATTATTATTATTATTATTATTATTATTATTATTATTATTTAGTTATTTATGCATTTATATATTAAAATATTTATTAAATATATAAGTTATTTATGCATTTATATATTAAAATATTTCGGAATGTGTCGAAATTCTACTTTTGAAAAATAACGTGTCGTGCGTGGTCGTGTCGTGTCGTGTAATGTGTCATGTGTTCGTGTCGGTGCAACCTAGGTTTTAGGATATATCTTCGGGTCAAGGTGGGAGCACAAATTTTACAAAGTTGAAAAATCAAGAATACAAGTTCCCAAGTCATTAAAATGCATCTCTATTTTCCTAAGAGTCTTTATTATTATGTAAGTTTCAAGAGTTCAATTTCTAAGTTCTCAAGTCTTTAATTGTAGGCTAGTTCCCATGCCTATTTATTACTTTTTTTATTTCCTAAGTTGTATCCATCTCATAGATGGAGGAATCCTCTTAATTGTAACCAAACTAGATTTTAATGAATGAAATACTTGAGATTTCCTCTCCCAGAGTGAACATCTTTGGGGAGTGGATAACTCCTAGGGATTACTCCTAGATGGTGAGCCAAGAAGCACTTTATTTTTGGTTGGTGGTTTTCCTTTAGGTCGTGGTCGTAAACTTCTCCTATCCGGAAGTCCTTTATCTTTGACGGGTGATTTGTCTTTTAAGCCTTGGTGGTGAACTTCGTTTATCCGAATCTTCATCTTAGGTTGGTTGCGCATCCTTTACACCTTAGTGGGATCGTAATCTATCTTTTATTTTGCAATTCATCCTTCAATATCCATCCCCATACACCCCATTCTATCCTGCTCTTATATTTACCCGTTGAAACCATCCTCATAAACACTATAAAATAAACACTTAACCACTAAAATCTCACATCCCGGAATCACTCACCCACGTACACATCAATGCTTTTAGTGCCTTGTTTCTAGTGGCTCCTGAACAAGTATCTACCCCTCGGACTAGGATGCATTCGTCCAAATCCATTCCTGAGATTCCAACTGCACAGTCTGTACCACCAGCTAGTTTGACCTCTAGCCTCTATTGTCGACGTTGTTATTGCAACATTATCATAGGTAAAAAGCCATTCTTCTACTAGTGGTCCTGCACCTTCAATTCCTCTTGTTGCTGAAGCTTCGACATTACCCCCCTCAAAACCATCAACTCTCCAAGTCCTACGGCCTTTCTTGCTATGGAGCCTATTTCTTCATCTTCTAATTGTTGAGAAAACTTCTATTAGATTTTGAAGTTAACAAAATTTTCTATTTCTCTTCTTATCCTGAGGTATACTAGACTTCTGTGGAATTTTATAAAAATCTATCTTACATCAGAAGTCTACCCCACTCTGACGAAAACCCAGACTAAACTCAAGTGAAGAACGAAGAAATAATCAAACTCAGGATTATTGTTCTTCCTTCAAGGATTCAGTATGAACAAGATATATCTGGCTTTCTGGTTGAAAATCTCACTTACCTTTTTGGATATTATTGATGAAATCAATCACGGATTTGTAAAATCAATTTGGAAGACAAGTTTTTTTTAAAAAAAAATTTACTTATGGAAACCAAGATTCTGATTGTATGGGCGACTAGGATCATCGGACTTTCATTTCAATCTTCAAACGGCTCAAGATCTCTTTGATTGATTCTGTCCAACGGGTTGATTAAAAGAATTCCTCTTGATGGTGCCAACGGTCATAAACGCATAGAGGAGTATTTAAAGAGGTTTTTCGGTCATTTGCAAGAGTGCGTGAAAGCTAAAATTCCAAAGTCTGAAACTTCCCAAATCACTTATTATTCATCAATAGTGCTCATACGTGTATTCGAAAGAAAGAGAAACACTAAGGAGTGACTTAGTGAGAGAAAAAGAAACTCTTTACTGAGTAGTCAGTGTTATATTGCTATAATTCTCTTTCGATTTATAGTGAAATCCAGTCAGAAGATTGTTAGCATAGGAGAGTGGACGTAAACTTAATTTAAACTGAATCACTATAAATCTTGTGTTCATTTTCTCTTTCCTGAACTCCTTTAATTTATTTGCTGTGATATTTTTCTGAGTTTTGCTATTTTTTTAAAAGATCTTATCTAACTTTGAATCTTTATCAAAAGTCAATTGTCTAACAGACTCAATTTAAAAGAAAAATATTTTTACGCATCTTTAAATAAATATGTTTTTACACATATTCACCCCCCTCTAGGTGTTTATACTAGCTCTTTCACTAATAGAGTAAGTGGGCCCTCTTCGGCACTAGAGGAGTCCCCATTAGAGTTAATTTTTCCCCCAGAGCAGGGAGCCTGTCGATTCTTCACTTTCTCCTGCTCTCGGTGGACACGAGCGTAATGTACTCCCAAGGTAGATCCTCTCATCGCCGGCTTGGGAAGGCTTAAACGTGGGTTCTTCTCCTACCGCAGACTTGACACCTTTCTTGTTGATTGCTATCTTTTCGGCCTATTGTCCACGGATTCTCATACGTTGGGCCTGATTACTCTTGTTCATTTCCAAAGCCCAATAAGCCAATTTTGGTGCCAACAGGTCGCCATCTGGGATTCCAACCACAGTTTACGGGTAACCAAGATGATGCAAATTGATTCGATTCAAGAATTGAAGGTTATTTTACATGGCCAGCTTGTTCTGCTCGGATGATGTGCTGTACTCTGGCAATTAGTCCTTCCCCAATCATATTCCAGCTATTCGAAATGTCAAAATCTATGAGGGGAAAAAAATTGCATGGCCTTCACTGGAACAACAGTGGATGGAATCCAGTTTGTGTACTCGAACATGTTGGTGTCGCAAGTTAGAGCTTATCAAAGGTTAGTTAGGGGCAGGGCATACAAGAAATTCGTATGGAAAGAAAAAGATAGGAACAAAGAGAAATTTATGACCTGCCATTATTCAGGAGAGCAGAAGTCAACAAAACATATAAGTGTGCTCGTCATCTTATGGAGATGAATAGTACATACAAACACCTTCAACTATGCAATAAGATGAAAATGGAAAGGAAGTTCACGAACGGTGATGATCGTTACACAGAAAGGAGAAGGGCCACATCTTCTAAGATGTTCATTTCACTCCGTGCCATGGGTGACATGCTTGCAGCTTTCTGCACTTTCCTTCCTTCCAATAACAGTATCGCCAACTTAGCTTTCTCCGCAACGAGCAGCAAGTTTATTATATTCACCATCTCACACGCACGCAGATATGTAGAATATATACAGTGAAATTAACTTTACCAGGAACCTGAAATCAGAAGGCATGCAATCAATCCTTCTGAAAATTTCATAAAAGAAAAGACCTTAAAAAGAAAGAGCTGTCAGCCGTACTCTCTGCTTGCCAAGACCTTGCCCCTGCTAGTATTCATGCTTGCGACGTCAATCTCTTGTAATTGCTTTCTGCTCTTTCAGCCACACTCCATCTTTGTCGCATGGGAACAAGGTGAGCCTCGGGCAATCAATCATCTGCAAGCACACTAAAGCTGGAAATAATTGCCGCATTTCCCTCCAATCCATTGTCAACTCCTTCAAATACTTCAAACGCATAGTCTTGACTCTCCACTTCTTATCTTCTCGAACCTGACCCAAATGATGGAGATAGCCTCCTCTGACATACAGAGACTCGAGCTTCTCAAGCTTCTCGGGCATTAGCCATTTAGGTGGTGTGATCGAAGGGTAACAAAGCAGGTCTAGTTTCTCCAAATTTTCAAAAAGTTTCGGCTCATCGGCTGTTGGTTTCGGGGTAGCGCATTTCTTGAATGGAAGTAATTCAGCGATGCATTTGCTTTTGATTGGGTCATCAGTGGCTGACTCTGTACCTTTATCCTTTTCTGAGATAGAATTCTCACCCCATTCGATTGTCAATTTGCGAAGCTCATTAAATTCTTGAAGAGTCCTCAACTCCTTCTCTGTTGGGAAAGACTTCCTGCTTGTGCGAAAGCCCAATTTCCGGAGTTTCTTGAGCTTGGCCAAGTCATTGACAGTACAATAGCTTCCCCTTTTGAGATCACTAACCACAAACCCCAGAAGCACTTCAAGCTTAACAAGTGAACCGAGCCCTTTGGGCATGTATTCAAGCAAGTAGCAATCAGAAACATCCAGGACTATGAGCTCTTTAAGGGAACGTATTTCATCCGGAAGTGACTCAAGGTTGTGACAAGCTCTAAGATCCAAAATCCTCAGATTATAAAGCTTCCCAATCGAGTCGGGTAGCTCGGTGATTCTAGATATACCCTGAAGGCTTAATAACTTCAGATGTTTCATATTCTTCATGCCCCGGAGGAATTCTGTGTTCTCGACTTCGATATGCTCTTTCTTTGACCCCCGCCAGCTTCCCAGTGAGATAGAACTTATATTTTTCATGTCTGAGAACCATTCCACCTTGATATTTAGGTAAGGCTCGTTGACATTAATAAAAGTACGCAGCTTTTCCAAATTCGACCCTTCTATCGCCGTCTGCAAGGAAGCCTCTTTTGATCTCACCAAACAAGACCTAAGACAATTTGAGAATTTCGGTGTGGGGTAACCCCTTGAATCAAAGTCGAAAAACTCCGCTTCCTTGGCCAGAATCACCACCAGAGAGCGTCTAAGCGGTAACATCGTATAGCTATTACTCGTAGTTTTGCGCTTCTTGGACACCGGTTGAATGAAACCCATATCCACCAACTCCTTCAGAATATCGCCAGCTGACTTGTCTTTACTATTTGAAGGGTCAAGTAGCCCTTCTCCAACCCACCAGTGATACATGACCCTCTTCTTGATCTTAGCATGCTCAGGAAACACAGCAAAACACAGCAGACACAACTTTGATCGGGCATCAAGCTGCTCATAGGTGGAACGTAACTCCTCATAAACCGGACTACCACGGAACTTCCGCTCTACCGCTAAGTCAGGCATTTCTCTATTGTCGCCAAACTCATCCGCCACTTGCTTGCCCCTGGAAGCATCGGAGGTCGAGGACAATAGCTTGTGGGAAGGGGGGATGTGAAGCTTCAACTTTGTAACTATTTCGGCGAGCTCAGAGAGCTGGTCTCGGATCCTCCCCGAATTGCCGTGGGTAGCCCCAGGTGTTTGCGCTGAACCTGGGAAGGCCGCGATCTTGCTTTGCTCGAAGAGGGTCTTGATCAGCTTGCTGACGCTGTCCTCAATCTTCCTATTCTTGTCCAGCGCGTCCTTGACATAACTGAGGTCTCTGATAAGCCTCTCAATCTGATAACACAGATGATCATCTTGAAGAGAATCGTCAGTAGTTTCCTTGCCGTCGCTGTTGCTTTTCTTCGAGTTGTTCTTATTTTTGCCGGAGTTGCCTCCTCTGCCGTTGCTGCTGCTTCCGTCTCTGCGGCTCTCGATGGGCAAACTCCTCGTTCTCCTGATGTCGCCATGAAAGTCGTCAGCTTTCCGGTGGACTTGGGCCTTGTCGTTGTTCCGGTGTGGAAGTCCCTGCTTCACTTGAGAGAAGTGGGAAAGCAGAGAAGGGATGATGCTTTCGATGACCTGGACAGTCGGGATTGGGTCGGAGACCACTAGGAGGGAGAGATCTGTGTGCGAAGCTAACGACATGGCCGTTGAGGAGCGACGAGGACTGGTTGACAGAATTCAAAATGAAAGCAGATGGAGAGAACAGAACAAGACTTGAGTCATCGTCAAGCTTCTGCCATGAAGTGAAGCAGACGACAAAAGTAGCTCTCTCTCTCTCTCTCTCTCTCTCTCTCTCGTGAAAAAATGAGTGCTAAGAGCATCGCGGCACAGTGAGGCGGTGACTCTTCTCGAATCAAAAACTGTCGGGCAAAGGCACAATCACAGCTAAGGCGTGGGGTGAATCTTTCTTTCCACTTTTGCTCAGGACATGTCTATTCCCTTAAGCCTCGTTAGGACCAGATGATTACTCCTTGAGAATTTCCGCAAATTCCGTACTATGAGTTAGGACTATGAATGGCGGTAATCACCTCCGCTTCACAGAACATCGCTGCCGAGAAACAGAGATCAGCGAGATGCCAAATTCCCAAGATTGTGGATGCCAAATTCCCAAAATTGTGGATGCTGCTTTTCGGTCTGCAGCCTTTTAAAAACACATGGACATGACATCCATCCACGTTTCTGAGTAAGAGAGAAGCTACCGGCGCAAATGCACAGCCTGTTAAGTCGTTTTACACAGTTTCGTATCGTTCTTTATCGTAGTATGGATGGACTGTGTTCAGCGAATGATATTCTTCGCTTCGTGCCTGGTGTTCTCTAGAAAATGGCGGTCGGCTACTTTTCTATGTTCTAGGCCAAAAGCGATCGCTTGTGCTTCGCTCTCAATGCGAGAGATGCTTTTCCAGATTGATTGGTTGAGGCCTCGTATTTGTCAACATTCGCATGCTGCTTTTACTTATGTTATTAGTGGTCACTTATTAAATGATTAATCCTAGGAACTTCACGTGAAATCATGATTAGAGAGGCACAATTTACAAACGTGAATTAGAAAAAAGCGCAAAACGCAGCAATCGGGTTGCATTTTACTCGAGTGCAGACTCTCTCTCCCTAAAAAAGATAGATTTTTAAGTATTCCCGGACGCACTACGCATTATTGTTTGCTTCTTTTATCTTCTTTCAAAACGATAACATCAACCCGTGCCGATAATTGATTATCAAAGGTCATATCACACTGCGAGTGCACTTGGAATTCATCTCGTTGGGAATGTTCTCGATCATAAAAGATTTCATTTTCCATTAGCAGTGGGTGACGACTGATTCGTCCATGGACAAGTAAAATCCCGACATGACTCCTTTTCAAAAGACAAATCGCTCATAACTTCATAAATTATTTTGCTAGATCCACCGCCATTGTTTAGAATATATTTACGCATATATCCCTGGACCAATGACAAATATGTCAGGAGTAAATTTTGTGACCGAATTCTCAACCATCCAATGATTCCTAATTTGAAAAGGAGAGGGTGATTCTTCTCATCTTCTGTTCCTGGTCGTTGAATTCCGATAAGTTCGCCAGACATAAAGGGGCATGTCGGCCAGAAGCAGGCTGGTTGATAAGACTGTTGGGGGGGACTCGGATACGAGGCAAGGAACATGAAATTCCGCATCACCAAAGGTTTTCTTTTCTGGTAAGACAAGCCATTTCCGAGCAGCACAAGGGAACATTTGACAAATCTGCCGATTCGGGCAAATTCCAATTGCGGCATTTGGATTCATAAAGTCGTATTTAGATGCAGCAGCAGCAAAGTTTTCCCCGATTTTGCAATGACATTCCATTAGTAATCCCTTGAAAATTGATCTACTCCTGAAATCGAGTATCCTATGACTAGCGTTGACGCAAGAATTTTGGTTAGAACTACTGCATACCAATCTTTGCATAACTTTTCAGGACAGATAACGAAGACTCTGCATACGCTTTTGCTCAGGAACGCAAGACGAAACAGAGAGTAAATATGGTGTAAAGCAAAGAGATTTTTCCCTTAAGAGCCGACCCTAGTCAGATAGAATTTGTCGTCATACAATTCGATGAAAGACTGGAAGTCAAGATTCAGATCTAAACCCAGAAGAGAGTGGGGACAAGGTACGGGAGAGAGGGTCAAATATACCACAAAAACATCACATAAAAGACCCCACCATATCCCAATCCCAACCACCGTATCTTTGGACTTTGCTTTTGCCCCATCCCCATATTTTTACTATTTTTCACATACTTAGGTACATCCCAACCAGTACTGCATCCTAAAAAGGCTATGAAGACATCCTCAAGTTGACCAAAATGTCCTCCCCGAAGTCACGTCCTGGGCCGGAGAGCCCCGTGCGAGACCGGGCCGGGCCGCGCGGCCCATGGCATCATGGGCACGGGCTCCCGATGGTGGGCGGGCCTGCCGCCGCCGCCGGCGGAGGGGGGCGGCGGTGCGGCCGCCGCGACGCGCTCGCAGGTGGGGCAGACGGTAAGGGTGGTGGGAGGGGGCATGTGCATGTAGAACTGAGGGGAGAGCTTGAGAGCGCGCAGCTCCTGGACCTCCTTCTGCAGCCGCCGGTTCTCCTCCGTCAGGTTCTCGCAGCACCTCTTCAGGAACTCGCAGTCTATCTCCGTCTGCTTCAACTTGGTCCTGCAAATCCACGCGACATGGGTAAATGTTCAGTGCGGATCGAAATGCTGCACATCTCCATCTAATGGTTCTGCAAATCCGTGTTTTACTAAGGAGATAAACAAAGTTACTGACGAAATCATTAGAATACGTTGAGAAAAGTACCATTTTCGACCGCATTTAAAATATTTACCAACCACGTACACAAAGGAAAGATCCCATTATTTCAAGATCACGTCTTTATGTTATATGGAATATTCAAAGAAATGGATTTTTTTTTTCTGCTCACCGTGCTCTGCGGTTCTGAAACCAGACTTCTACTTGTCTAGGTCGCAGGCCTAGCTGCTTAGCCAACGCCAGCTTTTGCTTCTGATCCAACAAAGACGGAAAAAACCCGTCAATCACAGCCTCAATTACCGAGCAGAAAAGGAGAGAAAGGGCAGAAGACTCGGAAGTCTGAAAGCCAGACAAGCAGAAGAAGAAAAGTTGCCTTTATCATTTTCTCGGCACTTTCCCTCATTTTCTCAGCGACCAAACAACGCCCTTTTTCTCACTGCCCCCCCAAAAGAAAACCCAAAACTCGTGCGGGGAAATGCGAAAAACTTACGGGATTCAGAGTGTTGTGCTCTCGGAAGCTCTCCTCCAAGACGGCCGACTGATCCTTGGACAGCCTCAGCTTCTTCCTCGAGTTCTCGCCGTCCTCCTCGTCGCTGCCTCCGCGGCTGCAGTCCCTCTCCGCCTCGTTGTCCTCCCCGCCGCTGACCATCTCCCTCTCGCCCCTCTTCCCGCTGACGCTCGAGATAGTGCTGTTCGGCGACGACACCCCCGCCTCCTCCTGCTCCTCGCAGTCCGCCGTCGACGGCGGCGGCCGGTTCACGTCGATGCCCCGCAGGGATGGCCGCGCATCCGCCTCCGAGATCCGATCTGCATGCGAGACGTTCGGTCAGAAAACTTCGAAACGAAGAAAGTTCCCCCCTTTTTCCCTTTTTCTTCCCCCCCTGCGAGATCTGTTCAGACATAGAGAAGGCCACCCACCTAATGAAGCGAAGGTCTCGCAGTCGCGGTGAGATGGCTTGTGGAGGTTGAACCCGAAAGGAGAGAGGCCGAGCTGGGAAGGCCGACTGCTGTCGGAGAAGCTCAAGCTCAGAGACAAGCCCAGATCTTCCCTCTCCACCATCATGCTCCCTCGATTTCCCTCTTCGCCTCTTCTCCAGGCAAAACAGAGAACGTCCGCAAGAGCAGCCGGAACTAACCAGAACCCGTTCCTTCCTAGGGGATTTCGCTTCCTTTGAGGCTGAAAGATTGAAGATTTAGTCCTTTTTCTTGGTGGGTGCGTGCAAAAGTTCAGAGAGAGAGAGAGAGAGAGGGAGAGAGAGGGGTAGAGAGAGAATGGGTTTTGATGGGGCTGAGAGAAAGTGGTGGATTTGCAGGTTTTATATAGGAGGAGGAGAAGAAGGTGGAGGAGAGGATGTGAGAGGAGGAGGAGAAGAGTGGTGTGTAAGTCGAGCCATGACTACTTTGTCAGCAGGGACATCCTCAAAACCTTAAAAAGAAAATGAAAAAAATAGAACTAAAATATTCTGACTCCACTCGGTTTGTCCCGTTTCGACTTTTCGTTTTTCCCAAGTTTGACCTTGACCACGGTTGAAGTGGCAATCGGACCTAATGATACTTACTTTTGGTAAGTGAATGTTTACATGGAGAAAAAAATATTACATGTGAAATTTCAAATATAAAATCAATTTCAACCGACGAAGCAACTATGGATTCAATCATTCGCCTAAGTTACAGTATGCAACCATAGCATGACCGCACTGAATCCAAAATGATAGTGAAGAAATAAAAACATGCGCAAACCGTGAGGTCCAATTGAGAAAAATTTAACATCTTTTTAGGAAATCGATTTGATCGAAAGAGGAAATTCATGCGGATCGGATCGGACTAGCCAGCTGGACCGGTTCCATGTATGAGACGATTCTAATGGGATTCCTCCGCGCAATCTCCACCAAACCCTAATGCACATAGTAACAGAATCGACCAAATCCAAACGGCATTAATGGCTCCCACACATGGAATGTGAGCTACAGTCTTAAATGAACTCTTACCTAAACAGATCCCTCCCTCCCTCCCCCAATTAAAGAACCCCGTATCCGATATATCCGCATAATTCCAAAAATTTGCCCCACTGAAAATAATACGGTGGGCCCACTACCGACCAAATTACAATCGGACGGCTGATATCGGATTTGTGTAATTACGAGGGGTGGCCCGCTTGTGGTTCTTTTGCTCCATTATTAGGGGCAAAAAGGCCAGGTCAGTTGAGCTAGGGAGGGAAATGAGGGCCGTCGGATGAGGGGGGGCGGATTTATGATAGGACAAAAGCTAGAAATTACAGACCCTGTAGTCGTTTTTGACATATTTTACACCTTTCGCGGTCGATATGTGTAGTTTTATTTTTGTAATAAATAACCAATTTAAAGCTCGTGTTTCTGGCAAAGGACGTAGTATTTCGATATTAATCGGGTAAAAATTATCTGGAAACGTTTCGATAATTGCTTCTTTATTTTATCATAATGCTATTTTACTTTTGAGGGGAAAGGGGGCCGTACACCTCTCTTTTTTTTAAATCTTTTTATTTGCTTACTGATCATTTTCCTGTGCGATTTTCCAATACGGGTGTGCTTGGACGAAGGTTGTCACTTTCCTTAAACTTTTGTTACGAGAAATTTTTTGCACAAGATTCACCCCCGGCGCGTGGGACTCGCCGCACGGGAACCAAAGCCGGAGTTTAGTTTATGGAAACTGAATAGGAAAAGAGCCGGGAATAATCTTAGATTTCAATGTATACTCAGATTGGTTCGTAGTTCGTATTATAACTTTTGTCGATTTACCTTTTTCATAATTTTTAAGTGATTGGTATTGAATATGGATGTAAATTTGGAACTTTCAAAATTAAAAAATATATTGTAATAAAGGCCCATATTTCGAATGAGTAAAATGATCTTTTATTTTAGATTGTGATGAATATAAGTTTTTTTTGTTAAAAATCTTTTCCACAGGTTTATACAGTCTTCATTTTAGCTATGTTTTTTTTTTGTGAAAAATAAATGATTGGGAAAACACTTTAAAAAAATAATGATATGTATCGTTCAAAATAATTAATCAATGGACATTGTCATCATTATATACAACAATTTATGTTTTCGTTCGTGCAATACAAGCAATTATTTTTACATTAATATAGTTCAAATTACTCATTTTCCTCGAAATAAACAAAATTTTAGTTTTTACTATTTTTTCAAAAATATTTATTGCACCTTTTCTTCAATTTGAAAACAAATGGACTCGAGCTGTTTCAACTGGAAGCAAGGAAAGCACATTCTAGAACGACACACGATTATGTTTTCAACGATATGTATTCGATAAGTAAAAATCGCGCTCACTTGTGCACTTCTTTGGAAATAATTTCCTGCCGCCATTTTCAAAAAAAAAAAAAAAAAAAACAATAGACCCATCGATAGAGTTACCAATTAAGAGCAGAATCGATTGTGTATTTATAGAGCAGAGGCGCGACAGAAATTCATCGACACGGTCAATCCCGACATGACCTAGCAAAAATGTTCAACGCATCCGGGAAATTAATGAGTCCCGAGGGAAGTGGAGCTCACGCGGGAGCGGCAGGCGAGTGTGAGCTTTGTTCCCCGAGACGAGAGTTTAAGCGTGGTTGAAAAGGGAACGAAGTTCCGTTCCGGGTCACGTCCGATGATTGCTCGCTCGCTCACGTGGACCGGCATGCCGTGCTGGAGGACACGTGCTCCCTCACGCCCCCGCCCCCACGAGCCCCACCCCCGCACGGCGGGCCCCACCATCACATTTCCCATCCCCCTGTCGCCCTGTCCCCTCGGTGCCCCGACACCCCACTTCGTCGCAATCATTTGACGGAACCACCCCCCCCGGCGCACTGTCCGTCCCCGCGCGTGCCGCGCACGCTCCCCGGCCCCATGCGTCCTCAGCCGTCGGATGCGTCCGCGTGGCGCCCACGCGCCGGAGCTTCGGGGGGCGGGGATTGCGTATCGCTAGCGGGCTATCTTTTCACGTCCGGGTTTTCGTGGGAATTCGTCCCACGTTGCCCCCGGGGGGGCTCGGTTACGATTTTACCCCCCGATCGGATGGGGAATTTACTTCTTAACCGGCCCCGGTCGCGACAACAATGATGACGGTGCTCGTGCAGTGGCCAGCGCCCGGTCGGTCCATTTCGAACATGACTTGTTCGCGATCCCCTCCTGCCCTTTTTACGATCCGCAATCATGAGGCGAAGATAATTTTGGGGTCCTGTTGTTCGTCTTCGATTCCTCATGGGCACGGAAATTAAAATAAAAAAGAAAATAAGAAAAAGTAAAGTCCCACGATCTTTTGCAAAAAATAATTAGTGATTTTTCGAGGCTATTTTATTAATTTCACGCCCCTCGGAAGAAAATTCAACTAATGAATCCAATGGAATCCTACACTAATTGTAAAGTAAGTGAATGTTAGGGTTTAGAGATTTTCAAGATGCTACAGTTGTCTCATGAGTGCTAATGATGGGGTTATCTCTTATTGCTTCTAATGCGAAGGATCAATTGTCCCATGTGTCATAGAGTTAGCTTACCAATCGAGTAGTAAACTTGTCATCATTGATGCTAGATATTTGTCAAACATCCTAGTGATGAGATTTTGTTTCCAAGACACTTTCCTTTTTTGTATAATATGCAATTGATATATTAGAAATCAAAGTATTATCTCGAGACATATGATCATCAAGTGCCCCGACAAAGTTGAGAGAATAAGTTTTATAAAAATTACATACCTACTATATGTCTTTCTCGAAAAAAACCTTCAACTTTAGGTCATTCCACAATTTTGCCTCGAACTTTATTTTATTTAAACTCAACTTTACTCTAATCTTATTTTTATCCCTATATCCAAAGTCGTCACGGGTTTCTTCATAATTATCAACACCAAAAAATTAGATTATATAACTACAAAAAAATACGAGTTTTTTTTTATCAAAAATGATGCGAATCTTCATTATAGATATCCTATCATCTCTTCTTCTTTTTCCAATACGGATCTCCTGCTGTTTATTTGTACCAAATCATCTTGTTTTTCTTAGTTAAAATCACGAGGTTAAAGATTTGCTTCCCTCGAAGATCAATCATGCAGCAGGATTTCTCGCCCCGAAAACCAATCACTTTCACAGAAACCAGATCACCATTGACTGACCAGCTTCATCGGAATCACACGAGATGGTTGGAATTCGTGGCATTCGAGAGACAAGGCAATAATTAAACATTACACGGTTTCCTACATTTTCTACGCAACAGCAGCCGCCCCTATTTCCCTCCCTTGTCTTCCTAGATTCTATCAATACCCGTCCTATGTCTAGCCCCTATCCCTAGCCTAGGAATGAAAGGGACTTATTATAATAAAAGGAGCTGCTAATGATAATTATTTGCAGTTGTCAATAAACTAACTTAACCTCCCATGATTAAAGGCAGCCCTTCGGTCTTCAATTATTAGCGTGATTAACAGCCTCCTTTGCTTTTCTCTTCTTGCGGCCAGGTAGGGGGGAAAAAGATCATAATTTTCTTGCACTTCCCTGGAAATGGGGAGCTACTCCAAGAAAAGTTTACTATTATTTAGAAACTCATCGAGAGCAACGCACGACATGTTTATCTTACCAACCTGACTTATAGGAGGCTGGAATTATTTTTTCAATAATTGCAACCCGATCGAGATTATCAACAGTCAATTAAGAGGTAGTCCGCACCATTCATCCCCTCTATACTAATTTTACGGTAGCACCTCTTCTTATCTTTGTGCTGATGTCAGATTTTTTCATAACATTTTTTATCTAGGTTTACTGTAATTTGAAATAAGAGTTGTGCGAATGAACTCGAAAGGCCAGTATGACGTCAGAGTATTTCGAGTAGATTTTTCGTGTTCACATGTTCAACTGCACTACTCGTTTAGAATTTCGTGTTGTTTTCTCGATATTATGTCATTTTTTTTTCCACACGCGATCGATAAAAGATGACGATCCTCTTTATTAATAAAGTAATGCCTTTATTTAGAAACTCAGCTGATTGCAATTTACCATCCTATTGGGTGATTGGCATCGCATTATTTTGAGCTAAAAGAAAAAGAAAAATAAGGAGGAGAAAATGGTCGCTTTCTTGGAAAGGTGTAAAGAGGAAGAGAAAAGGTGGGCGGGGGACAGGAGATGATGATGCACTAATTACGACAGTGTGGGATTATTATTAGGGGGGATAGATAACAGAAGTTGAAAAAAAAGAAAAAAAAAAAGGAGAGGGACATGATGTCGGGCGATGATTGAGTGTCCCCACGCACGCGTGCTAGGCTGTCCCACGTGTCTCCCCCACCAATAATTTCCCCAATTATCAAAACCACCTATCTCTCTCTCTCTCTCCTCTTTTACAAATATCTTTTTCTTCTTTTGCCTTTTTAAGTACGGGCGAGCAAATTTGACTAATCCCTACATGCAAAGGAAATCTACCCCATCCATGACGATTACGAGATATTTTAAATATTAAATTACGTATTCATTTAGTAATTTTAAATTTTAAATTAGTTATCGATGGTTTCACGAAATCTTGCAGACAAATTGATTCATGTGATTCGATAGTAATTATAGTAAGATATTATTATAGTCGATACCTCGATACCAAATATATTAAAGTCAAAAATATCTTTTCCCCCTCGCTTTCAATGACCTCTTTCAATTCGACCTTCACTGAATAATTAAAAAGACAAAAAAAAAAGGGGTACAACTCCCCATTTTCATTTTAGAAAGATACCATTGACGTCTTCACATCATAAACCAAACACTTGTTCAATTATAACAATTCATTTAGAATAAAGACAATCGTCGTATCCGTTCAAGTGTCATGTGATTATAACTCAATTCGATGTTGATGTTGACTAATCATGAGCCGTTGAAAGGAAAAAGTGATCTGAGTGATTTTCGTTTATCTCGAGATTTTAAAATTGTTAAAAAGGGTTCTTCTAAATGGCCAATTTCAATCGAAGCCTCAATTATTATTGTCATAGTTGTTTTTGGTCGAATTCAAAGCCTTTTAATCATGAGTGGTCAAAACTTTTCTTATCTTTTTTTTTTTTTTAACTTTTTTCCCCAATTATCTTTTTTTTTTTTTGCCTTTTTAGTATGGGCAAGCAAATTTGACTAATCTCTTCATGCAAAGCAAAAATATCCCATCCTTGACAACGATAAGATATTTAAATATTAAATCACGTCTTTATTTATAAATTTAAATTTTAAAATTAGTCGTCGGTGATCCCACAAAATCTTATATGTGAAATGATTTGCATAATTCGATATTACTTCAAAAAATATATTTTTTATAGTCAATAACAATTATATTAAGTCAAAAATATTTCCTTTTTCCCTTACTTTCAATGACCTCTTTCATTTTACTTGCACCGAATAATCAAAAGAAGAAAAAAAATGGCACAACTATCCGTTTTCATTTTAAAAATATACCATTAACATCTTCACTCTATAAAATAAACACTTATTCAATTATAAAGTTTTATTTAGAATAAAGACAACCAACCTGTCCGTTCAAGTGTCGTGTGATTATAACTCAATTCTACATTGACACCGACTAATCATAAGTAGTCGAAGGTAGGCGACAATCCAACATGTTAGAAAAAGCGATCTAAGCGATTTTTGTCGATCTCGATATTTTTTAAGTTGTTGAAAAGGGTTCTCCAAATTGTCCAATTTCAATGGAAGCCTCAATTATTATTATTATGTATTATTGATTTTGGTCGAATTCGAAGCCTTTCAATTATGAGTGGTCAAAACTTGCAATTCCATCCTTCGATCCCCACCATGGGGATTCCTATGCCCCATGCAACATTCTCTGTCGCGTGAGCAGCACGTGAACTTGCCTGTTTTGGCGGGTGGGCCCCCTCAGTCGCTCGTCAACTCGTGGCCTGAGGAAATTACCATCTTGCCCCTGACTTCGATCGAGTGGATCTCCCGTGCACGTGCAAAGCCATAATTTACAACTGGAGCGTTGATTCAACCTATCTCGATTGTGGATTCCTTATAAATACTCGAATAAAAATCCTTTCACCAACCACATTATTAAGTTCCGATATTAAATTGCAGTTTGATACACACACACACACACACACACACACACACAAATACACATATTTTTTCTTATGATTTTATAGGTTTGTATACATTGCATATATTTTATACATATAAACCTTCTTTTGATCGAACATATAAATAAACTTAGATCACAGAAAAATGATTTTTTTCTAAAAAACTAATTCAACTATGAATAATTTGCCTTTACTCGGAATGAGGAGGTAGATTAAAAAATGAAAATCTTGAAAAAGGAGCATTTTTTAGTTGTTTGTTGAAGAAGGAGGAGAAGGAATGATGATGACAAATTTGTGAAGGTGAAATAACCGATAAAGATGGTGAATGTAAAAGAAAAAAAAATAAAATTTGGTGGGCTATTATCAGCTGTTCTAAAAGTTTAAGTTAGTAGATGAATGCACGGTTTAATATTTAAATATTCTATCACTTCCCCTCACACTTAGTCTAGTACTAACCTCCTGCTTTGATAGAGATTTTGGTAGGACTACGACCAAACTGTTCTAAAAATTTAAGTTGTTAAATAAATGCGTGATTTAATATTAAAATTATTATATCAAAGTGACCATTTGTGGATGTTGAATATGCACAATATGTTATTCTAGATAAATCATTCTTTTTTTCGTCCAAGTAGAAGAATGACATTGACTAAAGTCGAAAATTCACGAAAGAAGAGGGGATTCGTTAAAAATATACGTACATATATATACACATATTTTCTTCTATGACTTTATAGTTTGTATGGATTGCGCATATTTTATACATATAAACATTCCTTTGGTTGAATATATAAATAGACCTAGATCACAGAAAAATCATTCTTTTCTAGAAAACTAATTCGCTACGAATAATCTGTCTTTACTTGGAATGAGGAGGTAGATTAAAAAATGAAAATCTTGAAAAAGGAGTATTTTTAAGTTGCTTGTTGAAAAAGAAGAAGAAGGAATGATGATGACAAATTTGTGAAAGTCGAATAATCGATAGAGATGGTGAATGTAAAAAAAAATAAAAAATCAAATTTGGTGGGCCATTGTCAATTATTCTAAAAGTTTAAGTTATTAGATGAAGGCGACGCTTAATACTTAAATATTCTATCACCCCCACTCTCACGCTTAGTTTAGTACTAACCTCCTGCTCTGAGAGAGATTTTGATAGGACTTTTACCAACTGTTCTAAAAATTTAAGTTGTTGAATGAATGCGTAATTTAATATTAAAATATTATATCAAAGTCACCATTTGTGGATGTTTATGTTATTCTAGATAAATTATTATTTTTTCGTCCAAATAGAAGAATGACATTGACTAAAGCCGAAAATTCACGAAAGAAGAGGGGATTCGTTAAAAATATACATACATACGTACGTACAAATATATATGTACACGCATATTTTATTTTATGACCTTATAGGTTTGTATATATTGTGCATATTTTATACATATAAACCTTCTTTTGATAAGATATATAAATAAACCTAGATAACGAAAAAAAAGATTATTTTCTAAAAAACTAAATCAACTACGAATAATCTACCTTTACTTAGGATGAGGAGGTAGATTAAAAAACAAAAATCTTGAAAATGGAGCATTTTTCAGTTGCTTGCTGCAAGAAAAAGAAGAAGAAGAAGAAGGAATGACGATGACAAATAACCAATAGAGACGGTGGACGTAAAAGGAAAATTAAAATTTAGTTAGCCCACTATCAATTATTCTAAAAGTTTAAACTGTTAGATTAATACGTACTTTAATATTTAAATATTATATTACTCTCCCTCATGCATAGTCTAGTACTAATCTCCTGCTTTGATAGAGATTTTAGTAGGACTACTGCCAATTGGTCTAAAAGTTTTAAGCTGTTGGATAAATACGTGGCTTAATATTTAAATATTCTATCAAGGTAACCATTTGTGGATGTTGAATATGCACAATATGTTATTCTAGATTAATTATTTTTTTTTTTTTATACAAATAGAAGAATGACGTTGATTAAAGTCGAAAATTCATGGAAAAAAGGGGGATTCGTTAAAAATATATATACATATATATACACATATTTTCTTCTATGACTTTATAGGATTGTATATATTGTGCATATTTTATACGTATAAACCTATTTTGATTGGATATATAAATAAACTTAGATCACAAAAAAATGATTCATTTCTAAAAAACTAATTCAGCTACAAATAATCTGCCTTTACTCGGAATGAAGAGGTAGATAAAAAAATGAATATCTGGAAAAAGGAGCATTTTTTTTTTTGCTTGTTGAAAAAGAAGAAAAAGGAATGATGATGAAAATTTTGTGAAGGCCAAATAACCGATAGAGATAGTGAACATAAAAGAAAAATCAAATTTGGTGAGATTACTATGAGTTGTTATAAAAATTTAAGCTGTTAGATAAACACGTAGTTTAATATTTAAATATTTTAACACTTTCCCTCATATTTAGTCTGGTACTAATCTCTTGCTTTGATAGAGATTTTGGTGGGATAATTATTAATTGTTCTGAAAATTTAAGCTGTTACATGAATACATAATTCGATATATAAATATTCTATCAAGGTAACCATTTGTGGATGTTGAATATACGTAGTATGTTATTCTAGATAAATGATTATTTTTTCTTTTTCTTGGTCCAAATAGAAGAATGACGTCGATTAAAGCCGAAAATTCATGAAAAAAAGAGGGGATTCGTTAAAAATATAGATTAAACTCAAAAATAGATGGTCGAGAGATTCGATGTGGAATTCTTGAATTTTAAAAGTAATATTTATTTATTAACACATAGGAACTTCATCCAAAAAAATGTAAAAAAACACGAGACATCACGTAGTGGTGCACAGCCTTGGTTTCGAACTTCTCAATCTGTAACTTGTAAATTGTTCTAAATATTCTCTTTTTATTTAATTAATTTTTTTTTTTGCTGCGAAGGGGGTTCTTCCTCATGACCAGATCGATCCTCGGCCGGGAGCACGTTCGTGTGGGTTGGATCCTACGTGGCTCGTCGCGCCCGATGCGTCCCGACCCGGACAGCAGAGCACACGTGCGCACTCGATCTCTCCCCCCCCCCACGAACGCTTTCGGTCAAACCTCCTTTTTTAAATTTCTTTTCTTTTGCATCTTTGCTGGATCCAGTCAACGGTCAAAGCCCCCAGCCTTTTGCCGCCTTGTCTCCAATTTTTATTTTTATTTTTTTACTTTGTGTGTGCTGTTCCTTCATTCTTTTTTTTTTTTTAAATATTTTATGCGAGTAACATGAAAAGCAATTTAGAAAAATGAGATGGTTCCTGGGGACCTTTCCCCTTACCTTCGCGCACGGGCGGGGGGAGGACTATTGGATGGCTCGAGAAAGAATTAAATTGTATATTGTCTCAATCTGACAAGTTAATTATTGTTGGGATGAGAGAAAGAGACGGCAATGAGATAGCGTTGAATTTGTTTCGAAGATACCCAAAGTGATTTAGATATCGTTTTCTAATATTTCCCTAACGTGAATGTAATTGTAATTTCAAGGAAGAGATAGAAATTGGGAAATTCTGATTTTCATATCTCCTTAGAATTTGATTTCAGGGTCATTTCGTTGAAGAATTCCGAATATAGAGATCATGATCTCGATAGAAATAGACACGCAAAATGTGACTTATAATTGAACCGGCATTCGTTCGATTTACTATGTTAAAAGTGTGAATCGGTGTAAATAAGTTATGAAGTATTTGATGTGAATGTGATTGTAATTGAAGAGAAGGCATGAATAGGGCACTTCTAATTTTAATATCTCGTAATGATTTGATTTCGGGGTCATTTCATTGAAAATTCTAAATATAAAGGTCGTGATCTCAACATAAATGGACGCATTGGACATAATTAATGATTGAATCAGCATTAGTTGGATTTACTATGTTAAAAGGTCTCGTCGGTGTAGATAAGTGCTGTCAATTATGCACATCATGTCAGAAATTTATGAATTTAAATAACCAACTTTCCTGAAATTTGCTATTTAACAGCTGCACTGAGAATATTTCCGGGCCGAATAATTGCGGGTGGTCAGGTGGGGAGTTTATCGTGGGGCCTTCGGATCTGCCCATGTGACCGGCCGAGCTGTTCGCCATGTGGAATTAAGTGGACGGCAACAAATCCATGCTTAGGTCGTCATTACATAATAATCACTTAAATTAATCTACTCGGACTTAATTGTACGTGGACCGCACGTGTGGCGTATAAATCTTTTTCAGTTCGAGCTCCATTTTTGTGCTGACTATTTAAAATAGAAATCATAAATGAAAATACTAGATAGAGAATAGGGTTACACGTGTGGACGTAAGGGCATCTCTTTTATATCTTTTTCACGGGGGTTAAAACGAAAGCTGCATCTTCTCTTTCAAGAAATTAAGATTAGCATATCAATTTATGCCTTTCTCGAAAATCATATATCGCGATGTAAATTGATCACCATTAATTTCGCGTATGTAATAAGAATTTTGCGAAGCGATGTGTCATTTAATGAGTATGAGGCTAAGCTTATTCCGTCTATAACATTAGTGACTAGTTTAGATTGTCCTCTAAATATAGTACGTGACAAAATCTATTTTTAAATGTTTTTTGTAAGGTCCTAATCTAGAGAGAATCCTAATAATTTAAGATTACTAACTCGATTTATCTCACTTTTGAAGAGCATATTGGTTAACTTGTGATCTAAATCTATCTTAATTAATTTCGCGTACTTAATATAGGGTAAAGCTCGTTTCGTGGACTACTATAATGGGAAATCGAATTTGATAATCTCTTTTAAACGTTTTTTTTCCCCCGCAATGTCCTAATTAAGGTTAAAGTTCTCACCTAAGCCCAAGTGGTTCAATAATTGGCTTTAATTATCATCACCAAAGTCCAGTTAACGCAAAGGAATATTTAGCCTGGCATATTATCGTGTTTTTTACTTACATCATTTGCAATGATCGTTCAGGAGCACGTGGACAATGAATAATCTTGTCCTGGGGACATCATGATTAAGGGGGCTTTAATTGCTTGCCTAATCACAATCATTACTCACCAAATCATGGGGGAAGGAATCCCCACGAGATTCAGCGATTTTTCCTCTCTGTTTTTAATCATGGCATGGGGGCATCTGCAAAGAAACTTTCGATTTTGGATTTTCTTTTGGGAAGGGTGGACAGACCAAAAAAGGGGCAAAGCATTTAATGAACGAATTTAGCTGCTCAGTCTGCGACTATGTTTGCAGCCCTTCCACAATGGGCCAAGGAGATTTTGTCATAATGGGCCATCCGGGTGGGGGCTTCCGCAACATGGAGCTCTACTTCCTACAGCACATGATCTGCACTATGCAAAGCTTCAACCATAACTAAATTGTCGACCTCAAAGTACAATTCAAGAATCCCCAAACCTTAACATTTTTCTTTTCCCTTTCCCTATTGTCTAATTAATCTACATGAGATTTTCAGTCACCGATTGTTGCCATTGGTCATTGGTCGTCGATCACAGTGGTCGGAATGATTGTGGATTGCCGATTTTCGTTTGTTGGTGAAAAGTATTCTCCATGAAGGGGAAAATCGTCTTATCATTCGAACAATGAAAAAGAGAATCTTATTTCCGGGAATGATAATAAATTGGAATGGAATTTAATTTGAAGATTCCTAATTGCTTTATTTGTAGAGAGATATATTCACCAACGTGGTCCACTTGCCACGCGGTTGTCAAGATTTTGATATAAACACCCAAGTTCTTGATCCTCTAATGGGTTAAGTACAACTTTGATTTTCTAAATTTAATCGTTTTGTGCAATTTTTATCGGTTTGCAAAATTAATTTCTTTTGCTCAATTGCTCTCACTAAACCCTTAGATTACTTAACAACGTGGCATGGTCCTTGTGGGAGAAAAAGTAACACAACACCAAGGTAGCGCCAAATGAGCAAAAAATATATTGAAATCACAAAAGAAAAAAAGAAAGCCCTAATTTGATAATATTAGCTACAACAAATAAATGAAGCGTTTACTTCTTGGCTCCCTTTCCACTCATTCTCCTTTTGCACTATGAGTGAAAGTTTTTGGCACCGTTTTTTGTATAGCTAACTCTCCTTTAATATATTCTTACCTTTACAAAAAAATAAATAAATAAATAAATGAAGTGTTTAATTGCACAAATCAAAGCATTTCAGGACTTGAGAGAACAAAAAAGAAAATTAGAGGACCGAATCGCTCAAATCAAGAATGATAGGGAACTTGATCTCATAAAAATAAAATTCAGAGGGCTGAGTCGGATGAAAACTGAAAATTAGTGGACTGAAACTGCACTTAAACCTTTTTCCAGCTTAAGAAGAAAAAGGTTCTCGGGAACTTGCCAATCAGCAATCCCATTTTACCGATCTGGAAAACCTTAATTTAGAAGCATGAATTTGTTCAGACCAGATTTTAGGAGGTAAAGCTTCACAAGGCTTTTACAGGTAAAAGATACATATAGAAGTATTCCTTAGATTGTGTGATGTCGACAGCTTTCCTCCTCTAAAGGGGGCAAGAAAGAACACGAATGACATGTACAAAAAAATGCCAAAACGGAAAGATGGATTTGCCCAAAAATCCATACGTTCCCTTGTGAAATCTTCAAACAAAAGGAATAAAATCTGGTTCTCTCGGGCCAAAAATCTATGAAAGTTAACGTTAGGACTGAGTAACTTGGGCCGGCCCAACACGACAGGAACTTGTACTCTGAATTTGGATCAGAGCCTGCTGGGTAAACCGCATAAACGGACTTGGGTCTTACCGGTGAAATGAAAGGTCGTCTTGTTAAACTATCGACCCTAAACGACTCCAAATTTCGTTCCCCACCGGCTGGGTTGGACTGACGATAAACCACCCTCACCGTGCATCTGCCAAGGTCGAGAGACTGGTATGCCGACGATTGCGCCTTCCTCCTCTTGGAGTTCTTTAGCAAGAGCTTCGACCTCAACGGTGTGCATGGTGTGAGGTTCGCAAATGTATGACTTAATTGGGAAAATTGTCCAAAAATTCCTAAATCTATTATACTTTTACTAATCCAGTTATAAACTTTTCAATTTTGCTAACTGAGCTCTAAACTTTTTCACTTTTTGTCAATTGAGTCTATCTAGTCAATTTTGAAAAAAATTTCCGACGTGAATGCCGACCATTTTACGTGACATGACTAACATTTGAAATTGACAAAATTTATTATTTTTAAAAATATTTTATAAATATTTTATCACATTTTTTTCCCTCTTTTTCTATTCTTCCTCTCTACCAGTCACCCAGCCTACAGTGACTGGCTTGAGGCTGCAACCGGTGAGAGTCAACCTCACCGAGAACTGGCGAGAGGTGGCCTCCCTAGCCTCGGGTGAGGTCACCCTCGCTGGCCTACATGAGGTTGTCCCCCACCTGCATGAGGCTTGCCCCTAGCCAGCTCTCGACGAGCGTGATCTCTCTAGCCAAAAATGCAATAAGTTTAGGATTTTTTAGACAATTTTTTCTGACTTAATTAGGATGTCGCACTATGTGAAGGCAAAGCTCCGACGGCCATGCCCTGTGCGGAATGCCCGCATGCGCCGCCCCATCCCCTTCTTTTTATTGCCATGAAAAGAGAGACCCCTCCACCTCATTATTCCTTCATTTTAGAGAGTTCGACGAAGAAGCTTGCCATAACAATCCATCGTCTAAGTATGCTAGCTACACGAGAGTTGTCGCATGCACAGTGACTCACATTGTGACTTTAAATAACAAACGCATAATTTACTATCTTAGCCAGACTCAAATGCTTATGTGTTGACCTAGATCAAGTTTCGCATATATACGATTCCAACTTTAACTCCGCCATATTCGACCAAAAAAAAAAAAAAAAAAACTTTAACTCCGCCAATCAAGGCTCCAAGATAGAGTTTATTTTTTTCTTCTAAGAAGACTCGAGAGAACATCGTTTTTCTGCTTAAGTCTAACATCACCCTCAAATGGGTCTTCGTCGAAATTTCCAAGCTCAAGTTTTCAAAGTAGTAAATTCGAGGCTGGTATTCTATGTCAATAAAAGCTACGGGCGCCTGGTATATAGTATTGGCAATAAATAAGAAAACTTCTCTCTTTTTTGGCCAACTAAAGACTAGGCCATAAGATTGAGACATTGACGATCAGACAGAAAGCTAATTACGCGTGAGGGGCGTCCAAATTTCCAACTCTAACCCTCCATCCGACAACATTACTGCTTGCTGCTGCAGCAATTCCAAACAGAGGAATTTCAGTTTCTCTTCGCAAAGATGTCATCCAGCGCTGCCAAAACCTTAAACAGACACAACAAAATCTTGCCGACAAGGAATGTGCTTAGTTCGTCAGCAAGATTTTGAGGAAGCACAAGAACAAAAGGAGTTTATTTCTCCACATAGTAATTGATTAAGTTACAGACACCGACATGTGCAACCGATACTCAAGCCTCGATGGCACATGTCATCGCAGTGATTCAGATCTCCAGCTAAATAATCAGACGAATAGCTCAGCAATCGGGTGAGCATGCCATGACCGATTCAGATCAAGCATGGAGGTATCACAAGGTGAAGATGAGACAGAGGATCATCTACCTTATGGATAATGAAAGGGGCATTAATTTTGCCTCTTAGGGGAAATGTCCCACTGCAGGAAACTGCTCTGAAAATAGTCAAGCCAGCTGAACCAATTCGCACTCGAAAAGAGTCTAAAATTCAAGAACACTTCTAGCAAAGCTAGCTACAGTTCAACTATTCATGGACGTAGATACCACACGTGATGGATTTTGTACTCCAGCAGGATAAGGAAGGACCTCAGAGAAATCCATGGCCTCAAAAGGCATCATGACACGAGAGCTCACCGAAATATGAGACTGAATGAAAACTGCCGTCCCTAGAGCCAGCAAATAAGGTAAGATCCTGAAGTTCATCACTATTTGCAAGCATGGTTATTGGTTGCTCAATAAGCTCCAACCTAAAACAACTGATGTTAAGCAAACCCCGGCATAAGGAAATATAAGAATATGCCTTCCAATAAAGCGGAATCAGATTTATTGGAAAATTCTTAAGTGAAACAGATTAAAGGAAAGCAATGGAAGTTGAAAAGTGCCGTTGTATGTATATTTTCTTAAGCAAGTGTTTTTCAGCAGAAGAAAAAGCTTTAATACAGTGTCGTGCACATGAACGTATCCATGCCCATGACTAAAGTCATTTGTGATCATCAACATGATATTTCCAATATTAAAATGAGTAGAGACAGAGCTGAAAGAGGTCAAAACAGCTAAGAGTGCCTTAAGATCATTAGCTGGTCATCATATCTACCGATAGATGCCAAAAGTTTGCAAAACTATTTGCAAAAGCTGAAGAGAGTTTCTGCAGGTTAGTGAACCTCAGGATTAAATCAAAGGGAATTGTGCAAAAGGGAATGCCTAATAGACATCTAAAAAACTATCCCGAAAGGCAATAATTTTGTAATGAGCAGTACTTCTGACAACGACAGAACCACAGACAAAAAATCTCCTAAGTTTTTAAAGCACATGAAGAACATTGACACATGGGAGATTATTCTCATTGTGTGATGGGCACTTCTAAATACAAACATGATCACCCATTTCATGTATGCAAGACAGATAATACATACAACAGCCTACACATATACATAACAACAATCTAATTGCGATGGGTCTGCATTGCCCGATCAAGTTAAATGCAGTAAGTGCGGACGGTGTTTTATTTTCCGAACTAGACCTCGCTACTCTGCTTTGTTGTGTCAGCATACGTAGTCATATGAAGAAGCCTGTAAAGAAGTTTAATCTATTCAACCGATATGGTATCTCGAAACACAATTAAAGGGAGATCATAATGCACAAAGCATAGCATAAATTACCCAAAATATTCTCTCGGTTCATCTTCGGCCCCTATTTTCAGATTTACATGTACCACTTGCAATTGCCGAACAATTAAAAAACCAAACTTCTTTACAAAGCAAACACCCAGCAGGGAAAGTAAATTTAGATCAACAAACAAAAAAAATCGAACAATAACTTCGTCCCTCTTCCCAATTCGATACTTTTCCCTTTCCTGTACCTACAAACCAAATTTTACCTCTAGTTGATGTGTGAAAGCTCCCGATGCTTACGAGCCTCCGTAGGCCTTCAAGCATCACGACTTCCGGCTCGGGAACACCTTCTATCTCTGCGACGTACGCCTTCAATATCAAATTTCGCAGGGTGAAGACACCGAGAACTTCCAGAGCATGACAATTTGGTTGAGAGAGAGACAGAGAGACCTCCGGCTCAGGAAACGGGCAAGATGTTCTACCTCAGCGCAAACTATCTCTGCAGAAGTGATGAACACAAACTTCATTGTCGAAACCAAATAGGCCACGAAACTTATTAACTTTCGAACATGGCAAGTTCATACAGACAGAGAGAGAGAGACCTTGGCCGGAGCTTCGGCCACACGGTAAGCATCCGGTGTGAGCCCCACCAACCATAAACCAGGAAAGACAATCTGCAAGCGAAAACCAAATGAAACAAAGAGAAAATTCATCGTACGAAAGAGGAATGAATATCCCACATAGAAGAACATACATCGAGCTGCTTCTGCTCGTTCTTGGGCCTCCTCCTAGGCCTCCGGGCAGGCCTCGACCCCGTCATGATGAATATGTCCTCCTCGATCTCCTCCTTCGACAGCGATATCCAGAACTTCCTCTTCTTCTCCTTCCTCTCGCCCTCCCCCGCGAAGCCTCGTAACCGCCCGGATTTCGGCTGCAACTGCTGCTGCTGCTGCTGCGCGTAATTCTCCTTGTCCCCGCCGAGCGCGCCGCCCGCGGCGTCGTGAAACGCCTCGCCGTTCCTCAACGACGGCGGCGGAGGGTTCACCGCCCTCCTCGGCCTCAGATTCCACGGCCGCCGCGCCGCTTCGGCCTCCTCCGCCTTCCCGTCCTCGCTCGCGGAGCCGCCGCCTCCTCCTCCGCCGGCCGCGCGGCTCGGGCGCTCCCCCTCCGGAGGCGGGGGCCGCTCGTGGGGCGCGGGGTGGCGACTAGGGCTGCGGGAGGGGCGTGATCCGGCGCGCGGCGGCCGCGATTCGGGGTCGGAGTCGTCGGGATGGGGCGGGGGCGGGGGCGGCGGAGGAGGTGGAGGAGGGGGAGCCGCCGGGGGCGGGGGGAGGCGGCGGTTACGGTTGTGGTGGGGGTGGCCGGAGGAGGAGGAGGAAGGGGAGGAGGTGGCGCCGCCCCAGCTGAGGAAGCCGGGGAGGGAGAAGTTGTGGAGGGGCTGCTGCGACTTGACCGGCGCCGTCGCCATTAGCTCGTGTTGTGGTGCGGAGAGAGACGCGACGCGGCGACGGCTCGAGGGAGAGTGCAGATGAAGAGTCGAGTCACAGAGAGAGAGAGGAATGATGGAGGAGGAGGAGTTGGAGGAAGGAGAAGAAGCATGCGAGAAAAAGAGAGAGACAGAGAGATGGTGGAAGGGGAAGGCTTATATACTGCGTTCGAGTTCTGTATATCGTAGTTCTCTTCTCGTGGCGTGTGGTTTCTCAACATCGCACCCTTCGCGCGTGCTTTGACGTTATTGCCCCTGCCACCACCACACCACCTAAAGAATTTAAAAAAAAAAAAAAAAAAAAAAGGACATTGGAGTTTGGACCGGGAGTGCGGGGCTGGCTGGCTGGCTGGCTGGCTGGTTCTCTCTTAGGGGATTTTTAGGAGATCCAAAAGACATTGGAGTTTGGATCGAAAGACCTTGTATTTCGATGATCGACGGCAGCCGGAGCTGCTGCTGCTGCCGCTTCGAGCTCCGGCCTGTCGCGGTTATATTTGATCCGGGCGTGCCACTTATCAAGCGTGACGTGTGTATAGAGGTGGAGAAAGAACGGGATATAGCGATGGCAATATATTTAAGTACGCTCTTGATCAAACATGCATGTGCGAGTGTTTATTCTCTTTTAGCTTGAAAGATAATAATTGCTTGATGTGAAAGGAGTTTGCCATTATTAACCGGAATTTTGGGTTCGATTCATATAACGATGAAAATCTTCGACGTACTCTGTTCATTTTGTAAAAATAAATGATTTGAAAATCATTTTATTTTAAAAAAATATTGCTAATATTTTGTTTGAAATATTTTGGTAATGGAAAATATTATTAACTAGAATTTATGTCCCGTGGATGATAGAAATATTTTCATTTGTTCATTTTTGTAATTGATAAAATAAATTGATTTTAGGAATATATTATCCAAATTATTCATTTTTCGCAAAACAAATTAATCCTAACTCTTATCGAAATGTCTGGAAACTTTGCAATGAGTGGAATAAGATTGGCTAAGGGGTCAAGTCGGGGGTATGCATTTGGTTTGCTTAACTCGAGAACTAGTGCTCTACCTGGCTGGTTCAGGTCCGTAAAAATCCTAAATCCTTTTTTTCAACCGACCTTGATCGATTCAATTCCCAATCCAGGAATCTTGAACCGACAATTCTACCAAGCTGCCTTTGCGAAGCCGGTTCTACCCTAGAACGGACATTGAACGGGGACTAACCCAAATCTCTCCCACTCTCTTGTCTCCCTAGTTCCTAGTGTTCAACTCCACTTTGGTGGCTCCACCATACTCCGGCGGCTCCACTCACTCCAGCACTCACCGATAGATCTCTGGTCACACCACTCCGGTCAAAGCAAGGCTTAGGATTTTGCACTTTCCTCTTTTCGTTTTTGGATCCATTTGCAGCTTCGTCTTGAACAACAATCGTCACCGCGAGGTAAGTCGCCTGAGAATTTTTCTCTTGTCCCTCTGTTTTCTTCCACGGTTTTTTCGAAATTTGATAATTCATTATATTCATCGAGGCTGAGCGCCGCTTTGTGTCTTTTTGTCAAAGTTGGAGATGACTTGTGGATCCTTGATAAACTCGGTTGATTCTGGATTAAAAGCTTGAGAAGTTGATCCATTTTAGCTGCGGCTATTTTGCTTGCTCTTTGTGTTCTTCGGAACTAGATATTACATGAAATTGGTTTCATTTTTTTTTTAACGTCGCCTCATATTTCGCAATATTATGGTTGGACTTACACTAATTAATCGAAAATCTATTAAGGTCAAGGTACACTAGTGTAATGCTTGAATATGCATGCGTGATGTTTAAAAAAATGTTTGACCAAGAAAAAAAAAATTCTAAAAAATGAAGAAGAGAAAAAGAAGCCTCAACGGGTTTTGGGTCCGGTTTGGTTACATGATTAATATGATTAGTTCCCGACTCTATAAATTGGGAATCGACCCTAATGGTGTAGGTTTCAACTTTAGATATGGAAGGCCAGGCGAGATTTGCACATTGATTAATAAACCACACCACTTTCACTCGTGACATGGGCTTAAGTACCACTTTGCAAAACGCAGGCAAAGGTGGAAAATAGAAAACCGTGAGTTTTTTTTTTTTTTTTCCGATCGGAAGAAAGAGGTGAAGTTGACGTGGCACGATTGCGGGGCCTTTTGAGGACTCCCCGATCGGATTGACGGGGGCCCACCCCCGCACCGCGCGAAGCAACACACGCTGTACGGTCGCGGGTGTCTATATGGGGCGGATCGGGGCTCCATAAATTGCTGACCCGGCTCGACCCGCTGAGCAAGAGCCGGCGATCGGATTTTATTTTTAACACGAAATATCCGATTAAGCGGCCTGAACTGATTTCATCGGACACGCAAGTCGTCGGTTCCCGTTCCGTCCACGTTCACCATTTGTCTTCATCACACTTCATATATGCAGATATTACATTCCAAACGCATGCGTACCTATACATGCAATCCCATAAATGACAACATCGTTCAGGTTCTGAAATCTCTCGCTTATGATTTGTGCCGAAAAATCATGATTCGATCATGAAAGTCATCGCGTCGGGGTTCTAACGTTTAGTTGCTTGGCCAATCTGTTTGAGCCAATCATTGCTTGGAACAAAAGATCAATTTATATTTGTTCTAATGCAAATATAATTCAAATGAGTTCACAGTCAAAACTCGAATACAAAAACAAGAATTGAGTCATAAAAATCGCGAAAAATATAAGCAAGTCATAAAACTCGTATAATTGGTTCAGTTGAATCTTTTGTTAATTCCGTTTAATTTTGCTAACGAAAAATGTCGACATGATTTTTTTGTTTTTATTTTCAATATCTTTATGGTGATGACATGACTAAAATGACTATACAAATCTTATGACTTGATTGTGGGGCGACTGACATATAATTTAGCTTGCTTTTATAAAATTTGTCCCACCCTCTATCTTATTTTTGGTTAGCCAAGTTTGACAAAATTAATGGAATGACTTGATTGAACTAATTTGACAAATTTTATGACTCGATCGCAATTTTTTAAAAGTTTAAAGATTTCATTACATTTTTAGGATAAATTTTAAGATTTTTAGTGTACTTATCTCGCATTATTAAGATGAGGACGGTGGTGATGATTATTACCGGCCGGTGCAAAGCATTAAAATGGCTCCAAGCCCATCAAAATGGACCGGCACCTAAATGAGCTGTCTTCATTTTTAGATATGTAGCTTTCTATTTTTAATGAAGCATCTAGAGGGATGCCCCCGACGAGCGCGACCTCGTTTGGTCAAACCTTGCTCGTTCTCCGCGGCCATACACAGGTTTATCAGTCTCGTATCATGGTTGACTTGACCGAAAGCCTCGCAACCTTCATTTAGTATAATAACCACCCCAATTCCCATAAAAAAAAAAAAAGAAAAAAAGAAAGAGATTTGCTTACTCATGTGTTATTTTTCACGTCGCTTTATAATTTAATACCACACGCCATTGCTTTTCTTCTAATTTTTCCAGAAAGTGTTTGACATTCTCGTTTAGTCTAGCAATTATCAAATCAACCACCTTCTCTCTCGCTTCAATTTTGCAATAAGAGTCATCGGCATTTCTAATCCACGCTAATACTTTTCTTCTCGGAGCGCAGGATCCGTGCCGAAAGCTTCCGACTCTTCTTCTTGAACAATGGCTGGGACTCTCGAGATTTCATACCGACTTCAAAAGCCCGCCAGGCCCCGGTGATCCCGACTCCAAGTCACGTACGTCGCCGTGCATAGAACAAATTGTAAGAGCACTTTCCATACACCCAAAAAATCCTAAAAATAGTCTACTACGTTGTTCTAACATTCCCGTCCAAGACGCTTCCCCTTTTTGCCTCTTCCCCTCGTTTCCTGAAAATTTACTAAAACGTAAGTGCGTGTGGTCCAAGGCCCGGGCCAATCCAAGATGCGGATTTCGTGTTATTAAAATTTGGTTTGGCTGAAAAGAAAAAACAAGGACAGCGACAGGGACGCTTCGTCCTCTGACTGGGTCCTTTCTTTCACCATTATTCATGCATCTTTCGCTTGCGCTGAAAGTCCGATCCCGGGAGCTTTCGTGCAGGGACAATTTCAATATGCTTTTCTTTTCCGGGGCGATATTGAATATGCCTTTTCGCCCTTTTACACAATCGATGTTTAGGATCCGATCCGAAATTATCTGTTTTTTTTTTTTTTAATAAAGATTAATATAATTAAAAAAATCCTAAATTCACACACTTATAACAAATGTACTCTACATAACAAAAAAAATCATAAACAAATATAATTATGATAAATTTACCATAGATTAATTTTTTTGACTACTAATATTTATGAGTGAATTAATACATAAAAATAATAAAAATGTGGTACACTAGTTAACTATTATGTATCATTTAATTTAATAATTTGATAGTAAAAAATTAAAGAAAATTAATAGAAATTAAATTTGTTACGAGTATATCAATTATAGGTAAATTTGTTAAAGGTGTGCTAATTCGAAGCTTTTTATTGTCAAAAAAATTAGCCTTGAGTAAATTTATCATAAATGTATTAATTAATTTTTTTTCAGATTCAATATGGGTCGATTCGGTGCGGTACATGGATTTAATTTAGCGGCCTTGCAATAATGAAAACCGTGTGCTTTCGCCCGTGGCGGGGTCAATTGACCACGTGCTTCATGTGACATGGAGAACCGGTCGAGATTCAACTTTTCGGACACGTGCCGCATGAATTGGATCCCCCAGCGAAAAAACCGAAAAAGTACGAAAACCTGCGATGGCAATTTAACGACTTCAAGAGTCTTTCAGATACGATCTGTTTAGTATTTATGTACGTGCTAAAGTGGTTGGACGATGAACCGTAAGATGATGACGAGGCATGCTTGGGTAATTAAGTTGGAAATTCTTTTCATTTTTTTTTCTAAAAATTAGTTGGACTGGTTGGGAGTACTAGAGCTCCAACTTCTTATTTTTATGTTAATGTTATATATTTAGACAATATTGAAAAGCCAATTCTCATTTTTTGAACCTTTTTTTTTTGGGCGAGCACTTTCTTGAACCTTCGAGAAGTTCATTGTTTAGAAAAAAATCAAATCTCTGTCCATAATTCATTTGGAAGGCCACATTTAAGAATGTCGCTATTATTATATTGTAGGCAATTGCCGAAATATTTATTTGCTTGGATGGTAACATTCGTCTTGCAGGTAATCAAAATAATAGAGCCGTTTTCCTAATTTGTAACGTTCGCAAATTAATGGATCTAGAAAATGTAATGTTCATTCATTAATTTTGTAGATGTTACAAACAAATGTCCATGCAGACATGCAAGATCAATGATTTGGAGGCAAGTTAACCTACGTGATTTCATAATATAAGCTACGTAACCGGCCATTGCATCCTTGGGTCTTGATATTATATTGGATATTTATATTTATACTAATACGATGTATTGGCTATGTTTAAGGTTCGGGTTAATTATATTAATGCTAATATAAAGTCTCAGGAAATGATTAATATCGGAGGTAGGAATTCACTTTTGTGCAAGCTTTGTTGGTGGGCCAATAGCGAGATTCTGAATAGTGACGGGCTGGACTTAGAAATCGCAGTCCGTAAGATAATGAAGCTTTGCCTCTCTTCTTTCGGGTTTCCTCCCAGGCCCCACTAATGCGTGCAATGTTTTATTTTTTTTTTTGTAAATTTTATTTTATCATTTTTTGCTGAAGATGACGAACCAACATGAAATATAATTTTATATAGGATATTAACGGTCGTAATTAAATCGACGAGGTTAGCAAATTCATGCCTTTTTCGAGTGATGTCAAAATATGGTTGAATTTGGATATGTTTGACTTGAATTCTGATGTCCTAAATTTTCATTATATTTATTATGTATATTGTGCTATATAGTAATAAGATTCATATTTCTTTATACGGGCATTGATAATTGTCACATATTCTCTTTGTTTCTAATAACCATAATTTATTAGCCACTTTTCACTAATTTGATTGCCACATCCTTTATTTTATCTATTAATTTCTTACTTTTGCAAATTACATCATTCCTTAGAACACTTTTTTTTAACTCTAGCCCATTAATTCTCTTTAAGGTTGCAAGCCAAGAGCCCTCATTCATTCTCCACATCTCTCTCATTTTCAACCATAAATTTAACCTATAAATTTACATCTTGCATGACCTCACTCTTTTGCTTCAATAATTACAAATCAAATAGTGACATTGAACTTCGCTTATCAAATTACACCATGCATGATATCATGGATGACATAATGTTCTAACTCTAGTTACTTTAGTCACACTTATAACCCTAGTTAATTAACATGAGTTGAAACTATTCTTTAAAATGAGTAAAGAAGGAAGAAAAGTTCATTTTCTCTTCTCCTCTTTGGTAAAGCAACTTCATCTTCTTGTCTTCAAGTGCAAATTCTTTTTCCCTTTTGAAACAAGTGAAGCTCCCCTAAATTTTTATTAAGTTCCAAAGTTCATTCAATTTGAGTTATTTGAGCTTTAAATCTCATCTTTCAAGTATTTCTAGGTAAAAGTTCACAGACTTTATTTTTCTTCTTATCAAGCTAGTTTTGTTGTTTTCTTAAAGATTGAGAGTTGTTAACATGTTCTTGTTTGTTTTGCTTCGAAGGTGATTAAGATTTTGAGTTGTTCAAGTTTTTGTTCAAGGTAAGTGAAAATTCCAAGAGCTCAGTTAGATTGATCTACTCAATACTCTTGAGCTTGATTGCTTGATTGTTTGTTTATTTAGTTTGGATTTTACTCTTTGTGTGAGTAAGTTTCAATAATTGTATGTTAAGCTATTGTGATTATTGGGTTTGAATTCAAAAGCTTTCCTCATGCCTAGAATATCTTTGAGAGATCACAAAAAAGCTTTTTTTGCGACTTGTATGTAAAAAATGTGAAAATGGTAAAACTAGGCATAAAAGGGGTATTTTGGTAAATTCTCGACGAGGTTATGGATAATTTCGAATTTTCAGAAGTAAGATGGAGCTGTTAACGGGTTATTTTATGATTTTTAGTGCTTATTAGTGGGTTATTAAGTACTATTAATGAAGGGAAATCAAACCAGTTAAAAAATGAGTTTAGAATCTTTAGGGGCAACTTTGTAATTTCACCAAGTTGAGGGACGAATTTGCAAAATTGAAAGTTCTAGGGGCTGTACACAGCATGAGAAACCTTATTTTGATAGGCACTTAAGTTATTTTGAGAGGTAATTTCTTAATCTAGACGATGTGTCTAACTATGCAAAATTAGTCTTAATTGTGTAATTAATTTGGAAGTCGCCTGTTTTGGTAATTTCATAAATTACGTGGCATGTCCATAGTGTAAATAAAATACTCGTATATTGTCGATGACAAATAAGTGGCCATTGGTGTTTAATTTAATTAATATTGCTTGATTAAGTGAAAATGTGAAAACATTGAAATCAGAGATGGTAATAATATTCTTGTAATTTAACTAAGTTATCAAAGTACCGTTGTTGATTAATCACGTGATTGATTTTTTTGAGTTGTTGTTACTCATGTGGTCTATTATTTGAGTTGTTGATATTCGAGTGATCAATTATGAGCATCAATTCCTAAGTTATCAATTACCTATCTATGGCTTTCGATTAAATAATGATGGCTTGGCATGGAAAGAATGAGGATATGCGTGTTGAAGTGCGTGTAATTAATTGTATCGTTAATTGCATGATAAATTACACATTATTGATATGTCCGTGGCAACTGCCATGTTGTTATGAAATGTTTGCCACGGCCTATTCGCCATAGAGCAAATTCCCTAGTATAAGTATGTAGATGAGACTTTAAAGTTAGCTAGATGTTCTACCATGTGAGATGGTTCTCTACAAGATTGATATGATATGAAATTCTATTATAACATGGTTCTTGTAGTCATGGTATGATATGACCTTTGTGGTCATGGTATGATTTGGCTTGTATAGTCAAGGTATGCCATGGCTCTTGTAGTCATGGTATGTTGATCATCACCATACGGATATCATAGTTAATGTAGAGGACACCCATGATGAATGGGCTGAGGCATGGCAAAGGGTATGTATGATTTTGTCCCTCATGAGTTGGTGGTGACGATGCCTCATTAGTCAAGATGTCTCATGAATCGAGATGGTCCTTACCAGCGACAAGTATGATGTATGTTTGTGAGTTCTTTGATAAGCTTACCTATGTATATTCTTGTCTATAGTGGTGAGCTATTAGGTAATATTGGTTCATCATTAAATAACACGTCATATGCTTGCTTTTGAGTGAATGAACTTGCAATGCTTTTAATGATTTCCACTAGCATATCATGATAGTGAAGATAGAGTGTTTGCTTATGCATTTATCATACATGGTTTTTTTATATAGCTTGAGCTCATGTTGTTTATCGATACCAAGGTTGAATGGTAAGCTGATCTTCCACCTTAAACCTAGAAAGTTCATTTGCTAAGCTTAGGCTTATCCCAATATATTTTATAGATTTGTCAGGTTAGGAATTGAGGAGCACAAGGTTAACGCTTCTGAAGAACACTAGTAAGGATCGGATTAAAGTGCATAGCAAAAATGGAGATGGGTTTCTGCATAGAAGGTTTTGAAGTATATTAGCTACGATTAAATTACTTGTGTAATTGGGGATAAGTTAATTATTTATCAAAGAAATGAAGTGAAGTTAATTTATATATTTATTTGAGGTTCAAATTTTCTGGAAATTTAGGTCAGGACATGAACACGAAGTGCTTAGTAAGCTCGTCGAATCACCTCGAAGCATTGATTACACGCGTGATAAAGTGGTTCACGCAACACAATCGATGCAATTATTGAATCCATCACCATCTCGCGAATTGCCATGGCACAATAAATTGAACTGCTTATAAATGCATGCTTATACACGACGAATGAATAAAACACATTTACATATGACTTGTCGCAATGCTTTTAACACATTTTCATATAATAAGGAAAAAAAACACTAGAAAAGTCAAAGACCTATTATATTAATACAAATTTAGTCATGAACATTTTTATATCAATATCAATTGAGTTCATTTGGTTAATTGAGACCGGAAGTTACTAACATAAATGTAGACCATTTTACGTGGCATAAATAGCGTTTTTGAAAATTTTAAACATATTTATTGGACTTTTCCGTTAATTTTCACTTTTCTTTTCCGTCATTCCTGTCCTTTCTTTTTCCTTTTTTCCTCATTTCCATTTGCTGCCCTCGGGATGACCGGCGAAGGTGGCCGGCCGCCACAGAGAATAAATCGCAGAAGAACCGCAGGCGAGGCGACGGATCGGACTTCTTCCGATAGACTCGATCGACGTTAGCGACGACTTACATGCTCACATGTACTAAGATCGGATGCACGTGGCAAAATCAAAGGAATCCGACCGCGTAGCTAAAGGATACCGCGCCAAGGGAATCCGAACCGCAGAAGACGTTCCGACGACCCGGAAAAATAGGGAAAAAAAACGCGGGATCCGTGCTTTGACTCGAATGTGGGGGCCAAGATTGTCTGCCGAGATAAGTTCGTAAGAAAAAACAATAATAATTTTCCTATTTATAAATTTTTTGGATAAGGTGGATAAGATATTATAATCCTATTACGCTTTGTTCGACGACATCAATGGATATCCTCTGAAACATAAAGGGGGATTCCGAAATGCCACCCAAAAATATACCCTTCCCAATTTCTGTCCTTATAAAAATATATATTTCTGTCCTGACAGTTCCACGTCAGCAGGAACTTTAGGGGAAGGGGAATGCGATGGTGTTCTCGAGCTGCGCCCCCCACCGTCCACGTGGCGCGCCTCGGTCCTCCCGTTCTTGTCCTTTTTTGTTTTTTTGGCTAAAACTTTTTCCTTTTATGTTGTGTCTCTCTCCTCGTCGACACTGCTCGAGTGCCTGTTGTTTTCCCGTTTTGAGGGGAAATGATAATGTCCGTTTGAAGAAACCAGTAGTACCACTTGAGTTTCGCTCCGTGCGCCCTCTCAAGATGTTGCGAGTTTAGTCTTAGCTTTCCAAATTCAAAGAGATATGGCAGATTTCGTTATCATGTACAGCACCCCATGTAACTCTCATCTTTCCTTAAATTAAGCATGCGATCTAAACGAAAATGAATCAACCGCTATACGATACAATGCCCACGAGGGTATTTTGCCCGAATTAAGAGGTGAGCTTTCATGCACTTCTCTTTCACATCATTCATTTTGAGAAATGGATAAAACTTTTCTTGAAATCAATTAAATTAGATGAAAACTTACAAATCTTAAATTTTTGCAAGGGTCTATTCAAGCCGCATCGACACCTCTATGAGGTCTTAGCCTATTTTTAAAGGGAAATAACACACTAAACATATCTAGACCGATAAAATGTCAAGCTGTAATTGATTCGACTTATCAAAATAATCCCATGAAAAGAGCCACATATAAATCCTCTATAATATCTTTATACAGCCGTATGTAAACCCTCTATAATGTCTATGTCCTCGATCACTATCTAGCATTTACGAGGTTTCATTTTTTCGGTGGATAATTCCAGAAGACCAAAGGGAAAAGACCAGAGAAAATGGAGCTCTCGAGTCAAGTCAACATTTCCGCATAAGAGTCAACGATCGACGGCTTAATCAGCGTGCCGCAAGAAACGCGCACCGTACCGTCGCAACAGAGGATCAGCCCCCAGAAATTTCGTTTTTGTCTGACAGGAAAAAAAAAACCTAAATATATGGATACGATGTCCCTGTTCGTTGCTGTGGCTCTCTCTCTCTTCCTCTCTCTCTCTTTTCTCTCTCCTCTCTCTCTCTCTCTCTCTGTCTGCGGAAAGCTGAAGAGGAAGCTCAGCAGAGACACAAAGAATCAACCCTAAACCCCTCTCTCTCTCTCTCTCTATCTCTATATCAGATCATGTGAGCTGAAACCCTGACCTCAGATCCCAAATCGAGCTCCAATTCAGATCGCCGGCCGGACCCCAATCCGGCTTTCGCTTCCCCCGGATCGCGCCGCATTCGACCCGGAAGAGAGGATTCGTCCGCCCCCATGACGCGGCGGTGCTCCCATTGCAGCCACAATGGGCACAACTCCAGGACCTGCCCCAACCGCGGCGTCAAGCTCTTCGGGGTCCGGCTCACCGACGGGTCCATCCGGAAGAGCGCCAGCATGGGCAACCTCAGCCACTACGCCGGCGGCGGCGGCGGCGCCGGGAGCGGGACCGGGTCCGGGTCCGGGTCGGGCCTCGCGGGCGGGGGCAACAACTCGTGCTCGCCCGGGGAGGGCCCGGATCACGGGGACGGCTACGCGTCTGAGGATTTCGTCCCCGGGTCGTCCTCGAGCCGCGAGAGGAAGAAAGGTGATGGCTTCGGGTTGTGATCGTTCGGTCTTTATCGATTGGTTTTCTGTTTGGTTGTTGTTGTTGTTGGGTTGTCGACGGAGTTTCGGTGGTCGGTGAAATGGAGGTTCTGGGATTTTGGATGTTTTGGTTTAGGATTAGGCGGTGGTATTTAAGGTTTGCTCGATCAGTGGGAAAGCTGTTGGGTTGATGATGACCTGGATTTATTGCTTGATGCCGATGGAATCGTGACGTGCAAACGTCTCGATTTTTGTTGATGGCCGGGTTTTTTAGTTGCCTCAATATGTTCTGCTTTCCCGTTTGGGGAGGATATCAGATGGTTATCATGTGCCACGTGATCGGGGGGAAGGGTCGGTCTTTTATGTGATTGCCAAATCAATGCGGCACTTCGATAATAATCACATTGGTTTTGATGCGTGAATTGCGATAGGATCCTGTTGATCTGTTAGAGATAATTGGACTGAGTGATCAGTCGGTTAATGAGATATGCATTGTGAAGTTCTGAAGAAGCCTGTCCTTGTATTTTTTTTTTGGTCGAACTGTCCTTGTATTTAAGGATGGGAAACTTGTCTCGCACACTCCAATGATATCTTGAGCTTTGTTTAGCCAAATTGACTTCGTTATTCAAATGGCATTCCTGTGTCTATTGGATGACAGAGCAGTTTGTCTATCCAATTTGTGATCAATCAGTACTATGCTGATATCTAAGGTTTTCTCAGAAATTGATAAGGTTTCTAAGTCCTAGATTAATGTGTTCAGGATACATGTTTTGCTTTCGAGAGTCTTGAAAATGATTATGACTTGTGATACAGGTGTACCATGGACTGAAGAGGAGCACAGAATGTTTCTATTGGGCCTGCAAAAGCTCGGCAAAGGTGATTGGCGTGGGATTTCTCGCAACTACGTCATTTCGAGGACGCCAACACAAGTGGCAAGCCATGCTCAGAAGTACTTCATCAGGCAATCTAACGTGTCAAAGAGAAAACGACGTTCCAGTCTGTTTGATATTGTGGCAGAGGCAGAGGAAGTTAGTATTATCACGTATTCCTTTCTATATGGGGGAACCTATTTTACATGCATATGTTCATCCCCAAGTCCGGTTTAAATCCTCAAAATGGATTGGTCATAAATTGAGTTTGGCTTTTCTTTCCTTATTTGTGAATATGATGGAACCCACATACTACCCAAAATTACTGTCTTTTGAAATTGTTGTTGCTGTCACCTTTTTTTTACCTTTTTTCACCTGTGCATTATTAGTGTGTATTCATGCTATTGATTTTCAATTACATCGCAGTCGGTTGATGTGCCAATGGGATCAAGGGACTTCTTTGCGGTCGACGAGCAACAGCAGGAAACAGAAGTGAATGATGCCTTGCAGCAGCTGCCACCTGATGTTGATGAAGAATGTGAATCTATGGACTCCACCAACTCAAATACTGGAGATTCTGCCCCGCCAAAGCCAGATATTTCACAATCACAGCCCTCTCATCCAATGATATATCCGGCCTACTTTTCACCGTTCTTCCCATTTTCGTTCCCCTTGTGGACAGCTGGGTTTGGGGCGGACGACTCGACCAAGGAGACACATGAGGTGCTCAAGCCCATGGCGGTTCACTCGAAGAGCCCGATAAATGTGGATGAACTTGTTGGCATGTCTAAGCTCAGTCTAGGAGACTCCATCGGCAACAGTGGTCCCTCTTCTCTGTCGCTGAAACTGCTCGAAGGATCTAGTAGCAGACAGTCGGCTTTCCATGCCAACCCGGCCTCCAGCACTTCAAGAATGAAGTCAAGCATTGTGAGTTGATTGGAAGACAAGCGAGGAACCTTTAGCTCAAAGGCTGTGATCTGATCTACCAACTGAGTGCTGAGGTGAGCTTTGTGAGTTACTGTTAATAGAAGGAAAATAATGTGCCGTCTGGTCTGGGCGGTTCTAGTGTAATTGCCCTCGTAGGATACCTTGAATAAGGTTGTCGTCTCAGTCGTCGTTGTTCTATTTAGTGACAAAGAACAGTTCCTAGATTGTAGGTTTTAGTAGTATCTGTAGGAAATTCATTTGAATCTCATAATTCAGTGTCTTTTCCAAAAGCTTTTAATGCTTTCTAAGGATAAGCCAGCATTCATGATTCTCCAGCAATGAATCAAAGCTTGGTGAGCAATTTTATCTGATGGTTTCACCCAGAAATAGCTGTCTCAAACCTCATATAGGTGAGTAAGTTCAAGTCCCTTGCTCGGCACGGGATGGCCCCACCTGCCCCTTGCTTGGCACAGGATTGCCCCACCCGCCCCTTGCTTGGCACAGGATCACCCCACCCACCCCTTGCCCAATGATGAGCAAGTGATTCTGCCCCAGGTGAGGGCAGGGTGAAGTGGGTCCTGTGTCCATGCAAGATGAGAAAGTATCTCATGTGTTGATTGTCTGGCTGATATGGTGTAATGAACTAATCAAAGTGTCTGCATATGCATCGCATCCAAACCAATTTCTGAGTTTCTGGTTATGAAAGATACTCTCCTCTTATCAGGGGAAAAAACCTTGTCAAACTACTTACTTGCGTCCTACAGAGCAGTGTAGCTTCAGAGAATGCTCTTTTAGACTGAGACAAACCCAATAGGCTGAGCTAGTGGCTCTCCTTTGGGTTCTAACTCGCTTACGGTCATGTCTTTTAGTCATCCTGTTAATGATCCTCCGGGACAACTTCCAAGTATTGCTTGTTACTATAGATTTGAACTGAACCATCCAGGTAATTAGTCTTCCCCAATGGACCTGATCCACTCACCTCCATACACGACCCAACGGTTGGGTCAGGCCTGGCTGGACCGTCGGTTGGCCCATATCCGCAAGATGGGTGTCGGTTGTTGTGCTCTCGGCAGGTCGGGCCAGGCTTTGCAGCACAGGACTCTTCGACTTTTAAAGTGCTACTCACGGTCATGATCTATGTAAACTGTTGGGGTCAATCACGGCTTTACATCAAACAGGTTATGTTCGGACCGTTGCACTAGCAGATGAGTCTCGTGTATCGTCAAAGCTTTGCAAGTACAATCGAGCCGCGACAAGAGATGACGAAGAGTGGGGCTGCCACCGACATCGAATCGGTCATATGCCAACTCTGCGAATGCTCGTGCGAGCGCAGGAACCGAAAAACATGTCACTTTTTTGAATTCCCAGTACATTTCAACCACTGCAATCACTGCAATTAGAACATCAAATAAAGGTGGATAAGGGTTGACATTGATCTCTCTGAAAGTTGCATGCAACACAAGAACCAGCCGGATAGGCCCTGGGTTACTGATCATTGTGCACGAACCAAACTCATTGCATGCCAGTTTGTAAGATTTGACAAGTAATGGGGAAGACAGATCGAGAGAGATTGAGAGAGATAAACACTAGAAAAAGTGAGGAGAAAATGGCGAACACATCAAATTGCGGATTGACTATGCATAAACGTGCCCACACTTCATCAACCTATGCTTGGATCTTCCCATAAACCACACAAAGCCCCCACAAGATTCTCTCTTTCCATGCAGAAAAGAACTCCAATTTGGCAACGTCTCTGTGCTCTAACCCCAAGCACTCAATCGTTCCGTTGAGCCGTCGTTTTCGACAAAAACGCTTGGCATCTTGTTAAAAAGCAGAGGAGGGATATAGGCTTTAATCATGAGTGGCTGTTTAATCATGCTAATAATACGACCAAAAGCCCCAGCATTGACTGCTTTTTACCGAGATAAATCCTTTATTCCTATCAGCAGCCCGTGCACCACCGACTTGATGGAGAACGAGTCCTTCTAGAGGTCGGCTCTCCAAACGTGTTGAACTTACTGGATTGAAACATCGTTCATGAAGATGCCAAGCCAAAAGAGAGAACAGGTTCCGCTGATTAAAATAAGCAATTAAGGACAGGGCTGCTTTGGTTGGATGAGAAGATGAGGCCGGTGTTTATTTAACGTTATTGGAGAACTTGGCCGTCGGCAAAAGATCTCACCAGAAGTAGTTGGGAAGCTCATAATTAGACGACAAATCTTTTAGGAAGGAAACGTCAAACATGTGATGATTCGCTTTATCTTAAGTAATGGAAACAAATTAGGCGGTCGACAGATGTCCAAATAAGCATTTGAGAATGTTCGGAAGGATGTTTTTATATTCCTCCCGACAATTTGATTATTCCTGATGGAAATTAAAACAGCTGACGGGTTATGAATTTGACCGGGCAGGTGTAACTTGCTTCGGCTGCTAATTTGGCCGTGCGCTGCCTTCCTGTTTTGTAAGTAAAGTGAAGACGAGAGAGAGAGAGAGAGAGAGAGAGAGTCAAATACCGTGTAATTATATATATTAAAATATCGATCATGATCATCCCCGTACATGCGGTGATTGACTAGGTCCAGATCATTTTTCACACGCTATCGGGGGCTCCTGTAGTCTTAAGGAGACAGTCAAGCTTTTAATACATGGCTAGACTGATCTTTAGAGCTTTTTCTCTTGGAAAAAGGGAATTGATAAGAATTTATTTTCCAATTGCTATTATAGAGGATGGGGAGAGGAGCGATCAATTCGGCTACTCTTCCTAAATGTTATCATAAAGGGCTTATACCTGCTATAGATTTAGAAATGCATAAAGGTCATACTTAGGCATCACTTACTACTCATGTATGAGAGCCCCCGTCACCACCTCCCCACCGAGACCCTAGAGGATTAGAATTCATTCACCAAAGCAAAATGCACACACAACTACGATAAGCGGGTTTGAAGCTGTGATCTTGTTTTCGGGAACATTTTACCAGTACCGTTAGGCAATTTCCACCGCTAGTACACTGATACAACTGATATCAACCTGGGGTGACAATTTCTTCTCCGATTTCTATCGGGACAATTGCATAGTGTTTGAGATTGTTCCACGAGTGAGATGAGATATCCAGACAAGCTTCAAACTTTGCAAGATCCCACAACAATCACCAACCACGAATTCGAAATGGTGGAAATTTCCGAGGAACTTCTCGGTACTGAATAGAGGTACGGCGACTGTTATTATTACAAGCAAAAAGCAAACCATTCGAGGTGGTCCGCCGTGGGAGGGTCTTATGCTTGCAACTACAAGCTATCTTGTCCTCTTATGCAAACGTTTTTGGCTTCTGTACTGCAACAATAATTGTTCCCAAGGTCCAGCATGTGTCCAAATGAGCTGCCCAGCCTTGGCGAATGTGAATAATCACAGTGCAAAATAACAGTTGATTGGGAAAGGTTGATGTGCGCATCTACATGCTGTAAAAAATCAATCTTACTCAAAAGAAAATGCAAACATAGGACACTAACTCGGAAAATACAGATGCAGACGGAAGGAAGCAAGAAGTGCGCGACTCTGTTTCTTCCCATCACTTTCCCATTGCGCAAAAACAGGGGATGAAATTTTCGTTTCTATTTTGTTTTTTTCCAAAGAAAAGGTGTGTAGCTGTAGCAGTCCTGGTAGGGGCGGGCGAGTCTTGAACGAGAAGGAAGGACCTTTGCCGACCACATGTCAAAACCTTGGACGATTACTGTGATAGCACTGCTCAACCCCACAAGCACAGTCGCTCAGTCCCATGATTCCTCGTGCAGTTTTCTGCATGCTGGTCCCTCTTGGGCAGGTTCTATGATTTTTCTGCTGGCTCCAAGAGTAGAAATTGAACTTTCCTCCCAACCCTCCGTTAGTCCACAATACTTACGGTTCTCCTTTGGTGTTGAGAACCATCTTCTATAGCTGTCATGAGCTGGGATGACAGTGACGCAGACAATTGTAAATCTTCGGTAATTACTCGCGATGCAGTATTAACAAAGACTAAGAAATCACGCAGGTCACAAAAATAGCCCTAAATAAGTTAGTGCATCGGCCACGGAATACGGTATTAACAAAGACTAGGAACATGGTCTTTTTTGGACCCGGCATGTCCATACAAGAGAAGAGACCAGTGCAAGTGCCATGGCTAATGGCCATCATCAAACCAGGGGTTGCTCTGCTGGATCCCATAGTTTTTCTATTTGAGGGTATAGGTGAAGAGAGTGGTGGTGGTGGTGTTGGTGGTGGTGGTCGGTCCAAGATTTCTTTAAAAGATCAGTGTGCCAAAATTAGGGCAAATTTCTAATATAATAACACCTGAGAAATTAGAAAATGGTGGGGAAATTATAAAATGCCCTTCGGTCATACACATAAGGCTCCATAATGGGACACGAGGAGAGGCCAGGAAGCTGGGGACCTGACAAGATGAGTTCAAAACCCAAGAGAAAGAAATTAAAAAAGAAAAGGAGAAGGAAGGGAAGATATAAGAATACACTCTAACATCATCCTAAGATCACTGCCTATGTAAGTCCAAAAGCTCTCGTCCCTTTTGGCCAAGAGGCCCCCCACCTGTTCTCTCTGCTAGTTGCTGCCTCTTCTCGATCTTTTATTAAGCTCTGCCCTTCACTTCCAAATTCAAGATCAACTCCTCTCTCTCTCTCTCCCTCTCTATCTCTCTCTCTCTCTCAAAAGCCAAAATAATGGAGCCACACATCAACACCAAATGCATTGAAGCTCAAACCAGCACTTCCTACTCCTCAAACAGTCCCTCAGGATCAAGCTCTTCCTGCTCAATGAAAGCTGGAGCAGCAGGGACTGGTTCTAGTGACTCCAGTAAGCAGAAGGCGAGCTCGGACGGCCCGAATTACCGCGGGGTGCGGCGGCGCCAATGGGGCCGGTGGGTGTCCGAGATCCGGGAGCCGAGGAAGAAGTCGAGGATCTGGCTGGGGACGTTCCAGACGGCGGAGATGGCGGCGCGGGCCCACGATGTGGCCGCGCTCACGATCAAAGGCCGGTCGGCCCACCTCAACTTCCCCGAGCTGGCCGAGCTGCTCCCCCGGCCCGCGAGCAAGTCGGCCAAGGACATCCAGGAGGCGGCGGCCCTGGCCGCCGCGATCAGCTTCCCGAGGGGCGACGGAGCCGCCGCAGGGGAGGCCGGGCCGAGCCGGCCTCAATCCCCGAACGCCACGGCAGAGTCCTTCGACACCCAGGAGTCGGCGAGTTCGCCGCTGGATGACGAGGACGACACGTTCATCGACCTGCCGGATCTCTTGGTGGGCTTCGGCAACAGGATGGAGGAGCTCTGCATGTCGTTCGCATGGCAAGACGAAGATGGCACGAGATTCAGCCACGGAGATGACCCTTTTCTCTGGAATTAGCCGTCATTATTACCACCTCAATTCCCTGCCAAAATAGAAAATGAATGACTGTGTACATCCCAGTTTCGGTTGAACTGAGTGATGATGATGGTGATAACAGAGCCAGCCCTTTTCCTGTCATCTTTGTGGTTTGTCACATAAAGGTGGTTCATTTTTGGATCTTTCTTGTTCTCTTTTATTTGATTTTTAGGCATGAGAGTCTTACATAAGTTCTTCGTTCCTTGTATATGTTTCTGGAAAAATGCATCATGTTCTGCTGATCTCTCTGGTCTCTCCTCTCGCAGCATAAGATAGCCAATTGCCCCGGCTACTCTCTCTTTCCTCCCGGACCTTCTCCAAGCTTCCATCATTGGAAAGGAATCAGAAGAAATTGTCCCAGTAAAAAAAATATATACATATTCTCATAGAAAAAAAAAAATATCTGCTTGTCATCCTATAAAGAGCACCATCTTGCTAACTACTTTTCCACTTGGCAAAAATAAAATAAAACCACCCTTTTTTTTTCTTTTCCTATTTCACTTTTGATAGCTTATGACGTGATCTTACGCTTGGCTCATCATCACTAAATTCATAAAGATGTAATGACAATTATAAACATGTAAAAAGGCGATATGCACATATAGATAAAGTCATGACCTCACCTCATCCAAACTCCCAAGTTTTAAAGGCCCTTTAAAGATATTTTACCAAGCTTGAGGTTAAGCATTTTATTGGATAGCTTCAAGTACTGGTAGCCTATCTACCTCTCTCAGTGGAATCCAATTGACTCCTCACGTCATCTCCAGATAATAAGATAAATTAATCCATAGTGAATATGATGGTCTCAAAGCAAACTTTAGCCCACCACCATCGCCGTTAACATCCGATCGTCCTGCCCTTTTTCTGCCTCCTCGACAGGTGGTGGTTGGGGCCGCGTTTAACCTCACCGCCATCCTGACACGAAGAACTCAAGAGCATGCTCGATCATCGCACTTCTAAATCTAAAGACCAACCCGGTTGACCAACCGAAAAACCACGTCCTTACACAAACCATGCGCGCCATATAAAAAAAAATAATGTTTCCCAAGGTCATAATGCACCGACTTAGGAGTTGGCATTGAGCCAATAAATCCGCCAATCGATTTAAGCTTATCATCGATGTCCAAACCGGTTGCAGTTAAACCTAATCTCAGCACGCCAAGAGCTTCCAAATGCTTATTCCTTGTTTAATATTCTCGTTGAAGTGTGTAGAAAAAAAAGTGGAATGGACAGCTACATTCCATTTCAGTAGGTGAAGATTCTTCCTTTCATACGCATTCTACCGAGCGGGGAGACGGCTAGCCAAGGCCCAAAGAACACGTAGTATTAATTACAAAACAACGTGATGACAGTAAAGCATTTTTCCACATGTGGACCTCGGATTTGCGTGCCTAGATTACCTTATCTACTATCCCCCCTCAAACCTTCGCGGGGGCCTGTCGCAATGTCAACGTCGACCTACCCTCTCGATCGAGTCCAGGAATCAGAGACGAGACCGAATTGGAACGACCCATCGGCTCTAAATTCATCTGATTTTCGGGGGCTTGAAAATTAAAAGCGCCGACACTCTTCGTAAATTTTCGTATCACGTTGAAGTGTCCGACACTCTCCGACATTCAATCAACACGTGTTGAAAAATCCCACACTTGATTAACCCTCCAGACACTCTCTGTCACGCGAGTTGAGAATTTTGATTTGCAAGTTTGGAATTCGATACGTGATTTTAATATGCACAAGGTCAATTTTAAAAAAATTCAATAATTAATGAGCCAAAATATAAATATCTAGGAAAATTAAAAAAAAATGAAGAGAAAAGAAGAAAAACCGACTTTTACTTTTCATGACACATAGATCACTCCCAAGTTGGTTTTTTTTTTCTCTTCTATTTCGGCACGCTCCAACATGCGAATCTAGAATGTGGATTGCTTATTTTTTTCCTTCAAGTTTTACGAACTATTGGAATGTAGTTGAATTTGTCAAATTGAAATAATAAATGATATTAACAAATTGTAAATAAATATTTTTAATGAAAAATTATTCTATGCTTTTTATTATTTATTTATTTATTTGTCAATTTGAATCAAATTAATTAATTTAAAATAATCATAAAAAAATAATTTATCATTTATATATAAAATTATATATTTAATATACAACGTGTCTCAACAAATCAGAATTTTTTATATTTTGAGAAACAATATGTCATCGTGTCGTGTTGTGTATATGAAGGTCGGTATCAGTAAGCGACGAAGTAAAGAAAAATCTGTAAAACGCGACGATTCCAAATTAAAAATGCGCAAAGGAAAAAGATGGTAAGTGATCACTTTGAAAACGAAAGTCATATCGGACTTAGAAAGAGAAGCCGTGCGCGACAAGTCCTACGTAGGGCCGACCGGTGATTCCACTTACGAGATGTGTGAAACTTGCGAACGAGGTGGTGCTTCCTGTCTTCTTTTTTCGATTTCCGCTGGAGTGGTTGCATGTCAAACGGACAAAGCGTCCTCGTCCCCCTCACTTTTGAAGCCGACATTGATGCGCCATGGCCCCCCAAGGGGGTCATTTCGTTCGTGCCCAACTCGTTCCACACGTTACTTAATCCTTTAATCATGGCCTGATTCCACACTGATTAAAGGGGGCAAGAAGTGATTGGTGGGTTTTAGGTAGATGATACTGATTAGTGACGTCTGCTCATGAATGTCCTCGGGATTATCCATGGGTTCATCGATCTCTGCATCGAGGAGCGAGCGCTGCGCGGAACATGGTCGAGGAAGTGTGCTTTGATCCCGAAGGAAGGAAGGAAGAAGACGAAAGAATATTCGAGAAGTGAATAATGAAAAGTAAAGAAAGATTGGACTCGAGCAGGTCCTTAAAAGGTTCTGATCACCAGAAAAGTCTGGATACAGACCGGAATCCGGGCCTGGAAAAAGATTCCGGCCCTAGTGGTTACTCCGTCCAAAACCCCTCTACAGAATTTGGGGGCCAGCTATGAGGAAGCTCTACCGCCACCGTATCTAGTATAAGAGGGTGTCGGCATCTCCTAATGATTAGTCCTTCTCCACAGGAAGAGGGTAAAGGCAAATCTAATTTGTGCTTTTGGAAACGAAATTAGGATTCCATGATTGACAAATAAAACGATTTAATATTCACGAGTGTGGACTAATCCCAATCACTAAGTCGTGCCTCACGGGGTAAAACATGAATAATAAGAAGTAACCTCACTTACGTGGTACGCGCTTAGGGATTGCTTTTACGTGCTTCAAGTAAATTTGTTTTGTCAAAATATGTAGCGCATTTAATTTTTAAAGTACTAAACACATTAGATTTTCACGTTGTCATGTACATGAAATTGCTTGGCAAAAAAAATACTATGAATGAAATTAAAATGGCGATGTGGTGGTAATTATAAATTGAGATTGCTAGAAAAATAACATTTGGCAATTCTTACATATAATTAATTGATTTCTCTACTTCATATGTCTTTTATCTTCTATTGCGACACTACATTCCTAGAAAAATTACTGAACCATTCCTTAAATTTATTGTATGAATGTCAATTAGTTCTTAAATCTTCAATTTTGCTAGTGCAATTTAAAAAGTTTGTATCAAATTTCAATTTAGTCATTTTAGTTGATTTTCACATGAAAATGACAATACGATTATCTTATCATTTGTCACATCCTGAATTCTACAGGAAAATGGGTAATGACACATCGACATTTCATATGAAAAACGCAATTTCAAATTATACCTAAAAGTCTAGTACCCAAAAGCCTAGAAAAAATTCTCTCGTACTATTGATCACTAAATGAGCAATCTAAAAAGATTGGGAAGGAAATGAGTGAGTAAATACAGCTCAATGAGTAGTGTCTACCTCCTCTAAGTAGATCAATAACCTACTATGCACTTCACATAACAATACCGAAACTTATTTAATTAAATCCACAATATAGCATACATATGAGCTCAAAAACAAGTTTTATCTTCTCAGTAAAACTTATACATATCCACAAGGCATTTCTTAAACCATTTCAGAATCCAATTCATAAATCAGTTTCATCATTCGGTACATATAACTTTTTGTGAAGCATTTCCTAAAACACTTACCAAATTATTCTCAAATGCCAAAACATAGTAAATACTTGGTTTGGATTTTTATGCAACAAACATGTTCTTTTATAACTCATAGTCTATCAAATCTCAATAACCTTCAAGACATGAGTTTACAAATACATAGAATAAATGGTACCACTTACCTAGGAATGCCTACAACTAATTCTATTTGCCATCGATCTTGTAATCCTATCAATCAAACGTAAGTTGACATCAAAACAAAGCAAAACTCTATCTCAATTACGAAATGGTTATACTATGCTTAAACACTAACAAAGCGATTCTTATGTGCTAATAAATCGCTCATTTAATGAATATTTAGACCTAAATACAATGCGGAACTTGCCCACGAAACCTTAAAATTTCACTTCAACTAAACTATTACTTTAAAATGAATCAAGTCAAACCCCATGACTTCATAATGCCATAATCCACATTTTCCATGAAAATTCAAAGCTTAACAACTCAAAAATTAGATCTCGTGGCTTGTATTTCATAGAACTTCGACTGTAAACCCTAATTCTGAAAACTTCTCCGATTGGATGAATGAAAGGCGCAAACACTTGTCGTACATTGCAAATCTGAGTAACTTTGGCTTGGTGAGGTGTTTGTGGCGTATACGCGCAAAACCTTTTTCTCTTTTTCCTTTCACTTCCTTCTTCTTTCTTTCTTTTCTTTATCCCCTTTTCTTTTCCTCCTTTCTCATGCGAGCTCTCGATCTCCTTTTTTGTGTCAGGGCTTGCTTTCTTCTTTCTTTCATTGACATTTCAACCTTTTTTTCCGAGTCTCATCAGAAGGTTAATATTATATTATCGTCAACTGGCTTACGTGACATAAAAGAACTTAAGCAAAATCACTTCTTTTGCACCCTTTTCCCAATTTTTTTACTCTTTCCCTATTTCTTTTGTGCTATTGTTCATCTTCCACGGCATTTGTCCCGCAGCCACGTGTTCTCCCTTCTGCCCGAGTCTACAACAACCCTCCATTCTAACCACAGGCAGCTAAGGCCGCCGCCAACCAATGTAGACCCCAGATTTGCCTAGGCCAACTGCTCATTCTCCCTTCTTCCCCTCCCCGGCCCCTACGACACTCAAACAAAGGGTCGACAACAACCCTCGACGCTCGTGTCAACCTGCCAAGGCCAGGCCACCGCCAACCCATATTGACCTCAAATCGACCCGAATTCGAGGTCGGCTGTGTCCCTCGAGCCAAGTCTTAGGCCTCATCTGTCCGTGTTACCCTTCATTTCTCGTCCACTTCGTGTGAGCCGACGGGGATAGATTGATGGTCGACTTTTGGTGTACGAGCGAGAGTTGCTTATATGGCTTCGACAGTTGGAGAAGCGAAACATTACATTAACCACAAAAAAAAAAAAAAAAGAAAAGAAAATCCATAAAGTATGCAAAATGACGCCATTTCGCTTAAGTTATTCCATTTCAAATGTCGACCGGTGATAACTGGACTGCAACTTCAACATTTTTAGCGCAAAATTGGCCGGAATGTTATAGTGTAATTTCATGCAGAAGTTTAAGAATATACTAGCATCCATACAATATGGTTTTAACTCATTTGGTAATTTTTCCCTAAGTTCCAATATCATGGTACCAATATTTGTGAGAGAAAAAAAGAAAAAAAATTAGGGATTAATACTATCAAAAATCCCAAATTAGTACATCTGTTATAAATTTATCCAAATCTATTTTTTTTACCACAAAAAAATCTTAAACCAATGCACATGTTACAAATTTATTTTTCGTTAATTTTTGATAAAAAATTTCCCATCAAATTGTTAAGTTGGATAACATATGATTGTTGATTGATATATTGGTTTATGATTTTATCCTCTGTTTGTCACATGTGTACTAGTTTGTATTTTTTCAAATTATTAATCCAATTTAACGAAAAATAAGAAAGTAAAATTTGTTATAAATGTACCAATTTGAGTAATTTGAGATGACGTATATTAATCCAAAAATTAACAATAACTTACTCAATAAAAGAGCCAAAAGAACTGAAACTATTAAGTAGCCATAAAGCCACATTTGGGCATTCCAAAGTGCTAAATATAAAATATTTTAGGGGTAAAAGGGAGTAAAACGTAACGCACACATATGATTGAGAAAGTTCTGAATTGTGTAAAGAGAAATAACGCGTAATGGTCTTTTCCAGAAGTATCAAAACTTTAGGGGCGACACGTACAGCTAGCGACGACCCATTATAGTGGGGGATGAAACGCAATTGGAGGACTCTTTTTCAAGCTTTTCTCGTTACGCAACTCGTTAATTAGAGCATCAAATTTGTCATTAGGCAAAGTAAGAGAGACAATTTTTTATTTTAATAAAACAGAAATTGATGGACCACACAGGTAATGATGACATGAGGCCACGTCGCTCTCGAGATTAAGCGTTGACAACGACGAGTGGGGCAAGAGAAGGGAATCCAAAGAGTTTTCGTGGCCAACTTCATTTGACGGAGATTCTTTGTAATCTTTGTAATCTCATTAGTGATTTAAACCATCACCATCCATCCAACTCGGATTTAATTTAATCATTGTTAATCCGATCCATTCGAGCTAGAGCTCGAGCACCGCCGTGGTCGGAGCTAGCCATCCAGACATGTCGCTCTTGAGTTCTTGCACTTGCTCGATGATCGATGGGTCTTTGACCGTTAGGCAGCGACTTCTTGTTCGGGGGTTGCCTTCGTACGAGGTCGACGCATTGCTTCTTTGTGGATGGAACGAGACGACGGAACGAGACGAGCGACAAACAAAAGGGGGGGTCGGGGAAACATCTTTTGGAAGGAAGTTCGAATCGACGGCACGATCGTGTCTCGTTCCGAAGGAGCAAATGCGGCTAAGTTAGGGAACAGTTTTGAGGATAAGTTTTGGATATATCTGAGGGACGAGGCTCGTTCCCTTGTCCTATCCAGCCAGAATCGTGGTCCAGGCGATGCTTGTAATTACGAAGGGCAACGATAATTTACCCAAAAAAAAAAATGAGAAAATCATCAAAAGAATGCCCTGAATTAGACATTTCATTTGGATCAATTCAATCATAGAAATTTTCGCATTGATTCTAAATCTTTAAATTGGACAAATTTAATTCTAACTATTTTTACGTTAATACTAATTCAGTTCATTTGACTAATTTAAATTGGAAATTGCTGACATGGATGATTTAACGTGATGTATTGGTACTATATTTTTCTGTCAGAATGTGTTCGTACTCGAGTCGTGCTTTCTTAAATTCGGAATAATTTTGGTGGTCATGTCCAACACTTTATATGTAGAACGTTATCTTTTTTGATTAATCGAGTTGAAGATATAATTTTCTTTTTGTTTTTTTTTTTTTTCCTTTTTCGGGTTTTTACCAAAAATAAAAAAATAAAAAACCGGTAATGGATAACCGCTGGCCATGAGGATAGGAACGTGTCGACCGATGGGGGTGGATGACCGCTGGCCACGCGTCAACTTGCCGTTGCACGCACCTGGCGAGTCCTGCAGCGTGTACATCCACTAGCAATGATAAGCGCCACGCATCGGATCAAAATGAGAATTGACTTGGTTCTTTTTTTACCGCGTAGTGAAAAGGCAACTTTTTTTTTTTTTTTCCAAAACCAATTATTCTAACGCTTTATGCGCTTTTATACTTTCTTCGCACCGTGAAAATTGTAATATATATAAAATCGATCCATTTCTGTAATATTATTTCAGTTGTACTTAAAAGAAGGATGAGAAGTTTATAGAATACTGGAATATTATATTTAATTTAAATTTAGAAGTTAAGAAATTCACTAGCTACTTGTCAATAATCTTGATTTTGTATATTACAATTTTGCCCGTCTATAATCATAAGTGGTCGTAGAATATTCTAATATATGCATGGATTTTGCACTGTCTCTCTTTAAAAAGCAAAAAATTGAGGTTGGAATGTCCGTTGGATTTACTTAATTGATTGCATAGATGTGCATTAGTCAACCCCACGCTTTGAGACTTCCTATCATTTTATAATGACTTTTAGGTGTTTGGGCAACTTGCAATGCCAAATTAATCCCTCTTTTATATAAAATGTTTGATATTGAGCCTTAACCAATTAATTTTTTTTTTTGTGAATCTTCATTTTTAGAGAATGAGCTAGGATCAGCGAAGTCAACCGCTTCTTTGGTCATTGGGAAAAAAAAAAAAAAAGCCAACACAAAATTCCGTTAACGAACGTGCTTTTTGTGATGACCCGATTTGGAAGATGAGATGTCTTGATCAAGGGTATTAGCATTTGTGAAAGCCATCGGGCGCATCACATGCATATGTCGTGATTAGTTGAGTTTGGAAAATCTTAGATTACTATACTATAGTAGACGTGACTTTTGAACATTTAAATGCTTTTATGTTTAATGAGAAAAACATCATTAATTTTCAAATGAATTTTTGATATTTTTAAATTAATATATCGTTAGAATAGTAAATGCATTCAGTTTTATGAAGAATCTATTTTTTTTTTTTTTATAGATAAAACTTTACATCTGAATCTCTAGTCATTATAGGAATGAATAAAATATGATATAAAATCGGGGATTTCGCTATATCCTATACATTGTTTGATGAATCATAGTAATTCACATATTATCTTTGTCTATTATTTGGTATGAACGGTATATTGGTGTAAATGAACTTAAAAATTGTAAAATGAAGATAATAAGAATCTCTCACAATATTGTTACTTACTTCATTTTTATTTGCTTATTTTTCTATTATTCTCCCTCTCTTTTTAAAATTCTCTTATGTTTTATTTCTTTTTCCCCTTCCATCATTTTTTGTTAAAAATTTATTTAATAGTAAACTTTACTAATATAGCTAAAATACTAAAATACCTAAAACACGTAATAAATATAAATGCTAAACATATATGTAAATGTATTTAATTAATAATATAATATAGATAAAAATTTAAATATATAATTCAAAATAAGATTAAAAAACGCAATTGTTATCGGATTTTTTTCAGTACTATTTTAATTTTAATAATTTAATAATTTTATCATTAAAAAAATTATATTATACATATTGAAATATTATCCATCTTTATTCCACCTTCATCATGTGATAATTTTATCCGAGTTATATCTCTATCATATCTAACTTTATTATGTCTTGAGCATGCACCAAATACGAGATATAATAAATTTTACATTATTATGAATTTTATCCTGATTATCACAAGTAAGGTTTTTTTTTTAAAAAAAAAAGTAAAACTTTAAATCTCAATCTAAGTATAGTTAATTATATTAAGTCATCCGTGTGCAACAAGTCTCTAAGAGAAAGAAGTCTTTTAAAAAATTTCCAAGAAAATATTAACAGAAGAATATTTTTGAACATTACAAAGCGAAAATTCTAGTATTATTTAGCTTAATAGGTAGCAAAATTAACTCTTTGAGAATATATTTATGCTTGCCAATATAAGTAAAATTGACTCTTTTAAGCACGGCATAACATGTGATATAAAGAATGACATACAAATATGATATATATTTAAATATATATATGAATCAATCTTGGGATTGCTCACCTCTTATATCACATCAGGAGGCTTTTATAAAAGAACTTGATCGAGCACTTGTGACATTGGATTCACTGCTGGTCTCTACACACAAATATCTTTATGGCATGAGAAAGTATTCAGTGGTCACATGATACCACATGGTAGGCTGGCATGATATGCATGTTTTACTAGAATCTAATCATTATCTGACAACACGTGTCGATGATGTGAATTGAAAATCGATCAAATTCCTTTTCTCTCTCTTCTTCCTCCTCTTCCATGTCATCGGCAAGCTCTCCTCATTCACAGCCATGCGTTCATGCCCACGCCATCACGTCGTCCCCGAGCACTCACGGCATTGGGATTCACTTGCTAGTCTCCATCCGCACAACGCAAAGCTTCAGATCTCCCAATCCCAAGGACGAGGACCTCTGCACTTGGCTTCTTCGCATTTGGTCCATAGTCTTTGCGGTCGTGACATCTCCTTCCTTGAAATTGAAAGTGTCTCGTGCATCGGTTGCAATTGAGAGCCAACCACATGAAGGGACAGTGTCCCAACAACACAATGGCCAGGACCACTTCCCTTAAGTGTTTTCCCTTAGGACCACGTGCTTTAAAATGGATTCCTTTTTCGTGTGCCGTCACATCTTTGGCGTTGCACGAGACGAAATAATATCCTGCAGGTCTTCTCCTTTATCGAGGTCTTGTTTTCTAAGCCGATTCCGACACGAGTCTAACAAAGACAACGGGGGCATCATTTAATACGTACGATTAAAGACTCGAGACGGCATTGTAGCATAAGAATTTCCTTCTGACGCGTGAAATGCGCCGTAATATGTAATGTGGAATGGGCTTCTACTAAGTGGGCCTTGAATTAGCTTCGAGATCAATGTTCTACGGTTGATCTAGTTCTATTATAACTTTAGATACTTGGGCCGAAATTGGGAGTCTATTTTATCTTTTCACCGTGGCATATCTATTACATCGATAACGACACTAGTGATCCATGAATTTTGACTTAATATGTAATGCGGTCCATGAATTTTTAATTTATTTGATTTGGTCCCCCAATTTTTGGTAAATATTCAAACTAGCTCCTAAACAATATGAAACTATGAAACGCCATCCTTCCATTAATTTAAGTTCGGGGACATTTATGTGTACCAAAAGTTTAGGGACCATAATTTAGGGACTGCGCCGTATATCAGGCCCGAAGTTCACGGGCCACCAATTCCCCTATAATTCCAGATTGTAAAACTGAGGATTTCGGCCCATGGGCCAAAGTTCATGCGCCGTTTAGCCAGAAATACCCAACTTGCCCTTTCTCTCGCTGCCAGCGTGGGAAGCCCTCACACGCATTTCGTCGAACGCTGGACATGCAATAATTCCCAACGCTGCGCGACTTTCCGTCCGCTCCACGCTCGCACGCTCGCTCGCTCTCGACTGCTAATCCGTCGCCGCGTCCCTCTTCGCACCTTCATAAACCCCGCCATTCGCTTCTCCGCTCGTTTAAAAACCCGACCTTTCTCTCCGTCTTTCGATCGATCGATCCGGCACCGGCCCGGGGAAAACCCTAAGCCATGCACCCCCACTCCTGCTACGCCCTCGATTCCCTCTCCGCGTCCCGGGACCTCGCCGCCGCCGCCCTCTCCTCCTCCTCCCCGCCGCAGATCCTCTCCGCCTGCGCCGCCGCCGCCGCCTTCCTCCACTCCCACTCCCCCGACCAGTCCCGCCACTTCTTCTCCCTCGCCTTCCCTTCCCTCATCGCCAAGCTCTTCGGCTTCGGCGCCGACGACCTCCCTCCCGCCTCCGCCTCCGCCTCCGCCCAATCGCCCCCCAGGCACGGCTGGATCGACGCCGCCCTCGCCGCCGGCGACCCCGACCTCGCCTCCCGGATCTTCGCCCTCTTCGCCCCCGGCGGCGCCCTCGCGAGCTCGATCCTCGCCGTCGATCGGCTCGGGCTCGTGACGTTCGTGTTCCCGAACGAGCGGTTGCCGGAGTGGGCCCGGTTCGTGCTCGCCAACGCCAAGGACGGACGCGTGGTCGGTGAGCTGTGCTCTCTGTTCAGAGGTAGAGTGAAGGAGGACTCGGTTAAGGGATCTTCGTGCCAAGTGCAACTGAATGTGTTCGAGTATTTCGTGTTCTGGTTCGCGTATTATCCCGTTTGTCGGGGGAACTGTGAGAATTCTGATCGTGTTTCGATAAAGAAGAGTAGGATGTTTAGGTTGGAGAACTGGACTGGTCCCATTCGCGGATTTTCGGGCGTGAAGCGCGGCAATGAGCGGAACGAGTGTAATCTATATTTGTGGTTGCTATATGCGTATTTGCGTGCCTTTGTGCCTGTCACTGATGCAGACGCGCATCAACCGTACCGTAGCTCGATTTTGCATTATCCAACAGAGTTTGATGGATCGGTGTTGGAGCAAGCTGAGTTCTTTGTCGACACGTTGATACACTATTGGCTGGTTGATAACGATTTCTCACCTGTATCTGCAAATGTGTGCAAGTCATTTGGTGTGTCGTTTCCATTTAGTTCGGTTTTGGGAGAAACTCCGCCAACTCCAGGACTGGGTGAAGTGGTGAAGATATTTGTGAGGTATTTGAATTTGAGTGCTGTTAAGGGTACGGAAGGGATTGATAATGTGGAGAATAGTGGAGTTCCAAGTTGGAAAGTGTCGAGGTCCTCAGATGCCATGAAGTTGAGGGATAGTGTAAACGGGTCTCATTTGCTTTCATGTGGATCTTGGAATTGGAATTTACGAATTCAGAGGCCTCTGTATCGGTACATATTGAGGACATTTTTGTTCTGTCCGGTGGAAGCCTCCATCAAGAATGCTTCACAAGTGTTCTCTGTTTGGGTTAGCTATATGGAACCTTGGTTCATCAGCTCAAGCGATTTCGCTGAGCTTGATGCAATTGTTGGTGGATCTGCAAAGAATGAGAAAAAGGAGGAATCACTCACTCAAGAGGATAGATATTCATCTCGTTGGCGAGGTTATGTTTTGTCCAACTATCTCTACTATAGCTCGTTGGTTATGCACTTTGTTGGCTTTGCTCATAAATTTCTTCACACTGATCCGGAAGTGATTGTACAGATGGTACTGAAGGTTAGTCTCTTAGCACAGTATTCTATCATTCAACTGAAATACTAAATAGGCTTCTAGTTCAGAAACTGCATGAAATTATGCTTAGTTGGATGATTGAGACTGGGAACTCTTATTGCTTCTTATATACATTTCTCACTATGGAAGCCAATGCAATGCATGTTGGATAGCATCTGTATGGCGGTACTTTATCTGTGAGGGAAGATGTTTTGTGTGTGCGTGTATATAAATAAGTACCTCTATGTATAAGTATTTTATGTTTGTATGTATGAACATATGAATGTTGTGATAGACAATGTCTTGGAGTATGTCTTGTTTTGATGGAGAGGACTTAAATCCTTGCATTTTGTGAGATTGGTGGTATATTTGTGGGGGACCCAACTCTTGATGCGCCATTTCACATGGCAGCATCGTTTTTGGAACAGGTAGAGATGTCTTTCCTTCGTCTAAAGAAAAGTGATAACATCTCTATCTTTCTAGCTTCTTTTTCTGACACTTGACAAGTAATAGGTGTGGCAGAACTTTGTGGCGACTCTTGGTTAGTTTTATTAGGCATATTTTGGTAATTTATATACTGGCGGTTTAACCTAAGTAGGCGAGTGAAATGTGGGTTTGTTACAGCTAACAAACTTTCATACATGAGTATATGCATTGTGGAGTTCAGCTGTCTAAGAGGCAACGCTTTAGTTTAAATTAGTATATTTTGCAGTATTCATCCAATTCTCTCTCTCTCTCTCTCTCTCTCTCTCTCTCTCTCTCTCTCTCTCATATTATTTTGTGGCTGGACATAGTTAATAATATGCTGTCAACAATAAACTGAACAAGGAAGAAAAGATGAAGCACAGAGTAATTGGCATATCAAAGAAAGAGGGGTTTACCAGTTTTAGATTTATCACATAGAGGGAGTTCATTGTTGTAATTTAGGAGCAATGATCCACACACCTATCTCCTGGCCATTCTGCAATTTCACAGACCTGTTTTCTTTTATAATTTGTTCCATCTTCAAAGTTAGAGAGGAGATAGGGGAGCAGAGGCAGAGACATGAAAGGGAGCAATAGATGAAAAAGGACATGAGAAACTTGTGTAACGCTTCATGTATAGAAGTTGCATGTTAGATATATGGATGTATAATGCTCAAGCTTTGCTACCTCTTTTCAACATTTTTGGCCTGGCTTGCTGTCAGTAGTTTTTCATGTGAAGCTCGTGAAGTTATTATGAAATGAAATGATAGTTAATGGTAAACTGAGTCTTCAGTATGCTATTTTTTGCACAAGAGACATGGCAACAGTTGAGATGAGCTTTAGGATCTGCAGTTGAGTGTGTCAGACAAGAACCAAGCTGGTTTTTGTTGACTAGTCTTTGGTGCTGAGTGCTGATTGATTCTGTGTTGGGTTCAAACTTGACCATCATGCTTTTCAATCTCATTACACCTTTTCACATTATACAGTCTACTCATTTGTTTGTTTGTTTTTCTTTATAACAGGTTCTGTGTATACTGACATCATCTGAGGAGTTGCTCAATCTGATAAAGAATATCGATACTCTATTTCATACGAAAGAAGCTGGTTTTGGCAAATCAACATTAACTGACTTGTATGGATTCATTCCATCAATCCGAGAACAGCTACAGGTAGATTCTCCATCTTGTACAGTTTATTTGCCTATTTTATATGGGAGGATATGATAAACAAGAAATCTTGAAGAGCATTTTTGGTGCTCTTTCTGCCATGAGGTGCTGATTGATGGAACTATTTGATTGAAAGGAGATGAAATGGGGAAATAGTCTTCCTGAGCTTGATTAATAGTTCTTTTGATTATGCAAATGAATGATTATGCTGAAATGTTAAGGGAGATTATTGAATTTGATGAAAGTTTATGCTAAAGGTGTGGTTGAGAGTGCGGCATGGAATCGGATTGTTTAATTAAAAACCAGGCATTGCATCCTAAGCTCTTAAGCTTCACAACTAGGTTTTCTCAAGCATCACATTTTAGATCACAGTACACTCTCTAAAAGCAAACAATTGCTGTTATTAGTTGAATAAAGAGTGAGAGAAAATTAAGTGGGCAGTGGTTGGATCCTAACACCTAGTAGAATGCTTAGTGGAATGCAACAGCTGATCTTCATAAAGACCTGGCAAAGGTGTCAACACTTGGGCCACAATGATCATGTTGAATCTTTGGGCTGTATCATTCTGTTCTGTCAGATCCTTCCCGGTTTTCGTGGCGTAGGTATCATCTATGAAATTTGTTCATCTGTTTGTGTTGAATCCATTTATGAGATTTCAGAAAGATGGACCAAAATGCTGTTGCTAATGGTGCTCTATATTTCTTTTATTTTATTTTATGGTGTCATAAATTTTATTTCGACAATTAAGAATGGTTTCCTTGTCAATACTAGGATTGGGAGGATGGCTTATGCGAGAATGATGCTGATGGATCCTTCTTGCATGAGAACTGGAACAAAGACCTACGGCTTTTCAGTGATGGTGAAGATGGTGGACAACAGCTACTCCAGGTAGACCTGGTCTCAGGTTTTCCTCTAATAGATTTTCCACCCCTTAACAGAGATATTTAAAATCGATGTTTTGCTGCTGCAGCTGTTTATACTCCGAGCTGAAGCTGAGCTGCAGACCCTTTCTGGCGATAACCTCGCACAAAACCTTCAACACGTAGATTCTTTGAAAGCCCAGCTTAGCCAGTTGTTTGGTGGTAACTTCTTTAAGCCTGTGTCAGTGACAACTGAAGTGCAAGAGCAGCGGTCATCTCGGGATGGAATATTCAAGCCTAGAAGAGTGGTACATAATTCATTTGCTGATATCAGGTACAAAGGTGACTGGATGAAACGTCCCGTGTCAGATGATGAAATTGCTTGGCTCGCGAATTTGCTTGTCAGGTTGTCGGGCTGGCTTAACAAAGCTCTTCGGCTAAACTATGTCGAAAGTGGTGATGCTGGTTCTAAATGGTCGTATGTTGAGGTGTCAGGCGACATTGCAGATGTTTGCGGACCTGTGAATACGATGAAAGTACTATTGTGTGCAGCCGGCTCTTGGCTTCTGATGATGGGTGGGGAAGTGGCGGGGTTGATGAGAAAGCATGGCCTGAGGGTGAATCTGAGAATATTAGCGTCGAAGAAGATTGTGATGGCCTTCCTCGTCTGCAGTTTGTTCGTTCTGTTGAAGAAAGCTGTCGGGATATAGCAAAATCTATGATAAATATACACATTGCTTATGGAAAAGGAGAGAGGGGAAGCTCGAAAGATGTAGATATAGATAGCAACCCAGAGTTTTGTTTTTTCTTTCTTTGATATGGTTTTCACGTGTTTGGAGTGACGCTGCCTTTGTTACCCTCTTGTAATTAAGTGAGAAATGCGCAGCGTGAGATTACTCACCTTCCCGGCTCATCGAACGTCTTTTCTACCTTTACTGTTATTACCAAATGAGATCTTTGCAATTACTTTTAATGGGAGAAAGCCCTGCCTACATTCGACGAGCCCGATTTACGATACGTTTCATATCATCTAACAGCTCATGTGATTCGAGTGCAGCTAAGATTTCTTCCTGTTTTTGGTCTCGAGAATTCAAGACCAAATCGGTGGTCAAATGTTAACTACCCAAAATATGTTATAGAGCTCATTAGACTTTACTCTGTTGGCAGGCTAAAATTGTTGGGGAAGATGGTCACGTAGAGTCGGTAACCGGTACTAAAAAAAAAAGCATTCTTTATAACCTAACCTTGGACTTGCTCGAAATCTCATTTCGCTTTCTCCGAGGTTTTTAACCGAATCCTTCTCAACTTGCCAAGGATATGCTTTCGGCTCACAGACTCACAGTAAGTCTCTTGTCTGGTCTGAGTAATTTAAACTTTGCTGACCCGTTCGTTTCTAGATCCTGCAAATTTAATACGACCTCATCAAACAGATCTTCAATCAAAAGAAATATAAACTCTTTTGCAACAGTAGCGAAGATCCTAGAAATTAACTTACATGGAAAATCGATATTTATTACCAATTTATTCAAATTCAAGGCGTACACATTAAATTGATAGATAGACCATTTTCGGTCCAACAGTTTTTATTTCCAGTTTGATGAATCGATGGCAACGCCTTCGATTTCGTCCATACTTCAGTGGACCCTTTTGTCTTTCCATCGAGGGGAGAAAATGGGAAAAATAAAAGGAACCTCAATAAGACTGAACTAAACCCAACCAATATTCCACTTAACAACTCCAAAAAGAGCAAGAGAAGACAAAACACCAGTATCCCACTAGAAAAAGAAAATGCGCTAGACTTAGCTAGCATTATTATTGCACATGGCGTGTGCGTGTCCCATTCTTGAAAATTGAAAACGACTCGTGCAATTTTAAACTACTAAAAGCAAGATTAAAAATAATAATAAGAGAAATAGTAAAAGAAGGTTTCAAACAATAAGACCAACCTTTAGTTGTTTTTCAAAATCTTGAAAACCCCGAACAAGCATTCAAGTCAGATCAATATCGTCATCATCATTTGAAATTGCAGCATATTCTGAAGACCATTGCCGATGGGGGGCAATCATCGGTGCAAGACCCGGGTCCTCCTAATAATTTTCTTGCAAAAAGAAGAAGAAGAGGAATTGGGTCGGCTTAGTAGTAGGCACAAGAAACCCAACGATCAACCAATAGTCCAGTCACTTACGTTCAAGCGAATCAGATCTTCAAAGTCGTGCTAGGGTTGGAAAGAAATTCAGTTGGAACATTGTTTTTTCTCGACACTCACCTTGATTTTGATCGGTTCTAAGTCTTAACAATCTTTAATGTCTTGCCATTAGTCCGATTTGATAAGCTCGTGATGTGATCTCACCCTCAATTCGTCCGGACAATCGGAATTCTTGTGATGAAATTTAGTTGGAATGGTGCATGGAATCGAAGCGTTTCCATTTAAGTCCGATTGATTAGATTTGATAATATATTATATGATCGGCTACCGTTTCTGCGTTAGGTTAGTACTTGGAGATGGATTATTAGGTCAGTGTTCACATGTCTTGTATTTTAGCATTCTTCAAAAGGTGCAAAAGCTATTTTAATTGGACTCTTTGCTCACGTTTCAATGATTCATGCGTGAATTTGAATAGGATCGACAACATTACAAAAAAGATCAGCATCGATTTCTAATCAATAGGAAACTTCCTACTGCTTGAAAATGACTAATCTTTTCCTTATTTATTGCTTGATTGACGAACATCGTTGAGGGCAAGCACACCGATTCTTCTTAAATTTTGCCTACCTTACGTTCTATAAAATCAATAAGTTTCGTTTTTATCACATATAAGTTTTTATTTCAAGATATTTCAATGAGTTTCGAAGTATTTGTAATTGGTGATTTCCTATATGGGTAATCATCAATTTAGGGTAAACTCTAGAACCAGATTGGACCGGCACTGTGCGGTCCGGTTCCAGGGCTAAGTTGTTAAACTGGATTGACGAACTAACTTTGGACTGCACTATTTTAGTTATATTTATTGTTTGTTTTATTTTGAGGTTGTTAGAATTCGAAGCAATTTTTTTTGGACGATGAGGAATGTAATTCTATAATATTCATATCCTATACTACGTGTTTTGAATTTTATATTATTTGTTTTGTTTTATTTTGGGTGTTCATCCACCACGGGTTGTTGCTTTCGGCAAGGTGGAAACTTCCGTTATTACTTTACCTTTTGTCTTGCTCGACTGAAGGATGAGTTGGATAAATTCCCTATCGCTCAAGATTTCCGTTTGGCTCTTAGCAGTGTTTTACTTCTCTTAGCCCGTTTTGTTGTCCTTTCGAGGTTTATCAAAAGCAAGAAAAATCGAACAATTCCACGGATAGACCTCGGGATCGAATCAAACCAGAAGGGGTCCGGTCCAAATTTCGAAATCAAGGCACTGATCATTTACGTGGGAGGTAAGGCAAGTCGCTCAGCCGCCACGGCACATTGCACCTGACGGCTTGGCCCCAGGAAGGCAAAAGAATGCTCGAAAGCTCAGTGGCACGCGGGGGAGGACATGGCGACGTTTTTGTTTGGTTTTGGATCATAGGAAAGGGAAACCGAGGGAAAGTACGGATGGGAATCAAATTGAATCGAGACCGACCACCTAAAAATCAAGGAAGGAAAGCGGGGGAGGCAAATACGCACGTGGGGGGTTGCACGTGTCGTGTTGTCCGATGACGGCTGAAATCTCCTTCCTTCCTTCCTCCCTATCTAACGTTCCTCGGGGGGAAGGAGGCAAGTCGTCATGCGTCATCGTACGGACAGCAGGGGGAGGAACGTGGGATGGTGGTGACGTCATCCTTTCTTCCTTTCAAGATAGGAAGGCGGGAAGGGAAGCTCACCTTTCTTCTTTTAGTGGGACTATTACAAGGGAGGGAAGAAATTCGTGATTGGCTGCTTTCATCGTCTTTTTGTCGTCCTCCTTTCAATTATTTTGGTCATTTGGTGGACCCAGAGATAGGGACACCGACCCCCCAGGTCATCGAGTCTTCGGTCACCAAAAATAAAATATATATAAAATATATATATATAAATTAAAATTGTTTTGACTCATAATATTTCATTAGATGCCTGTGACTATTCACAATACAATGTTCTCACTACAACTTAGGTTGCCGTGGCTCATGTCTCACCTCGATATATTTATTTATCCAAAATAGGCTTATTTATCATGATAAGAAGGTTTTGCTAGAAATATCTATATTATCTTGCACTTCTACAATTATAGACTCCTAGTGCACGGCGAGAGTCGCTCATTATTCTAATGTGTAGGTGTATTGTTTATGACTTAGTATATTTGCTTTGGATCTGGACCTGAGCAGGTCCTTAAACTGCTCATAGAGGTAAATGCGAGGAAACCGCCTTAAAGTGGGTGATCCCGTACTTGCCTCCCCATCCTCTTGGTCAAGTGGATAGATATAGATCGAGAATTTGGGGGTCCATAGGCAGTGAAGGTAGGTAACAAATTTCAGAAACACTGCGTCTGTGGAAACACATGCTATGACTGGGTTGGCATGGGGTAACCAATCCCTGTCCCTCGCTCAGCATGATATGGAGTGGGTGAAAATCTCACGGCTATTTAGCCATGCTTTTCGGCACAGTTTCTTAACCAACTGAGCTAAACGGTCCCCCCGGTTAAGGAACTGTGCCTTTTCTACAATTATAGACTCCTAGTGCACGGCGAGAGTCGCTCATTATTCTAATGTTTAGGTGTATTGTTTATGACTTAGTATATTTGCTTTGGATCCGCCGCATCTTTTGTCCCGTTGCTCCTCTCGGAGAAAGCATTTTACAATTTCGAATTGGGATTCAATGATAGTCGCGTCGTTACGTTCTAAAGGGGAACCCTCTTTTTCTCTTTTCTCCTGAACTTCGTACTCAGGTCTCTCGCTATATGTCCCCGGACATTTTGCCCTATATATATATATATATATTCACGTGGCCCACGACAGGTAAGTCTAGGGGGCCAAGATGAATGATTGAAACGAAGCTATAAGCTGTCTGGCGTTCCTAATTGCCAATCGCAGTGCCACCCCCTCAAAAGGAGAACCCCAGAAACGACAGGGGCGAGAAGGGCCTACTAGACTTTGTACGGCCCTCTGAAGGACGAAGACAAGTGAGCATCCCTATTGTTAAAAGGGGAAAATGAGGTGCTATAGTATCGATGGATGTAGGGCCGAAATGAAAGATCTCAGATTGCCAATATGTCGATTTAGTTGATTATGGAGCCCAATCGCATTGGTGTCAATTGGTAATGATAAGTGTGGAGGATCGAAATGATTCGGTGCACGCCAATAATCCCGTGATTCGCATTTTCAAACCACGCTTTGATTCGAATTATCATTTTGGAAGCGTTTGGTCTTCTGAATTTTAATCAACATAGTACTGCATAAAACATGATATGAAATTTAGGGATTTTGCTATATTATATTCACTATTTGGTGAATGACAGTTATAAAGTCGGATATTTTTATATGCTAGTATATTAATTGTTTGGTATGAACGATATATCGAATGTAAATGAACTAAAAATGCACAAGTAGAGATGGAAAGAATTTTTGTGATTTACTGTTAAAGAAATCGCAAATGGACAAGTAAAGATAACTTCAATCAATCAATTCATAATTATTGTAAGATCTATATTTGAAATAAAAAAGGGGCTCCTTACAACATTTATTAGTCACTGGGTTAGACTGTGACAAGAAAAGACGGATTATAGCAACATCAACGAGTTATGCTAATGTCAAATTTAGAAGAAAGAGAAAACGTGATTATTCACCTTTGCAATTCCGAAAGATATAGTGCTTTGACTCGCTTGCCACTTTTGTGCAACTTCAATATGAACCACAAAGCTATGGAAAAGAATGAGTTTCAACTCTTTTTGCTCATTTCTTGAGCTTTTGATGTGAACTAGAGAGTTACGGATGATTTGCGAAGTTTTAACATGAATCACAGAGGAGAAGGAGACAAAGAGAACTAAGGACATTCATTTCAAATTTGAATTTGTTCATTTAAAATCAAGGTTCTTTTTCGACCAAAAAAAAAATCGAGTTCTTCTACTTCATTTTTATTTACTTATTTTCTAATTAATTTTCTCTTTTTTATTTTTATTTTTTATTCCCTTCCATCTTCCTTAATAAAATGTGTAATAAATACATGTACTAAAAAATGTGTGTATGTGTGTGTGTGTGTATATAATATTTTATAGAATAGAAAGAAGTTCAAATGTACAAATAAAAATAGGAATTTTAGGAATTAAAAAATACCCCCCTTTTTTTTTTGTTATTTTGAATTTATATCTTTCATATTAGAATCCAAATATTATGTTATATTTATTTATGTTATATAATATTTTATAGAATAGAAAGAAGTTCAAATGTACAGATAAAAATAGGAATAAAAAAATACCCCTTTTTTTTTTGTTATTTTGAATTTACATCTTTCATATTAGAATCCAAATATTATGTTATATTTAATTATGTTATATAATATTTTATAGAATAGAAAGAAGTTCAAATGTACAAATAAAAATAGGAATAAAAAATACCCCATTATTTTTTTTTTTGTTATTTTGAATTTACATCTTTCATATTAGAATCAAAATATTATGTTATATTTAATTATTATTTTAATTATTTTAATTTAAGAAGTTTATTATATAAGAAAAAGAGATTTTATATCATAAATACAATAAATTTTATTTATATTTATCTCATCTCTCTCGTGGATATTCTTATTCATGTTATATTCTTTTATATCCAACTTCATTTTATCTTGGGCAAGAAACCGAACACGGGACATGACATATTTGATCCGATTTCAGCTTTTATTCTAGCTATTAAATGTAGCATTTGCATCTATCTTGCTTCTCTATGCTAATTTGGGAACGTTCGTAGCCCAGCTAGCGCAGGCCTAGCATGTTTGTTTATTTTCTTTTTTGGGGGTTATGTGCCGTGATTATTATCATTATGAGAACAGGTGAACAACTTCGGATCATTTTTATTAAAAGGAGATATAATAAAAAGGGTTAGTTTATGTCCGAAGTGTAGAATTTGAAAAAATTACGAAAAGACAAGAAGCTCCGTTAGGGTTCGCCGGTTTCGTTAGGATTCGGGGATATTTAGGAAAAGATGAAATGAGGCGTCGCTCGCCCCTTGAACTCATTAACATCTCCCAAATTATAGCAATGCGAAAGACAAGACAAGAAAAAAAAAATAATAATAATAAAATTTTCTCTTTTACCCTCCGAAAGGAGAGAGAAAATGAGGAGAGAGAAAATGAGTGTTACTATCAATAGTAACGAGACAGTGAACCTTGAAACCAGAAGAAGTGATTCTCGAGAAGCCTCCTTTTTCATATTTTCATAGTTACTTGTATTGACACCAAAAAAATGATCAACTTTTGGTTATAATCGACAAGCGATAGACTTGTCAATAATAAAGTTTGGTGAACAATAGAAATCATCGATGAACTAAACAATCAACAACTTCAACAATAATAATAACTTGCTAGCAAAGTCATCTACAACACGATGTGAAAGTTATTGACGGAAGCCTTAATGACTTCAAGCAATCAACATAAAATCATAACTAATGTGTGGTTATGTTCATTGCAGCTATTTAGGATTTTCGTAATTTCTTGTGGATAAGTATTGCTAAATAATAGGAGGTCATGTAACTTATTATAAGCTACTGATAAGATTAGGAAGTTATTTTTTATTCAAATTTAGGTACCGTTGTATGTAATCATCGATAGAGGATTTTAAATATCTAAGTATAGTCATTGTAAAACCACTTCAATCAATCAAAGAACTTAAAGTTCTCGTAAATTTATCATTCATTTTTAACGTTAATACTACAAAAAATCATAAACCGATATATCTGTGACAAATTTACTCCAAACTAATGACAGTAAAAAATCTTAAACTGTTATACCTATGACAATTTTATTCTCTGTTAAATTTTACTATTAAATTACTGAGTTTGATGATACGTGAAAGTTAATGGTGAACTGGTTTAAGGTTTGACCTTCTGTCAGTTTGTATTTTTGTGTGGGGTTAATCCAATTTAATGGAAGCTAATTGAGGATTAATTTTTCACAAATATACTATTTAGGATTTTTGGTGGTAAAAAAAAATTAATTTGGGATAAATTTTTCATGGGTATATAATATAAATTTAGGGTTCTTTGTGGTCAAAAAATTAGTTTTATGTAAATTTATCACAAATTTACCAATTTGCAATTCTATGTGGTATTAACTTTTATTTTTACTAACCTATAATTTATATAGTTGACTGCAATTGCCTCATTATAGTATTGTTAAATTTAATATATTTACTTTCCTATTCAAAACCAATAAAGTACCATTCGCAAGCTTTATCGATTTACTCATCAATCCATCCATATTCTTAAAAGACATTTCATCAACATTTTTTGCGAAACATCTTTTTGGCACGCCTAGTGTGACTTATTTTGTTGATTTGAGGAGATTACAATGGTAAAAACTAGAAATCAACAATCCGACAATGTTGCTAGTAATAGCAATATAGAGCCACAAATTGGGGACGAGGTGAAGATAATCTTTGAAAAAAATCAATGTGAGAAAGTTGATCTTTTGACAAATCACACTAAAGAGCAATTGAGGGAGGTTACATCAAATCTCAACATGGTGTCAACCATGAAAACAAGTTTGAAAATTATATGGCTAACTACATTGTGAGTCATATATTTGATGTATCAAGCCGATCATCATTAGTATGATACTTTGTCAATGCCAGATCACTCAACGAGTATGTTCCTAGTCTTTCTCCATTTATTTATGCTAATAATTTTGATCAAACTAGTCAAACCCTAGTTAAAATTATGTAGAGACTAAATCTTCTAATCAAGGAATGGAGATGATGAGGTTAATTTCGGTCAAAATAATCAATCTGACAACAATAATTTGGCAAATCATTTTAGCTGACAGGCTTGTCAATTGTCAAATGTTGAAAATGTAATAAAAATCCTAACACGACAAAATGTAATCGATCATCGTAAAATCAAGCTTTCAAATTTTTGTTTTAAAAAAAATTATTTATAAACCGAGATACCTTGACGGGCTATAATCCTAATATCTATCTAAGCATCATTGGCTAGATAGCACGGTAAAAAGAGTCTATAGTACATTACGATGGAGTAAACTATTGAAATTGCGACACGGGAAAGGGGCTACAACAATCCTAAACATGATTTGGATGAGCCCAATGTGAATGCACAACTAGACTAAGAATATATCGAATCCATTCAAACAGACATCCAAAAAAGTCTCTCCGCTCTAGTCTCATTGGTAGAAGCAACGTAACCAAGGGAAAATTCGTGGAAAGGGGTGATCATGATGACTTTGTCAATGGAGACGTTTGTCCCATTAACCTTAATTAGACAGACATTTCCACGAAGTTGCCACCACCTCAGGAGAAAGGGCATCATCCTTTTTGGAAACCCTAAGTTAATTTTGTCTTGTTCTTGGGTGGCGAATGATTTAATTAGCGATAAAGACACTGTTAATCATCTTTCGGTGGTGCCCATGTAAATTTCCTTTCCTGTGATTAATTTGCCACGATGCACTGTCCTTCATTGACTACCCACGGTCGTGCTTGTCAAAGTGGGTTTATTTTCCCGCAACGTCATGGACCATTAGTTTTCCAAGTAGTTCTCCTTCTAGAAAGTTCTCCCAGCCACATAATTACGAGCAATTAATATGGGCTTGAGATGGCTGCGAATCATTAGTCAACACTTTTCTTTTTCCCTGGGAGGGGTTAGAAAACACTTGCGTTAGGCGGTGCGTGATGAGGACTAGTGACTCGTGGGATTTGCATCCTCAAAAAGTCATCGATATTGAGTCCACATGGAAAAATGCTGTTGCAGTTATGTTATTGCACGCTTTTTAACACGAAGAAAGTCAATTAAGATGCAGAGAAAAATGAATATGTCTTCCTGCAATCCCTTATGTATGACGAAATAAAGCATCACATGGCTACTTCTCTGTATGATTGCTTGCACGATGATCAAGTTGTCTAACTTGCAGATTTCCTTGGAAAAGCGTGCATGAGCAAAACTTTGTGGAATGTTGACTATTTACACTCACAATGAGATAGGCGGTGTATCCTAATTGACCAAACATAAGCCACCATGAGAAAGCAGGTCATGTCTGCCTGATCATCAATTATAAAAAATAGCCGGTTGCTTTTGGATCCTCCTCTCTGGTTTGCAGCCTTCGCTTTCCGCATTCACAAAGATGCACGCATTCTCTCCTTCCTTCCTTCACCTTCCCATGAATTTCAATTTCAATGGTATTCTATTTGCACATATAGTTCTTTATATGCAATGATGAGTTGTGAAAAAAAAAAAAACTAATAATGACTTTTTAGCATGTGACCTTTTCCTCTCCCTTTATTATTTTCCACCAAAAAAGGCAAGCCCCCCTGATTTTACTAAATTTCCAGGGGGTTCCCCACCTTCCAAGTTTTCACATGAGCAGATCAATAGTTTCCTAGGAGACGGGGAAAGCTACCAAAACAAGCGCAAGACACAAGGTAACCCCTCCGACCCAAAAAAAATATACACACACACACTTATATATATATATATATATGATATATATGGATGGACGCCGACCCAAAAAAAATATACACACACTTATATATATATATAGTCTCTCGCCTCACAATTTTGATATTATGGCCAAAAAGACAATTGAAAACATAATTAAGAAAATAATAGCTAGGTAGTACGTAGCAGCCTTTGGAAAGGGACTTTTTTGTAGCATCTCCCTTTTTTCTTTTTATTTCTCATTGATATGGTGATCAAAATAATCTGAGTCTGAGACCATATGTACAAAATAAAAATCAAGGAAAGCTGTGTTAGTGAGACAGCATGAGTGTTGGGTATATATGCAGTTCTCTCTCTACTTCCCTTTCTTGGCCGCGAACTGTATGAACTGGTAGTTGAGTTTTTCCCTTCTTCAGTTTCTTCATTCGTCTTCCCCGAGAAGGGTAGATAGATTTGGACTACTGACCCTTCCATCCCTTAAACAACCTAACCTACAACACCACCATGTTTTTAAACGCGCATAAGCTCTCACTCTCTCCCCACATCAGCACCAAAGCCAAGCCAACCCATCTCTCTCTCTCTCTCTCTCTCACGCACACACACACACATCCCCAAGAAAACAGAGGCTGAGGCCAATAACAATAAACAAGCGAGCCTCACACACAGACATTCGCTCGCTGTCCTCACAGTATCCAAGAAGCAGCACAACCTCCGGGCTTCTTTCCCAGCTCGCCAAGGAAAGAAAAGGAAAAGAGGGGGAAAGAAAGAACTTTTGAATTGTAAAGGTCTTCTGTTTTTCCTGCTAGAATGGCACCTAGGAATGATGAGTCAGCTAAAAAGGTTATGAGCAAAGGGGCATGGACAGCTGAAGAAGACAGCAAGCTCTCTCAGTACATCGAAATCCACGGTGCCAAGAGGTGGAAGACCATTGCTGCCAAATCAGGTAATAAATTGTGTATAAGCAATGTTCTGTCTTCTCTTTCCAGTTCTTTGCATTTTCTTCAGGTTCAGCTCAATAACTTGCTCGGGACATTGTGACTTTTGTATCTTTGAAATGATGGGCTTCTGTTCTGCTTTTTTCATTTTTTTCTTTTTTTCAGGTCTGAACAGATGTGGGAAGAGCTGTAGATTGAGATGGTTGAATTATCTCAGACCCAATATCAAGAGAGGCAACATATCAGATGAAGAAGAAGACTTGATACTTAGGCTTCACAAGCTGCTTGGCAACAGGTTGAACCATCATTTTCTTTAGGATTTTGTTAATGAGTGCCCTAAGAAATTCAAAGCATTGACAGTGAAAACATTTCTTTGATGGGTGTGATTAATGAGTGTCTAGAGGACATCCCTTCCTAAGACTGTTTTTTGAAAATGCGTTTAGTCTCAGCAAAGTAGAATTGTCGAAAATTATAACTGCTGTAGTTAAATTAATGCACATTGTATCTTTGATTTTAGGTGGTCGTTGATTGCTGGGAGACTTCCAGGAAGAACTGACAATGAAATCAAGAACTACTGGAATTCTCATTTGAGCAAGAAAATAAATCAAAAAGATAAAACGCAAGAAGTTTCTACGGCACTGGAGACCACCTCGCAGCTCAAAACAAGGGTAGCGGCACCCATTGAGGAAGAGGGTGCTAACATCGTGGGGAGCTCGGAGCCCACTTTTGATGTAAATGAGTTTTTTGACTTCTCTACGGAAGGATCCTATGGCCTCGAGTGGGTCAATAAGTTCCTCGAGCTCGACGAGGATCAATGGCTCACCGAGAAGAGAGGTGAAACTGGGTAAAGAGAGGTCTGACAACCGCTCCTCTTTGAAAAATCACTAAATCTGTCTATATATAATTATAACATCCAGACTTTTCGAGCGGTATCGGTGTTAGTGTCAATACTACTGACTATGCGATAATTTTATTCGGTTTTGAGCAGCGTGGCTCTGAGTTCGATTTTACAGTGATTGATTTCGGTGTTCAACTAACACCAAGTCTATAATGATGCAGCTCTTGCATTTAATAACCCTCACAGAGAAGAAAGAAAACAGAGAACTTCGTCTCTAGAAAAAAAATGCATCTGAATCTCTCATATCACCAAACCAAACACTCTGAATCTCTTTTAAACCATGCACGCGACTGATCAGCTTTTCTATGGTGGCTACAACATTAATGTTTTCTCAGCTATGGTAAGTGGTCCCCTAGTTCTAGCTGGGGCTCTGGGGCTCGGCAAAAGCAGCCTCCTGCTAGTTTTGTTAAAAGGACAGCGGACGGAAAATTTCATTAGAGAGATAATAACAAGACAAGAAACGAAATTGATCTTCAGGAGCTTTTGCTTGAAGATGGTGGCCGTGAAGTTGTTCCAAACGTGAATTTCAAATTCGATTCTTGCTTGGCCAAAAATGATTCCCGCGTGGATCGCATTATTTTCGACATTAATAATGTATCGTTGACTGTGCTGAAAAGTTTAATAATATCATAACGTCGTGACATGGCTAGCTTGAACACCATCAATTCTCTCTATTTAAAATTTCCATCTCTGTTCCTATATCCTTCTTTCCTTTTCTCCTTAAACAGCGGATTACTCTACTGGGTCAACATCAAAGCCAGAATTGAGCATGTCGGTGCAAATTTGGGTGTCCTCCAAAAGCGCTAATCTGAGAAAGCATGGCCTTAAACAGTCATATTTTGGTGTGAGAGGCATAAGATTGATTATCTCGGCAACCTTTTGGTGCCTCTCTTTTGGGAGGAAAGCCTGTTTTTAAGATAGAACGGTCCACTTTAAGTCATTAGAAAGGCGATGTATGGTGCGCCTCTATGCGTATTGGCAAGTTTTCCAATTTGTCTAGGCTAAGTAAAGCAAGAGGCCCTTTTGAAGTCTTCATTTAGTATTTGGGTGCAATGAAACGTCTGTACGTGCTCTGTTTTCGATCTCTGATGTTGTATTAGGTTAAGACACGGCCTGGCCGACTGGATCTATAAGCACCAATGGAGGAATCACCACGTGATGCGATGGAGTACCGATTGTCGTGCCATCCTTTTCGGTTGCCCCCCATTAGGGCTGAGCGCGGTTCCCGGGTTACCCGGGAACCGGAACCGAACCGGAGGAGGGTCCGGTTCGGTTCCCGGTTCCAAGGGGGACCGGTTCGGTTCCGGTTCCTTTTTCTGGGAACCAGGAGTTCGGTTCCGGTTCCCGGTTCCAAGCGGAACCGGAACCGGAACGGAACCGAACCGGTTTCGGAACCGAACCTGTTTCGGAACCGGAACCGAACCAGTCCCGGAACCGGAACCGGTTACTTAGGACAGAAAAAGCTCGACCTTGGATGTTCTAGTGACTTGTATGTGATGTTCTAGTTGAATTTTGGCTTCGGCCTCTAAATGAAAGTTGTAAAGGACTTCTTGGAGTATAACATACTCAAATTTGGGACAAAACAAACAAGTATAAGTGGGTGAAATCGTTATTCTTTGGAAAGACTGGATCTGGAGATTTTGGGACCGACCCTTGATGAATGCATGGACTGTAAGGCAACCTTTTTGCCGAAATTTCACTTCGGTTTCTTAACAAAAGTTGTAAAGGACATCCTGAGGTACAACATATCAAAAATTTAGAGAAAACAAACAAGAATAGGTAGGTGAAATCGTGGTCCTTTGGAGATGGTTAGATCTGGAATTATGGTACTACGAACAGGGATTTTAACCGTCCATATTTAATTATCTAGGACGAATTTGACTTCGATGTTTTCATGAAGTATCTACCTTATGGTCTTGGCTATCACATAGTCGAATTTCATAATTTTTTAAGGTCATTTGGGTATTTAATCGGAAATGTTTCTAAAACTGTGCAATCTGATGTGTTCGGATCTTGTAAGTTGCAATGCGTGGACTATATCATTTTGTATGAGGTTCTTTTGGAAATGTGTTCTGCATGAAATATCTCTCTTCATGTCTTCCCTACAACATATTTAAATTTCGTAATTTTTGTAGTTCATTTGCCTATTTAACCAAAAATGTTTCAAAAACTGTGCAAGTAGAGAATAGGAAAAGTAAATCGATTTTATCTTTTAATTCAGAACGAATTGGACTACAATTTCTTCATGAAACTTGTACCTCTAGGTCTTAAATACAACGTGTCCAAATTTCAGAATTTTCTGAGTTTATTTAAGGGTTTAATCGAAATTGTTTTCAAAACTTGTACCTCTAGACATTCTTGTTCTAGTGGTGTTTTATTTCTACTTTCTAGTTTGCTATTTGTTTTGAAATTTCTAATTATATTCTATTATTGTTGTGCAGTGCGAAGTTAATGTATTAAGATAACATGTCAATGGGAAGTTACCGTGTAGTATACGCGTACATTATAGTTTTTTTTGGTAACGTGCGCATACGTTATATTTTTTGTAACGTGCGTGCACGTTATAGTTTTTTTTGGTAACGTGCGCATACGTTATATTTTTTTTGGTAACGTGCGCATATGTTATAGTTTTTTTTTTTTGGTAACGTGCGCGTACGTTATAGTTTTTTTGGTAACGTGCGCGTACGTTATATTTTTTTTTTTTGGGTAATGTGCGCATATGTTATAGTTCAAATCTGAAAAAAAAAAAAAAAAAAAAAAGAAGGAACCTGTTGGAACCCTGAACCGACCTAACCGTGATGGCACGGGGAGGTTCAGTTCTGCTCCCACGGGTAGGTTCCAAGTTCCTCATTTTGAGGAACCATGTACTGGAGGTAGGTTCCAGGTGTTCCAGACGGAACCGAACCGGAACCCTGGAACCGCTCACCCCTACCCCCATGCGATAAAAAAACAAGTTGGTCCTATCTGCGTCAATCAAGCAACAAATGTACTTTACACTGGATGCGAAAGGATATGCTTCCGACTCATTTTCTAGGCTGCGAAGATTTTTTTCCACGAGATTATTGTTGATTAGTTCATACATATATGTAATTGAGAGACAGAGAGAGAGAGACAATTAGTTCATAAATATATGTAATTGAGAGAGAGAGAGAGAGAGAGAGGATGTGTCCGAGCCAAGTACTTCAGACTCCTCCAAGAAGAGGCAGTCTAAAATCAAACATCATATCTCCCCTGAAATTGATGATGAGAAATAGGATATCACCGTCGAAGGTTGTTGTCACTGTACAAATTGATGGTCCTGTTTCTCAAACAAAGGAATTTTGCTATACCGTGGGATATTCTTAGAGTGTTTCTGTACACCTCAATGTCATATGGAGGCTTTAAGAGGGTTGCACCAACTGGGTGGTCATCTCGCTGCAGAAGGTCAAGATAAAGCTTTAGAAGCCAGCAGAGATGCATGCATACACAAGACGCACAAATTTTCCTTGACAAATTGAGATCGGCTTATACTATTGAAGTAGACATGATGGAAAAAAGATAGCACCGAATTCAGTCGGCAAGGCGAAAGAAGACCCAAGTGAAGTTAAACAAGGGTGGCTGTAGACGAGGATTTATTTTAGTCTGGTCCCAGGCCAGGCCAGGCCTGCCTATTGGTCGGAACCTACTTCTACGTGTAAGTTAAAATCAAGCCTGGGGCAGAGCCCCTTGTGGATCCACAGTAGAATCTAGTGACGTGTATTCTCAGCCAATCAAATTCGCGTCTGCAAATGTCTTCCAACCCCAAGATAGTTAGTAATTAGGATGAGCAAACCTACCTTCAACATTGAGTCATGCATAAGTCATATGTTTCACCCATGGTGTCCTAGTGCCGTCATCGATTCTGAAGTACTGCCAAAAATTTTGTCTCTGTCTCAAATACCAAGGCTGTAGCTTTCGGAGAGTTGAAAATTATCCATCCGATCTCAAGCACGCTCTTTGACTTTAGACACAGCGGAAAGCAAGAAAGTCAGTACGATGACGGAAGAGAGATCTGATTCAACCTGCTAAACCAAATAGAATGCAGAATCATGTGGAACAAATCATATCTGAGTGGTCTTGGATTCCATAGAAAATGCTTTTGCACCATCTTCACATTGGTCTGCATCCACATATACTTCCTCATAGGAATTGCCAATAGTATCTCCTTTAGTTTTGGAATATCCTTCTCTGCCACGATGACAGAGAAAGCACTCCAATCTAGGACTTCATTTAAAGGAGGAACAAAGTTATCAGCGATTATAACAGGAACACATTCGTAATATATTGCCTCGACAATCCTGGGGCTGTTAACTTCATAACCCATGGGGCATATACAGTATTTGCTAGACTTCATGTGTTCTACATAAGACATCTTTCGGGAGACTCTATTGGGCAGTGGCCCATAAATTCTCATGTCTTCGTCTTTATCTTGCCAGAACTTGAGAAGAGTGGGACGTACCCGACCATGCATGTTTCCAGCAAAGAATGCAAGAATGGAGCGCTGAGACACTCTCTTACCACCAACATATCTAAGAGGCCTCCTTGGGTTTCTTATTGTTGTCTCTGCTAGGGAAACATCCCTTCCAGCAGTAAAAATTCCTTCTGATAGATCGGCATTACAAAGAGCTTTTATACTGTTTTTGCTTAGTTCCTCATGCTCACTCACTGTGTATGGGCCCTGCAAGACTAGAATAGATTAGAGGAAGATTTGATGAAAAGAATCGTTTTAGTAATTCAAGTATATTAATATTAAAACTGAGGAACAAGATACAGAGTATGAATCCCTCTATCCCTCTCCCCCAGCACGAAAATCCACACCAGAAACTCCACTTTGTTTCAGGTGGCACATGGCGCATCCAAAGAGAAAGCATGCCATCTGGAATTCAGCTCTTAAATGCGACCGGCCTTTACCTCTGTAAGTATCTAAGTGCGACTTCCAAGCTACAAAGCTTAAGTACTGACATCAAGTTTCTCTCATGATCCTCTGAGAAAGGCCAAACCTTTTTAAAGACGTGCCTGTTTTAAACTTTAAAGAAGAGAATGGTACATCTGGTAACATAAAGAGACATCAAGTATCTGTAAGCACTGAAAAAGAATTGATGCTGCTTCAAGAAAATCTCCTAGTTAAAATTATATAGCAAGCTTACTTAAGGGTGACATTTTGAAGATCCACATCAAGCTGCATGCATCAAATCAGGATCAAAATGGCAAAAAATAGTTTTTGTTGATGAATTTAGATTCCCTTACCCAGTCATGACAAGCAACGAGGAAATGATCTGACCCATGTGTCCTATTCCAGAAAGGATATTTTGCAGCAATCCAATTCACATGATCTCTCAAGAAAATCGATAGCGGTCTCATATTATGAGAGTCAGGCACATAAAGTTCCTTCTGCGACTGGCGTGCACTATAAGATAGATAGAATAAGTGAGCCTTTTCAGGGTCCCTTGTGACAAATTGGCGGTTCCCCTCCATGTGCTTCATGAACCAACCTTCTGAAGCATAGATTCCCCTGAGGTGGGGTTGGTGGAAGATTGGACGTCGTCCATCCGGATAAATATAAACTTTGAGTATTTGTTCCATTAATTCGTAGCTCCTGCGATCGATTTTAAAATACAACTCAATCTTCAATTAAATAGACAAGGAAAAATAGAAGCAATGACAGACTCACAACGTCAAAATTAAATCAGTTGAGAGCCTGTTAAAATTCAGGTACGCTTGGCCTTCAATTTGAACTGAGTTTACCATAGATAAAACTGTTTGCTAGTTTATAGCACACCACTATAAAAATAAGATAAACAGAGAACACCGCTTCCAAGGTTTCCATCATGTATACCTTATACCGGACACTGCGGGCCGCATAAAATCATTCTGTCACTTCCTGACAAATCCAACACTCCCACGGTAGCTCAACAAGATCATCCCAATTCTGTCAATATTTATTTTAAGCAAAAGAATGAAGTCTTGCTAAATATGTGGTTACCCATTATAGGATTAGGATATTAGGTCTAAAGACGTTATATTCTTTTTCTTTGGTATTTTAATTTATCACTTTCTATGTGCCATCCTCTTTATATTTCACGAGTGTAGTTATTGCCACACGGAATCAATTAGTAAGTAAAAATTACCAACGGGTGTCTCGTTTTACTTATAATACATATCTTTTCAAATTAAAGACCATTAAGAAATGACCTCACCTTGTATCTCAAGTAAAATTATAAAGTATATGCTACTACCATCATTATTAGTATAAATTATAAAGTATATGCTACTACCATCATTATTAGTATATTACAAAAATAAGTAACTAATAAACTTTGCCCATAGAAAATGATTGAGCGCAGTGAAGCGCGCAGATGTTGCTAGCATGTGTAATAATTGAGCCACTTGACAATATAGAAAGTTGTGTCAACATGCAAATCATAATTGAGATCTATATATGAAAGGCTTTTTAACCATCACCAGCATATCTTTTAACATCCCAAATCCTTACTATCAACGTTCTTTTTCAGTCAGGATTTGATCAATTATGAAGCTAGCCGTGTATAGCTGTCGAAACTAGTGGTGATAAATGTCCAAATAATCCTTTCAATGCCCATCAACACCCTCATTTTTTGTGTCGCGTACTTCAAGAGTGATTACATTCTGGCCAGAAAAACACTAACAAGGATTTGGGAGAAACTAAAGCATTCTGAACCAGTAAATACAAAGTGAAAGAATAAACTTCAAGGGACTAATTCATATATATTGCAAACTTCAGAGGGTAAATATTATTTCCCACCATTAGTGGATATCTAGAAGACCTGCTCAACAGATAGAAAGATTTCATGTAGGTATTTCCATCTCAGTTGCATCAATCTTCCTCACTCAATCTTTGCCTATTGAGTCAACACACCACATGTAATTGGAGATTTCTCTATTCATTTTCTTATCACGTACACCAAATGAAACATTTGGGGAAAATCTTGTTTTTATCAGGAATAATGCAAAGTGCTAGATAGAATGTACCTTTTGAAGACAGAAATATTTCTAAATAACGGGGCATACAAATTTGGATCATCAGTAACTGGTGGAGCATGTGCAATCTCCTTTTTTGCATATACCAGTGCCTCATGAGGTGGCAAAGACCATAAGTCTCTCTACAAAGGATACATGAAACCAGTATTAGCCAATCTCATAGCTTCTCCATGATTACTCACAAAGAAGAATAGAGTTCTATCCGGGAGAAATTTTACCTGCAAACTTGAGGACACGTATCTTTTAGGAGGACGGGAAGGAGGGGGAGGAGGGGAAGCAAGAAAAGGGAGAGGTGAGGCTAAAATCTTTTCTTTTTCCAATATATTGATCTTCTCTGATATATTATACTGCAGCTTTTCTTCTTGAGTTACTGCAGGTATCTCCTCCTCAACTGACACCAATTGAGTCAAGTTAGTTGAAGCATTTACAGAAGTGACAGGGGCCACTGGAACGAGGTGAGATTGTTCAACCCTTGCACCATTTACAGTCTCACTCAAATGGGTGGTTTCATTCACAATAGCATATGGGGAGATTGTTACAGGAGGAGAGAAGAACCATGTGTCCAGTGCATAAGGAAAGATGATGTTTGGAAGCAGAACACCAGCTAAAGTCATGATGGCCCCAAGAAAGAAAATCTTTCTCCAGTCAATTCTTTTACCAATACAACGCCGAAAGAGCTCGCCCATCAGTACAAGAGCAATCCGTGGCAAGAATTTTCTCATCTCACTATGCAAGAAAAATCAATTTTGCCACTCGATAGAAGAATGACCAGCTTATCCCTTTGAGTCAAGTACGTGCACATCATCCTAATAATCTTCCGGAAGGAAACACAGTCAAGACTCGTAACGTCCACGCTATCCACACCTAGACAAGCAAATAAAATGGTGTAAATACCCTTACTTAGCATATGACTAGGATTCTCAGTACGAGCTGTCAGCCACCAATTCAACAACTGCCTTAGCCGGTAAATAGACAAGACGAAGAAACTAGAAAATCTTCCAAGACTTCGCACTGTATCCTCACACTATCTACATCGCCCTTCCTATGTTCACAAAAGATCACGCACTCGACGAACCGAAAACAGCTTCAATGGAAGAGAACAACAAAATACCACCAGGAGTCGAACCAGAACAGGCAAATTCAAAAAGCAGGGAACTTCAGACCAACGAAGCCAACCCGATTTCGTAGTCACTCTGCAAACGCAAAATTCGCTCCCGAAATGGATTTCGCCGAGCAACATCCAGCCAAAAAAAAACCCAAAGAAAGGCGTATCGGAATCGACCTTCGGAAATCAACGCGTCCAAAGTTGCTTGGCTAACAAGCTTCGCATCAACTTTCTAACCCGATTTTCACGGGAATTGGACGCCGATGGCTAAAAATCAGGACTCGTCGCTGCAACCAGCGCCCCTCCGACTCGTTCATCCATTACACAACCCAAAAAAAGAAAAAGAAAAAAGAAAAAGAAACAGCAGGGGAATTCCGACGGACGAGAAAGCGAGCATCGCCGACGAGGAAATCGAACGAGAAGGGAAAACCACGGGTACCTCGAGAAGGCGCGATCGGAATTCCGCGCCGCAGCCTGATCGGAGAGACGAATCCGGATTGAGCGCCCCCCGAACGGAAGGCGAAAAGTTGGAAAGTTGAATGGAGGGAAGCGAAAGGCAGAGAGCCCGCACGGCGGAATAACGGCTTTCGGACGCGCTTATGTATCCACTCGACTCGACTCTCAGCTTGAAGCAAATAATTTAACGAATTGAAAATTCGCTCCACCGCTGTTAGAAAAATAATGAAACGAGTGGCTTGTATAATTATAGTAATAATTATAATAATTATAATAATGTTAGGTTGTAGTTAGAATGACAGGATCAGTATCACTGTCATGCATGACTCCAATCATACGATGTATATTTTATTTTCTCTTCATTATGGTGTATTAATATAAAAAAAGAAAGGTCAGGGTTTTTGTTTATATGGTCGCGCCTTTATTTGTGTGAGGATGATCTGTGGAGTTGTTTCGATTCATTTTCTCTGCCGTCCGTCTTTTCTCGGTACTATCCTAACTTGGTTTTCGAATTGGAGAAGCCCGAAGGAGCCTAAAATTAAAGGTCCATTTTTCCTTCGAACCAAAGCAAGGAATGAGAGGTGAATAGGTGAAAGGAATGTTTCGATTTTGATGCAGTCTAGGTTGCTTCCATTCTGTCCTTTATAATACTTGTATCGATTTTATGTATAATATATTTTTGTTATGTATTTGATAGATTTATATATCGCGAAGAAAAGGAATGTGAATTTTAAAAAGCAGGGGATAATTATTACTATAGACATCGTAATTTACCAAAAAAAAATTAAAAACAAAATAGGAGGTGGATGATGTCGAATTATGAAGTTTTATTTTATATAAGCCAAGTGGGGGCCCAAGAGGTTGGCGTTGATCGTTGAATATGGTGAATATTGCGCTGTCGAACACATGGATAGGGGATGTCAACGTCCGTCGGTTTCTCCGGCCGCCCGAGCAGATGAGGCAAACGTAAATCATTTGGACCACCTAACGAATCATTCGGATTAATAAATTTCGTGCTTGAGAAGATTGGTATCACAGGCATAATTTAGAGTAACTCCCCAAAAAATTAAGTATGGCAAAGGAATCGACTCATATTCCGTGTGCTACACGGATCTCGTTATAGCGGAATATTTTATGCTTGTGATTGATTCATGTAATAGCTATACATAGGAGGAAATGGACACTTTTCATCGACAGAATGACTCAATACGAGCACTTTGATCTCATTTAGCTACGTTTTGTCGAGTTTAGAATTATGCAAACTTCTCCCTATCCTTATGGAAATCCTTGTGCTTTACTATAGTTATTTACCTTTTCTCGCTCTGTTTTGATTTAGTTGATGAAAAATGAGAGCTTCCACAGCTTTAAACAGCGAACATGTGCTCGTTATTCTTGGACTATTTATCTTAACAAGCTCAAAACATTACAAGCAAGTCAATAGCTACTATTCTAAAGAGAGAATTCAATACATGAAGAGTTATATGGAAAGAGAATAAAATTTTTTATTGGAATATGATCTGTTGAATGGATCTCTTGAGCTGATGAAGCATAATTGAATCGAGAAACCGAATCTCTATTAAGTACCTTTTAAATATGATAAATTACTTGTTGCTCAGCTTATGCCGTAATTGAGGTATTCTTGAAATTGATCGAAAAGAAGATGCGGTTGAGAAAAATTTCAAGAGAAAGATGCCTCTCATGGCATAAACAGAGAAACTCAGGTGGATAGTCGAATATCAAATGTAATTGATTATTATGATAGGTAAGTCATTCGAGTGAAAAAGATAGGCATAGATACTCCACAATGAGCGCTTAGACAGGTGCTTAGATGGAGCATTTTCTGGTGGAGAATGCATCAAGTATAATGTTTGTAATAAGACTAAGAGTAAATACATTAGACGTGCCAAAAGCTGTGTGCTACACTCATTTTGATGCCAAAAATTTATTTTGGATCATTTAAATGTCAAAAAATTTGAAAAACGATCATTTCATTACTAACGCCGATCTAATTGGTTGGAAATCCTTTATGACAGTTTTTTTATTAATTTTAAAGTCGACGTGGCTCGTTAAAGAGTATAGTTAGTATGCAAACAACAAAACGATGCTATTTAGCATCTTTTCCCCAAGTAAGAACCCTAAATCCCCAAATTGAAAGAGAATCGAAAGTTCAAAACCTAAATCCCCAATTTGAGAGCCTATTTCGATTTTCTTCTAAAATTATCAGCTCGATCTTACAAATGAATGGCATAAACTTTAGCAATAGCTCACATTCATTCCAAAAATACGAATTAGATAGTGAGTTTTTTTTTTTTTTTTTTGGTCGAAATTAGATAGATAGTGAGTTGAGTGTTACTGTTATTGCGATTTACCGAGTCTGAGAATAACATTTGGAACTCTGTTGAATCTCGGAAGAAGATTCCATGGGTGTGGCAGATATAGAGAATGCTCAAAGTGCAAATATTTCAAATGAGTTGGTGTGAAATTCTTCGGTCAAGCGATAGAGGTGATTTGAGAGCTACTTGAAGGTCAACATCAATCTCCACCTATATTAATGGACAATTTGAAGGATATCAACTTAATATAAACTAAAATGAAGGGTTTAACATATCTGGTCGACCATTTGCAGATGGAGGTTTCAAGACTAAAAATTGAAAAAAACTCTTATCAACTATTGATTGTGTTGTTATTCTCTTGCATAGTTTATTCAAATGTGAAGTGAACAATGAGAAGAAGTTTGTATATCTACCTTAGTCGAAGATGTGGAATATGTACTTATATTGAGTTACTTGTAAGTGAAGTGTATTTTTGGTTTGTTGCAGTTTTTGTATGGAATAAAAGGTTTTGTCCCAATTTATGGTAGAAATGAAAGGTTGCACTTAAAAGTTTTCTTACTTAGTTGTGTATTGTCAATATTTGTTTTACTTAGTTTTTGCTTCGAATGTAATGGTTTGTTGCCTTTTTTGTTTGGTAATGACTTGCTGGTTTGCTGCAACTATTACTGTAAACCATGACGAAAATTAAGGGATGATGACAAATTCATGATTGATGCCATAATAGTAATCACCCGAGTGTTATGATCATTTAAGTACTAATCACGATTAAAAAGTGATCACTCATGTTGCATTAATTAAAAAAAAAAAAAAAAAGAACAAGTTAGTTTCAAATGTCACTTGGCTTACAACAGTCGTGGTGCATCTTGTCGCATTAGTTGAATTGCTAGTGTATCTTGTTCTTGCACTAGCCTATACAATAAGATGCAGTACCCACAATTGCACCAAGGCGTGTTGGTGCATTTTGTTCTTACTCTAGCACATACAACCATAACTCATACATCCACTAGAACCTACAATTTAAAGCAACAACAATATATGCACATATCACTTCTAAAAACAACATTAGCCTCATAATAACGTTGCACCGGCAACAAAAGATTTATATAGCATAACAATCCCATTGGAATCACCAACCGAAACCAAGACAAAAGAAAATAACAAAAACTGCCCTTGCCATTGACATCGATTAATTCTTTACAAATGAAAAATATGTGTGACTTTACCCCCTAATCACTCAAAGGTCAACACCCTTCTCAAAAAAACGATGGCAATATGCACCATTCTTAAAAAAACAATGGCAGTAATTAGGGAGTGAATGAGCAGATATGCATTTGGAGTTCGAAAGCCTGATCACATTCTAATAGCAAGGCGGAACCAATAATGTGAAGTCATGTTGGAATCGAGCCTACATGTAGCGCCTAAAGTGACAAGTGATGCATCAAGAACGGCAAGCGATCACTGCAATGACGAAAATACCACTCAATTGGCGTGGTTAGAGACAAAAAAAAAATGCAAACGCAATGAAAAATGCCCAATAGTTGTTCTTGAGGATTAGGTCAGGAGAGAAAACTTTGTGTTGTTTGTGTAAGATGAACATTAGATTATGTTAAGCTTATTTTTCTAAAATAACTTTATTTCTCCTTTTGTTTCTAGAAACACAAAAGTATATTTTTTTTATTTCTCGTTTTTATTCTAAATCTATTTTTTGGTCACTTTTCTGTTTTGGAAAATAGAAAAATAAGCTCATGTTATCAAATAAATTTATGTTTTGAGGAATAAAAGAGCAAAAAATAGGAAAACCGAATGGTTATCGAACAGACCCCTAACCTTAGACTAGCAGGGAGGATTTCACCAGAAGACGGGCCGGGTCGAGTCTCGGCCCATCACGAACGCCCAGATCCGCATCTGAATCAGCCCGAATCTTGTAGCCCGACCACGTCCGGATAGCGAGGCGGTACCAATAACGCGACGCCACGTCAGAATCGAGCCTACGTGTAACGCCCCAAGTGACGAGGGAAAAGCAAACGATCGCCGCAATGACGAAAATGCCACTCAATCGCCGGTGGGAAAAATAAAAAAAAATAAAAATTGCAAACGCAAAGAAATACGCCCCAAGCCCGTTCTTCCTGCCGCTGCTACTTTAAAAATCCTCGAATCCGATCTCTTTCCCCGAGGCGGTCCGGCGATCATTTGGTCTCCGATCGGAGGAAGAGGATCGTTCGCGGCAGCTGCTCCGCCTGAGGGACCTCCAATGCGATCTAGGGCTCCGCCGTTCGGATAGTCTGTGACGGCGTCGTTGTCGGGAAAAAAGTCGGAAAGTCGTCGCCGCCGCATTCCGCCATGGCCGCGCCGTTCTTCTCGACGCCTTTCCAGCCCTACGTTTATCAGGTAAATCGCTGATCGAATTGCGGCGGAGGGAAGAGGTTTTTGTTTGCTTTGGTTAGAGTTCGGATTCATTTTCCGTCGCCCCCTTTTTAGCTCGGGCCGCCGCGTATCAGGCGATCGTTTTCTTGCGGCCGAGATTTAGTGAATCGAAAATCGGGGAGCCGATTGTTTGGAAGAGGTATTGGTGTGTCGCGACAGGTGGAGAAGAGGTTCTGCACTTGGTTTTATCCTTTTCAGTGAATCAGCGTCTTTGGATGAGCGGAACTTCGAGTTTGGTCGGGAACGAGGTTCCATGATCCGGAATAGAGTTTCGGGGGTGTCGGCATGAGAAGCAGTAGATTTCTGAGTCGGTTTGTTGAGGTGAAAATGGTGCCTGCCGCATTCGTGTCGTCGTTGGCAACAGTAATTTGAATAGTGGGACGCGACATGGGTACAAACTTGAGTCTGCAGTGAATGAGCTGTTCTTATGGGTTGGAATTGGAGCAGGAGCCCTTGGTTAAGAGCGTCGGCGGTCCTTTTAAATGCCGATATGATGCTTGGTGACGGGGGGTTATTGGAGTGTGAGTTCTAGTGCTGTCGTTGTGAGGAGCTTATCTCAGTCTACCAAATGGATGTTACATTATCTAAGATACACCTTTCTTTGCCATTGGTTGACTTGGATGTGTAACTTAATCTGAAAGAGACATGCTGTCTTTATTTGTTGCATTCTGAACTGTCAAGTACTTCCTGTCCACTTCTCTGTTTATGGGTTCTTCTTTCCCTCTTGATTTCATGTGGGTTGATTCGCTGCAGAGTCCTCAAGATGCTGTCATACCCTTCCAGATTTTAGGTGGTGAAGCACAGGTCGTCCAGGTATACAACTACTCATGCTGGCCTTCTTTTGTTCCATTTTCGTCTCTTTACATATTTGAACAAATCCGTGTTTTTGCTATCAGATAATGTTGAAGTCACAAGAAAAAGTTGTTGCAAGACCTGGTGAGTTGCCCTCAAACCTTTATGTTTTATGTTTTTTTTTTATTTTTACCATTGAAGAATGAAGAGACACGTGTTTGAGCTGCTTAGTACATGACAATGCAATCTACTTACCGTTCGACATCTTGGTGAAGGAATGTTTACCCTGCAGTTTAGTTTATTGATCTTCAGGAAAAAGCATCCTGCATCCAGCATCAAGACATAGTACACCAACTTAAGATTGCTTTATGTTCTTCATGTCATGTCATGAGTCATAAATCTTTTCCCTGATATGTCTGGGCCTTGTGGATGATAGAGTTGGGGAAAATAGTCCTTACTATTTGCAGTATCCTTCTTAAATATGTTTTTGGTAGTTTATCTGCTGGTCTTCTATTTTGGATTGCAGAAACAGACCTGGCTTTTATTGCTTAGAGAATGTTATCAGTACATTTGACGTAGTCTAGAATTGGTTACCAATGATTGGTTCTTCTCCTTTTTCCTTTTATTTGTGAATGCAACTCAAGGTACTTGTTATATAGATTTTTCTTGGACAAATGCTTCATGCATAAACTGAAAATAATGGTACTATTGAGCATATCTTTTTATGGCCACACAAGGGATTTTTTTTTTCCCTTTCTTTATTGTATGTATAAGTTGGCTATTTTTTTTTTTTTTTTTTTGAGGGGGAGGCTGATTTTGGATGTCTCAGTGGTTGGATCAGGAACCTTTGCATGCATCACTGAACAGCTTTTGTTTGAAATTCTCATTTGCTAAATTGCTAGGTGCTGAGCTGTTTGAACAGCTTTTTTTTCTTTTGCCACATGTGGGATTGATACATGGAAATTTGGCAGGTTCTATGTGCTTCATGTCTGGGTCTATTGAAATGGACAATGTTTATCTACCTGAGAATGAAGCGGGTATGTGGCAATGGCTTTTTGGCAAGAATGCGACAAGCATAACTCTTCGAAACCCCGGTCCTGCTGATGGATTTGTTGGAATAGCTGCACCTTCTCTTGCAAGAATTCTCCCGGTTTGTCCTCCTAGACAAGTCAAATTATTGTAGTCTTGATTGTTTTAATGTACTAGGTTATTGCATATCTTCTTACTCGAACATATTGAGGCATATTGTATATTGTGTCTCTAATTACAGCCCTTGAATTGTGCATTGCTTAGATTGACCTGGCTATGTTTGGTGGAGAAATTTTATGCCAGGTAGAGCCCTACTCTGTTGCCTTGTGGTTATCTTTTATAATCTTTTACTCTAAATTTATCAACAGCAATCAGTTTGGATACTTCTAAGTCACATATCAGCATATGGTTCAGGACACGTTTGTTGTTCAAATTAATTATCTTCTTATTACTGTGTCTTGGTACATTAATTGATTTCTCTGAGTTTTATCTGTAGCCAGATGCATTTCTTTGCTCTATCAACGATGTCAAGGTCAGTAGCACGATTGATCAGAGGGCACGCCATGTGGTCACTGGTGCAGAGGTGAGATACAACGCCTTATTGCACCTTCTGTTTGGCTACTACTGCCAAACTGTTGAACGATATAATTGCCAAGTTATCCATTTTTTATTGTTTAATTGATAAGTATAATATGCTATTTTAGGGATTTTTGAGACAGAAACTCTCAGGCCAAGGACTTGCATTTTTAGCTGCGGGTGGATCTGGTATGCTCTTCCAAGATCATAGTTCAATTCCTGTAGCACATCCGTTTCTTGGGATAAGCATGGTTACTGTTAATAGTCAACTGTAGAGAATCTAGCTATGCCTTTCATTCCTTGTTGATGCAATTCAAGCACCAATTATCTCTTTTGTACTTAGTATGCCAGAAGGTTTCTTCAAGATCCATTTGGTTTTGCACTCATTTTTAGTTCACTCGTATCTGGGTTCTTGAAAATTTTAAGTACTTTATGCAAATTTGCATTCTTCTTGAATAGTTGAAAGGGCCTGATGTTTACTTTGTCTCTTTGGTACAGTTGTGCAGAAGAATCTTGAGGTTGGAGAAGTCTTAGCTGTCGATGTATCCTGCATTGCTGCTGTAACAGGCACGGTCAATATCCAAATTAAGTACAATGGTCCCATCAGAAGAGCAGTCTTTGGGGTAAGTTTTATTTCTCTGGCATCATTCCAAATTTGGAATTTCAGGTTATGTAAATGCTTCCACTATATGACTGCATTTGGCCATAGAAGCCAGCTTTTTGTCTTTGGTTAATTTATTTGTAAGGCATGTCCACCTGTTCTAACAGCTTCTTCCTCTTATCTATTTTCACTGGAAGGCCATTAACGCTGACATGTTGTCTGCCAATTGCAGGGTGATAATCTAGTAACAGCTGTTCTGACAGGGCCAGGGATCGTGTTCATCCAGAGCATGCCCTTTCACAGACTTTCTCAGCGAATCGCTCGGTATTGTCACTTTGCGCTATGGCACTCTTACAATTACCAGAAACATTTTTAACGAAACTAGTTTTTCCTTGCTCTAGTGATCCTTATTTCGTGGTTAAACTAACTAGCTGTCGTTTCTTTACAGGGCTGTAACCTCTCCGAACATGAGGGAGAACCCCAAGTTTTTCATTCAGATAGCCATCTTCTTCTTTCTTGCGTATGTTGTGATTGTATCTTCTTTGATCTTGACAGATGTATAACTTTCTCTTTTTCCTTTCTTTAGCCTGATTTTTACTAGACCCCCTTAGTTTTTTCGACTGATTGTCATGCAAGTTCATCCTTTATGGTATAGGCAGATATATGAAAAGAAAGAATTTCAATCTGTGTTTGAACTTTTGATGTGCTCTGACCCTTCTACTGAGGAAGCTACTTTTTCCCTTCACTTATTTGCGAATGTCAAGAACTTTGACTGCCGTTGTAGATGAAACTTTGTGCTGATCTCCATTATCTTTGGGTACCTACCAAGATGAAAATTTTAACTTCCATATATATAATTATCTGATTTCATAACCGTGGTTCGGATTCCTCGAGTTCCTTAATAGCACTACAGACGATAGGAATGGTAGCTACCAAATGGAGCGATGCAATTCCACTACTTGAGAATCAAAGAGCCAATTGATTGCTTCATTGGACGTTCTTCCGACTCTAGTTTGCTTTCATCGTCCATGAACGATTGAGGGCGCATATACAGTGCCTGAATGCACTGGGCTACCTCGAGTCGCGTCTTGTATCACTCTCGTTTAGTGATCATTGATTCACAGTCATCACAATCTTTTGTTGGCTCATGCTTGGTCGATCCAGTGGTTACCGTAATAGCCATGTGAGACCGTCCATTGTGACTAAACCGCGATGATAAACCGGGTGCTGAGTAATGTTGACTTTGCTTCTAACCGTCCCCCTTTTTAACTTGAATATTTGGTACTTCATGTCGAACTTTCGTTTAACTCAGGGACACCCAAATTGTAGAAAGCATGTAAGAAACTGACATTGAAGTTGCACCGATGTTGTTTCGAAAGCCGTCCCTGTGATGAATACCTGTAGTCTCTACACGGCCAATGGGAGATAAATGAATCTTATAAATGACTTGGTGAAGTCTGGACGTATGAAGATGAAAGTAACAAATTATGTCTAAGCTATAGATATTAGGAATAAATATTAGGTATATAGTCTGTCTAACTCCTACATTTGTCATCGTTGATATGATCAGTCAGTTATTTACTGAAAATAGAACTACCCACGTCAATAGTGATGGGATGTGTAACTAGAATAAAGCATACCTGCCATACAGTTAAATTTTAATCCGAATAGACTCACATCAACAGTGGTGGGATGTGTAGCTAGAATAAAGCATACTTGCCATACAGTTAAATTTTAATCTGAATAGTAATATTGTCTTTCTTTCCGAAAGAAAATCTTCTATATGAATTTTGCTTGATTGTTGGCCCTGAATCGCGGTGCATTGTCACAATTTTAATGGTAATAAGTATATCGAACCGAAAAATTGGCATGTTTATTATGCCTATCAAAATCAAAAGCACTTAAGGATAAATAAAAAGAAGGGAAAAAAAACACTAAAGGCAAAGAGAAAAAATGAAGGTGATTCCGCATTGCTCAGACGCATGCCACACAATCCAAAAGCGCCAACGGGCCGGATCCGGCCCATGAACTCCCCCGTCCAAAACGAGACCCCAATTCGACCAGTATAAATACCATCTTCATCGACTGAACCCTAGGCCATTTTCTGCAAGCTCCGGAAACCCTAGCTGCCAGACCGCCACTCCAATGGGTACTTTCCTCCTCCTCCTCCATCTCTCTGCATGCGCTTTCCATTAGGAGTCGTCGTGCGGCCTCCGTCGAGTGTGTTCGCGTTTAAGAGTTCTCGATGTTGTCCGTGTCCGGCGCTCTTTTTTGGGAGCTTCGTTCTCGGCTGGGTTCATCGGTTTTTGCTTTTTCTTATCTGTTCCGCCGGGGGGCGGAAAACCCGTCGCTTGTAGACGTGCATTTTGGTCTCGGTTGGTGATAAGGCTCGTTAGCACTGTCGTGTTTGTCTTGGTGTTGATTCGTTGATTTAGTTGGAGCTGAGCTCGAGTGATCTGAAGATCACCGCGTTTCGGTATGGGAAATCTGTTTCCATGCTTGCTCGTTGCTTCGCGTTTATCGGAGAGGATTTTGTACGTGAAGATCGAAACTTTCGACGAATCAAGAAGAGATGCGCTCGAGATCTGTCCTTTCTCTTTCGTCGTGTGGCCTGGTTTTTAATGCGTGGTGCCTCGCTGTCGATTGTTTCTGGGTTTGGTGTTCTGATATGGTTTGTTTGCGTGGCTTTTAGGTGCTTACAAGTACGTGTCGGAGCTATGGAGGAAGAAGCAGTCCGATGTGATGAGGTTCTTGCAGAGGGTTAGGTGCTGGGAGTACCGACAGCACCCGTCTATCGTGCGGGTCACCCACCCTACCCGCCCTGACAAGGCCCGCCGTTTGGGCTACAAGGCCAAGCAGGTGAAATTACGATACTCCAATGTCTGCTCGAGTAGTTCATTGACCTCTAGAAGGATGATTTGTCGATTTTGGTGTTTTTATGTCCTTTGACTGTCGCTGAGATGGTAGCTGAATGTTTGCCTTTTGGTCACATTCCTAAGACCCAGAAAACCTTGCCCTGCGAGGTTGTTTATGTGCTATTTTCGAAGTTGATATTTGATGTCACTGTTCGTTCCTTTGTTTGACGTGTGAATATGAATTAAAAGTGGTAATCCCTCTGACGTTGGCTGACTTGGTATCTGCATTAGCTGGTTAAGCAGCGTCATGATACGTTTATTTCCTCCAGGAGGATGTTTACGTACTATGATTAGATGCTTCCTGAGACCAGCTATATGAAAGCAAGTTGATCATCTGACCGAGTGGGTTCTCTTATTTTGAACTTTCTTTTGTCTCGATTGACACATTATAAGTTTCACAACTTCTATGTTCCTGGAGGTGTTATCTGACCGACTAGGTTCTCTTAGTTTGAGCTTTATTTTGTCTCGATCGATACATTATAAGTTCCACGACTATGTTCCTGAGGAATGCCTCCTTTTATTTGGATATGCAATTTCTTATATGGCTTGGATTCTTTGACGTCTTGGCCAAGTGATTACATGGGTTAATCGCCTGTTGTCTTGTCTGATTATATATGCCGATGATTTGCCATTTCTTTGGGTCATGGGTTATTATGTTGTGCACCGTATTGGCGCTTTGATTTATGTTCCGATATGCAATATATTTTTTTCGTTGGGCAACTATCCAGAATCTGACTAGTTTAAGTGATTTCAGGGTTACGTGGTTTATCGTGTGCGTGTAAGACGAGGCGGTCGCAAGAGACCTGTTCCCAAGGGTATAGTGTATGGTAAGCCCACAAATCAGGGTGTTACTCAACTGAAGTTCCAGCGAAGCAAGAGGTCTGTTGCAGAGGAACGTGCTGGCAGAAAGTTGGGTGGCCTCCGGGTTCTGAACTCCTACTGGATCAATGAGGTTTGTGTATTCTCTCATGGGCTTACGGTTGTTATTCTTTATATGATTTTGTTAAACTATTTTGTCTTTCATAAGACTATCGAGTTGCTCACTGTTAAAATTTTCAAATATATATGTTCGTTGCAGGATTCTACCTACAAATATTTTGAGGTAATTCTGGTTGATGTTGCCCACACAACCATCCGAAGGGACCCGAGAATCAGTTGGCTCTGCAATCCTGTGCACAAACATAGGGAGCTTCGTGGTCTTACGTCTGCTGGAAAGAAGTACAGAGGCCTTCGTGGAAAGGGCCACACACACCACAAGGCTCGCCCTTCACGCAGGGCTACTTGGAAGAGAAACAACAGCCTGTCTCTGCGCCGATACCGTTGATCTGGCCTTCATTGCTTGTCAGATTATTTTTGTTTCTGGATATTTGTTGCAGTACTTTTGTTTCCTGGATATTTTCCTGGGGCGTAGTATTTGTCGAGCTTGTTGAGCGAATTGTCAAATTTTGGAGATCGTTTAAGAGCATGTTCTATTTGATAAAATACTTCTATTGCCTGTTTACTCTTTGGTGCTTATTGCTTTGCGGATTCTGTCTTGATTGATGGTTAATGAAAACCGATTCCTTCTTTGGCAAAAGAAATGCCTCGCCTGTTCCGAAGGTATGTATTGCCAAACCGTCCTTGTACGGTTCAGGCTCAAGCGGTTCTTTCCTATTTTTTCTTAACCCAAAAGAAAAAAACCATGTGCTTATTCAACTGGAAAATTGGTTTTCCTTCCTCAAATTTATGGCGACTTTACTTGCGGCGTGTTGATTTGAGGATTGCTTAAACATTTCCTCGTACCTTAAATTGTCACTTGATTTCTTTGTTGAACCCGTTGATGATATTCGAGTTCGGTAAGCCTCTCATTTCCGCTTCATTAGCAGTTTATTGACAGCCTCCTTCCGACTGTTTGCCATATTGTATTATATTGCACCAATTATTCTCTTAGACCTCATCTTGTAGATAGGGGATTTAAGAATTGCGTTCGTCTCATATAAATGATTCATGCTTTATTACAATGGCCTGGACCAAAGTATTTGGTAAAAGCAGATTTCGAACTTTCGATGCTTGGAAGGTGCGCCACTTCATGATCCATACTCAATTTTTGTGTGGCTGAGATACAATAAGAGCTGAAGCCTAGTTAATACTGCCAGAATGTTGCTTCAGAAACTTTGTCATATCAGGGCCCCGGGGCACAATTAGAGATGCCTTCATCAATGACCTCTGCCATCTCAACGAACCGGCCCTTCTCTATAGAAAGCTGTGCTGCAACTCCCATGGCCACTGAGATCAGCCCATCTTGCAAATCTACGGCGGGTGCACGTACACCTTCGGCCCTAACTGCATCCAAGAAGTTCAGGTGCTCCAAGTAGCTTGATCCGTGATGCAGGCCGTCATACCTACGACACAGTCACATTGGTTAGGTTGGCGTTTGCCGTCTGTGGCGGAATCTGGGTCTCCAATTAAGAAAAGGGTAAAAGTGGGTAGCCTACTTTATCCGGTCATCTGCCGCTGTTAATGTTTGGACGCCCTCTCTGCCAGCAGCTCGAGAGCCAAAACGGACTATGCTCTCGGGAACGAATGCCTCGCCCTGTTGGACGATCAATTCGCTACTTCATTTAACGAAAGAACCAAAAAAGAACGAAAATATGCTACTTCACATGGTCAGATAGAAGATCCGAGCACCGGGGAGAGAGAGAGAGAGAGAGAGAGAGAGAGAGAGACCTTTCCAATATCACCCACGACAGCTATTTCTTGCTCATTTTTGCTTCCTTCAGCAAACATGCAAAGGTCGAGCATGCCTCGTGAACCATTCTCGAACTCGACAATGACATAAGCATTGTCAATTATATCTGGCACCTGAAAGCATACATCATAGCACTATGCAAATAAACAACTGAATTCAATCAAAAAGCTAGAGCAGACTCTGTTGAAATTTACAGCTTCAAGTCTACTACGGTTACATGGGAGAGTTGAATAACCAATTTTAAATTTTTTGAGTGTCCCAAGCCTTAAAGGGAGACAGATGGTCGCAATGAGAGATTGAGAGTTCAAGTTAATCATAGGTCATGTCCTCTCTGTCACTTGTGCCATTGCCTTAAGCTATTCCTTACACAGTGTTTCTTAACTGTCATCACAACTAAAGAAAATCAAATTTGCTCTTCTGCATCACAATTCACAGCCATTACCTTTATTTGAAACATGCATAGTTGAGAGGTTAATAAGAAATTTACCTTCCCATCATATATTTCATCTTTGTGATTAACATCGATAGCTCCGGAAGCCATCACACGAACAGGATTGGCCCCGGCAAATAGTCTCATCAGATCAAAAAAGTGGCAACATTTCTCCACCAGAGTCCCTCCTGTGTTCACATTGAACCGATTCCAATTGTGTACCTGACATCCGCAGAAGAGATTATTTGCTGCTCATGACTGCGTACTTGATACTGACTCAGTGACTTGTATTACCTTGACGAGAAAGGGGAAGCGATGTTCCCGGATAGCCACCATTTTGACCTGTCCAAGAGCACCACCCTTGACTATTTCAATCAGTTTAGCAACGGGTGGCATATACCGGTATTCCAAACCAACTTGCACCAGCATCTCTGGCCTTGCCTTGCAGCTTCCACTACCTGGTTACATGATCATCCTAGCAAGTCAGTCAAATTAATATGGAAAGATTGTATAATCCCAATGAACTGAGCCTATAATGTCGTTAATCATTCAAGACTGCAAGGATATCTAGAAAAGTGGAAAATCCAAAGTCGCAAATCATTCCTTGTTTAAGCAACATTGTTTCAGTCAGTTCTTTACAGCTAAGAGACTTAAAGTTTGTTGAACACAAGTTATTGTGCACCCCTTATGAAACAGCACGAGGAGAGATCAACCATCAGAGAGGATAATGAGGTATTGGTTGGATGGTCATTTATCATCATACTTGCTGAAATTGCAGTAATGTAAAGATGAGCAAACAAAATGATCTAGACTTGTTAGAGAGGAGTTATTTATATAGAAAGGAAGAGGCCACAGACGAACAGACTGCGAAAGGACATTAGACACAGATTAGTTCCATTACCATACTCACTGTGCAATGGTCACCTCCTCTCATAGACACCTACTAGTTTATATTGTCTCATGTTGCTTTAGTGCAGAGTCTCTTTCTGTAGCACATCTTACTGGAGTTATAAGCAAACTGACCTCCCGGCAATGAGCAACCATGGTGCATAATGGCTTCTCCACAAGAACATGATGTGCCTTTGGGTGGTTGATGATGTCAATAAGGATCTGATAATGGGTCATGTTTGGAGAAGAAACAACCAGCACATCACAGAGCCTACTGTCTAGCAGCTCTTTATGTCCTGAGAAAACCTGTGTATCTCGCAGTCACATCTAGGCCATTTCAGTTTGCTATTTGTCAAAGATAACCACAAAACATGCTGCAAATGAAACTCTAAGCATACTTTTAGCAAGGCAACAACAAATGAAGTACCAAGGAAATGCAGACACACCAGGTTGGACCTCAAAAACAATCTAGGGCGTGACTTCGGATTAACCAAAGGAACATAGCAGAGCAGTAAAAGCAAAAGACCAGTAAGTTTCATGGAAATCACAATGCCATGCCGGAAATACAGAAAATCTAATCCTTGAATCAAGGAAGCAAATTAAACTTGAATTGTAAAGAAAAGCAGTTGTTCGGGAGTATTGCCACCAGCTCAACCATGAAACCGGTTTCATTTGCCCAAAATTTTGGAAGTGAGCCAATGATCCTACCAATAATCAAATTTATACTCAACCGGAAAAAAAAAGGCAGCCATTGTGCACTATGCTTCTACCAGTTAAGCTAACTCTGAACCCCGTCTCTCCCTCTATCGCTTATGTAAATATGGTTGTCCACTTACTCTCTTGTTTCTTATCTTGGATCAGCAGAACAATTTCTTGCTCCAACTATCTTTCCGACAACAATTTGCAAGGCAATTCGAATGAACATAATCACGGCCATTCTACAGTTTAGCGTTGAAAAACCACAGGTTAGCTATCCCGCAACAATAAGTTCCTCAATGTCATAGTCACTTCCTCAATATGGGCAAGTAACTTTTGTCATTAAGTCAGTAATTTTCCAAGACTATCAGTCACGGAACTACAAAAAAACCAAGGACCACATATGTCCCAATCTAATTCACTAAAATTTTTTCTGATATTTACTCCGCACAGGCCAATTTGATTGCCCGGTAAGTCTAATTGATGGAGAAAATTCTTAAAGCCCCTAAAAACGATACCCAGTAAGAAAAACAGAGAGACAATGAGAAAGAGACAATACCTTCAATGCCCAACCAAAGGAAGCAGACAGATCGAGAGCGAGCTGCTGAGAAGGGACGTGAGGGTCAGCTATGGCAACGACTCGGACGCCGAAGGGTTGAAGATGGTGCAAGTTGATCAGGTGCTCTCTGCCCATCATCCCCACTCCGATGATCCCATACTTCACTGCATCGTCACCTTCCATGGCGCTTTGGTGCTCAAGAAAGTTTCGAGTTTTGGGTCAAAACCGTGACTTTGCTTTCAGTCACACCACACTACCTACTTTCTAAGTGGGATCTGGATCGTCGCGACAGGCAGGACGTGGGACAAATGAATGTAAATCGTGGGGCCCCACGTTTGTCTGAAGTCTGAACATTCAAAATGCCGGAATATACCAGAAACTCTCGCAGGAGGAGGTCTTTTTTCAATACCGCGTACTGGAGTTTTGCTTCAACAAAACACGCCGCCGCCACTAGGCATTTCTGCCTGGCACCTTCGTCACCTGTACCTGCCCCCCACCTTTAAGGGGGGATCGGCATCGCGGGCTCCAGTGGGGCCCCTCCCTTCCGTGAGGGTTGGGATTGTGGCGGGGTACCCAACGGGTAAGGGATTTTTATCGAGATATTTACCCATCTTTACTCGAACTTTTCTGATGGTCAAAGTCTTTTTAAGGTCTTACTTAGGACCTAAGAAAATAAATACACTTTGGGGGTTATTTTCTCGACCAAAAAAAAATTGATGGGTTATTTGAGACACGATTATACACGTTGGGGGTTTTGGGGTTTTCTCTGAATCAAATCTAACATTAGAGGAATTTTGAGAAATTGACCCATTCAAAGGGGTTTTTGAATTTTTCTATCGAGATGCCTTTATTTCCTATAGAATAACAGTAGGTTTTGACCAACTCTTTGAATACCGTCCAAATCTGAGTGCACATACATAAGTTAGACTTTGGAAATTCCTATGGTACACTACTGTGCTGTACCAACACTTATTTTATAACTCTTTTACACTCGATCACAACAAATGGTGGGAAAATTTTAAAGTGATACACTATTTTTATATAATTTTTACAGGACATAATGCTAAATGATAAAATTAGGAAATTGAAGAAGTGCACCTTCTTATTAGACAAGCTGATGAGAAGAAGTTTTTTCTATCGCGTTAATATTACCATTCGATACTTCAGTCATCTTAACTGTTGATTTATATTAAAAAGGGTAAATTTTGAAACTTATTCATTGAAATAACGATTAAATCAATTGAGAAGAAAATTGAGAATACATTTCAAAAATAAAGGATTTTCACCCTATCATATTCACAGTACATTCCTTGGTCATCTTGACCTTTAATCAATGCAAAAGAGTTTTGAAACTTATCTATCAAAAAAACGATTGAATTAAGTGAAAAGCTAAATGAGAAAGTAAGCAGGAAAAGAGGGGATTTTTAACCTACCACTTGGAATGCAAATAGATGAGCTTATAATCCATTGGAAAATACTCGGCACCCGACAGTTAAGCCAAGAGCTAACTGCTTTTTTTTTTTTTCGTTTTCACTGAAAAACTGCTTTTCGTTTTACTGATCCATCATTAGAAATCAAGAATCTATCAAATTCGCTAAGAAAAAACTCCATCTTTTTATCAAAGCAGGATGAAAATTTCCAAGTCGACCGGATCCGTATCCCCAGACTTCATATCCCCAGACTTGGGATTTCTTGCCTTCTCTCATTTGCCACGCCAGTCCACGTGGCAAGCGCAAGACCAGATCCTCCGGGACCTCGTCCGACCACCCAACGTCGTCGTCTCTCGAATTTGCAATGGAAACAGATGTGTCAATTTTCATCCTCAAGCGCGCATATATATATATGTGTGTGTGTGTGTGTGTGTGTGTGTGTGTGTGTATTTTCTTCACCAGATAAGCGTCTCCATGAGATTTGAGTGATGCCCACAAATGGCAGCTTCAGCCACTCGTCATAGGTAACGCGCCCCACCCGAAAGGAACCACCTTTTCGCGGTGGCGGCTGGCGGGTCATCGCCGCCGGACATTGTGTGCAGGGAGAGAGAATGGCGTTCGCGAAGAGAGGGGCTCAAGTTCTGGGAGTAATTGCTAACGGGTCCTTCAAGTCCTCGAGATTCGCTGGGCGGTCCCTCGATTCGAGGCCTTTCACTTCTCTCGCCCACGGAGTCCACGTTTTCCATTGCCCCGTGAGTTTCAGTTCAATCCGTCCAATTTCTTCTTACCCGCGAGCTCTTTTTGATCAGCTTTCTCATCGTTTTCAGTTTACGGAAGAAGGGACCTGCCCTTTTTCTTGTTTTGCATTCTGATATTTTGATGTTGTTCGTGCGCTGGAGCATTTTTTTGAGATGTGTCGTGGACTCTTGATTGTTTGGTGATGGTTTTTGTGCTTGCTGAATTGGGTATTGAGTTAGGAGTGCGGAGCTTGATGGCTGATGAATGTAACAGGATGATGTTGGAATCGTGGCGAAGCTATCGGATTGTATCGCTTCCAGAGGCGGGAATATACTGGGGGCAGATGTTTTTGTGCCCGAAAATGAGAATGTCTTTTATTCCAGAAGGTATATGTCTTGTTAATTTAGTGTTTCTCTTTTATACAGCCTGTGCTGTTGCTTTTCTCTTCTTTGTCATTGGGTTCTGGTGGTGTGTTAAACTGTTGTGGCCAAAAAAGAAAAGAAAGAAGCGTTAAATTGTTTGTTACATTGCCACAGTGAATGAGTAAATTAGATCTATGTGATGTGAGTGGAATGAAAAGTACAAGTTTTTTATGCAGATGATTCTTGGTTTGCCTAGTCTAATGCATGCGAATCTGCGAGTATGGAGCAAAGTTATTCACAATTAAATCAGATTCAAAGTACCTTCTTTCTATTATGGCTAGGCTACCCCTATCTGGTCTCTAAGTCAATTTAGAAGATGGGATGGTTGCTGGTTAATCATGTAATATGTGTGGGTTATGTTTGGAGGCTGATAATGGGTGTTTCTAACATCTTTCCTGCTAGGTACCATCTGTTTTAATTATCACTTGAGTATCTTTGTAATGGAATATTAAATTGTTAATGCAACATCACTGCAATGAATCAAGCAAATTAGTTCTTCGGGATCTGGATGCAAATACAAGATTTTCTGCAAATGATCCTCGGTTTGTTCATTCTGATACACATAGATCTGCAAGGATGGAGCAAAATTATTCACGACTCTTTAGAGCACTGTATTTTCTCTGAGTCTCTGTAATCAGTTTAAATTGGAGATTGGTTGTTGGTTTATCGTGTAACATGTGGAGATATGCCTTTAGGCTCATTGCAAGTGTGCTTATTATCATTCTTGATAGGCACTATATGTATTGATTATCATTTCTTGGATTCTGAGCACCTTTGCATTTTTTCTTCCCCAAACTTAATAGTGAGTTCATTTTTGACCCGATTAAGTGGCCACGGGGGCAAATGGATGAGGACTTTCTCCAATTGTCCAAGAAGTTCAATGCAATGAAATCAGTTGTCCGTGTTCCAATTTTAGATCCCAAGTACAAGATTGCCGTGCTTGTTTCGAAGCAGGTTTGTAGTACAAGACTAATCATCTCTATCTTTTGTTTTGGTCTGCATATCTTCATATTTGCTGTGTATTGATCAAATTGCAGGGCCATTGCCTGGTTGATTTATTACATGGATGGCAGGATGGGAGACTTCCTGTGGAAATAACTTGTGTGATAAGGTGAATCTCTCGTCTATGTTTGCCCGTATTTGCATGGCTGTTTCAAAAAGTTGACTTAATGAGATAGTTTTCTTGAATAGTAACCACAACAGAGGCCCAAACACCCATGTGATACGATTCCTCGAGAGGCATGGCATTCCATATCACTATTTGCAGACGACCAAAGAGAACAATAGAGAGGAAGAGATGTTGGAGTTGGTCCAGAACACTGACTTTTTAGTACTTGCCAGGTATATGCAGGTAAATGAGCTTCCGTATTGTCATTTATTATCGTACTGAAGTTAAAGTAGAAAGTATCTCTCTGTGGATGATTTTGTTATTTGATTTGCAATTGAAATAACATGCTTTTCTCCTTTTATTCATCATTCCAGAATCACTTGTTAATGTTATCGTCCTTTTTTAGTCACCGCTAAAGGGCAGCTGAATCTTTTTCTCAGATACTCTCTGGAAAATTTTTGAGAAGCTATGGGAAGGATATAATTAACATTCACCATGGCCTTTTACCATCATTTAAAGGAGGAAAACCATCTAAGCAGGTTAAAATTTTTTTACTCAGAGCAATATGATTTTCAATTATTTCATAGTTTCATCCTCTGCTTTTAGCTTTTCCTTGATATGCTTGCTAAATTGTCAGGCTTTTGATGCGGGTGTCAAATTAATTGGAGCAACAAGTCACTTTGTGACAGAAGAACTTGATGCAGGGCCCATTATTGAGCAAATGGTAAGTGCTAACTTTCTGCCCCTGGTATGGTTTTTGCATCCATATATTCTTTAGTAGACTCGACAGATTAAGGTTCATGCCGACTAATACTTTCTTGTGTTCAGAAGGACTTTAATGTGGGCAAAATAGGCACTTGGTCTCCCCCTAATTTCCTGAAGTCTGTATACACATAGGTTTCTATGGATGTCAGTAGTATATTATCAACTGAATCTTGAGTCCATTTTGCCTTCTGCTTTATTTTTAATTTTTTTTTTGGTGCCTATGATTTCTCCTCCATATGACAGTGTTTTGATCTTTTTCAAGTAAAACCTATCAAATATAAGGGACAATCCCTAGAGACTTCATTAGCCTCTCAGCTTGCTTTTGACACCAAGTATAATCATCTTAATGATTCTGTGTTTTGCTTGAACCGAACACTAGTCATGAAGTCTTTAAACGAAGCAGAATGGAACTTTACATGGCCGGTCTCTGCAATTATTTATCCAAGACCTTGAGCATATTATGAGTAGAGAAGACTGAGTTTGAGCATGTCTAAATGTTAAATATGGAGATCCAAGATCTCTATGTTTGTTGCTCGTAGAATTTTCTCATTGGGTTATAGAGATCCTCAGTATTACCTATGATCTTGAATTTTCAGATAATGCCGCGTTCGACATTTGCTTTAAGATCTTCATTTTCTGTTCCCTTCTTCTTTAGTCAAAGAAGAGAAGGATTTGGAAGGAAACTGAGGACTTGCTTATGAAGGGAAAATATTTCTTTTAGCCCACGAGGTTGGCTGAGTGTTCAAGCAATAGACATATGCCTGTGCATTAGATACAAAACACCAGTTTGATTGTGCACGGTATCAAGTACAAGCAACCACACGGTCGAACCTACCCATCTGTGCTTTGGCCTGTTTATTACCTGCCATAGCCGGTACCTGATGTTATTAGAATATCTCATGGTGTGAGGTTTTCTTACTGGAAATAAGAATTGTGATTTATTTTCCTTAATTTGATCGTCTTCATAGGCAATCAGCTCTGTGTGTCAGCTTTGGCTGTTATATTGTGTTAAAGATCAATAATGATTTTTGTCATACCTTCAGATTTTATTTGTTTGCTCATGTCAATCTAAGACATTTTTGTCCACAAACTATGTCTAAAAGACTCGATCCGCTTTTTGTCCAAAAAATTCTTCATTTAATGAATCTCGCTTTCTAATAACTTGTTGGACCTTTTCAATTGTAAGCTGGCTGTAATATTTCTTCTCTCTAATTGCAGGTTGAGAGGGTATCTCACAGAGATAACTTGCATAGTTTTGTGCAGAAGTCAGAGAACCTCGAGAAACAATGTCTTTCGAAGGCGATAAAGTCATACTGTGAACTGCGAGTATTACCTTATGAGAAGAATAAGACTGTTGTATTTTGACAAGGGGAGGCACAGTTTACGGAAACTGCAATGCCTGTGCACAATTACACACGAGTGTTCATTATGACAGACGTCTAATCCTGCGAAGAGTACTAGAGACATCTCCACATCTGTCGCCATCACTACACTTGCTTTTGCAATTCACTTGGATGAAAATTGAGTGAAGCTGATCTGTAAATTCATTCTTGCTGTGAGATCTATATGTAAAAGCTGCTTATTTTCATCTTGAGAAGTACTGTCATCAAGATTTCATTTTGTGTCATAAGAGGAATGTAAAAGCAGAAGGCAATACCAAAAAGTGTTTCTTAATATCATGCTCCTGAAAAATACCCAAGTACAGTGCTCAAAGCTCGTTTGGACAGTTATCTTGCTTTTTCTGCATGTATTAGGACAACGGAATAAGGGGAAAAGATATTTACTGTCAAAAGATAAACAGGCATCGGATTCAGACTCCTGATTTCATTAATGGAGTTTCTTCATGTCCTGTTACTGAAACAGACACCATCAAAAATTCATATGCTGATGCTTTGACTGATGTTTAGAAGCTCTGGAGAGACCTCAGTAGCTTCAACCCAGTTACCGTGACGAAGCAGGTTGTAAATCGCATCAACCCATCTCTGCTTGTGGGCCTTAGTCTTGCACTTGAACTCTAGAAAACCCTGTGCAGTTCTGAGACCAAAGAAGACTTCTTCGGGGTTGTCTCTTTCTTTCCTGTATGGCCAGGCGGAATTCTCATCGCATAATCCATAAACTATGCCTGGTAACGGTATAGAAGTGTCAGAAATTGAGTTGACAATGGCGGATGTATGCAAATGGAAAAAGCTAGAAATTCTAAGGTACTAACATTTACTGTTGGTCGAGAATGCTCCTCGAATGTGCTTGCTTTTCAGCTTCAGAATGACCTGACAATGCGCATAGAGTTTTTAGTGCCATTTCTTCTTTCTTTTCATAAGTTTCTTCGTCAACTCCGCAGTAGAGAAAACTATTTACCTGGGACTCTTTGTTAATGTACACAGACGCATGCTTCATTTGAAATAATCCTGAAAAAATTCAATGGAAGGCAAACCAGGGCTCAAGATTAATAACGGAAATGGCTCGTAGCATTAAGTCAAACCGTTGGTTTGGCTTTATACAGTGAAGCTATTATCCTCCTCCAGGTAATAATATTACCTTTTGTTGTGTGCTGCCAAAGTTCGCCTTCGCAGGGAGTGCTGCTTTCTTCGATGTGGCTGCGAAGAGTCATGTGTGTTTCTGCCATTCCCCTATCATAGGGACTTATCGCGGCATTCCTTCTTGCTTCGTTTCTCCTTCTTACTTTCAGCGCCGCTTCTCCTCTCAAAGCTGAAGCAAGGTAGAGCCAACTTCAGCTAAACATCACCACTTTGTGCACTGATTTACATGAAATTCAACAGTACATAAAACCTATTGATTGCAGTACCAGTAGCGGCGGCTGCTGTGAGAGTCATGAGATCTCCCGCACTATGAATGTCCACAGCTGATTGGACAACAGTTGCCACTCGATCATGCTCAGCTCCAGCTAGTTCAGCTAGTTCGACGCAATGTGATGCTAGTAGTTCTGTGGCCGAGGCCAAAGCCACACTCATCTTTGAATCCGAATTGGAGCTTTGCGCCGCAGCTGCAGCAGCCAAACCGGCAGCTAGCCCTGCAATAGAAACAGCCGAATGCACATGGGCGTTTTCCATGCGCAGGCTCTCTTTCTTCTTCATCGTGCTCCTAACATGCTCCTTATGACCATGGTTGTGGTGGTGGTGGTGGTGGTGGTGGAGGTGGTGGTGGAACCATTTCCCAAAAGACCCCGTCCTCTTACCATGAGCTGAATTGATAACCTTCGCTGCCTGTACAAAAAAATGCGAGTCAGCAGGATTGCTCGGTACAATTTGTAAGCCAACCATGTTTCAGACCAAAGCCAAAGTGAATCATTTGAACCCCAGGAAACTTAGATTGGCAGAGATTAATTTCTGTTTGGACCACATGTATAAGTACAGACATTTCATGTGCAGAAGTCGAAGCATGCTCGACAATTCAAGCAAGAGCTATCAGAGAGAATGTAAATCTCTTTTCGCTGCGGATCAAATGGGCTTTGGTTTTGTGTTTCTTGAACACCCTCCTAATTCGTAAGCCACTGTCTTATCTTCTATACAGAATCATGAATGTGAACCATTACTGCGGAGACAAAAGAAGGGAAACTGTGACTCACAAGAAGTTGAGGAGCAGCAGGTGCCTGTGGCTGGGGACATGTATTGAGGTTCTTGTCATGTATCGTGTGAATGTCGTTCCTTTTGTGAGCCAGAGCTTTTGCAACCTCCGACGGCGAAAGGCTCCACGACCTCGACAAGAACTCCATGGGCTCCTTCGGCGTCTGCGGTTGAGGGACCGATGGCAACGGGAAAGCTCCTTTCATTTCCTCATCCTCTTCCACATTTTCCAGCTTGAGGGAAGAGTTGAACTTCCAACTGAAGTGACGCACACTATCCATAACAATTCCCGAAAGTTATTCCTTTCTGTTTGCCTTTCTTCTGAGAACCATATAGCTTTCGCCAAGTGCAATTCAGACTACTTCAGCCACTCCTGCTGCAACAAGGTAAAAAGCCGACTGAATTCAGCGCTCGGCGAAAAAGGGTAAACTTCATTAAAAGAAACTTCTCATCAAACAGAGATTTGCCGAACACTCAGCTGCGAAACTTCGACTTACCGAGCCAAACAAAATTCAGAAGTAGAAAGACAAGCAAAGTACTCAAGTGACACCTTATGCTTCGCATGTGAATGTTGAGCCTAACCTGATTTAGAAAGAGGAGACTCCTTTTCAGACAAGAGACATGAAATGGTCCTCGCAGAAGTATTAACCAAGTGGCTTCTCAGCACTCCCTCGTGTCACGCACAATCTCTCAAAGCAAAGAGAGGGACTCAACCTTTATATATCCCTAAACAAACATGGCCTGAAGCGGGGGACGAAGGAACAGGTCAGCAGGAGAAACAAATCAATTTTCTCGTGCTTTGAAATGGTCCCATATTAAGACTGTATAAACCAGACAAAACCCGCCTCGCGAAACGCGAAATGGGGGATTAAAATTCCAAATCGAGGAACATAAACAAAGGACGCACCCAGGATTAGCGGAGGCTGTTTCGTCACGACGTTCCATCACAGAACATTGTATATTATTGCAAGAAACAGACAATTCGGAGTGATGCGTTAAATTAACAGCGGGTGTGCACGATGCTTCGCGGGTAACGAGATCGACGACTTTCGGTGGATTGGGTCCGTATTTCCCAAAAGAGTGCGTGCAACGCCGACCAAAAGTCACCGTGCATGAACCTCATCTAGTGGCCGGCCGAACCGCCGAGAGAGATTTCTCTTTCTTTTTACGCGCTCTCGGAACGAGCAGCATGAATGTCAATTTCTTTTTCGACACGATCTGGAGAGTAGCGTACCCGAAATACTTAAAGATTTCACCCGGGCGGCCCTGGGGGAACGACCCTTAACATCTGTTCATTTCGTCCCTAAAGAGGAAAAACTAATGATGATCCCATCTTTTGACGTGTTATCCTAGGGACTAGCAGCCCTGTTGGCTTTTCACTTTGCACTGTTCGTGCAGAGTTTAACGAGCCAGGGACACTTTCCTCCCTCGGCACCAGCGTTGAGTGGCGTGTTCTTGTGCATCGCGGGCACGGACGGCATCGAGAATCCAATGTCTTATATGTCACGGGAACAATTGCTGTGTCTTTGTATGGCGTTCAACAAGCACGTTCGAGGAAATTAAGATTCTTGGTAAGAAGTCGACGTCGACGCCTTAACAATTAAAACGAAACCCGCGAAGAGGGGAGCCAGAGTGTTGATTACATGTTCCTTTTGGTGGATTATTAGTCTCGACCTTGTCAAATTAGTCCAAAGCATGATCGCTTCAAAGGTAAGGGGTTGGAAGTTTGGTGAAAGTGTTAAAGGCTGTTTTTGAAGGAGTAGATAGATGTTAGTTGTCTTCTTCCTTTTTCCTCAACGTGACTTGTTAGGCTTTAGTTGCATCATTCCGTTCTAGCTTATAATTTATAGGTAGGTAGACCGAGACTGAATGATCTCGTCCTTTGTGAGTGCTTTTATAATTTACAGAGAAGCATTGATTTGAGAGATTAAAGTCGTGTGTATGCTAAAGAAAAAATGCGGGGAATGCCATAGCTTTTTTGCTAAATTTACTAGGCGAGTGAGGTTTCAAGATAGATCAATCATTTATGGCTCGAAATTCAAATACTCGGAGCAAGTGAGCGCGAGCCGAACCCCTCTTTTTTTGGTTATTACTAAGGTAAATCAATATGTAAAGTTAGTGAATAAAAGAGGACTTTCCAAGCGAGACAAAGTAAAAGAGAGGAAAGCTAACTTTTTAAAATATACTTTATGCAACAAACAAGGTTAGCTTTCTGGCCGATTTTTGAGGTCTACTATTGCTTCACAAGAATATTCACCATTCCGGATTACTCTATTTTGGCTTCATCTATTGTCATCTTCTCTACCGTGAAAAAGGGCAAAAAGAAAAGGTGAGCATTTGATAAAGAGATGGGCATGATTGATCCCACGAATGTGTCCACTTCACTCGCATGTGCACTAGCACTCCCTCTTTCTTTCCCCCCCCACCATGGCTTCCTATCACTTTTCGATAAAAGGAAGCATCTTCCTTTATACGAGCCTTTTATCAGTCTTTTCAAATCCGAGGCTAAATTCCCATCTCTTCTTTTCAATCTTTCGAGGGCACCGAGGAAAAGTTGGTCCCGACTGTAATTATGGTTCCGTGAGACTCCTCCTCCTCCTGATTCGACATTTCCACCCTCGTTCATTCTGCTTTTCAGCTTTGAAGCTCGGATTCATTCGAAAGAAGATAGACTAGAGCTGCTCCTATACACTTGCTCTTCTAGCTCAACACAATTCAATGTACATTTAATATTTCCAGTTCGGTTGATTATACACGTTCTATACTGATCTCATGCTTGTGCTTTTCGCGAGTATTAAAATTATCAATTTTCTTTGGTGCTACGGAGGAATAGTTTAGATTTCATAATTGTAAAAGTTAAAGTTATACGCTACGCTATATACAAAGCTAAATTGATAAGAGAACTTCTACTCTCTTTTTTTTTAAATGTACCACATATGGGAATAGATATCAACCACGATTCTCATCAACCGCATAGACCTTTTTTGATCCACTGCAGGAGTTGGCGGCTCTCATAAATGAGAGTTGTAGAATCGCAGCCACCGAAAAAATAAAAAGTGAAGAGTGTATGGGATTGTCCCCACTACTCCGGGTCCCTTAAATTTTCTTTATCTCAATCTTCAGTAAAAAGACTGCTCACAACTTTTTTTTTTTTTTTTTTTTTGTACTTGACTGCTCACAACTTGATAAATATATTTAGTTATGTAAAAAGCAGTTGGACATATATAAATAAAGAAAAACTCACCATAAAAAGAAATTTCCACGAATGAAAAAATTTTATTCACGTAGGCGTTGCGTACCACAGGTCATATGAAATTACTAAAACTAAGTATTCTAGCTACACAAAAATTTCAATTCTCATTTTGGTGGATAAATATTTGCAAGAAATCAAACTCCACATCTTTTGTTAGGCCCATGGGCCATGGGCCGGGCCAGATCTGACCATTCGGACCGGGCTACCCGGCCTCCTAGAGATCCCGGGTTCAAGACGAAACGGGTCGACGACGGCGCTTGCACGGAATTCGACTGAAAATCTCAAACCCCCAATTAAACCCTACGTCAAGCTCCTTCTCCGTTCGCCTTTCTTCCATCGCCTTCGGTTCCTCCTCCTCGACTGCGAGTCTCCGGCCGGTACTTCGTCGTCGACCGCCCATTTGGCTTTGCGAATCGCAGGTAAAGACCCCTCTCTCTCTCTCTCTCTCTCTCCCCTCCGTCGCTTGTCGCTGCCCGTTCTTGGGTGTTCGAATCTTTCGGGCGAAATCGATTCGTGGTCGGACTGGCGTGCGCATTTGCGGTTATCCCGTGTTTGCTCGACCCATTTGTCTTGTCTGCGGTGTGCCGAGGGTACGTGCGTGGGGAGCTAGGAGATGTGGTTGGGTAGTGGGGGGTTTTGCTGGGTTTTGGTAGATGGAGAGATTTAGAAGAGTAATTGCGGATTTACTTGATTCTGCAATGTTGCTTGATCTGGGTTTTGATTTTTAAGTGCTTGGCTATATGTCGGGTGTCGATTTAGTTTGTTTTGCGCGCATGTTGTCTCCTATGTCTGGTGTGGTCGTGCTGAAACTTATCGAAAAGTCTTTCATTTGTCTGAAGAAGGAGCCGACGAGGAGATTGGAGGCGAATTTGATATCCGGCGGAGGCAGAAAATGTGTTTCGCGCTGAGGATGGTATTACCATAAGACTGGAATTATTCGGGATTTTGGCGAGTTACATGAATTGTTGTCTTCAATGAGACTGCAAAGCATGAAGCTTGATTTAGTTGTTAGATCTGCATATGCTCGGCTCGGTCTCAGGTGCATTACAGGACCTTTGCAAACGCGCTCGTTCCAACATGATTTTGTCCCCAGAGATCCCAAAGCCAAGCCTAAGAAGTACAAATACCCGGCTTTTTATGATCCATATGACCCGAGACCTCCACCCTCAGATAAAATCATACAGCTTGCCGAGCGTATAGCTGGACTGCCAGCTGAAGAGCGTGCCCAAATTGGGCCTGCACTTCAAGAGAGACTAAAGCATCCCAAGATGCAGACGATCTCTACTGAAGGCATGGATCTTGGCCCCCAAGGAGGAGCAGGTGCAGGATCCGCCAAGCCTGAGGAGAAAAAGGCAGAAAAAACAGCATTCGATGTGAAGCTGGAGAAATTCGAAGCAGCTGCAAAGATTAAAGTGATTAAAGAAGTCAGGGCATTCACCAATTTGGGGTTGAAGGAGGCTAAGGACCTTGTTGAGAAGGCCCCTATTTTGCTTAAACAGGGTGTCTCTAAGGAAGAGGCAAATGACATAATAGAGAAAATAAAGGCTGCTGGTGGAGTTGCAGTGATGGAATGAGAGCTCCAACACAGAATCGCTGTCAAGAGCTATATGGGTTCGGACTTTTTGTTGAGATATTCTGGACAAATTATAGCCATCTGATGGAATCAAGAATTGCAGGATGGTATTCAAGTTGCATTCATCTGAATACCTAGCTGAAACTTGCTATACAGGTGGAGTAATTCGCTTGAATTTTGGTTTTAACATGTTGTAAAAGTCTTCATGAACTGTTGTAAGTTTCTTGCTAGATGGGGAAAAAGGTGGATGGCTGGTGTCGTAATAAAGAACTGTTGCTCCCGGGGCTTGATTGGAACCAACACATTCTACTTTCATGGCTGTCTCCGTGGTATATATTCTTGCACTGATAATGATGCTCGAATTGTCTAAACAATTTTAGTTGGATTGATGAGATCAAACGCTTTTTCTTTTCCTTCTTCTTTTTTAATAATCTTAAGGATAGCATTATATTTGCCATTGGCATGATGAGACAGTGACAGATATTATATTCTTGCAAGTGGATTTGTGCGCTCTGTGATGTTTTTAGATGAGTCAAGGGCGAGGCCCTTGCTTGTGGCTAGGCTAGGTGAGGGTTGTTGGTCCTTGTCGAGGCCCTGAGAAAAACAGGGGGTAACCGTGCCCTTTAGTTGCACGAAATTATGAATAAGGAGTACAATCCAAGCACACAATAAGTGAACAGAAGCCAGGTCCCAAGCACAATATGCTATTTATGGATAGGCAACCATATCATTATCTCGAAAGCAAAAAGGAGGCTAAATCTGCATGCTAGTCATTTGCAAACCAGGAGGATGTGCAGAATTGGACACTGGTAAAATCTGTATGCTGGCAACTGGAAAACAGGACGAGCAAAACTGGGGTAATGAGAGTACATTATGTGACTCAATGGAACATTCCCCCTTGCAATTGGCAGCATCCCTTCTTTCCATCACAGATATCCGTACTTCTTAATATCTTTTGCCAACTGCCTAGAGCAAGACAATGCTAATTAGGTACATGCAGAACGAGTGTAAATAAACGAAAATAGATGACCAGTGGTCGCCGCAAGAGCATTTGCGATCCTTGAAGCGATGAAACGTTCTGTCGTCTCTAACAATTAGTTCCCCACCTACAATTGCTTTATCGCGATGTGACGATCACTGCAGACCCGAAGGTTCTTAGCTGTCGCGAGTCACTTGCTTCAATAGAGCAAACCTTGATCCTTCGCCTCTCGATCAACGTCACGAACTACGTATCCCGTTTCCAGTACTTAACCCCCTTTCTTCCCGCTCTTATATTTCTCGTCGTCCTCGTAATGAGTTGGATCTCAGAGCTCTGCTGGTTCTGTTTTTCTCTTCAAGCATGTTTGACTACAGAGCGCCGACTGATAATGCTCAAATTGTGCAAACATTTCAGTAGGATTGATAAGAATACAGTTTGTTTGCCATTGTGTTTGCCATTGGTATGATGAGAAAGCAAACCGATATTGTATTCTCGCCATTGGTATGACCGTGCTCTCTGTGATGTTTGTAGAAGAGGCATGGCATTGCGAGGGCCACCTAAGAGAGAGGGCGAGAGGCAATTGTTGCTTAGTGAGAGGTGCTGGCCCTTGCCGAGGCCCGGGCGAAGATAGGGCAGCTGCGCCTTGTCATGGCACGAGCATGGACCTGGGCGGGTGTGCCGTACAGGTTGGTTTAGTTGTGGCATGTCTGTAGCTCTGACGTGATGTTGTACATAGTACATACATGTGCCCCATCATTGCACAAACTGCTGACTATAATGGGCAACTCTATAATATCATTTCCACATCTTCTATTCACTATCACGGCGGACTATACGGCGGGTGCTCCGACATCTTAAGGATTCGAGTTTGTTAGTGATAGTATGCTAGAATAATAATCGATCCATATGTGGATCGGTTACGTACATAAAAATAGTATGAAAATCTTATTGTCATCACAAAATGCCAAAGTGAAATAGTGAAAATTATCTCGAAAGTTAAATAAAAAAATGAATATATAAAATGGCTTTTGATTTTCATTTAAGTTGATTGTGATAGATTTTGTACCCATCTGTCTATTATCACATTATTACTATCACGAAGTTAAAAAATGGTGTCTATTATGTGTTTAGAAGGAAAAAAATACAAAACAAAACTTAGAAGTTCGCTCGCTATTTAAATTGCCAATATGTGTCTAAAAAATTTGCCAAAATACTTATACTAAAAGAATGATATTTCTTAGTGTCGTAACCACTTCCTCCCTCACTTAAAAGGCGATTCCAATAAATGATAATATTTAGTATTTACGTTTCAAATTGAGAAAAAGGAAAAAAAAAAAATTCACAAAGCTAAGAAGAATGACACCGATGCCTCACATATCGTTGTGATACCAATGGATATATATATATTGGAAGATGTATTATTTTATTATGTATAATACAATGGATAGAGTAAAAAGTAGGAATAATTGTAGAATGAGGTACGAGGGTAATATAAAATAAATTCAAAAACATTGCAAAAATAATCCAAGAGGCCACATCACCCTTTCCCTACTTACATCCGATTCATTTTATAAGTTTTGAAACATAAATATTATGAAATTATCAAGAAGACACGTAACTTCTTTCTTATCCGACTTCATTTTATGAAATATTCACATTTTGTTTTAATATGGTTTTTCAAGTAGTGGCAGTAGTAGATTAGGTAAAAAGTAGGAGAAGTAATAGAATAAAGTATGAGAGCAGAATAGAAAGAATTAAGATCATGAAAATGTCATTCAAGAAGCCACGTTTTCCCTCTTTGTTTTAATATGGTTTTTCAGATAGTGGTAGTAGATTAGGTAAATTTATTTTAAGCTAAGTTAAAAAACTCATCACCAAAATATAGGCGCGACATTGCGAATGAGCGAAAGGCACGATAAATGATTAGAATTGGTGTGTGGATGGTACTAGAGAAGTCTCGCAAGTTGTATTAGAGGTTGGTGAGGAAAAGTACAAAAAAAATCCTAAAACTATTACATGGGCAATAATTCAGTTCTAAATCTTTTAATTAGATTAATTTAATCCTAAACATTTTCACATTTATATTAATTCAGTCTATTTAACCAATTTTGGTAGGGCGACGCTAATGTGGACGTCAGTCGATGACCGGACGCTAATGTGGACGTCAATCGATGACCGGACGCTAATGTGGACGTCGATCGATGACCGGACACTAACGTAGTAATTTTTAATTTTTTTTATTATTTTTTTTTTCTTCTTTTCTTTTCCTTCTTCTTCTTCCTTGACTTTCCTGGCAATGATCGGTGAGCCTTTGGCGAGACTTGTCGGCCACTAGGCGAGGGTAATGAAGCCCTCGTTGGCCGATGGCAAGGGTTGCGACCCTCGCTCGCCTCGCTTGGCCTTGTCATTAGCAAGGCTAGCCTCGCCCAAATTTGTTGGGCGAGGCCGGGTGAGGGCCGCAAGGAGGAGGAAGAAGAAGGAAAAGAAAATAAATTAATAAAAAATTATTTAAAAAATGCCACATCAGCGTCCGGCCATTGGTCGGCGTCCACGACAGCGTCGACTGGCCAAAATTAATTGTATGGACTAAACTGGTACTAATATAAATATGTTTTGAATTAAATTAATCTAATTAAAAGATTTATGACTGAATTTGTATTAATATAATATATTTATAACTTTTTTTGTACTTTCCCAGAAGTTGGTGTGGTTACCTCGAGGAATAGCACTTCCTCGAGGTAATAAAAAAAAGAGAAAAGAAATTTATAAAAAATTATTTTAAAAATGCCACGTTAGCGTCCGATCATTAGTACTAATGTAAAATGTTTAAAACTAAATTAGTCTAATTGAAATATTTATGACTGAATTTGTACTAATATAATATATTTAAGACTTTTTTGATATTTTCCTAAAAGTTGGTGCGGTTACCTCGAGGAATCGCGCTTCCATTAGGTATTGCGAAAGTTGGCATATTCAATAAGAGTCTAAAGTGATTTCGCTATACAATTTGTGAATTTATTAAAACAAGAACAAGCCGAGAAGAGAAGCAAAGCACAACGATCACGAGAAAACAGGAAAAACCACCCAAGTACTGAAAATTAACAAACACCCGAGCACAGGAGCTTCTTGTTCTCTCTCAGGCATAGTCCTGAGAAGCGGGGACCGAGGCGTAGGACCCGATGAAGATGTCACCGTACACGAGCCCGGCGAGCCCTCCCCCGACGAGCGGGCCGACCCAGTAGATCCAGTTCTCCGAGAAGTTGCCGCTGACCACGGCGGGCCCGAAAGAGCGGGCTGGGTTCATGGACCCGCCGCTGAACGGGCCGGCGGCCAGGATGTTGGCGCCGACGATGAAGCCGATGGCGATGGGGGCGATGATCCCTATCGAGCCCTTCTTGGGGTCAGCCGCCGTGGCGTACACCGTGTAGACCAGCGCGAAGGTGATGACGACCTCCATGATTAGGCCTTCAATCGCGTTCATGCCAGCAGCAACTCCATGGGTTGGTACGCTCTGCAACAAGGATAAGAGGAGTTTCATGAGTTTATGATCGAAAGCTGAATCGTCGGCGAGTAAGTACGTACCTCGGTGCCGGTGACGAATTTTAGGAGGAGGCAGGCGACGATCGAGCCGAGGCATTGGGCGATCCAGTAGAAGATGCCAGTCAAGATGGTGATGTTGCCTCCGACGGCCAACCCGAACGTGACCGCCGGATTCAGATGGCCGCCGGAGATGTTCGCCGCGACGGATACCCCCACAAACAGGGCCAACGCGTGGGCCACAGCCACTGCGACTAGCCCGGCCGGGTCCAGGGCTGCATCCGCCGTGAGCTTTCCTGAGAGAGCACGAAATAGACTCCTTCAAAAACCAATCAATTACAGGACACATGCTAATTTATCAACGAAGAAACTTGTATATTTCGACATCGGCACAAGCGACTTAGGAACAGAACGTGCTTAAAGACGTGACAACATCATGCGAATGTCGTCACGGTGCACTTGCCATAGGCGATGGCGGACCCGACGCCGGCGAACACGAAGAGGAGGGTCGCGATGAACTCGGAGAGATAGCTTTTCAGGGACCCTACGCTGAAGGAGTCACCGAAGCCACCGAACGCGAGCTTCACCATGTTTGCTCAATCGAAAAAAACTAGAATCAACCACTTTTAGAAAGAAAACTCGCTTAGCTATGCTTCGCAGTGAACTTGTGCGTCAAGTCCGGCGACGAAGACGCGCATATATACTCGCCCTAAAGGCATCCTTTTGAATAGTGGCTTTCTTATTTTAATCCATCTCCTTAATCTTTTATCAGGCTAGTTCGAGTATATATTAGCTAGAGATGGACGAGGAGGGCACAGCCGGCACCGGCCAATGGGACCGGGGATGCAGTGGAGCGCGGTGGTTGGGCGCCGACCAACCGCCGATGAATTCTTAATCATGTAATAATGGGCGATTATGGGCATAAGGACAACCGGCTTAACTAGTAATTTACGTGCAACGAGACAAGCGAGTCCCTGTCGCTCTTCCGGGAGATTATTAAATGTGGTTTTAGAGGGAATAATTCGTGGAAGCAAAGGACCATCGACCCTAATCATGTTCTTATGTCATTTTCCTCGCGACATGAGAATGGACGTGCCGAAGGGCTATTTGCATCAATAAAATAGCGGAAAGGTATGATTGAGATAAGCACCACTATTGTCCACCAACCTTAGTGAATGGGGATGGGAATGGTAATGGAATGGAATAGAGCAGGGCGGGTTGCCCAACCTCGCCTGCACCATTCTTAGAGGTTGATTCATGACGGGTTGATTTCTCTATCTCAGCTTCACCTTCAAGGGCATGATGGTATCTCGTCTTACCTATCTCAGTATCGAGCCTTATTGCTCTGTGTAACACGAAGACGGTGAAAAATTTATGAAAGTCATGTAGAGTGAGGGAATGACTTGCCTATAAAGCAAACATCATATGGTTAGTAGATAGAATAACAGATTGCGATGACTCATTTTAGAGGATCTCCTTTCATTAATTATGAATGGGATAGGAGGTTGAAACAACTTACCTAAGTCTCGCTTTTGTGTTGATCTTTTGTGTAGATTTACAGGTCATCGGCATCTACTACTAGTCGATGAACTTTACTAGCGCACGTAACTTCATGATCCTGAATTGACGGTCCCATGAGAGCTAGATATTTTTCATTGGCGAAGAATAAACTTGATCAGCCGGCAAATACCTCGCGCTTGTTTGGGCCTACCGAAGTCCGATCGGGCAAAGTTGGGTGAGTTGGGCTAGCGATTCCTGTTTGAGCCTAACCTATCTACTGGGCCATCTAGGCCCATTTGGTTCTACATGGAAAACCTAAAGATTTATAAACACGAGGATGATCGGACAAGGACTTTCAGGCCGAGTGCTAGATCCGGCCAGCCCGAGCCTTTAGTGAGATACGGTCGCGGAATTTCCAAAAATTTCTATTGGTAACCATCTCCCTCCCAAAAATTTCCCTTCAAAGAAACTTGCTTTGCTTTACTTTTCTTTTCTGGGCTTTGATTTTCATTTTTTTCTCCTCTCGCGATCTAAACACCACGTTCGCTCGTGATATCAATTCTTTAAATCGATATTAAAATACTGTTTTCACGTAACTCTCGCCTACACCTAGACATTGCCTTGCCTGCCACCTCCCTCTATCTACTGCGGAACTATCCAGTACCACGAGGCGCACGGCCATTCCCGTAGGCAGCCGGGCCAGCCTCCACGTGTCCGCCGTCTCGGCCGCACGCTCCCCCACCAACTCCGAGGGCCGCTCCGACATTTCACCGCGGCGTGGGGACGAGACGGGGGAGCCCACGAAACCGGCCGGTGCGAGCGGCCGCAGAGGATCCGGGCTCCGGTGACGGGGGTCTCCGTGCCGAGTGCCGAGTGCCGAGTCCCATAAAAACCCCGTCGTTAAACTCGAGCGAATTAAAAGGCGCGGAGGCGGAGGAGAAAAACAATAATAACGAGAGAAATAAAACACCAAAACGAAGTGAAAAAATACTTCCAAATTAGATCGCGAGAGGAGAAAAAAAGAAAATCAAAGCAAGATGTCTAGGACGTGGTTCTATGACTTTTATGGATTCAACAGAAACTCTTCTCTCACCATTTGGGTTTAGTTCTAAATTTGGGAATTTTTCTCTTACAATTCTAAATTTAAATTGAGAGTTTTTCACTTTCGATCTAAATCTATATATGGGAGCTCCTTAGAAATGTTTGATCGATGCTGGATTTTGAAATGTTGTTCTCGTGGTGGTCTCCATATGGCAATGGATTTGAGGGAGCTAAGCCATAGTCTCAAAATGGGAAGATCTTAGTGTATGCTTATTACTAAAGGTTGGGATGATCAACCACTAATTGTTTGTTGAGTTTATCGCAATTTAATTATTTTAGACGAGAGCATGCTCAAAGCTACAGGTTATACTCTTTTTAATTTATGGGTTTTGCTTTGTTTTGTAGCTCTTTGGGATATACTTGAGTGCTTTCTATGTTCCTCTTGTGTTTGATCTTGATAACTGAATGAAATTTTCTTTCAATAAAGAAAAAATATCAAGAACTCTCTAATTTGAGTTAATCATAACTAACATTGAAAAAGTAGTTTGTAAAGCTATAGTTATCCGACTACCATGGATTACGAGGAGGCTTGATTAGCTAATACTTATGGTTCGTTTGTTTAAAATGAAAATTATTTTCAGGAAATTGTTTTTTACTTTTTGATATTTGGATGAATAAAAAATAATCGATCTATAAAAAACATTTTTCAAAACAACAAATTTAAATTGAGAAAAAAAACTTTTCGTTTTGGCAATAAGGAAATCACTTTCCCTGACACATCAAACAAATGAAAATTAACAGTTTTCCTTATAAATGATTTTTTCATATCACGAAATTTTCAGCGACATAAATGCACAATTTATTATGATTTATAGCTGTACCTATCATCACAGCTTACGAATCCAACGATAGGAACAAAATTACATCAAGACAGCGCTGCCAAAGAGGTCACCGACAAACAAGCCATCAACGGTGGTGTCGCCATCGGTACGCTCAGACCAGATGAGGGTCGCCGGAGACCGTTCTCGACGTTTCACTCGCGACGGTCCCACAGCCGATGGAGGAAAGCGAAGGGAGAGAAGGCAGGCCTTTGCGGCCCAGCTCTCTTTATGGGGCCAAAAGTTTGGGCCAAACATAGCCCACCGGGCCCAAACAAATCATTATTCCCGTCGCCCCAACCTTTCTCGGCTTCAGGATAAGAGCAAACCTGACAAAAGAAAAAAAAAAAGAAGAATACAAACCATTGCTGACTCTCAATCCAACTGTCCATCGCCACGTGTCGCCTGTCACCATTGCTGACTCGGCCCGGGCGCGAGATCGGCTGCGACTCGGGAATCCACGAAAGCCTCCCCCCCGGCCCATCACCGCCGTCGATCACACGGATCTCTCGCCTTCCGGCCAGTCGCCCAAAGCGACGTGTCGGACCTTTCCGCTCGCGTCCGTCCGATCTTCGCAGGCGGGCGGCCCCAGTCTCTTCAAATTCAATCGCGTTCGCACATTTTTCTTTCGCCTACCTGCGCTGAAAACGAGCACTTAGAGGGAGAATTTAAAAAATAAAAAATAAAACGAGAAAAAGGGCAGCTGAAAAAAAAGAAAAAAAAAAAAAAAGAGGGGGGAAAAACTCGAAACAGAACAAACATCACTCATGCTCTTTCTATCTCGCACTGACACTTTTTATTTTAATTTTAATTTTTTCCTCTCGATTTCGGGCTTCGACCTTTCCAACCTCTCTCTCTCTCTCTCTCTCTCTCTCTCTCTGTTTCTGTTCCTCTCTCTCTCTCTCCTCGCCGTTGATTCGCCGAAACCCTAACTCCATCTCGCCGGAGATTCGAATCCCACCGGTGAGTTCACTTCTCCTCGTCGGAGGCTCAGCTCTCGGTGTCCTATTTGCTGCGCGTTGGCTGACCGTGTTTTTCTTCTTTTGGCCGGCGCTCCTCCGTGTGCGTGGACTGTTGCAGATGACCGTACGATCAGAGCGAGTTGAGGATTGAGCGGGGGCTGGATTCGTTCGCCGGATGGAGGGAGGTAGCGTCTCTAGACTTACTTGTTCTGGTACTGTTCATTTCCTACCTTACTTACCGAAAGCTAGAGCAGCGCGATTGTGTGCTTTTGACTGTTTTTGTTTGACAAGTGTTGGAAACTTGAAATTGCCGGCGTGAGGTCCTTTCCCGTTCTGTCTGCGGGGCGCTCTTCACATTTGGATTTGATGATTGCTGTTTTTAAGGCTTGGACCTTGTCTTAGTGTGGTAGTGGCGGTCTGAAATTGCGGTTTCTTGCGACTTTGCCTGGGGAAAGTATTTGGCTGGGCGAGCGATGTCGCGCGATTGTAAATTTAGGTCCTATTAGTCTCTCTCGTGCTGCTGGTGACTGAATTTGATCAATTGGGTCGAAGTAGGAGTTTTGGGCGGTTCGCTTGCTGCTTGAATGAGCTGATATCAGTCATCTTCGTATGCTCTTGCCAGTGGAGAGGAAATTCTCTTCTTTAGCACGAGATAGAACGGGGCTTTTTTCTTGGGCCTGGGCAGTGTTTGAGTTGTTTCTTTCCCAGTTGGTTGTGCCTCGACCTAATTATTTGCAGCGGCATAACCTTTCCTGACGTTTGAGATGTAATCTATAGGAATGGTATGTGTTGTCATAAGGGATAAGAGGTGCAGAGTCATTAGTGTGTTGACTTAGCTGCAGAGTCATTAGCGTGTCTCTCTTTTTGCTAATCTGTAGTTACAAATTAATTGAAGGGTCAGATATGGAATTTCTTTGTGTAGATGTTCATGTTGTGTTTCAGTTTGCATGGCTGCTGCATTGTTGATCACCCCATAAGTTTGTCTGTGTTATCTTGTGTTAATCTAATTTTGAACTAGTGTACGGGTGATGGACTTTATAAGTAGCATATTTCTAGCTTGGCATCTAGTCAGACTAGCTTAAGAGGGTTGAACTAACTCTGTTTGGTCTCGCGTGCGCAACAACAACCCATCCTTTTCCTGTCAGAGACTGCGTGATGGCTAATATTACCAGCTGGTGAATCCATATCTTTTGTGAATTTTTCTGAGGGAAAGGGAATTGCTTTTCTTTTAAATACTCTTTTTTTTGTAGGTTGGGATTTGCTGGAAATATCTTTCTGATTATACATTTTGTTATTAAATGCTTAAGATGATTTGGCATGTCGGTTGTTGCATGTGTATTTTTTCTCATCATTTTCAGCTTACATGTAATGTGACCACCTTCTCTACCCTTTCTCTTTCCCCCCCTCGCTTTACCTTCTCTAGGTTTATACCCATGGATTATGATGAAAATGATTTTCAGAGCCAGAATCAGCATTTAGCTGGTGAGGGGAATGCGAAATTTTCTCCTGTATTACAGCCATATGCTCTTTCCAAATTTGATTTTGATGACAACCTTCAAGGGCATCTGAGGTTCGACAGTTTGGTTGAAAGTGAGGTTTTTCTTGGAATTGCAAATAACGTAGATAATCATTGGATTGAGGATTTCTCTCGTGGAAATAGTGGCATAGAATTCAGTACATGTGCTACAGTACCCTGCTCAATAACCAGGCATAACAATGTGTGGTCTGAAGCAACCTCGTCGGAGTCTGTTGAAATGTTATTAAAATCTGTTGGGCAGGAAGAAAATACACTCAATCAAACCACCATTGAGGCAGCAGATGCCTGTAATCCCGCTACCTCTACAAAAGAAATGGAACGTAATTTGACACATGATGATAGTGTCTTTTCTAACTCAGAGGAAACTGTTAACCCACAGTCGGCTTTAGTACCAGATGAGATTTTACAAAACTATTCCAATATAAAGGAGGCCATGGTAGATGAGCTAGCTCAAGTTGAAGTTGCATCAAGGACTCATAGTGAATCATTTGTCGGTGGAATGTCAGTTGACGTGGATCCAAGTGCTCTGGATGGAAACTCTGGAGCTTTTAAAGCTGAAGGGAGTTCATCCAATAATGACAAATCTGATGATAAAATTCAAGGGGAGGTTCATAGTTTGCAGGGTAAACCTTCTAATGATAGTGCTCAAGAAGCTGGTTCTTCTTTGGATGTACAAGGTGATAATGTAGTTAGAGTCACAGATCGTGTCACGATGAGCCGTAACAGAGTGGAAAGCCCAATTGCTTTAAACCAGGTAAATGTCGCTGTTGAGAAAGTTGATGGTTTACCGACAGACACTGATGTGCCAGGTGAGGAGATCCTTGTAGTGAGCATGGAGGAAGGAAGAAATAGCGAGATATCAGCTGACAATGCAGTTGAGATTCCAACCTCCCATCTGGACTGTAATGCCAATTTGAGCTTAAAGGAGCAAAATAAGGAGGAGGGAAATGCAGTTGGAACTGGTGTTAGTACAGACCAGGAACCTTCTTCTACCAGACCACGGGTAATGGAAGGATGCGCTGGTGATGCATCTCCCAGTATTTCTGTTCAAGCTAGTACAAGTGAGGATATTGTTTCTGGTAAAGATGCAGGAGCTGTTGAACAGTTAGAAGCTGAAGGCAAAAAGGATGTAGTAGTTGTTGAGCCGGCAGTTACTGGATTAGAGCACTCAATGGACTCCAACCAGCGGGAGTTGATAATGCAGACTGATACCATAGAAAAGAACAATGATAAATCAGATTGTAATGAACAGCAAGCCAAGGGCTCTGCTGCATCATTGCTGCAGGTCGATGACGAGAAAGTCCTTGAGAAAGATAGTGAGGGAACTAATGGTGTTTCTGGCCTTGTGACGGTAAGCTCTTTGCCGAGACAACATGAGGAAACACAAGCAAGCGGTTCATCAAAAGATGCTGACGGTAGAATTGGTCAACAAGATGTGAGTGGTGAAAAATGCAGTCAGTCTTCTTCTTCAGTTGAAATCAAGCAAGTAGAGCGGGAAAGTGAACCAGGTGATTTGAATGTGTGCTGTTTAGTCATGGAGTTTACTATTTGTTTGATACTCATTACTGCTCTAGCTTGAATCATCAATTGCCACAGAAATTGTAAGATAACCATTTAGTTAAACAGGTAATATTTCATTGTCTTTGGAGGATAACGACAGAAAGGACGTTCATCATCATAAGGAGGCTCAGAATTCATCCGGACTGAAATTAGAATCCATGGCAACAGATAAATTGGAAGAATGTGAAATTCGAACACACACTGTAAGTTTGCCAACCTTGTTGTTAGGTTCCTTAATATGTACTGATCTGACTCGACTTTCTGCATCTATAAAGGATGCATCTCCTGGAACTGCTGAACAGCAGTCATCTGAAACAGTTTCTCAGGTGAAGCCTGTCTCAGACACTGGTAATACAGATATTCTTGATGCATCCCAAGCTGCAGTACCTACAGTGGTGGATCATGAAACTGATGAAGAACCCAAAGCTAGTCTCGATTCTTGTGAGCCCATGGTGAATGAGAGTGATCAAATCGAAGCTGTTCCAGAAAAACATGGGGACACGATTGCAGAAGAAATAATTGAGAAGGATCTCAAGGATTCAGGTAGTTGGAAACACCTTTATATGGGCCAATATTTTTTCCTAAGCCAATTTATGCTGAATTTTAGCAGAATATTTGTATTTAAAGCTTTAGATACTATGAATCCTAGGGGTGTTAAATCTTCATCCTGTCTTCGGTGGCAGTACTACTTTATGTATAATATCACTCTCCAGGTTGGTCATACCGTCCAATTGCCATGCTTGTGATGAAGCCCTGTCTAATCTTCATTCTGAGTAGTGGTGACACAATACCGGTAGACAGCTTTTTATATTATAGGAAGCAGGCTACTTGGTGCTCCTGTGTTCTAAATTCTTTGTGTTCCCTTTTAGGCATTTCAAAATATAGAATATATTTTTGGCTGGAAGATTGAAGATGAGAAAATGAGGAAACAGTTGCATATAACTTTCACAAGCTACCTCAATCACGCAATTTATTTAGAAAGTTAAATTCATAAGCATTATTCTTTTTTTTTCACCCGTATAATTGAAGTGTAGGAGACAGTATCACTGGTGAAATGGTAATCAGGTAAGAATCAATCTGATTCTTACTTCCTGGACTAGCATTTGTCACTAGGGTCTAAAGTTTTATTTTGGGGGATTTAAAGTAACAATAGACCACTAGCTATCTCTTTGGAAGCCTTTTTGCACAGATGATAGCATCTCATTTTAGAGTTTGAGTGTGAAAGGAAGTTTTGCCGGTGAACTAGTGCTCGTCCTTTTCTTTTCCCCTATTGTTTTTGGAGAACAACTTAATTTTTTTTTCGGTCAAGTAGAACAACTTAATTGAGAAGTGTGAATAATGGAGTTATAAAGCTGCTCTTACTATGGGAAACCGCTGTCATCTTCTTACTTTTGGTGCACTCTCTCTACCTCATATATTCTGACTGATGGGTTTCTTGTTGCAGAGGATGTTTTAAAAGCGTCAGAAAGCTTTCCGAAATCTTCTCCTTTAAGTGAATGTCATGTGAGATCTCGTGCACAGGAAGATGAAATTGATAATGCAGATAGTAGCAAAGCTGAATGCAGCTCCCCAATTGTCATAAGTAGCAGTGAGCTTTCTCAAGATGTAAATATAGAGGAAGCTGATAAGAATTCTTTACATCAAAACCTTCCATCTTCTGAGGCCAAGGATTCAAATGTGTCGGTGGATCAAAAAGGGATGGATGCAGCCAAAGATGAAAAGAGCTTTACCTTTGATGTTGGTGCTTTGACGACAACTGAGGGATCAAAGAAATGGCAACAATTTCCTGCTGTAAAAGATTCCAAATCATCTCCAGTTCGTTACTTGCTTCTCTTTGTTGTTTAATTCTGTTTTATGGCCTCTTGTTGATAATTTTTCCTCAAGTGCCTGAATGTATTCATGTCATATTGACTCCACAAGATGCTAGATGGATCCTTATCACGATTTTTTTCCTTTGAAGATTGTAGAGGGATCTCCTTCAACTCCAGCTTTAGTCCAAGTGGAGAATAAAGTTTTGCCGCCTAATACTACTGCAAGTCCTAGAAAATCAAGGGATTCAGTACGAGGACAAACGAAAGACACACCTGAGCGTAAAGCAAGGAGAACATCAAGTAAGGCAGCAGGAAAGGAAAGTGCTAAAAAGGGAAATTCTGCGAAAGTGACAGCTGCTTTAAAACAATCAGAAGCTGGGGCGCCAAGCTACCGGTCCTTGAGCCCTTCTGGAATTTACCAGGTTGTCCAGTCTAATGAGATGCAGCACTTTGGGCAGGTTGATGGCGCTAATGCCAAGCCATTTGGTGTCCTCAGTACGGTGGTTTCTAGTCTGCCTGATTTGAACGCGTCATTCGCAAATGTGGTCTTCCAGCAGCCCTTCACAGACCTGCAACAAGTGCAATTGCGGGCACAGATCTTTGTTTATGGGTCTTTGATGTGAGCATTGCTTGTTGCGGTTTTTCTTTTTACCTCAGTTATATCTATCCACTTGGTATCCTGAGTTTACTGTAGCTCATTTAAACGTGCTTCCCACCTGTGAAATTGTGATTGAAGTTCAGTCTGCTCTTTTTTCATGAGAATGGTTGAATGCTGTTTATTTGTTAATCCCATTTTATTGCTGCAGTTCGAAAGTTGCACCCGAGGAGGCACACATGCTGTCTGCATTTGGGGGACCCGGTAAGTGTGGTTAGAATTTAGTTTCTCCTTGCTCTCAGGCACAATTTATTTGTATTTAATGAGATTCTCTCTTAGATGGTGGTCGGAGCATGTGGGAGAATGCATGGCGTAGATGCAGAGAGAGGATACTTGGTCAAACAGTTCATCCGGCAAGCATCGAGACACCTTCACAATCTCGTTTAGGTAGTATTTCGTAAATCAAGATGCTTTTTACTCTTAATTTAGTTGCATAAGCTATGCTCTAATGTTATGATCTTGATGCAGCTTCTGATCAGGCAAGTAAACAGAATATCGTTCCAAACAAAGTTACTCCTTCGCCTGTTGGCAGAGGCGGTAGCAAGAGTACACCTTCTCCTGCCACAAACCCCGTGCTACCTCTTTCTTCTCCTCTTTGGAATATTTCCACCCCTTCATTTGAGGCCCTGCAGGCTTTGCCTAAAGGAGCTGGTAGGGACTATCAGCATGCTTTTTCTCCAGTACATCTCAATCAAACTCCACAGCCGGGGAATTATTTTGGACATAGCACCAGCTGGATGTCACAGACCCCATTCCGTGCGCCCTGGTCTGCTTCTCCTCAAACTTCTGTACTTGACCCGAGTGGTCGGTTCCCCTCGCTGCCTATGACTGAAGCCGTTAAACTAGCACCTGTAAAAGACTCTCCAGTCTCTCTTTCTTCGGCAATGAAGAATGTTGCTCCTGGTCCAGTCATACTGGATGCAGTTCAGGCTAGTGTTCTCCCTGGGAGCTCTGTTGCATCTCTTGACCACAAAAAGGTGGCAGTATCTCCTGGTCAGCCTTCTGCCGACCCAAAATCCAGGAAGAGAAAGAAGGCATCGACCTCTGGGGATCTTGGCCAGATCACCTCCCACTCCCAATCTCTAGTGGAACCGGGTTCCATCACTACTCTCACCAGCCATCAGTCTGCATCTGTCCCTGCGGCAAACATCACTGGCTTCTTGTCTGAGACCTCCATGGGAAAACATAATGTGTCTGTGCCTTCACCAATCCCACTTGGGAATCCTAAAGCAGGAGAGCAGGATAAAAAGAGTGTATTACCTGAGGAATCCATAATTAAAGTGAAGGAGGCCAGACGGCAAGCAGAGGATGCTGCTGCATTCGCTGCTGCTGCTATGGGTCACAGTCAAGAGATATGGAATCAGTTGAATAAGCAGAAGGATTCTGGTCTTGTTGCAGCTGCAGAAGTCACTCTAGCTTCTGCAGCTGTTGCAATAGCAGCTGCTGCTTCTGTTGCAAAGGCGGCGGCTGCAGCTGCTAGCGTTGCATCAAATGCGGCTTTGCAGGCCAAACTTATGGCTGAGGAAGCATTGATTCCTAGCAGTACTAATCAGATTTCGAATGACGGATTTTCTCTCTCTACTCTTGGAGTAACAAAAAGTTCCAGTTCAATGATTGTCGCTGCAAAGGAGGCTGCCAAGAGAAGGATTGAAGCTGCTTCTGCTGCTTCATTACGAGCTGAAAATCTAGATGCCATAGTAAAAGCTGCTGAGCTGGCTGCAGAAGCTATATCACAAGCTGGAAAAGTTGTTACGATGGGGGATTCTTTGCCAATATCTGAACTAATAGAAGCTGGACCCGATGGTTTTTGGAAAATGCCTCAAATTTCTTCTAATCATGGGGCAGAACTGCATGATGGAAACGGGGGGCAGTCGAACAACAATAATACTTACGGTAAACCAGATGCTTCCAGCAAACAATTGGCAGTACCCGTCCAAGATAAAGGAACGAGTGGCATGCAGCTTGCTTTACCACCTACTTCTGGAGAAAGTTTGAGGGACAAGTCAGAAAAGCATGGGAGCTTGATGGATGGAGTCTCGAGTTTGGTCAACTCTGATGGAAAGAATTTTAGAGGGCTGAAGGGTCGTAAGGCATCTGACTTAGCCGGAACTACTGGAGGAAATCATGTATCTGCTGTCAGTCATGAGGAGTTTGATGAGACCTTGAGGACATCAAAGGAAAGTGGCATTGCAGAAGGCTCCCAAGTGGAGGTATGTTGAATTAGTGTTGGAAGGGATTGAGTGTGTTACCTACATGGAAACAGCCCTTCAACTCAATCTGCTTTTGTGCATTGAAGATTTTTCCTTTTATAAAAGTACGAGGAGTTAATTGTTGGAAGCTATGCGTTGGCGCAAGCAGAAACTTTTAGGCTGGAAATTGTGTTACCAATTAGAAATAAGCATATCTAACAGACCCTGGTTGTTTTAATAGCTAGCCTTGCGCCACGATAAAATTATTTTCCAAGCCGAAACTCATGAAAATCAATTCAAGAGTGACAAAGCCTCGTTAATTTAGAAGGAAGTTGAGTGACTCTAATTCGAAAACCTCCCCTCTTCTGAAGCTACGTTCCCTTTCAAATTCTGTCCCATTTTATTAAAAGACGGATTATTCCTTAGGAACTAATCCTGTCTCAATTGTTTGGTTTCTTGCTTTAAGCAGTATTGGGGTTTAAAAACAAGTTAAGTGTGCCAAAGTTTGTTTGTCCCACCAATTAGCAAAAATGGCCCTCCATTTTTTTCATTGTCTCTCCAGTTGACTGTTGGTTATGGTAAGCATTGTTAGGCAGTTAGGACACAAATTTAGAACATTCCTAGGAAGGTGTTTTACTCGTACACATCAGCATGAGGGGTTTCTTGATCAACTATCATTTCACCTGTAGGTTTTTAAAGATGGCGATGGGTACAAAGGCGCATGGTTCTCAGCCAATGTATTGAGCTTGAAGGCTGGGAAGGTCTATTTATGTTACTCTGAGATTCCATCGGATGAAGGTATTCTAGTACACCTTTTAAGAAAAATTGATGATTGTGGATACCCCTGACTCTTTTTTTTTTTTGAGTTTAAAGTGCATGGTGAATGATGATCATATGGGCATGTCACGCCACATCTTGCTTTGAAATGTCTTATAGAAGTATTTTGATCTATTGACAGTGATTATGTTGTGTAAAAGTCTTGCTTGACCCATTAGGTCCATGGCTTCCTAAATGTCCTAGGCTGGCTTTGTATATTATGACGTTCATATATGCTGGTATCAAATGAGATGAAATGTGTTAGTCTGCATAGTCATCTTATGCCGGAAAGTTTGTCTATTTGTAGGCATTGGGAATAGCTTTATGCCAATTGGGATTTCTTTTCATTTTTGAGCAAGCTTTCTTAGAATTACTAAGTTTGATTGAGCTCTATTCTCATAGTTATTTGGACTTTTCCAGTAATAACTGCTATTGGTGATTTGCCTGAAAGGGCTTACTTAAGGATATGTATATGTTGATATTAATTCTTCAGTTTTGCCTATGTTCAGGTACTGGGAAGCTTAAGGAATGGGTGGAGCTTGGAAGTGAAGGAGATAAAGCACCCAGAGTACGCATCGCTCATCCTATGACCGCCATAAAATCTGAAGGAACCAGAAAGAGACGCAGAGCAGCTATGGGTGATTTTACATGTTCTGTTGGAGACAAAGTTGACGTGTGGATGCGAGACAGGTTTGCAGTTTCATTTAGATATTGATTGCCTACCTTGCGATGCTCTTACAATGATACATCCTTGCTGCTCCTCATTTTTCTAAAAGCTAATATTTTGAATTTTGGTTGTTTTTGGTGTTTCCTTAATGCTTAATTGAAATTAATTTTTCCTCCTTATGGTTGGTACTGAGCCACACTGATAATTAGTTGCATATATGCTTCCTGGAAATGCCAAGGAAGTATGATTGTCGTTTCTCATTAGAAATAGTTTTTAATGGTCCCCTTTCATCTCTATTTGACATGAATTGTCACTAAGCCTCTTCAACTTTCTTTCATCTTTTTCCCCAGCTGGTGGGAGGGAGAGGTCACTGAGAAAAGTAACAGAGATGGAACTTCAGTAACAGTCCATTTTCCAGGCATGCTTTTCAAGTTCACTTTGTTACCGTACCGAGTTTCTTTTGCCTCCTGTATATAACCTTTTTGATTTTGAATGCAGCTCACGGAGAGAACTCTGTTGTGAGAACATGGCAGATTCGGCCTTCTCTTATGTGGAAGGATGGGCAGTGGATTGAGTGGTCAAGTGTGAGAGAGAATGTTCAGACCCAACGAGAGGTGTGCCTTTTGTCCTTTTGTGGCATATTTTCAACTCTAATTCAATTTTTTTAAGTTGATATGAAATCTAGTTTCACCAAAGTTGCATTTTCCTCTGCCTAAAGAAAATTGATTCAAACCTTGAGCTTCCAGGGGGATATGCCTCAGGAAAAGCGGGCAAGGTTGGGAACTCCGGGGCTAGAATCCAAAGGTAAGGACAAGGTACAGGAGAGTGTACAAATTGTGGAACCGGAGAACCCTCAAGTGGTTGAATCTTTGGATCTAACAGCCAAAGAGAAAACTTTTAATATCGGTAAGAAGAATACAATTGAAAGTAGGATGGACAGATTAAAATCTGCAAGGACTGGTTCACGAAAGGAAGGTTCAAGAGTGGTAATTGGTGTTCCAAAACCTGGAAAAAAGAGGAAGTTCATGGAAGTAAGCAAGCATTATGTTGGCAACCAGAAGACTGATGAGTTGAATGACTCAGTCAAACTTGCAAACTATTTGATGCCTCAGCGAAGTGGACCTCGTGGATGGAAAAATTTTTCTAAAGATGATACGAAGGAAAAAAGACCGGTTGAATCCAAGCCCAAGATTCTTAGGTCTGGAAGATCACAAAATGTTCCTAGTAGAACAATCCCATCGAAGAATAATTTGACAACTGCTGGTTCTTCCTATGGCACGCATCCTGGAATTAAGAGCAAGGATTCATCTGACCGTGATGAAAATGCATCAGAAAAGCACAACTCAATGGAACAAGGATCATTTTCTAATAGTGAGGGGGTGACAGAAGGTCCAGTCTCTTCTCTAGTTCCTTCATCAGATGCCAGTTCTCTGAAAAGGAATTTCACAACTAGTGCTAGAGCTGAAAGGGCTAATAAAGGAAAAGTGCCTAGTGGCAAATTGGCTACACGCGAGGACAAATCTTTCAACGGTAATGGTGCAAATGCAACCTCCGAATCTGTTGAGCCTCGAAGATCTAATCGTCGAATTCAGCCCACTTCAAGGGTAATTGCTTGATTTTTTGCTCTTTTCTTATTGGCATTGTGGTCCTTTTATCAATGCTTGTTTTTTTTGTAACTTCTCATTTGACTAGATGAGTTTCTGCGGTCATATGTAACTAATACTTGCTGGAAAGGAACACATGAATACCTTTGCTTTCATGTGTGTATACGCATTCGTGTAATTCTGCTGCTAATAAGTGTGCCTTTAGCAATGCTGATGACCTTTATGTAATTTTAATGGTGAGGGTCAGGATTGAGATTGAGATTGAGACCTGGAATCAGTGTCAGGGGTATGTGGGTTTGGTGGTTCGGGTAGGATAGATCATGCTTGTTGCTTCAGTTATGATTTAAGACTGCTAATATTCAGAATGATTGCCCTGAAAGGAAGTCTTTGAAATTTGTCCATCTTTTCTCATTTGTATATTTTTCCTTGCAGTTATTGGAAGGCCTTCAGAGTTCCATGATAATTACCAAGATGCCGTCTACTTCACATGATAGAGGCCACAGAAGTCAAATTAAGGGCACTGGTAAAAGGTGAAAATTCTGCATGCAGCACTGGCTCTATTCTCTTATCAAATATGAATGTGTCCAATTGACCGCTTGATTATGACAGGGAATGACCATGGTTAAGGAAGGCTCAAGGACAGCAAGATTTAATCGGGTTCTCTCTATACAATACAGCACATGCTCTGTGTATATTTATTGTGGGTAGAAAGCTAGGGAACAACAATTCCTCTTTGAAGTTAGTTTGAGATCTAGTGCCTTAGTGGAAAAGCTAGTGCTTAGCAGTGTTATATGAATGCTGGTCGCTGTGAATTTTCTGAATTATTGCTTTACTATTATTAGCCTTTTTTGTTATGAATAGGTTGTTTTGATTCTCCGGGTAGTATTGTTGGTAACTATCGTAAGAATTCATATGCTGGTGATGACATTTCGTTTTTTTGCAATTTCTCTTGTATCTACAAATAACATTGGACAAAGCCAGAAGTCGGGTTCTTCGATTGCCCCGGGTTGCCACTCGGCTTCTTCAAAAGTGAGCCATTCCGTTTTTGTTCAGATGCGTGATTTCTGATGTGGCACGATCATGTAAAACTCTTACCTGAATGGCTTGACCACAAGATTCGTGAAACCTTATCTGTATATGTTTCGTTTATAGGAAACGAGGACATTGTCCTTGTGGCCGAAGAAATCATTCAAGATTCACAAGGTCCTAGCATGTCCAAGTAACTAGGAGTGATCCCAAAGAACATTAATTGCATATATGCGGAGTAAAAATATGCCGAGACCTTTCTCAGCTATCATAAATGAGCTGATGATGTTCAAATTAATTAGCACGAGTTGCTGTTATGATATTCTTTGCAATTTCACGCGGAATATGCGTATCAAGGTAGTCGACCTATATTGCATAGGGTGAAATACTAGGCTCTTGTTGATCAGTTTACGGGATCATCGTCAAGAGTTGATGCACCGTGCCATGGTTTTTTGAAGTTGCGTTTCATAACTCAAGATGATTTTGTCAAATATTATTTAGCGAAAGCTTATAAACATTATTCTATTAGTAGATAGAACTTATATGCAGATACGAACGCATGATAAAAACAGAGGTTTTTGCGTGAACATAACGGAGATCATGCATGACTGGTCTCTCTAACCCCCGATCAGGTTCTCTGCATTTTCCTGTTCCTGAAGAGCTAAATGAACGTCCGTCTCATCATATGCCTCAAGGCGAGTCAAAAGATCAAGGGATTGTCGTGAGCTACAAGTCGAACGCACGACACGCCTCACTCGAAAGCCATTTTCACTAGGGGAAAAATTGGAAAAACGTGGCACTACAGCCATCGGAACCACCTAATTTGGTCAACCAACGTAGTATGCCCCAACTAAACCCGACCAATCAAAGCGGTCCTAGATCATCCCCAACATGACGTATTCTCCCCGGTTTTCGAACGCACGAAATACGTTTAATCTCAAGAAGCACTGAGATGACAAATTCAAAGTCTTCTGTGGAGGCAAAAAATTCCCAAAGAGCAGATTGGAGACTTCGAGTGGTTGACCCAACATTAGCATCATCAAGAGCCAGAAAATCTTTATAAATTCGTCTTATAATTATTTCTTGTGCTTCCTTCTCATCTGCCACAGCGTCACCTAGCTTCATCCGATCGTATTCAACGATTTTAATTAACTCGTTTTGAGTCGTCCCCGAATGATTTTCCCTCAGTTCCGATGCCCCCAATAAAAGATTCTTCGTTCATGCTATCCCAAGCCCTTCAAGTCCCAAACAAAAGCTAAAGAGCGAGGCTACGCCAAGCATCCAAAATCCAAAAACCATGCATCGATCTTTCGATCACATCTCCTCCCTCGCTTTCTTTCTCCTCCTCCTCCTCTCTCGCCCCGGCTTCGCCGCCCGACTCCTCCCAGACTCCATGCCAGTGTTAGCCGCCAACGCCACCGCCGAGAACGCCACGTGGCATGGCTTCGCCAAGTTTCTTGACGTCGGCAAGGGGGCCGAAGTCCCCGGCATGTCGGAGCTCAAGAAGTACTTCAACCATTTCGGCTACCTCTCGGTCGCGGACTCCAACTTGACTGACGTCTTTGACGGGGAGTTTCAGTCCGCCCTGATCGCGTACCAGACGAGGCTCGGGCTGCCGGTCACCGGCAAGCTCGACTCCGACACCGTGTCCACGATCACGACGCCGAGGTGCGGCATGAGCGATGCCGCCTCCCCCCACGGGCTCCACGCCACCCGCCACTTCGCCTACTTCTACGGCAGGCCGAGGTGGGCCCGGGGAGCGCCGGCGACGCTGACCTACGCCTTTTCCCCGAGCAACATGATCAGCTACCTAACCACGGACGAGGTGAGGGCAGCTTTCCAGGGGGCCTTCGCCAGGTGGGCCGCGGTGATCCCGATGAGCTTCGAGGAGGTCGAGGACTACGAGGCGGCGGACGTCCGGATCGGCTTCTACCACGGCAACCACGGCGACGGCGAGCCCTTCGACGGCGTCCTCGGGGTGCTGGCCCACGCCTTCTCCCCGGAGAACGGGCGGTTCCACCTGGACGCGGCGGAGACGTGGGCGGTGGACTTCGGCCGGGAGAGGTCGAGGGTGGCGGTCGACCTGGAGTCCGTGGCGACGCACGAGATCGGGCACGTGCTGGGGCTGGCGCACTCCTCGGTCAAGGAGGCCGTGATGTACCCGAGCCTGAGCCCGCGGGCGAGGAAGGTGGACCTCCGGATCGACGACGTGGAGGGCGTGCAGGCGCTGTACGGGTCAAACCCGGATTTCAAGCTCAGCTCCTTCTTGCAATCGGAGGAATCCTCCGACAGCTCCGGCGGCCTGGGGACGAGGTTGTCCGGGTGGACCGCTTCTGTGCCACTTTTGGTGCTGCTCTCCTTCTTGTCGTGCTGAAAGTTACGTGGCCACTACTTAGCTTAGCGTAGCACGGGCTTTCCCCACTCACTTTGTGGGGGATTTCATTATTCTTTTGACATTAAAGGTATAGAAAAAAAATTTATAAAAATTAGGAGGATCATTTCACCCACATGTGTGGAGGTGAGAGAACGCTTTTGGGCCTCCCTAGTTTGTTCTTCACATTATTAGTGAATACATTGATTTTTTTCTTCTTTGGCTTGGATTTCATGATTTGTAACGTTTAGTTGTGGGTGGGTATTCATGATATGTAGACTCATCAAAATGAGTCATAAACTCATTTTATTAACCCATATATGATGGGTTGAGTTGGTCATATTAATTAAACGGGTCATAAATGAATTTAAAAATAAGTGTTGAAAGTGTTATAAATGAGTCTTAAATGAGTCGTAAATGGATTTATAACTTGCCTTAAATCCAAGTCACTTCTTTTACTCTTGCTCAATTTTGCGCTTGCTGACTCTACATTCTTACTTCAATTTGGATATGAATCTTCCCATATTGGATTCAATATGAAAGCGTTTTAACAATATGAGCTCGGTTGAGTATAGATTGTGTATGCTTTGGGTTAAGTATGGATCATTTTGGATTAAACCATTTATGACCTAACCAAAATCCAAACCGAACCCCACCTTTGACAGGTCTAACAATACGTTAGGCCGTTCTAACTTCATATTCAATGCACCTTCTTGTGAATATATTGACCTCTTCTCCCGAAGAAGCATTCGACAAAATGCCCTTTTGTGCTCGGGTTCCATGCGAATAGAAGACGCTCTCGGTCCCATGATCGGAAGGCTGAAATGGGACCATGACCATTAATTATCCTTATTCGAACATCTCCGACGGGGCTTACCAAATCTCGTATTCTATTACCAAACCGTTATCATGCGCGGTCATCAATTGGGCACGCCCCTTGATTAGATGATGATAGATATATAGAGTTGTTCCTCGTAATATATATGTTTGACATCCCCTTTGTCAACCATCATTAATTTATTTGATGATGACATTATCCGAAAACAAATAGATATAAGAAAAATGCTAATTCAAAAGATTGCATAGTTTTAAAATGCAAACACAATTAACTATTAATGAGCTTTCAGATAGCCTTTCTATGTCGTGAAATCATCATTGTTAGTCTAACATTGCTTTTCCACATACCATCAAGCGACCTTCAAGGAAAATTACTTATACTATGAATGTAAACTACAATGACGACAAAAAGAAACAAAAAATAAATAGAAAAATAATATAAATTATTCATGAATTTTGATTTTATGTGTAATTTCGTTTTTGAATTTTTAATTTTTTTAATGTGTTTCCTGTATTATTGGTATGTGTTCAATTTAGCCCCTAGACTATGCTAAATTTCACCCTTTTCTTGATTCAAGTTATAGAATTTGTTGACCTAACTTCCTATCCATTAAATGTGAACCATAGACAACAACAAAAAAGAAGAATTAATATTATGAAAAATCCTAAAACTGATACATTTGTAATAAATTTACCACAAAAAACTTCAAATTTGCATGTGTGTGATAAATTTGCCCTCTAACTGTTTTTGCTAAATTGGATAAATACTATGAAAAATAAAAAATTGAAACAGAGGGTAAAACCCCAAACTGATACATTCGTCAATTGACACATGCCATTAAAATTGATAATTTGACAGTAAAATTTAATGAAAACTTACGAAAGGGATTAGTTTTGGATAAATTGTATGTACTAATTTAGGGTTTTACAAAAAAGTTATAAATATTTGATTTGTCATTTAAGCAAACGGAAATGCTGCATTGTATATTTATCAATAAGTTAGAAATCACATTAAATAAATTAAAAGTTCACGATCGAATCGTAAAATTCAAGAATATTTCCGTCATTTTGTTTAATTTAGAAAAGAAAAGAAAAGGAAAGGAAGAGGAAAAAAAAACCCAAACCCAAGCATCCGGCTAACCGACCCGGCCCGGCTTCAGCCCGTTCGGCTCCGATCTGCTCCACCCCAACCCCCTGCAGCGAAAACCCTAACCCCCTCGCGCGCCGCGACGAAGAAGACGAGTCCCTCCGCCGAATTCCCCCCGATTCGCCCCGCCGGAACGAACGGCTCAGCTTGATTCCGACCGCCGCGAAGCTCTTTGATTCCGTCAGGCGAAGCTCGGCGTCGATGGCGGCGTCCGCTTGCAACCGAGCGATGCAGCGAGCTTCGACGTCCCTCGGACCGGCCCTCAGATCGGGCGCCCGGTCGTCTCCTCAGCTCGGCTCCGCCTCCCCCCGAGTCCCTCTCCCCAGCCGGTCGACCGCCTCCCCGCTCCGCCGCTTCTTCTCTTCCAGGTCTCTCTCTCTCTCTCTAGAAATTTCGTTTCGTGGATTCGCGTGTTCTGCTCCGTTACGCGTTCCTCGCGGCGTCGTTCTTTGAACTTTCGTTATTGCATTGTCGTGCTCGATGGAAACTCGCCGTTAACCGCCGCTCGGTTTGGCTGTTGCCGCGAAACTTCCTTTTTTTTAGGTCGCCGGCGGAGCTCGCGTGCGTCCAGTCGCTGCTGCCGCTGCACAGCGCGGTGTCGGCGGCGCGGCTGACGTCGTGCCTGAGCACGACGTCGAGGAGTGGCCGGGCTCTCTCACAGGGTACTCTCTGCTGCACCTCTCCAGGCCTCTAATATGAAATTTGTGTTTTTTCCCGCGTGAGTAGCTAATTTTTTTTCTTCGGCTTTTCCTACCATTTCTTCTGCGTTTGGTGCTTTTCATACTCTCGAATGGTCGTCGTTCGTCAGGTTGTATTCCTTAGGCTCTGGTGATGCTAGTCATGCCTTCTCTATCTAGGAAATTTTCCTTAATGGCATTTAGGTGATGAAGAGTAGATGATTTTAAGTAGGACTCATCTCGCAGAAGCCAACTGTGTAGATTGGGATCGATAGAATTCGGCTAAATCGTGATTTTGCTTGACCAACCCATTCTTGTGGGCTGAAGCATTTAGAGTAGTGTGCTATTAACGGCCTCTCTCCGTGGTGTTCAGTCTTCATTTGCTTGCGAGACAACTGATTAGGCCGTTCTTGCTTTCTTGGAATTTTGATGAACTTGTCAAGAGTAAATTAATTTTTTTCTCAGGCAGATGCGCATTAAAATAATGGATAGGATACTCATAGCATCTAATTGGAATATTTGGTCCCTGCAGGCACATGATGTTCTGAATGGTTGAACTTGAAAGAAATGGTACTTCAGAACTTGCCCATTTTGATCCTTTTGTTGTTTTACACAATAGTGCTCTTAGGATTTTGAAAGCACCTGCTGTTATGGTTGGGGCAAAGAACAATGGAATTTGCTTCATCCAGTTCTTTATCCCTATTATGATTATGTATGCTTTGACTAAAAGAATTTGTTCTCAAATAGAACTTAGGCAATTATTGTGTCTGATGACCCTCTTCTTCCCTTCTTGAAATAGTTTTGGAGTCTTTTCGAAAGGATGTGTGAATATTTGTACAGTTGAAAGATTTGCCCAAATGACCATGAAAAAATTATGTTGGTGATTCAGATTGATAGGGATTTAATTATGGGAACAATGAATGCATAATGAGAATGAGCGAAGCACTAACCGATCACTGTAGGTGGAGTCTCTTGAGTTGTGGCCTAGCTTCTAGAGTGTCTATATAATGATTCGTGGATTTAGTTTTGGCTCTTTCATACATTGAGTTCTTAGTATTCTAGTTCCCGTGACAAAAAGGTTCTCCTTTTCCCAGATGGAATTGATGGTACGTAAAGGCGTGCTGTTTCAAGAGGTGGACCTACATTTATTTATTCTTCGCCATTTTGAGAATGACGATCCTTGAAATATCAGATTTTTCTCTTGTTAGTTTATGGATATTTGATGATAATTCTGTAACCATTTGGCAATGCTTTTAACATGTGATATTAGATGACAATTCTGTAGCCATTGGCAATGTTTTCAACATTGGGATGGGATATTAATAATGCGTATAATTTTACAATTGTTCCTTTTGGGCAAACTTTGCTAGCGGACACAACCTAAGGATTCATGGCATTATCCGATGTTAATTACTATTATAATGTTTGTCTTGAACAATTGATTTTAGCATGCCTAGTTCCTGCAACGGGCTCTGATACCTGTCTTTATTTTTTTTTCTTTAGTGCTTGGTCTGTCGGTTCCAAGGTGACCTCTACTTGAAGAACAGACTTGTGATTGGAAAGTGAGTTTTTGTTGTAAATCAGGGAATTCTCTTTTGAGATACCGACTGCTTCCTATGAGATATTTTTTGAAAGCTCATTGATTTTGTTTCCCTCACTGACAGAAAGTGAAAAGCTTCGAATAAGTAATTAGAGATGGTATTTGTTTCTCTTCTGATGTTTACTTTTGGAAGTTATCATGCTATTGAATTCCTTAAAGTACAGATGAAGAAAGATGCAAATTCCACTTCTGCGATATTCTGATACAGTTGCTATAGTTTCATCGGATTTTCAGCACGTGGAAGTAGAAATTGCAATATTGGAGTGACCATGCATGTTTGAAATCACTCCCAAGCATGTCAGATGAGATTCAGTACTTAGCTATCATTTAATTGCACAAACGAGAATGGTGTTATGGTGCTGAGAGGATCTTCATTAGCTTGAGGGTCACAAATCGTCACTTTGCATGAAAAATTTATGCTGTATTTTCGCATATTTTGTGGTTTGCTCGATTTACACGTCCACTCTTAGCTTATGCTTTTAGAGCTCTACTCATGCGACCTGCGGGGTTAGTGGGAGGGCAAGAAATGCAACATTGTGACAGCTTAATAGCCTAGCCGAAAAAAGAAAGCGAACTTTAATATATCGGATGACTTTCGAGATTCACTGTGCTACAGTGAATAATTAACCGGTGGTGCCCTTGCACAGGGAGAAAGCTTGTCGAATTTGCTAGTTAGTTTTGTTCCCCAACGCGATCGCCTTTGCTATTTATGTCTGTTAGCAGATCTCTATTCCAAGCCTGCTATTGACCTCCGCACATTTCTCCTCGGGTAGGAGCGTTCCTTCAGAACATCAATCTCAGCAATGACGTTTGATTGTCGCCCGTTTGTCTCTCATTTGGGGTTTACTACAGATGTCAACTTATATCGCAGGGATAATGCAAGGACGGCTCCTTGAGATGGTTCTGTAGACACTACTTTTTCTTTTATATGGGGCCAATGTGGAGAGAAGACTGGCTTGAAATCCAACCAAAAGCTAGTCAGTCGCTGATCTTTCGTTAGGACAGACCATGGTGGGGATGAATGTCGAGAGCCCTTTGATGCGTTCCGTTTTCTTCGCTCTTCCTGTTTCTTGAGGGCGATGCTTCTCGATTTCTTCTTCGATTTGATGTCGTCCGTTGATAAATGGGTACTCGATTCTTCTATAGGTCTGCCTCCATGACCGGTCAATGTTCAATCTAGGATTGGCATCGAAATTGATCTCGACAAGCCCTTCGCTGAAAATTTTCAAAGTTGGAGAGCAGTCGTTTTCATTCCACGGGACGATGGTGGTTGAATATGAACTACGAATCGAAAGGGAGTAATAAAGATAAGCCAAGAGACTTTTGAAGGAGTGCGCTAGTGAGTTGGGAACGTCCAGATTCTTTCGAAGGAATTCGATCTGGAGCAAAGGACGTGGGAACGAAAATTGGGTAGTTGTCTCCTTTTGATTCGCCCTTGCCAGGAAATATCTTGTACCCAGCAGATACTAGGACGATTAGCATCTTTGGGTTTTCTTTCTCCCTTTCTCTCTCTTGTTCTTTTTTGGCTCTGGCTGTTCTTTTCTCACGCTTTTTCTTCCTTTTAGACTCTGCATGTGGTTCTGATCCGTTCATGCGCTGAAACGTGATCAACAATAGATCTCTCAATGATCTTTTACTATTGAGATTATCACACACCGGCTGTGTAAGGAGCTGGTGATAGATTTGTAATTATAACAGAAAGTCTTACACTTTAAACTAATTTTTAGGCACAATATGTGATGGGAGATTGTCGAGATTGTCCCAAATTAATAGTGATACGGTGGTCACTTTCTCGAGTTATTGGTAATGGTGCGTGATCAGCATCTCGCTTTAGCGGCAAACTAGCTCAAATGGCATTTGAGCAAAGTCTTAAAGTTTTATTTTTTTTCAATTAGGCGACAATCAAATACCACAAAAGCTTCGAAAACATAAATTTTTATTGCAAAAGAATGGGAATATGGGAATCCGAGAATCTATTATGATACTCATTCACGATCGAAACATATCTTAGTGCTTGAAAGTTGGATAGGATGGCTTTCAAACAAGAGTTATATCTAATCGTCATGTCAGTAACTCTTAAACTTTCGAGTACTTGCGCATTCTCTCTTCTTAATCAAACGGAGCAACTGAGACATCACTTGTAACATCCTCTATCTTCACTGCGTTATTGGGACACCAGCCTCGCCATCGTCCCGACACGACTGAACCCATGCATGCAAAATCCCATGAACGATAGATAGTATACATATAATTAATTTTTTCGTTGTTTCTATATTGGGGGGAAATTATCTCGAAAAATAAAAGAAAAAAAATAGTCAGCAAATAGCAATCGGTGGATGGCACGGCGGGCACCGTAAGCCGAAACACCTGGCAGCGGCATAATCTGGCAACGCAAGAAACTGTTCGCCGCTTAATCGGCTTCGGAACTCGACATTTGTCGATCCGCAAATTTGAGGAAGTGGATAGGGAACTGGGTGAGGATGGAAGCAAGGGGAGTTTGCTGCTTCTTCGGATCTGTCGGATTAACAATTAATGCCAATTTATTAGCTCGTGCGTGTCTATTTTGACTGCTTTTTTTTATGTTCTGCTATTAACTTGTTCGGATATGATAAGGTAATTTCATGGGTGGCTTTACATTTTAACATGGTGGCACATAAGGAAGTTCGCTTTCGGTTGGAAAATAAATCTCAAGATTGGGGGGTTTTGGTGACATGGAAATTTTAGCATGCTCTTGTCATTGCTTTTTGATAAGATTTGACTATCACCTAGAAAGTTTTCAGTTTCAATCATTGAGAATTCGAGTTGGAATTTGAAAAGCGTTGGAGATACTCATTTAAAATTTCGATTAAGGAAAGTCTGTAATTACCTATACGAAATTTGTCTTGTATTATTGCGTGTAGTAGATTATTAGATGTTTTGCCAGTGTCTTAACCGAGGGATAGGGACAGACGTACACACGAGGAAAATACGGAAGATGAGAACTATAGTCTATAACAGGGACGGAAAAGCACGACGGTCCTGTCAACATCAACCGGGAATCATGGCGCAGTAGGTAAAAGACATACTCTCACACAAAAGCTTAATGCATGAAAAGAGAAGACTGGCCTTTAGACTCACGCATCATTATTACAATTTGATATAATTTATCTCTTTGTTCATCCAATCATTCATTTGCCTCTAAAAAGAATTTCCAAGTCACGATCAAAACACATCAAAAATAAGAAACTTTCTTTTTCTTTTAATTTATTTGCTGAATATAGCATTGTTGTTTTTATTTTTCTCCTTTTATTTTGTCCAAAGTAAAGAGAAAGATCTATTGTATCATGGAATCAAAAGCAAATAAAATATGTTGTCATCTCAATATTGACTTTGGTTTGTCTTTCTTCAGGTGCTTGTATTCTTTACACTTAGAACCGTGACTTGCATTGATAAGATACTTGCCGCTAATATTCCAATGATTTTGTTCAAGTTCGTTTCCATGATTGATAATGAGAATCGCAATCATAAATTGCATATAGTTGATCCCCAATGCTTCAGACTACTCTGCTTTTGATTAAATGGTGATGTACATGGATCAAATACACTAGATTACTACCTATTATTGATGTACATGTTCAAAATATATGGATTCATATACATATCCTGCCCATGCTTAGAACTTGCCGTACATGCCTTGAATTTGTTAGATTCATGATTATATGAGTTGTTCATGGTTTCAATTCGTTTGATAGGCGTTCATGCTTGCTGCCCATATACATTTTTGTTCAAATAATGAGGATTTGGTCTCATTTGGATATTATTTTGGTAATATCAGCAAATATATTTATGCAGGAGGAAGTTGGGTGGATGTGTTTCCATAGCTTGAACACGTCAATTTTGATCCGGAACTAAATTGTGTAAGAGGTTCTTGAATTGGATTTTCATGTTATTGATGGAACCATAAACTATGGTGTCATATATAGTATATTTTTCATTGTAATTGTGATGTTAATTGGATCTCAGATGTAGATGAGACAAAATCCACTATGTTCCCTCATGATGGAGATTCTATAACTTGAAAATCAACCAAACAAAATTGTGGGAAAAATGACAATCCTATTAAACCAAAAGTCAAATTGGTTGAAGTACCAATGGCATAATTATTGTGGCCAATGTGAAAGAATTGATGGTAGATTTAAGTGCTACCATGCATATATTTACAAACAAAATGCTTTATTATCCTACATTCCAAACAGGAAGGAGAAGAGATTATTTATCTTAGTGACTTGAGAACTACTCAAGTTCTTAAGAAAGGGAAAATCTTATCAAACTCACATTACAAAAAAAGATGAGGTTGAGTAGTTTGTAAACTTCTTAGCAAATACTCCGTTGGGAATAAACTTGATTGTCAAGCTTCAATAGCCATTGTAAAGAATGAAACTTTCAATGGTAAAAAGAGACAAATCCGATTAAGACGTAATGTGGTAAAGCAACTGCTTAAAGATGAAGTCAATTGCTTAAAGAAACTCATCCATTTATTTTTACTTTATTCCAAAACCTTTTAAAATATGAGGGAGGTTGTTGGATATTTTGATACTTTTAAGAAGTAAAAAAGAAGTCTTTGTATTGTAAGGACTCTAATGGCAATTATGACCACCATCTATCTGCAACTGTTTGATTTGATTTGTTTCTTTATTAGCCCTCTCTATCATTTGCCTATGAAGATCCGAAGTGTTTCTTTATTAGCCCTTAGAATCTCCGAATCACAACAAAGTAAGCCAAAAACCAATCTCTTTTCTTTCCAATTATGTGCTGGGTTTTACCTATAACTTTGGCAGCTGTTCCTGCTCCCTTTATTCATTTTATGCATTAGTAAAGAGTCTGTTGTATCTCTTATTCTTTCATCTTCTCCAACAGTTTCTACAGTAGCTGCTGCTGCTGCTTTTTCTTCTTCTTCGTTGTTATTGTTGTGGAGAGAGAGAGAGAGAGAGAGAGAAGGAGAAGGAGAGACCAATGGAGTGGTACAAGAGGAAAGAGGCGGTGGAAGAAGTGGTAGTGATTGGGGGTTTGATCGGGATTCAATTTTTGTATGCGACCAACAATGTGATGGTGAGCTACCTCACGTCCCTTGGCCTCGACCCTCTCACTGTTGTCTACTACTCTTCCTTTGCCACCTTCCTTGTTCTCTACCCCATTGCCTTTGCGTTTGAAAGGTATCATCTCTCTCTCTCTCTCTCTGCGCGCACTTGCGCTTGTGAGAATGATGCTTGATCTCTTGTTGTTCATATTGCAGGAGCTTGTGGCCCAAGAAGCTCAGCCTGAGGTTGATGGTTCAACTAGTTCTCATCTCCTTTGCAGGGTACTCTGGCATCTTTGCGATTGCAAATCAACTTGAAGTTCATATTTTACCTATGTGATCAAATTACTGAATCTTTCAATATTTTTCCTTTCTATTTTTATTTTTCTGGGTCAGGGTGATTCTGTTCCAATATCTGTTCGTGAAGGGGATTAAACTGACTTCACCGGCTATCGCAACCGCCATGCCAAACCTTGCTCCTGGGCTTATCTTCGCCATCGCATGGATTACTAGGTGTTACTTTCTACCTGGGGTTTCTTTTGCAATTTTCGGCTAGGCTTCACTGGCGCTAATTCCAGTATCAGCTTTTCGGCTATTCCTTTGGCTGCTTTAATTTGAGCTGCTGATACTACTCCATCACAATTCACCGTATGTTCTACCTAGATTGTTCTCACTCGGGTTGTTCTGAAAAGACAGATTCAATCCACCTTTGAGCAAATCCATCCCACAGAAAATCGACCTAAGACAGTATTATATCTTGTGGATTACGCGTGCACACGATCGATTAGTGGGTATTGTAAAGATGTAGCGACTATGTAAAGGAATATTGCAGCTCTAGGTAGTGTTACCATTTCCGTGTTATTCAATTGGAAATGCTCATGCTTATGCAGGATGGAGAAAGTTAAGCTGAGTTGCTTGTACAGCAAAGTCAAGATATTAGGCACGGTGGTGTGTGTTTCAGGGGCCGTCACAATGAGCCTATGCAGTGCTGCTAAAGAGGCTCCCCGCTCAACTTCGTTGAGTAATGCAATTTTCGACCAACAAATGATCATCGGTTGCTTATATCTTATTGCAGCGGTCTTAGGCCTATCAATCAATTCCATCCTGCAGGTATATTCTGCTTAAGTGCAGTTGATTGCTTCGATTGACATTCGTTTCCATCCTTCGACAATTATAAGGATTCCGAATTGGCCTTACTCATCTTTTTTCCCTCGTTTGCTTTCTGTGGCTTAGCAGGCAGTTGCTTTGGCCGATTTTCCAGCACCAATCTCCATGGTCGCTATCACGTCCTTGATTGGTTCGATTATGGCTGCAACCGTACAGTTATTTGAAGACCACAAATTGGACAATGGCTGGCCGTTTTTGAGCTTTGGCATGTTGGTCGCCTTCTCTTTCCTGGTGAGTTTGGAACTTTGATCTTCTCTCGCCAAACACCTCTCGGAGACATATGCAAACATCATGCATCGCCCGATTCTGTTTCTGCACTTTCTTTTGTCATTCGGCTTACAAAACTCTCAAATGCGCAGGGTGGTGGCGTGATCGGATCGTGCGTAGGCTTCACTGCTTGGGCCATAAAAAAGAGGGGGGCAGTCCTTCCCTCTATGTTTAGCCCCATCGCAACCGTCTGCACAATTGTATACTCGGCGATAAGATTAGGAGACGCGATCAACGTGCCAAGGTGAGATCAATAGCTCCGACCTGATTAACCCCATAGAACTCATCTTGAAACGTTTTATAATTGCACGCCAGTTCGAACTGAGCTGACACAAGCCGCGCTAATGCAGCCTCGCCAGCATGGTCCTTATATTCACCGGCCTGTACATCGTGCTCTGGGCAAAACGGAAAGAGGGCTACCACCCAAACGAAGGAGACTGCTTAGAGAGCGGGCTGGATGCAGAGAAGCCTCTTTTGAGCTGAGAAATAAGGATGCGGATCCTTGTGAAAAGTCTCGTTTTTCTCCGTCATTTTGGGTTAAAGAGCAGTTTCCTGCATGTGACGGAAACCCATGTGTATCATGTGTGACTTTCTTGTGCATTTCGATGTATGGTTAATGTAATCTACTTCATGTTTTAAGACATTGGTGGTTTGGTACTAGCAGTAGCTCTGTCGTGACCTCCTACGTTTCAGAAAGGAAGGAGAATAGATTATTTATCTTGGTGACTTGAGAATCACACAAGTTTTAGGAAAGGGAATAGCTTATCAAATTCACATAAAAGAAAACAAAAGTTTTAGGAAAGGGAATAGCTTATCAAATTCACATAAAAGAAAATGAGGTTGAGTAGTTGAGAAACTTCTTAGGGTTTGTTTGATAGTATGCCAAATAGTGCATGATTCTATTTTTTTTTTTTTTTTTAATTTCCCATAACAAAAAAAATAAAAATCAGTTTGGTAATTTTTTTTGTTCTCGGGAACAAAAGTTGCTTCTTTGTTTTCGGGAACAACTCCAGAATCAAGACAAACTATTTTTTTTTTCTCTTTTTCTTTTCTTTCCTTTTTTCTCTTCTTGTACCTCATTGTTGATCACTAGGGGTGAGCACGGTTCTTGGTTCTAGAGAGAGAGGTTCCGATTCTTGGTTCTTCTTTCAGAACTGGCGGTTCCCGGTTCGATTTTCGGTGCCTGTAGGAACCAGAGCCGCACCGGAACCAGATTGGGATTCCTAAATCTAAATTTGTTTATGCCTTTCGCTTTTCTTTTTGCCTTTTATCAATGTGTTTTAGTTCTTATGGGATTTCCATCATCGAATTCATGGAACATAACGATAATGGACTCTGTGCATTTGTTAATTGAGTTGTGCACATTTGTGGGTCAATTTAGTGAGCTCTTTGTAAAGACAAACAAGAGATGAATTCGAGTTTATTTCCCATGATTTATTATGTAATTTAGTGAGATACCCATCGGGTTAATGAGTAAAATTTCTTTTTTCTTCCTGTTGCTTTATCATTTTTTCCCTAGCAAGTAATTTCTAAATACGATATTTGGATAGTTTACAAGGACCTAGATTCATCTTTGTTCTCTTTCCTTTGCTCTTTTCATGATTGTGGCACAACCTACTTATGGTTGCTCTTAAAAGAATATGGGATGAATGAAATAACCATGGAGAACTCATTGATGAATGATTATCCAAATGCTAGAAAAATTTGAAGTTGACAGTCAAAAGAGTTTCTATATGTTTCTTTTAAGAAGTTCTTTTGTTGCTCTTCCATCATTTTTAAGAAGCCAAACATGTTTAAATTTATTCATTATTGTTGCGTTCATTTTCGTTTTTTAACTAAAAATGAAATTAAAAAAAAAAAAAAGAACTTGTTGGATCTTGGAACCGACCCTAGGACCTATGATAGGGAGGTTCTAGGTTTGGATATCGATTGGTAGATTTCAAGTTCCAAAAAATAAAAAATTTGTACTTGAGAATAGTTTCAAGTTTCAAGTGGAACTTATAAGAAACTTGTAAGGAATTTGGAACTGCTCACCCCTACTAATCGTCAGCCATGGAGATAGCTAGCAACCGATGGGGTGAAGTCTGACTAGCTTGCCGAAACATCACCAAGCCATGCCGAGGTTGCTTGGCCTCGCCTAATCGACTTGAGGCCAAGCCTTACTAGGCCTAAGTAGGGCCAACCTCGCATCAACTGGGCAAGGTTGAGCCTCACCGGTGGCCAGGCGGCCTCGCCCAGTTGATCACCCGCCATTGTTGTGGCCAAAGATAGGCTAAAGAAGAAGAAGAGGGAAGGGAAAAAAAGGAAAAAAAAGAAGAAGAAGAGAAAAATGTAATAAAAGTATTTAAAAAGTTAAAAGAAATTCTAAGTCAAAAAAACATTTAAAAATCATACCAAACGCATTTCTATTCCAAAGAATTTTGAGAATAAGGACTGTTTGTTTAAATTTGTTTCTGTTCCCCGGAATACAAATTTTTGTTCTTTTGTTCCGAGAAACAAAAAAAAAATAAAAATGCGTTTGTTTACACTTTTGTTCCCAGGAACAAAAATTTTATTTTTTTGGTCCCAGGAACAGATTTAGAAACAGAAACAAGAAGTAGAAAAACTTGTTTCTTGTTCCCGTGAATAATTCCGAAAAACACTTCTTTTTTTCTTCTTTTTTTCTTTGGCCGGCGACCTGGCCGGAATGTCGCCGTTGTCGGCCCTCGGCGAGGCTCGCCTCGCCTTGGCTGAGCTCGCCCAAATCTGGCGAGGCCGCCGGTCATCGGCCATGGCTGAGGTCGGCGACCGGCCAAAAGGAAGAAAAAAAAAAAAAAAAGGAAAAAGGAAAAAAGGAAAAAAAATAAAAAAATAAAAAAATTAAAAGAAACAAAAAAATTATACAAGTTTACATAATGTGTTTCTGTTCTTTTTCTATTCTGAGAACATAAATTTTGTACAGTTACCAAATGTGTTCTTCTACTAAAAAATTGTTCTCAAGAACAGAAATAGAAAAAACTATTTTTATTCAAAAATTGTTCCCCGAAACAGAAACGTTACCAAACGTGCATTTATCAAACGTCTTCAAATGCTCATAAACTCTTGTAGAGAATAAAACAAAAAGGGAACATTTTTAAAGAGAAATGTTCCCAGTAATAGAATGGTTACTAAGGGCCTGTTTGTTAATGTTCTTTGTTTCGTTTGTGAACATAATTTCTGTTTTTTTGTTCTAGGGAACAAAAAAGAATAGAAACGCGTTTGTTTGCGTTTTTGTTCTAAATCTATTTTTTTGTTCCAGGAACACATTTGGAACGAAACAAAAAAACAATAAAAACGTGTTTATTGTTTGGAACAATTTTTAAAAACAAATTTTCTCTCTCCTCTCTTTTTCTTTTCTTTTTCTTTTTTTCTTTGGCCGGTCGTTGGAGCATCGGCGGCCCCGGCGAGCTCGAGCTCGCCCAGATCCGGCGAGCCCGAGCTTGCCCAGCCACTGTGAGGCTCGCCGGCCTAGCGGTGGCTTGTGGCGAGGTTGAGCCTTGCCGGCGCGGGGCAAGGCTGGGTGAGCTCGGGCTCATTGAATCTGGGCGAGCCTGAGCTAGCCCAGCCAAGGCGAGGCTGAGCCTCGTCGGGGGCTGGCGAGCCTCACCGTGGCTGGGCGAGGCCGCCGGCCCTCGTCAGCCAGTCGTTGGCCATGGCCAAGGCCGGCGGCGGCCAAAAAAGAAAAAAAAGAAAAAAGATAGAAAATAAAAATAAAAATATTAAAAAATTAAAAGAAACAAAAAAAGAACACAAATTTACCAAACGTGTTTCGTTCATTTTTTATTTCCGGAACAAGTTTATCAAACGTGTTTTTTTATTCAAAAATTGTTCCCCGGAATAGAAACACTTTTTTCTATTTCTGTTCCCTGAAACAATTTTTAAACAGAAATGTTACCAAACGCGCCCTAAACATACCTTAGTAGGTACTCTTTTGCCAAACGACAATAACCATTATAAAGAATGAGATTTCCAACGATAAAAAGAGACATTTGATTAAGAAGTAATGTGGTAAAGCAACTGCTTAAAGATGCAATATCAGCAAATATACTCATGTAGGAGTAAATCGGGTGGATGTGTTTCCATAGCTTGAACATGTCAATCTTGATATGGAACTAAATTGGGTAAGAGCTTCTTGAATTGGATTTTCATGTTATTGAAGGAACCATAAACTATGGCGTCATATATAGTATATTTTTCGTTGTAATTAAAGGGAATAGTGATGTTAATTGGATCTCAGATGTAGATGAGACAAAATCCACTATGTTCCCTCATGGTGGAGATTCTATAACATGAAAATCAACCAAACAAAATTGTGGGAAAAATGACAATTCTATTAAACAAAAAGTCAGATTGGTTGAAGTACCGACAACATAATTATTGTGGATTTCTCAAGCCAAATATTGTGGCCAATGTGAAAGAATTAATGGCAGATTTAAGTGCTACCGTGCATTTATTTACAAACAGAATACTTTATTATCTTACATTCTAGACAGGAAGGAGAAGAGATTATTTATCTTGGTGACTTGAGAATTACTCAAGTTCTTAAGAAAGGGAAAATCTTATCAAATTCACATTAAAAATAAAAATAAAAATGAGGTTGAGTAGTTTAGAAACTTCTTAGCAGATACTCCGTTGGGAATAAAATTAATTGCCAAGCCTCAATAGGCATTATAAAGAATGAAATTTTCAATGGTAAAAAGAGACAAATTCGATTAAGATGTGATGTGGTAAAGTACCTGTTTAAAGATGAAGTCAATTGCTTAAAGAAACTTATCCATTTATTTTTACTTTATTTCCAAAACCTTTTGAAATATGTGGGAGATTGTTGGATATTTTGGTAGTTTTAAGAAGTAAAAAAGAAGTCTTTGTATTGTAAGGACTCTACTAGCAATTATGACCACCATCTATCTGCAACCCTTTGATTTGATTTGTTTCTTTATTAGCCCTCTCTATCATTTGCCTATGAAGATCCGATTTGTTTCTATATTAACACTTAGAATCTCCAAATCACAACAAAACATGCCAAAAACCAATCTCTTTTCTTTCCAATTATGTGTTGGGTTTTGCCTATAACTTTGGCAGCTGTTCCTGCTCCCTTTATTCATTTTATGCATTAGTAAAGAGTCTGTTGTATCTCTTATTCTTTCATCTTCTCCAACAGTTTCTACAGTAGCTGCTGCTGCTGCTTTTTCTTCTTCTTCGTTGTTATTGTTGTGGAGAGAGAGAGAGAGAGAGAGAGAGAGAGAGAGAGAGAGAGAAGGAGAAGGAGAGACCAATGGAGTGGTACAAGAGGAAAGAGGCGGTGGAAGAAGTGGTAGTGATTGGGGGTTTGATCGGGATTCAATTTTTGTATGCGACCAACAATGTGATGGTGAGCTACCTCACGTCCCTTGGCCTCGACCCTCTCACTGTTGTCTACTACTCTTCCTTTGCCACCTTCCTTGTTCTCTCCCCCATTGCCCTTGCGTTTGAAAGGTATCATCTCTCTCCCCCCCCTCTCTGCGCACACTTGTGCCTGTGAGAATGATGCTTGATCTGTTGTTCATATTGCAGGAGCTTGTGGCCCAAGAAGCTCAGCCTGAGGTTGATGGTTCAACTTGTTCTCATCTCCTTTACAGGGTATTCTGGCATCTTTGCAATTGCAAATCAACTTGCAGTTCATATTTCACCTATGTGAAGAAATTACTGAATCTTTCAATATTTTTTCTTTCTATTTTGTTATTTCTGGGTCAGGGTGATTCTGTACCAATATCTGTTCGTGAAGGGGATTAAACTGACTTCACTGGCTATCGCAACCGCCATGCCAAACCTTGCTCCTGGGCTTATCTTCGCCATCGCATGGATTACTAGGTGCTACCTTGTACCTGGGGTTTCTTTTGCAATTTTCACCTAGGCTTCACTTGCGCTAATTCCAGTATCATTTTTTTGGCTATTCCTTTGGCTGCTTTAATTTGAGCTGCTGATACTACTCCATCACAATTCACCGTATGTTCTACCAAGATTGTTCTCACTTGGGTTGTTCTGAAAAGACAGATTCAATCCATCTTTGAGCAAATCCATCCCACAGAAAATCGACCTAAGACAGTATTATATCTTGTGGATTACGCGTGCACACGATCGATTAGTGGGTATTGTAATGATGTAGCGACTATGTAAAGGAATATTGCAGCTCTAGGTAGTGTTACCATTTCCGTGTTATTCAATTGGAAATGCTCATGCTTATGCAGGATGGAGAAAGTTAAGCTGAGTTGCTTGTACAGCAAAGTCAAGATATTAGGCACGGTGGTGTGTGTTTCAGGGGCCGTCACAATGAGCCTATGCAGTGCTGCTAAAGAGGCTCCCCGCTCAACTTTGTTGAGTAATGCGATTTTCGACCAACAAATGATCATCGGTTGCTTATATCTTATTGCAGCGGTCTTAGGCCTATCAATCAATTCCATCCTGCAGGTATATTATGCTTAAGTGCAGTTGATTGCTTCGATTGACATTCGTTTCCATCCTTCGACAATTATAAGGATTTCAAATTGGCTTACTCATCTTTTTTCCCTCGTTTGCTTTCTGTGGCTTCGCAGGCAGTCACTTTGGCCGATTTTCCAGCACCAATCTCCATGGTCGCTATCACGTCCTTGATTGGTTCTATTATGGCTGCAGCTGTACGGTTATTTGAAGACCACAAATTGGACAATGGCTGGCCGTTTTTGAGCTTTGGCATGTTGGTTGCCTTCTCTTTCCTGGTGCGTTTGGAACTTTGATCTTCTCTCGCCAAACACCTCTCGGAGGCATACGCAAACATCATGCATCGCCCGATTCTGTTTCTGCACTTTCTTTTGTCATTCGGCTTACAAAACTCTCAAATGCGCAGGGTGGTGGCGTGATCGGATCGTGCGTAGGCTTCACTGCTTGGGCCATAAAAAAGAGGGGGGCAGTCCTTCCCTCTATGTTTAGCCCCATCGCAACCGTCTGCACAATTGTATACTCGGCGATAAGATTAGGAGACACGATCAACGTGCCAAGGTGAGATCAATAGCTCCGACATGATTAACCCCATAGAACTCATCTTGAAACGTTTTACAATTGCACGCCAGTTCGAACTGAGCTGACACAAGCCGCGCTAATGCAGCCTCGCCAGCATGGTCCTTATATTCACCGGCCTGTACATCGTGCTCTGGGCAAAACGGAAAGAGGGCTACCACCCAAACGAAGGAGACTGCTTAGAGAGCGGGTTGGATGCAGAGAAGCCTCTTTTGAGCTGAGAAATAAGGATGCGGATCCTTGTGAAAAATCTCGTTTTTTCTCCATCATTTTGGGTTAGAGAGCAGTTTCCTGCATGTGACGGAAACCCATGTGTATCATGTGTGACTTTCTTGTGCATTTCGATGTATGGTTAATGTAATCTACTTCATGTTTTAAGACATTGGTGGTTCGGTACTAGCAGTAGCTCTGCCGTGACCTCCTACGTTTCAGAAAGAAAGGAAAAGAGATTATTTATCTTGGTAAAGTGAGAGCTGCACAAGTTCTTAGGAAAGGGAATAGCTTATCAAATTCATATAAAAGAAAATGAAGCTGAGTAGATGAGAAACTTTTTAGTGTTTGATAACGTGTCAAACAATGTCTCGATTCTATTTTTTTATTTCCCGAAAGAAAAAAAAAAACAACAGAAATCAATTTGGTAATTTTTTTGTTCTATAGAACAAATTTGTTATTAGAAATAGATTTAGAACATAATTAACAAGTAAAAAAAAATTGTTTCTTTGTTTCTAGGAACAATTTCAGAATCAAGATAAACTATTTCCATTTTTTTTTCTCTTTTTCTTTTCTTTTCTTTTCTCTTCTTCTACCTCATTGTCAGTCGCTAGGGGTGAGCACGGTTCCCGATTCTAGAGATGAAGGTTCCGATTCTTGGTTCTTTTTTCGGAATCGGTAGTTTCCGATTCGATTTTCAGATCCTATAGGAACCAGAGCCGCACGAGAACAGACTGGGATTCCTAAATCTAAAATTGTTTATGCCTTTTGGTTTTCTTTTTGCCTTTTACCAATGTGTTTTAGTTCTTATGGGATTTCCATCATTGAATTCATGGAATATAACAATAATGGACTCCATCCATTTGTTAATTGAGTCGTGCACATTTGTGGGTCAATTTAGTGAGCTCTTTGTAAAAACAAACAAGAAATGAATTCGAGTTTATTTCCCATGATTTATTATGTAATTTAGTGAGATACCCATCAATTTAATGAGTAAAATTTCTTTTTTCTTCCTGTTGCTTTATCATTTTTTCTAGAGCAAGTATTTTCTAAATAAGATATTTGGATAGTTTACAAGGACCTAGATTCATCTTTGTTCTCTTTCCTTTGCTCTTTTCATGATTGTGGCACAATGGTTTCTCTTAAAAGAATATGGGATGAATGAAATAACCATGGAGAACTTATAGATGAATGATTATCCAAATGCTAGAAAAATTTGAAGTTGATAGTCAATAGAGTTTCTGTATGTTTCTTTTAAGAAGTTCTTTTGTTGCTCTTTCATCATTTTTAAGAAGCCAAATATGTTTTGAAAGTGCTAGTATGAATACCTAGAGGGGGGGTGAATAGGTGTGAAGAAAAAAATTTCGCAAAAGAACAGTAGAAATATTTTTCTTTTGAAACTGAGTTTGAAGAACAATAGACTTTAACTGTTAAATAAAACTAAGAACAAAATAAAGGAGTTCAGGGAAGATAATAAAAACGCATAATTTATAATGGTTCGGCTTAGATCAAGCTTACGTTCACTCTCCCACGCTAACAACCTTCTGGCTGGATTCCACTATGCGATCAACAAAAGATTACAACTTTGAGTGCAAACACTCAGTGGTAGATCACACTATCTCACTAAGTCACTCTTTTGGTATTTCTCTCACGATAACAAACGTTTAAGCTCACCAAAGACAAGTGTACAAACAAAGGTCGCTCAGACTTTGGAATTATAAATTCTACGCTCCGTCTCTTACTTGCTCATCGGTTCTTGATCTCCTTAAATACTCCTCCACTTCCAAACTAGCCGTTGGACAGTATCTCGAGAATCGTCTTCCAATCTATCCATTGGACAGATCTGTATTTAGAAGATTTAGTAGCCGTTGAGTGATAGAAGTAGAATCCCAAATTGATTCTAATCGCCCATATAAATAGAATCTTGGTTTCCAAAAGTAGAGCTTATTCGTATATAAAGTTTTTGTCTTCAATATCCAATCGTCAATCAAATCTATCTTGATGTAGAATCCAAACCAGATCACTAGCTGTTATATGTTTGGGGTTTGTGTTACATTCTGTCAAGTTGTTTCGTTCTGAATCTGCTACGTTCTATCTGAAGTAAAGTCTGAGTGTCTTCAAACTGAAGTAGAGTCTAAGTGTCTTCAGTCTTCACTTGCGTTTATTCTGGAATTTGTCAGAGAGGACAGACTTCTGATGTAAGATAAACTTTGACACTAAAGTCTGGCAGTTTTCAAACTTTGACACAAAAGTCTAGAAATCTTCAGAATAGACTGTACAATCTGAACGTAAGTCTGAATATATTCTGCTTCTGAACAGATTTAGCCTTAAAGTCTGAACACAGTTTGAATAAATTTAGCTTTAGTACAGAGTTTGTCTCCTGGTTCTTCCAAGTATAGACTTTAATAAAATCATTTACACATTCTATCATTTGTATAGTCTATTACTCAACCATTAAACACGTTAGTAGCCTTTGATTTATTTTGTCATTTTCAAAACATCATAAGGGATTTCTCTAACAATCTCCCAATTTTTTATGATGACAAAACAATATCTGAATATGCAGATGTGTAATTACACTTTCTAAAATATTAATAAATCAAAGCAATATAATTCAAATCAAAAGATAGTATAAGATAGCAACTAGATTGAGCATAACAATAAATAGAAAAATAATCGCAGCTTAATTACTAATATCAACACATATGCATATTTATATTCTCTCCCCCTTTTTTGTCATAATCAAAAAGCGATAATAATGGAAAAAATATCACGTAGAGAATATAAAATGATAACAAATGTCTTGCATGAGACATAATTTTCAAAAATCAGCTTTTACAAAGTAAGTCAAATATCAAATATTCGATCATATATATCAGCAATTATCCAATGAAGATCACGGATGCATTATTAAATTTACTTACCCTTTTTGTCATAATAAAACGATAATGAAAATAAAAGATTTGTTAATGATAAAAGGTAATAAAAGATGCACTAACCGGATTTTGTAGATCTTAACAAGTTCTGTCACATTTACCTTGTCATTCCGTCCATAATAATCAAGATCATGATCAATTCAAAAAGATTTTTCCAAAATTGGTCAATGCTCCCCCTCAATTTGTTGCCTTTTTGAGATGATCACGATTCTTTCCTTTCTCTTGGATTCGCTTTCTCCCCTGTCATCATGAAAATATTTGCGAATAGCAATAATTGTGTTTTTCCATTATTTCCTCTATAACAACAATATCCACAATGATCATTTGCATTTTGAAATTCGAGGCAAAAATTTATTTTCTTCAATCAAGCTCTTCTCGAATTCAACCTGCATAAACTTAACGAACTTTTTGCACAAATAAGCTGTAATAATATCCACATAATATATAATGCCCTTTCTTCAAATAAATAAATTGAATAGCATATATAAAATTATCAATTATTAAAATTCAGAACTACTCAACCTTTCGTACGACACATTAGGGATTTCTTTAACAATTTGTAAAAAATTTGCACAAGGAAGGGAATTTTTGAGCCTCCGGAAGATAGTATAGAATCTCCACAATTTTCGAATTGAGCTTTCCAAAATTCATATGGAAGATTCTTTTGATTGCACCAAAATCTGCATAGATTCGCGATTATTCTTCCCTTATAGAATTTCCTGTAATCAACTCATTTCCTTTTTGGTATCCATGAATTTGGATCCTTCCTTGACGTTAGAGCAAAATAAGAAATCTTCATAGATAATCAAATATTCTTTCTAAACTCATCATAACAAAGTATTTAAGGGAGAATATCTTGCACAATAATATCTTGAAAAAAAATCCTCACTTGGTCATAGCACGATAAAATCAGGGAATAAAATCATTGAGTATCTAAGAATATCTTGCATAATAAGTTAATATCTCGTAAAAAAGATTTCTACTATGAAAAATATGATAAAATCTGATAGCATAAAATCAAACCAAATAAATTCAATTGTCTCTAAGTAAGATATCTAAAATAATCACACAATTCTTTCTTCAATAAAACAAAATATGATCATTATAAAATCCGAATATATATCGAATATCAAGTATAATGAGAATTATTGGCCAAATCAAATTGAGAATAAAAAATAAATTCCTGACCAAATTCTCTTTCTTCTTCTCCTTTATTTCCTGCAAAAACAACTCATCTTTTCTTTGATACCCATATTTTCTTGGGTCTATGAGAGTTAGTACAATATGCTATTTTTATCTAATCTTTCTTAATAGGTCTCCAGACTTTAGGACATTCTTTCTCAAAGTGTTTTGAATCTCCACAATTTGAACACTTGAGAGCATTTCAACCAACAGGTTTTACAAACACTTTTTGAAAATGATTTTTGTAAAATGCCTTTGGAGGTCTTAGTCTAAGTCTCTCATTGACTTTAGGAAAATCTATTAGAGAATCACTTTCCTTATTAAAATCAAGTCCCGACTTACTATAATAAGGTACTTGTATGGAAATAATATGCTATAATATTTTTGAACCCTTTGAAAATTTTGTCAAAATATTTGAAAATTCTTTCTTTAAAAAATCATTTTCTTTGAGAAGTAAATCTCAACTTTCTTTTGTTTGTAGAAAATCTTTTTGCAAAATTTCAAACTTTTCTTTTTTAGAAATATCCCGTTGCCTAAGCCAAGAATTTTCATTTTTAAGTTCGGAGATCCTTTTAAAAGAAGATTTGAGATTTGAGTAAAGCTCATTTATATACTTAAGAACTTTAGCAAGAATTTCTAAATGATTTACCTCGATATTCTCATCAGATTCTGAGTCTGTGTCTAAGTCAGACATTGATTCTGAGTCTGTGTCCGAGTCAGACTCTGATTCCGAATTTGAGTCTAAGTCTGAATGTGCCATCAAACATATATTTCCTTACTTATCATCTTCTCTCATGGTTATTTTCTGCCCATTTTGCTTGTATTGTCTTCTTCCACTGAATTTCCTTTCTTTTCAACTCAGCCTTTTGAATTTCTTGATCATAAAAGCAAGTTCTTCATTGTCCATGTCATTTTCTGAGTTTGTATCATTAGAATCAACGTTAAAATTTAAAGCGATGGACTTCTTACCTTCAAGATCTTCGTCGTTGATTTGTTCTACTCCATAGGATTAAAAAGTGCCAATAAGTTCATCAACGGAGAGTAGCATAATCCTTTGAGTCTCTTGGATTGAGGTCTTGACATGGTTCCAATCCTTTGAGAGACCTCGCAAAAGTTTGTTGATTTACATTGGAGAAGAAATTGGATGACCTTGATACGCCAAACCATTTACAATTTTGTACAACGACTGAACATATCTCCAATCGACTCTCTTGGCTTCATCTCGGAAGATTCATATTGGCCAAGCATGAAGTTTATTTTTGTCTCTTGTATACAATTAGTTCCCTCATAAGTGACGTAAAGTCTATCCCACACTTCCTTAGCTATTTCACATGAAGAAATTTGGTTATATTCAATAGGAGACAAAGCACAATACAAAGAATAAATGACTTTTGCATCAAGAGCTTCTCTTTTGGACATCTCCGTCCGAGACATAGGAGCCGGGGGGTGGTTTGGTTTCTTTGTCTTTGCCATTCTTATTTGATGTAGACGCAGCAGTGGGATTGATTCCTTTTTTTCACAATATCTCATTGCAAGGGATCTCTGGATATTAGGAATGCCTCCATTTTGTTTTTCCAAACATTGTATTCCTTTCTATTAAAATATGGTGGCCTGATATTGCTTTGCCTTTCCATAAGTCCTAGTGCCAAGATACTAGCCATAAAAGATTTTTAGTTCAAAAGTAAAAACACTTTAATAAAACGAGCACTTGACTCTGATACCAATTGAAAATACTAGTATGAACACTTAGAGGGGGGTGAATAGGTGTGAAGAAAATTTTTTCGCAAAAGAACAGTAGAAAGATTTTTCTTTTGAAACTGAGTCTAAAGAATAACAGACTTTTGAAACTAAGTCTGAAAAACAACAGATTTTAGTAGTTAAATAGAACTACGAATAAAATAAAGGAGTTCAGGGAAGATAATAAGAACACAGAATTTATAGTGGTTCGGCTTAATTCAAGCCTACGTCCACTGTCCCACGCTAACAGCCTTCTAACTGGATTCCACTATGTGATTAACAAGATATTACAACTTTGAGTGCAAACACTCAGTGGTAAATCACACTATCTCACTAAGTCATTTTTTTGGTATTTCTCTCATGATTACAAACGTTTAAGCTCACCAAAGACAAGTGTATGAACAAAGGTCGCTTAGACTTTGGAATTATAAATTCTACGTTCCGTCTCTTACTTGCTCATTGGTCCTTGATCTCCTTAAATATTCATCCACTTCCAAACTAGCCGTTGGACAGTATCTCGAAGATCGTTTTCCAATCTACCAATTGGACAAATTTGTATCTAGAAGATTTAGTAATTGTTGAGTGATAGAAGTAAAATCTCAAATTGATTATGATCGCCCATATAAACAAAATCTTGGTTTCCATAAGTAGAGCTTCTTCGTATAGAAAGTTCTTGTTTTCAATATCCAATCGTCAATCAATTAGATTGAGTAAATCAAATCTATCTTGATGTAAAATCCAAACCAGATCACTGGCCGTTATATGTTTGGGGCTTGTGTTATGTTCTGTTAAGTTGTTTCGTTCTATCTGAAGTAAAGTTTGAGTGTCTTCAGACTGAAGTAGAGTCTGAGTGTCTTCAGTCTTCACTTGCGTTCAGTCTGGAATTTGTCAGAGATGGCAGACTTCTAATGTAAGATAGATTTTGATATTAAAGTCTGGCAGTCTTTAGATTTTGACACAGAAGTCTGGAAATCTTCAGAATAGACTTTACAATCTAAACGTAAGTCTGAACATATTATGCTTTTGAACAAATTTGGCCTTAAGGTTTGAACACAGGTTGAATAAGTTTAGTTTCAGCATAGAGTTTGTCTTTTGGTTCTTCCAAGTATAGACTTTGATAAAATTATTTACACATTCTATCATCTGTATAATCTATTACTCAACCATTAAACACATTAGTAGCTTTTGATTTATTTTGTCATCTTTAAAATATCATAAGGGATTTCCATAACATGTTTAAACTTGTTCATTGTCATTGCATTCATTTTTTTTTTTTTTTTAACTAAAAATGAAAAAAAAAAAAAAACTATTGGATCATGCAATTTACCCTAGGACCTATGATAGGAAGGTTCTAGGTTTTGGATATCAATGGGTAGATTTCAAGTTCCAAAAAATAATAAACTTATACTTGAGAGTAGTTTCAAGTTCAAAGTGGAACTTGTAAGAGGTTCTAGGTTTTGGATATCAATGGGTAGATTTCAAGTTCCAAAAAATAAGAAACTTATACTTGAGAGTAGTTTCAAGTTCAAAGTGGAACTTGTAAGAAACCTGGTATTTGGAACTGCTCAACCCTACTAATTATCGGCCACGGAGATGGCCAACGAAAGATGGGATGAGGTCCGACAAGCTCACCGCAAAGCATTGCCAAGTCATGTCGAGGCCACCTAGTGTCGCCCAAATTTGGTGCGGCGAGCCTTGCCCAACCGCTGTGAGGCCAAGCCTTACTAGGCCTAGGCGAGGCCGACCTCGCGTCAACTAGAAGAGGTTAAGCCTCATCGATGGCTAGGCGGTCTCGCCTAGTCAATCACCGGCCATTGTTGTGGCCGAAAATAGGCTAAAGAAGAAGAAGAGAGAATGGGGAAAAAAAAGAGAAAAATGAAATAAAAAAATTCTAAGTAATAAAAAAATTTAAAAGTCGTATCAAACGGATTTCCATTCCGAGAATAAAATTTTGAGCAGTTATCAAACACTTTTAAATGCTCAAAAACTCTTCTAGAAAATAAAATAAAAAAGGATCGTTTTTAAAAAGAAATTGTTCTCAAGAATATAATGGTTACCAAACGTACCTTAGCAGGTTCTCTTTTGGGAATAAAACTGATTGCCAAGCGGCAATAAACATTGTAAAGAATGAGATTTTCAATGATAAAAAGAGACATCCAACTAAGAAGTAATGTGGTGAAGCAATTGCTTAAAGATGTAATTATGTTAATTGATTATATGAAGTCAACTGCTTCAAGAAACACATCTAATTATTTTTACTTTATCTTCAAAATCTTTTGAAATATGTGAGGGTTGGTAGATATTTCAATAGTTTCAAGGAGGGAAAAAGAAATCTTTGCATTGTGAGGACTCTAATGGCAATTATGACCTTGCAACTGTTTGATTTGATTTTTGTCTTTATTAGTCCTCTCTATCATTTGCCTACGAAGATCCGATTTGTTTCTTTGTTAACCCTCAGAATCTCCAAATCACAACAAAACATGCCAAAAAACATGCTGGGTTTTACCTATAACTTTCGCCGTTGTTCCCGTTCCCTTTGTCCATTTTGTGCATTAATAAAGAGGCTGTTGTATCTCGTATTCTTTCATCTTCTCCAACGGTATTCTACAGTAGCTGCTGCTGCTGCTTCTTCTTCTCCTTTGTTATTGTTGTGGGGGGGGGAGAGAGAGAGAGAGAGAGAGAGAGAGAGAGACCAATGGAGTGGTACAAGAGGAAAGAGGCGGAGGAAGAACTGGTAGTGATTGGGGGTTTGATCGGGATTCAGTTTTTGTATGCGACCATCACTGTGATGGTGAGCTTCCTCACGTCCCTTGGCCTCGACCCTCTCACTTTTGTCTGCTACTCTTCCTTTGCCACCTTCCTTGTTCTCTCCCCCATTGCCTTTGCGTTTGAAAGGTATCATCTCTCTCTCTCTCTCTGCGCGCACTTGCGCTTGTGAGAATGAAGCTTGATCTCTTGTTGTTCATATTGCAGGAGCTTGTGGCCCAAGAAGCTCAGCCTGAGGTTGATGGTTCAACTTGTTCTCATCTCCTTTACAGGGTATTCTGGCATCTTTGCAATTGCAAATCAACTTGCAGTCATATTTCATCTGTGTGCATAAATTACTGAATCTTTAAATATTTTTTTCTTTCTATTTTTCTGTTTCTGGGTCAGGGTGATTCTGTACCAATATCTGTTCGTGAAGGGGATTAAACTGACTTCACCGGCTATCGCAACCACCATGCCAAACCTTGCTCCTGGGCTTATCTTCGCCATCGCATGGATTACTAGGTACTTGTACCTGGGGTTTCTTTTGCAATTTTTGCCTAGGCTTCGCTTGCACTAATTCCAGTATCAATTTTTCAGCTACTCATATTTTCTACCAAGAATGTTCTCACTCGGGTTCTTCTGAAAAGACAGATTCAATCCATCTTTTAGCAAATCCATCGCACAGAAAATCGATCTAAGACAGTATTATATCTTGTGGATTACACGTGCATGCCATCGATTAGTGGATATTGAATAGATGGTACTGTTATCATGTTCTGTGTTATTCAAATTGGAAATGCTCACGCTTATGCAGGATGGAGAAAGTTAAGCTGAGTTGCTTGTACAGCAAAGTCAAGATATTAGGCACGGTGGTGTGTGTTTCAGGGGCCATCGCATTGAGCCTATGCAGTGCCGCTAAAGGGGGTCCCCGCTCATCTCCCTTGGGTAACACAATTTTCGACCAACAAATGATCATCGGTTGCTTATATCTTATTGCAGCCGTCTTAGGCTTATCAATCAATTCCATCCTGCAGGTCAATTCTGCTTAAGTGCAGTTGATTGCTTCGATTGACATTCGTTTCGGTCCTTCGACAATTATAAGGATTCCGAATTGGCCTTGCTCATCTTTTTCTCTCGTTTGCTTTCTGTGGCTTCACAGGAAGTTGCTTTGGCCGATGTTCCAGCACCAATCTCCATGGCTGCTATCATGTCATTGGTTGGTTCGATTATGGCTGCAGCTGTACAGTTATTTGAAGACCACAAATTGGACAATGGCCGGCCATTTTTGAGCTTCGGCATGTTGGTTGCCTTCTCTTTCCTGGTGAGTTTGGAACTTTGATCTTCTCTCGCCGAATACCTCTCAGAAACATATGCAAACATCATGCATCGCCGATTCTGTTTGTGCACTTTTCTATTGTCATTTGGCTTCACGAAACTCTTAAATGCGCAGGGAGGTGGCATGCTCGGATCGTTTACAGGCTTCACTGCTTGGGCCATAAAAAAGAGAGGGGCAGTCCTTCAATCCATGTTTAGCCCCATCGCAACCATCTGCTCGGTTGTATACTCAGCCATAAGATTAGGAGATGCGATCAACGTGCCAAGGTGAGATCAATAGCACCGACATAATTAACCCCATAGAATTCATCTTGAAACATATTAAAATTGCAGCCGCTTCGAACTGAGCTAACACAAGCCGCGCTATGCAGCCTCGCCAGCATGGTCCTTATATTCACCGGCCTGTACATCGTGCTCTGGGCAAAACGGAAAGAGGGTTACCACCCAAATGAAGGAGACTGCTTAGAGAGCGGGTTGGATGCAGAGAAGCCTCTTCTGAGCTGAGAAACAAGACGCGGATCCTTGTGAAAAATTCTCTTTTTTTCTCTCTCCGTCATTTTGGGTAGAAGAAGGAAAAGAGCAGTTTCCTGCATGTGACAGAAACCCATCTGTTCTATAATGCATCACTTTCCGGTGCATGTCAATGGATGTTTAGTGTAATCCACTTCATGTTTTAAGACATTGGTGGTTCGGTACTAGCAGTTGCTCTACTGTAACCTCATCCTTGAATCTTTAACGGAGAGTTGCTTTAAGGACCTGCTCCTTTGCGATGGAACTGGACATGATCGGTGGGTGAATCTGGACTGGGACGGTGAGGATTTAAGCCAGTCGGTCTGGCCTGGGCGGCATCGTGCATGGCCTTTGGGCCTGAGGATTTAAGACGTTCCTAGATAAATTCTGGAAAAAGTAAAATTAAAGATAAATTATTAGCTCACGGGGCTTGATTAGATGTGCGCCATAAGTTGGCCCAGCCCAATCCTCTCGTGCTAGGAAATAGGAATGGCTCCGAGGAGTTCTGCTTTGGGGTACACCAATGGAAGACAGGAACCGAACTCTCTCACCACGTTTCGAACCACTAGCCGAATTCGTCCAAGCCAAGTCCCATCTTTAACGAGTGGGTCGAAATTATATTTTCTAATGCTTTGTTTGTTCATGAAAAATATTTCGGGAAAACATTTTTCAACGTTTGGATCGTTTAGAGAAATAAGTCAATGGAAAATTTATACTTATATTTATAAAGATGATTTTCTCTTTAAAATATCGAAAATCTTTTTATTAAAATATGGCTAAATATCGGCATTTGAACTAGAAACTTTAAGTTTGGGCATAGGAATCCCAATGCTCACTCGAGAGCCCTTCACAAGCGAACTCAAGTCTAGAGACTAGGGTCGGGTCCATAGACCAAGGTCAAGTCCCTGGGGTCAATAGAGGCCAAGACTGGGTCCAAAGAGGCCAAGCCCAAAACCTTCGTGCTTGGGCTCGGGTCCACAGAGGTTAGGCTTGACACATTAATGCTTGGGCTTGGGTCTATAGGAGACAATTTTAAGATCTTGATATCCTTACTCTACACCTCAGCCCGAGTTCATAGAGGTTGAGTCGGAGACCTCAATAATTGTGCCCAAATCCTTAGTACCCAAGCCAAAATCTATTGAGGTCACCAAGCATAATTCCACGGAGGCTCTAGGCTTGAGACCCCAATGCCCATGCCTTAGGTATATCAAGGTTGGCCCAAGTCCCTCACGCTTGGGCCTCAATCCATAGAGTTAGGACCTAAGTCGATAAAGGCCTGACTCGAGACCCTAGAGCCCATGGCTAGCTCCCTAACAATCAAGCTTCGGCTTTGGTGCCCATGCTCGAGTCCAAGTGCATCGAGACCGGACTTGGGGCCTTAGTGCATGTGGTTGTGTCCCTAGTGCCTAGGATCAATAACCTAATGCCCATGCCCAAATCCCTCACGCTTGAGCCCGAGACCGAAACCTTGGCGCCTGGGATCGGGTCCCCAACGCCTATGCTTGAGTCCCCAGCTCCCGTGCCCTAGTCCCCAAACTTGGGACTTGGTCCTTGGCGCCCATGCCTATGTCTTTGTGCCCGAGATCAGGTCCATCGAGGCTAGGAACAAGACCCTGATGCATTGGCCTCTAGATCGAGTCTCTGGTGCCCGAGTCCTTGAGGCCAAGCTTGGGTCCCTGACACCCACACTTAGGCCTAGCACTAGTGTTTGGGTCCACGGTGTCCAAGCTAGGGTCCATTGAGGCTAGGCCCAAGACCTCAACAATCGGGCCTAGTCACCTCGTGGGGACTAAGTCGCGAGCAAGGTCATAAGTGTCAAGGTCGTGGGCCTGTGCACAGGCATCGAGTTTCCAAGCCTCGACCTTGATGGACCCGGGCTTGGGTGTGGGGGGTCTAGGTATGGGCATTGGGTCTCAAGCCTAGGCACTAGGGACCTAAACAAGAGCACTAGGTCACGAGACTAGGCATTGGATCTCGAGGCCAACCTCAATGGACCAAGGCTTGTGTCTTGAGGATTCAAGCTTAGTGTCGACAATATGGACAATGGGGTCCCTCACTTGGCCTTTGTCATGGACTCAGGTTCGATTGCCAAGGATTCAAGCATGGGCATTGAGTTCTCAAGGCCAAATTCTATGGGCTCAATAATCGGTGCCCGTGATCATGCCTAGGACTTAGAAGTACATGCCCACTAAAGTTGGGATCCATCGATGCTAGACTTGGGACCCTTACTACCTATGTGCAAGTTACTAATGCTTGAACATCATATGTCTATCTAGGGAAATTAGTTTGTTCTTCTTATCAAACAACGGAAAATAATTTCTAGTTAATTCTCAGGTTTTAGCCAAATACTAAAAAATATTTTTATTTTCTTCAAAAATGACTTTTTAAAAAAACATCGTTAAGAAATACCTTGAGCATTCACCCGAGTCATCCCCCGATCCAACCCTTGTTGACATTTGAAACAAATATCAGCCGACTTATGGGATCTTCAGCTTTCACTTAGCTATTTCAATAGAGGAATTTTCGACCAAAAAAAAAAATATATCAGCCGGTTGCAACATCTGCAGAATCCAAATCCATCTATCACCGGCCCTTGGCTGTAAAGCTCAAGGCATCAATCTTTTTCGAAAAGAAATAACTCCCACGCCACTTTTTAATGATGATCATTTCACAATTTTTTTTTTATTGCAATTTCATTTATTTCTTCTTCTTCTTCTTCTTCTTTGTTGCAGAGCTTATGATGGGGGAAGAGGAGAGAAATTTAATGCAAATTGAATGTGGTCCGAACTCAATAGATACATCACATTAAAGCGGATCAGAAGCTTTCTCGCGTGAAGGGTGAAGAAGCAACATAACTGCATAAAGCACCGCACCGGCCTGCTAAAAGCAGGGAAAATTTTCCACCCCAATCATATTGCCTCAAGTGATTTTAAATTCTACTGCCATTAATTTTCGGGGTATTGCTAACAATGCCCTAATATTACACGCTAATTCTTGAAATTTGGCCGGTGCAATTTTGTTCCCGAATGTTTAATTTATTCAATGTGATCTTTAAATTATTAGTAAATATTCGATGCAGTCCTCTCATTTATTCAAACAACAAATTAAATGTTATTTGATGGTGTGAATTATCACATGCTGGATTAAATTTACAAGGGTGATGGGACAACATATCAATCTATTTTAAAAAAAGAAAAAAAAAAGACATTAACATGCCTATCATTATTCGATAACGTGAGCTATTATGTCTCAATTTGAGCTGAATATCTTACTCGGGTAATTTACTTGTAACTTTTTTTTATTGTTAAGTGTTCAAACTTAATGGATTGAAAGTCATATTGGTAGATTCTATTAACTTGAATTAATGAAATGATTCTACATTGAACATTTTTATATGATTTATGAACTAGATTGAACATTTACCAATGGTTCATGGATCACGTTGAACAAATTAAAATTCTAAGGACAATACTACACATTTGACTAAAGTTTCATGGACCATTCATATCATTTTCTTGTTATGACAATTAGTTGGATTGAATAAGCTTTAAATCTGTATTTTGATCGCACACTTTACATTTCACTGTGAAAATGCAACATAATTGAGGAGAAACTGGTGGACCTTTTCTATTCAGTTGAATGACAAAAATCACCATGGAAAACACTAATTGTTTAATTGAAACCAAATTATCGCCAAGCTTTTGTATCTTTTCAACAACTTGCTAAGCAGAACATGTCTAGGCAAGAAACGGGAGCTTCGAAACCTCAAATTTTAAGCTTATAATACCCTGAAAAATTCACGGGTTCGAGTTTGAATACGAACTCTTTGAGCGATCATCGTCGCCGTTGAACTTCTGGTGCGGAATTGACTCATTAAAACACATTGTAGACAAAGCACGATTTTCGATTCGAGAGGAGTTACTGTAAGTTTTGCTGAAGGTTTTGCACGTACTCCTCCGCACTAAAGGATTCAAGACAATTTCACTCTCTTTTGACTTTACCTCGAAAGATAAAAAATCCAAGGCGTCTCCCCAATCTGGCTAAGACCGTGGGATCGCCTATGCTAATTTTGTGTAGACATTGGACTCTAGTGCAGCATCATCGGCCAGTTCGGAACAACAGGGAGTAATAAATAGAAAGCGGAAAAAAAGAGAAAAACATCAATAATGCCCTGCAAATTTTATAAGCCGGCGATCGGTGCAATTCGAACACGCAAAATCATACTGTATATCTTGTAAGGCATCTGAATTAAGTAAGATATAGTAAGCTTGTATATTCATTTTCTGAAACATAATAATAAAGTAGTTTGATAAGTGCATGGAGAATGCCCTTCTACGATTACTTGGAAAAATTAGAAGCAGCTTTATAATCTCGAGTGGCTTTTATTAAATTAATAAAGTCTAGAGAGGGAGGAAAATTAAATTGTGGGTGGATTCCACTTTCTACTTCCCACGCCATGTGATTGTATCATTCACGCCCCCTTCGTTGCAACCAACCCCCAACAATGCTTTGACTTTGTCTCTCACACGCCACGTGTTTTGATTTGGCCACGCGGCATGTTCCCACTGGCCTCTACCAAAAAAATTACTAAGAATTCCGAAATCTGTTCTACCTCCATTACTCCATTGCATATTTTCAATTACATAATTGAGATTAGTGGGGAAAATTACTGATTAACCTCCATGATTGGATGAAATATTGAGAGATGCTTAGCTTTGCTATATGGTCAACATCACACCCTAGATCTTGCAATGGGGTATACCTAACCATTTTTATTTCCCTAAGTTGCTATTAAGGCAATATTATTTATGTGGTACAAGCTGTGATTCTCAAAAGTGGATCGGAAGAATCTGACCCACTTATTTGCTATAGGCGATTAGAAGTTTTTTTTTTTTTTATGATTGAAAAAAAGAATTTAATAAAAAGAGCTTGGAGGGGGACGATATATTAAATGCACATTATTAACATGGTTATAATTGACTAAGATGGTGATTAAACTTGGTTTTTTACATAGACTGAGTCAATAATCATAGGAGGCAAAAGAAAGATATTGAAAAAGTTGTACGAGCTCTCATGCAATGTCTGTGATTTGATTGTCCCCACTTGCCTTATTGGACATATTTGTGCTTCAATGCTTGGCAGTTGATTAAGGAGTTTCTTTTTGAGGAAATTAAGTTATTTACGTGCAAATTAAAAAGGACAGGAAATAAATTGTTCATATAGTATAAAAATTTAACATAACATTTGGAAAATAAGTATCTATTATGGTGAAATGAAATGTGAAGATATTGCATAGAGTAGATCCCCAGGGTGATAATCCATATGAGGTGAAATAAAATAATCAAACACTCATCTATCTCTGTTTTTATTATGTATTGTTTTCATAATTTGTCTTTAACTATTTCCTATAGATGACTTTTCAATAATAGGGAATTTCTAGATGAAAAAATCATCTCCTTCATTGAGAGGGTTCTTTTTTAAATTATCTTGAATCTCCTGAATTTCTAATAATGTCAAAACTTACCTACAAGTTTTTGACGACTAGCTAAAGGAACAAAATCAAAAGGATATACCATAGCCATATGGTGTTTAGTACTCTATCAAACTTGGATTAACACCGTGATCGATAGTTTGCGAAATTCGATTATCGAAATTGATAATCAAATTATTGATCGGGTCAATTGATGAGAATTTGGATAGACAAAGTTGCATGAGTTGTAATGTACAAATTTCAAGATCTAACAACCAAATAACAAAAGAGACATAGCAAGGGATGAAAATAATAGCATCTGTCATGATAGTGGCAGGGAAAGCTGATCATTTCAAGTGTCTAGAAGACAAGTAGCCCACTCTTTTCCCTTTTCAACTCCAATTGTGGGCAACAACAAATTATTAAGCAAGCTTAAAGCAAGTAAAAAAGAAAAAGGATTTCAGATGTTTGTCTGTACTTGCACCTTCATCCATCTGAGAATTTCTTGGCCAATTAGCAAAAAAGTACAAGAACTTTTTACTGTCGGTGAAAAACTAATACACACTTTTAAACCTCTTAAAAAATGCACAATATATTATCATTATTACAAATATAACACGAAATATCTCCAAAAAAAAAAAAGAACACACACAGCCTTTTGCAATTATTGCGAATTTGGCATCCACTAATATTTCATCCATTCTCGCAATCATCTTTTTCGCATGTTAAACACGAACCGACGCCATAAATTTTACCGCACAATCAACAAGAAAAATTTTATTTTTCAATGACCGAATTTGGCTTGGTTCAGAACCTCAACTGTAACGTGTGAACATGAATTGTCAACCTAATCCCATCATTGTCCAATATAAAGAGTAACTTTAACTCATAGCAGGCCCAAACTCTCACTTGCTCCAATTTCTAGTCTTCTTCATCTCTATTTTCAAATTAATCTTGCCGGCTAGAAAGGGTTGCGCGATGTGCTTCATGAGGGATAGCAGTTGCTAATGTGCATGTCATCACAGCAATATTCACGTTGTTTAATACGTGGAAGAGATGAAGACAACAGTATATAAGATATAGGCTAATGTTAAAATTTGAAACAATTACAAAATGCCGCGTATTTTCTTGAGACATTTACGATATCATGCTAAATTTACAACAACAATAAAAAGGTCATGTATTTTTTTTTTCGAGATAAATGGAATTTGGCTTTGATTTTGTGATGATGTTGGTATTTTGATGGACACCTCCACCAAAAGAATAAAAGAAGAGCATAGAAAAGGCGGTAGTAGTACAACCCCCAAATGGGGCAAGGTTTGCATGTTCCTCACTTGTGCCTCGTCCCATTTTCCATGATCAGACATTTTCGTGTCCTTGATCCTGCCTAATCACCAGATTAACTCCCTTTCTTTTTCACTAATTTTTTTCTTTTCGGCACACAAACGTTTTGCTTTTTTACCCGAACATAATTTATAAAACCCGAGGAAATTAACAAAGGTGTGTCCTTTTTTGGTGGAGGAATGCTTGTCACCTACTCATTTCTCAGTTCCCAAATCTCTCCACCGTCTCAGAGGGAGAGGGAGAGAGGGAGAGGCAGGGACCGGGCGGAGTTCAGCATCCGAGCTTCGTAAAGTTTCGATCTTTGCCTCGTTTCCGGCGTCGATGGAGAGACCCAGATGCAAGCTCTGCTTCAGGACCTTCGCCAACGGCCGAGCTCTGGGCGGCCACATGAAGGCCCATCTGGCCAGCCTCAAGATTCACCGGACCCACGTCGCCGAGTCGATCACCTCGTATCCTTCCTCCTCCTCCGGCGAGGAGGAGGAGGAGGAGGAGGAGCAGCAGCAGCAGGAGGAGCAGGAGTCGTCGCGCGGAGATCAGGAGATCGAGGAGAAGTCCCTGATTTACGGGCTGAGGGAGAACCCCAGGAGGAGCTTCAAGTGTGCAGATCCCGAGTTCTCCTTCTCCGGCGGTTCCGGTTTCGCCGTCGTGCAGGACCGAGAGAGCGAGACAGAGTCGAGGAACCCGACCCGGAGGCGATCCAAGCGGACCAGGAGGAAGCTGGGCGGCTGCGACGACAATGCAGAGGACGAGAAGCAGAGGAAGCAGAAGCTGAAGCCGAGCCAGCCGAGCTCGCCGGCCGAGCCGGAGCCGGTGAGCTCGGTGTCCGACACTTCGCCGGAAGAGGATGTCGCCATGTGCCTCATGCTGCTCTCGCGGGACAAGTGGAGGAGAAAACGTCGCGATGGTGATGATCACGATCGTGAAGAAGTTCAGGAGGGCCAAAAGGGTAATCTGATGGGGAATGAGGCTGAGAGGAAGCACCACCAGTGCGAGGTGTGCAAGAAAGTGTTCAGATCTTCACAGGCATTGGGTGGGCACAGAGTGATTCACAGGAAGTCTGTTGGGTTGATGGGTTGCGACAAGAAGAGGCAAGAAGATGAGAGAGAGAGGCGTGATGGTTCGAGCAAGGAAATGGTTATGGCGCGCAAGAAAGAGAGGGTCTACGAGTGCCCGTTCTGCGGGAGGGTGTTTGGGAATGGACAGGCTCTCGGTGGGCACAAGAGATCTCACATGATGGGATTAGGAGGATCAAGTGTCGGTGGTAATGGCGATGGTGCTCAGAGCTCCAGGTCTAAAGTCTCGGCCAATTTGTTAGATCTCAACCTGCCTGCTCCAGCGGAGGAGGATGACTACAGTGTAGTGTCTGATGATGGAGAATTCACCCAACCCATCAAGAATTGAAAAAACACGCGCACAGAGAGAGAGAGAGAGAGAGAGATCGCAGAAGAATTTTTTATTTTTTTTTATCATTGGTTTTTGCTAGGTGACTGACACTCCATTTCCTTTGATCTTTGCCCATTGGTTATGGCTAGGAAGAAAAGTTCTTTGCTTGCTCTTCTGGTGATAGATTAGAACTTAGGAGTAAGAGTATATGATCAGGTGCTTTTTAGTTCTCGAGTTGCTTCTTCTTGCAATGAAGTTCATTCAATTTGGCTGCAAATGGCTTCTTGAAATTCTTCATCTCTGGACAGCAGTTAATTCTCTGTGGAAATGCTGGGAACGAACCGATGCTCGCTTCCCTGGGAGGCTGAGAGGGACATCATCAGAAAAGTAACAGTACGATCAAGTTTCTTTTATCTCCTCTCTCTCTCCTTTTTTTTTGGGTTGGCTTTTCGCTTTTTGTTTAGGCGCAATTGTGCTGACAATGTAAGTACATTTTGGGGATTGCTTGTGGACCAGGACATGGTCTCTGCTCTGGAAATGCACAGTGTTTGCTCTGCCTCTGTTATTAATCGCTTGCAATTCTTGTTTAAGTGCCTTCTTCAATGGAACCTTTTCATCATTCAATACTCATACAGCTATCGTATCTATTGCATCAATCAGTTGGAAATAACTTAGAACTCAACTCGTCTCTCTCTCTCTCTCTCTCTCTCTGTTTCGCTCTTTTCCTTTTGTCCACTGTCTAAGTTATTGTTGCTAAAGCGTGAAGCATGGAATCAATCATTAGAGCATGAACCAGAAGAAGCTCCAAACTGGAATTACACAAATAACCTCCCTCTCCACATGAAGTTCGAAAAAAAAAAAGAAGACAATAGTTAGCATCTTCCGCTGTGAGTGATAATCATGGAAATGTGCAGAACCCTTCATTTTATGAACTGGAAGATCCACAAAACTAGCGCTGTTTGCCTCGGAGAGAACGAAGCATTGTAAGCTGGCAGAGACAGAGAGAGAGCTGTCATAGTAAATATTCCCATGGAAAGATCAGTCAGGCTTTATATTAATCTAATTCCCCCTCTTAAAAAAGAAAAGAAGAATGAGCGGGGCAAGTTCACTGCACAGTCCTGCTCTGGTTCCAGGGATACTTTCGTCCACCTCGTGTTGCCCTGTGTGGGTTTCTTTTTCTCTTTTGCATGTGATGAATCTTGCTTCCTAAGGATGCTCAACCCTCAGACATATGCTGTCTGCCCCTTGTTTTCTTGCTTTACATAAAGATTTGGCATTTGAGAGAAATAATCATGAGTTAAAGTGAAAAGACTAGGCCAAGGCTGAGTTAGGTCGTCGATGATCAGATGGATTGGCAAGAAAGAAACAAAAAGATGTCATTTTTAGGCGCTCTTTAGGTATTCAGAGGGCGCTGTTGTCCATTTTGTCATCACATATTCCCAAGGGATCTCCCTTTGGAACCTTCAAAAGGCCAAATGGGTCATGAAAAGGAGAAGAAATTACACATGGGTTTTGGAGCATCTAATTAGCATAGGCAATAGCTAGTCAATAGCCAACCCAGACAGAGCCTCTTTCTTGCAGAAAATAACGCCAAGGTAAGACAAAACTTGAAATGGGTGCAAATAGCTTAGAGCTGATGGAGGGTGCTTCCTAATTAAGAATACATGAGAATATACTAAAATTATACCCCCCCCTAGTTTAGAGCGAGATGAGTAGACATTGTGATGGTGTTTATCTTTTCTACATGATATGCATTCATCTTACACGATTCGGTTTCGCACATCGCAATTCAGCATTTCTGTGAGGACGTTATGGAATTTTGGGGATTGGCCTTACGCGGTTGTACATTCTAAAACTGTCGTGAGTGAATTCAGGGAAAGAGGGTTTTTTTTTTTTTTTTCCCCTTCTTTGAAGAATAGAAAAGGAAAAGGTCAAACGTTTTGCATCCTCTGCCGATCAAGGTGAGAACGGGGGAAGGGGCAGGATTGGGAAATTGAAGGGAATGGTGGGGGATTCGGTCAGCGTGACTGAAGGCACCCTTCGCGAGAAAGGCCACCGGGACTTGTTGGCAAAATGACCGGGAATTTTGGTCAACTATCCCCGCATCCTTTCTCGGAGCAGCCGGTGGCCCAGTCCACCCCTCTCCCTGTCAGGCTGTCACCTCTTTGCAGCCTCATAAATTCCTAAACCGTCTCGACTATTGATTTCTCAATATAATCAATTTTTAACGAAATAGTCCAGCGATAAATTATTATTTACCTTCTTTCGTACCACTGCCACCACTGACAATATTAGTGACGATTATAAAAGAAGTCATAAATTTATTTAATAAATACTAATTCTTTTCAATTTATTCATAGAACTTTTAACAATCAACCAATTGTAACGAAAAAAATGCTAATGTGACATCTAATTAGTGCCGGTCATTTTACGTAGCGCAGCCATCACTAATATTAACAATATCTGCAATTTTCTAAATTTTTTCTTTTTCTCTTTTTTTCATGTTTTTATCCACTGGTCACTAAGCCACTATGATGGCCAATGAAGTCGCGAGCCATAGGTAATCAAATCTAGCAAAGACAACAATTGCTAAACTCTTGCCACCTTTGCACCCTCACTAGTGTCACCCCTTGCCTATGGTTGACAATGAGTGAAAGGAAATAGAAAGGAAAAAAAGAAAATTTTAGAAAATTTTTTTAAAAAAAATTCTTAAAGTCATCTACGTTAGCATGACTAACATTTCTACTAGAGATTTCTTAAATTGATTGGAAGAACTACATTGGTAGATCATCAAAAACTAAAAATTTCAAACTAAATTGGTATTCATACAATAAATTAAAAAAAAATTTGATAATTTTACTGATAATATTATCGTATGTTTTTTCACTTATTTTTTTGCACATACATAGGTCAACTTGACATTAGCCCTACATACTAAACATAAAAGTTGCAACTTATAAAAGTCTAGGACAAATCAAGGGCACGATCATTTTCCAGAGTGTATGATTGGATCAAATGCTTGATCCCGTGAAATCTAGAGTTTCCAATCATCTAATTTACTAACGTTGTATTCATTTTGATTCTATAAGAACTTTACAGAGTTTGGAGCAAAAATTAAGGGTTATAATTCATTTTAAATGAATAACTTCTAAAGTGTGAGTGGCTAAATATATGCATGAAGAAAGAACAAACGTGACATCCATTATGGACCGAAACATGGTCCCCAACCCATGAAACTCAATGGGTTAAATGCTATCCTTTCAATCGAGCTAAGAATATTAAGGTTCTATTTTCGAAAAATAAAGGATTCGAAAAACGTTTTTTTTTTCTAAATATGATTACTTGTATTGCTTGATATAATTAGTAAAAAAATATTTCCATTATCAATAATAATTTATCTCTAAATATCTTAATGGATAATGAAAATATTTTTGTTCATTCATTTTTATAAATAATACAAGTAATCATTTAAAAAAATATATTTTCTAAATTATTCATCTTTCGCAAAACAAACGTATCTAAAACATCATTTCTTTGTCCGATCACAAATTTTATTAGCCTCCTTAATTTTATGGGTTATATATAATATACGTGTGTCGATACCTTTGGATACAAGTGAATCCAATCTTCATTATCTAAAAGGAAAAACCCCGTCCTCATGTCACGGGCAATGAATGTTTGCCATGCCGAACGCTTTAAATATTAACGGAGCTTTGCGTGACAACTGTGGGCACGTAGAGAGCGATGCATACACTCCCAACATCAACAAAAAAAAAAAAAAAATGTCCCCACAGATCTGTTCTTTTTCTCTTTTTTCTCACCCTCTTTTGGGGACTTTCCTTAAGACGAATAAATATGTGCCGGGATTAATGGCGGAAAGAGAAGCGTGCTGTTCAGATCTGTTTGAACGCCGATGCTTGCTCTCGACCCACCAGCTTTCTTGAACCTTATCAAATGAGTTCACTCCGAATCGAGAATGGCTCACTAAAACAGCACTGATATAACAAGAACTTAGTCAGCTGGATCTGTCTTTGATCTTATCTGATTAGAAGAAGAGGTCTTAACAATATAATGAGGATATGCTGACGATGAGCTTGGAATTCTTTATTGTCTTACAGCTAGAAACAAGTGAGATGTGTACCGGGAACAACGAAGATCACGAGACTTGTGTGTTTTTGCATTTTGGCTCGAAATGAATCTAACCGGAATTGCATATGTATATATATGTAAATTAATCTATGTAAATGATATTTTTCCTCTCTAGTGCTCAATATTTTCCTTCAATTCTATTTCCTCATTTCACTGTAAAAAGAAATTATCAGCCGGTGATTACCCGTTTTCTTGCCATTTTTCAAGGTAATTAATCGAGTTCATATGGTTTTGTTTTCTTCATTTGATCTGTTATTTTGCAGAAACGGTTCTTAATTAGTGGAAAAGATAGCGTTTAGACAGATGATTGTGTTAAAGAATAACGTTAAAATCAATCTTAAGCTTTTCAAAGCTTCACGGAAATGCACTGACTAGTTGCATTATTAGGCCTTTATAGGGTTCGGCCTGAATTATGGAGAGGCTTGGCCCCGCAATTGATCGTGAGAAGAATCACTATCCCTGTTCATCAATCAATTAGCCAGTTAATGTAATTGTTGTTCTTTCCATAAAGAAAATGGAAAAGAGATTCTTATCGTGTTGAATGCAAGACATTTGGGATTCGCTTTTGGAGCATCACGTGATTCTCCCCACCCAAAAAAAAAACGAATATTATCAAAAGCAACAATTATTTTGAACTTCAGTTTTTCCCTTCAAAAGGAAAAAAAAGGGTCAGTCAAAATACTTTTATTTATCTCTCCTATATCGAATTGTGTAATCATCTTAGTTAATACTTAATATAACATAAAGGGCAAAAAGGATTTGGGGTCAATATCGATGAATAGTTCCCACATCATTAGATTGGTAGCCACAAGTCTAACTTTCTGTGGAGCTCGGTTGCGATTAATTTGCTTAGAAAATGTAGTGGTTGAATTTGGATACCGACATTAAATTATTCTACCTAGGTAGGCGATTTAATTAGGTAAGGCGTAGACATTAGTCGTCCTTCTTCAAAGTTCAAATAGTTCCTCGAAAGAAGTCCTAGAAAAGTCCAATGCTTCTGGCGGCGGCTAATGTTTTGCATCCTAAATACCAGTGTTGGACAAATTCAGTCGGTCAAATTCAAGGTTTGGATAATTATGCAACTCAAATTGCTCTAGATCAGAACCGTGTGCACAGGTCAAAGATCAGGACTTAAGCAGCTCATGAAGCTTACGGGATGTTTCATGAGCATCCCGATAGTTGGGTATTTGCTAGTATCTCTGTATTATCAGAAAAAATAAATCAACTTTGAGATCTTACAATTGTCATTGTGGCCTTGTGAACTAGAATTAACTTGTGATCTATTCTAATCTCTTCTTGTCATGAGATGGCTTACTCTTTAGATTTTCGACACACACCCTTGAGATTTTTTTTTTCCCTTAATCAGTGAATTGAAGTTAAAAAAAAAGATAGGGTAAATGCAATCAAAACTTTAAACTATACTCATTGTGTCACAAATATCTCAAACTTATTATTATCACAAAAAATTCTTAAATTATGCCTCCTATGACATCGATATTCATTTTTTTTTTAAAATTTATCAAGATTCCCAAACTTGTATTTTTTGCAACATTGGTATGAGTTTGGGAATTGGCAACATTGGTAAGAGTTTGGGAATTGGCAATACTAAAAAGTTTAAATATTGATGTGACGATGAGCAAAGTTAGGATATTTGTCATAGAGAGAAGGTATTTTTGTCACATTAATACAAATTTAAGTGTTTTGGTGACACAAAAAAGATTTAGAGTATTTGTGTCATTTAAAGTTTTTGGTGATATTTGTCCACAGGGACTTATTGAATTTTATCGTTGACTACTCAACGAAGTGTGGGCCTTTTATTATTATTATCTCTTTTGGTGAGTTTCTCTCTCCTAAGTCATCTATCGTCGCAACTCTAAAAGTTTGAAAATTGAGATAATTATCAAATCAATTCTAATCTCATTGTATAAATACCAATTTAATAAACCATTTAATTTTATCAATATAATCTTAAATATTTGTGCAAAATTCTAATACTTTCTTTCAGCTAATTATTGTCAAAAAGTACCAATATGATAATTTAATAATCACCGGTAGTCATACATGCCATGCTGGCGTGGACATCTTTACTCAAAATGACCGTCATGCTTAAATCATCAAGTCAAAGGTAATTGGCTAATAAGATTATATTAAAATTTCACTTAAAAGGTTGGGATTGTTTCCCCACTAAAATCTTTCGGAATTTTCGACAATTCCACCACTCATGCAAACGACGGAAAAAGGTCGAAGAATTGACTTATTGATGGGGAGTATTTGACCAAGCGATGGTGTGAAGCTTCAACTACCAACAACTCTTTAATTTATTATCGGCCATACACCTACTCTTGTACTGGAGCCGGCAAAGTGATGCACGTGATCCACAGAAAAGTAATGAAAACAAACCAGATTTACATCGAAATCACGCACGAAACATTCACCGCGACGTTCATTACACCATGTTAGGAACCAGGACAATCGCGTCCCGAAATCCTGTGGCCACGAGTGACCTTACGCGTTGCAACTCGCGACGTGTCGGACTATCGAGACTACGTTTGCCGGTTCCTAACAAGCGTCTCCGAACGTGGAAAAGTCAGCAGATGATTAATGTCGGATAATGCGGGATTACGTTTACTGGTTCCATGTCGTTTTCCAGCAAGTTCCCTAGTTTCGACTTTCGACAGCTTGAAAGATCGCAGACATCGTTTACCAACTTGAGCCGCCGCGGCATCTACGATATCGTCTAATCTCGAATTGAAAAGAGAAAAGCACTACTAAATATCCGTTTACGGATCGAGTACGGGGGAAATGATCTCCAAGCGAAGGATACTTTCTTCAGAATTGACATGGTCATGTAGCAATACCATGTTGTAATCACTCAAGGATCTTGAGTCTACTCTCTTTTGTTAATTTCACAGAAGTTCTTCAACCATCATTGTATCGATCACGAGCAAAGGGAAAGACGGTCTGGATATGTTATGAAATTTTGGGAAGATGCCAATTACCCTCCCTCGCTTCAACACTTTTATCACTCGCCTTCCTCGAGTTTTAAAACTACATCTGAACAATAGAGCCTCTATTGCGAAACAACTCCCAAAATATACGTGCCCCAAACCATTCCACAGCATGCCCAATAAATAGATGGGTGGGGTCGAAAATGATTAGACTTGAATCGACTCATTTTTTTTACAATATAATTTTAGCAACTAACACCCTACCTGACCTCAGATTTTGTTTTTTTTTTTAATTTCTCCGTAAGTTAATACTTTTGAAATGTGGGCGACTCTATAAATTGGCTTGTTGAGTCGGTGAGGGATCTCAAGTGCTCAAATAGGGTCATGGGCTAGTAGGCATGGCATGTGAGCAACGTGAACCTGTGGGTGAGCATTGAGCTGATAGACGAGAACAAAGAGGCTTTAGGACTAGAAACCTGTGGGCTCCAGTTTGATGAACTAGCCTATTTTATGTTTTTGGGTATAAAATCGAATTCTTATAATACAATAAAAATTACACCATTTCACTACAAAAATGTGTTTTAGTCATGCTATTATATGTTCATGTTGAAGACCATGCTTTGATTCTTGATGCATGCAATAGTATCTTCTTTTAAAAAGAAGCTCTAGAACCGGCCTTAGGGGATATGCGCTCAAGCACCAGCTCTTGAGTATGGGCACTTGGGTCTTGGGTCTTGGGCTTGACCTCAAGGTCCTCGGTCCCACCTCGAGTGACTTGGGCCCAAACTCTGTGAACCTAGGTTTGGCCTCAATGGACTGGGGCGCTAGTGAGTTGGGTGAGAGAGGAAGTACCATGTATAATCACCGGAGACTCGGGCATAGGCACCAAGTTTCCAAGCTTGACCTCAAGGGACCCAAGCCCGGCCTATATAGACTCAGGCATGAGCATCAAAGTCCAAGACTCGATCTCAAGGGACCTACACCCTCTCTCTATGGAGGGGAGGAATCAGGCCTAGCCACAATGGACCCAAGTTGAGTGCTCGGGATTCTGGCGATGAGCTGGGTTGCCGCTAGGGATTGAGCCTCACCTTAAGAAACTCGAGCTTGCCTCAATGGATTGGGTAGGGTGCTAGTGACTTGGATGCGGAAGCCGGGTAGCCAAGCATGGCCACTAGGTACTCGAGCAAAGGCACCAAGGTCCCATATTAAGCTTTGAGGGATATGGGCTTGGCCTCCGTGGTATTGGGCACCATAGTCTTGGGCTTAATCTTAAGGAACCTGGGCCCAACCATTGTGGACTTGGGTCCAATTATCGAGGAACTAGGCTTGACCACAAAGGATTTGGGCTAGTCACTAGTGACTTGGGCACGACAATTGCGTACCCGAGAATGGCCATTAGGGACTAGGTGTTGGAAGTTTGTTTGTAAAAACAAACCAAGTGCATGTTTCCTTATCCCACATAGGAAAAATGGGAGGAAGTGGGCCAATTAATAAGTATAGGGTTTCTTTTGTGAACCTAAATGAATGATTGGGTGTAGGCTAGACCCCACCGTACTCGCGTGCGGGTGCGCAATTTTGGCGCACTTATCACTTAGCGCGCCCGCGGTTTAATTAGCACTAACCCCTTTGTTATTTTTATTTTTTCTTTTGTACGGTTATCTTATTAACTTTAATCAATTCAAAGAAAATCGAAATTTTATTTATTAAAATAATATTTTTTAATTAATTATTCCGAATTTTTGTTTGTGTCTTTTCAAGATATTTTCAAGATAACCTTTGAAAAAGATACTCGTTCAGTTTGCAACCTTTTCCCAAAGGGTTGCATTTGTTCGTTTTTCAACTTCTTTCGAATGGACGCCTTTGTTCATCCGGGCAATTTTCGAAAGGATACAGTTGTTCCCTTTGCAACCTTTCACGAAGAGTTGCCTATGTTTTTAAGACTGATTTATATATACATATTAGTTTTCTAGAAGAAGTGTGTGTGATCATTTTATCATTTCGAGCATTCTTTCTGAAAAAAACAATTATGGACCAGTTCGATGGGAACAACTTTGCTCACTGGAGGGACAAGATGATGTTTTTACTCACTGCTTTGAAGATTTCCTACATACTGGATCCTAACTTGGCGCCTATAGAAGATCCTAAGCCTACTACCGAGGGAGGACAGCCAAGTGCGGAAGCCATTGAAAGTGTTAATAAGGAGAAGAAGAAATGTGCGGAGGATGAATTACTTTGTTGAGGACACATTCTGAATACACTGTTCGATCGTCTGTACGACTTATTCACTAAAATGAAGTCGGCTAGAGAAATTTGGAATGCATTGGAATTCAAGTACAAAGCAGAGGAGCAAGGTACCAATAAATATCTAATCGCAAAGTATTTTGATTTCAAGTTTATTGATACTAAACCCTTGCTAGAATAAGTCCATGAATTGCAAGTGCTAGTGAATAAAATCTATGCCCTCAAGATTGATATTCCAGAAGCTTTTCAAGTTGGAGCAATTATTGCAAAATTGCCTCCAAGTTGGAAAGACTATGGAAAAATACCGATTCACAAATCAAAGGACTTTACTTTGGAGCAAATACATAAACATCTTCGCATTGATGAAGAGTCATGTTTACGTGATAATTCTATTTTGTACAATTCCAAGGTAAATGCTGTAGATAAAAAAAAAAAAAAAAAAAAAAAGGAAAATCGGCCAGAACTTCAAAGTAAAAAGCGAGCATAAATTTAAGAGAACACAAAAGAAGAAAAATGGTTGTTGTTTTGTCTGTGGCAAACAGGACACTACGCCAAGGAATGCATTCACCGCAAAAGCATTTTAAAGGACAAGACCAATCTAACAGTGAAGGCATATGCAAATATGGTTGAAGAAAATTTTGTGGTCATGATTTCAACCATGTTTTTGAACATGAAAATTTCTGAAATTAATGATACGATGGCTATGGTTTCTGAGATTAATTCTACCACTGTCCAATCCGATTGGTGGTTAGATTCTAGAGTAACAGTCCATGAGTGCAAGGACAAGTACATATTCAAGCAATTTGAAGAGATTGTTGACTCTAATGTTCAAGAGGTCTTGATGGCGAATAATGCTATTGCAAATGTTGCTAGAAAAGGCATGATGGAGATAGACTTCAATTCTAGAAAGAATATAACTCTTCATAATATGTTATTTATATCCGAAATTAGGAAGAACCTAGTTTCTATTGATTTACTTTGTAAGAGGGGGTTTCGGGTCTTGTTTGAATCCGACAAGGTTATCCTATCAAAAAATGGGATGTTTGTTAGAAATGGTTATATCAATGATGGCATGTATCAATTGAGTATCAATAATAATATTGCTAGATCTGTTTATATTGTTGAGTCTTCTTTTTTATGGCATAGAAGGTTGGCACATATAAATATTCGTTATTTGAAGAATATGAAGAAGTTAGACTTAATAAATTTCAATGGTGAATTTGATAAATATGAAATATGTGCTAAGTCCAAACTTACTAAGAAACCATTTCCTAATGTTAAAAGAAATTCGAATTTATTGGATTTGGTTCATAGTGATATATGTGAATTTAATGGTATGCTAACGCGTGGAGGTAAAAGGTATTTTATTACCTTTGTGGATGATTGCAGTAGGTTTTTATATGTTTATCTCATGAGATTGAATGATGAAACATTTACCATGTTTAAGAAATATTAGGCTAAAGTAGAAAATCAATTAGAAAAGAAAATTAAAGTTCTATGATCGGATAGAGGTGGAGAATATTTCTTAAATGAATTCTCTTCATTTTGTGAAGAACATGGTATTATTCATCAAGTTTCGGCACCATATACTCCACAACAAAATGATTTGGTTGAAAGAAAAAATTGATCTCTTGGAGAAATGGTTAATTGTATACTTTCAAATTCAAAGTTACCAATTAATCTTTGGAGAGAAGCATTATTCACTGCATGTTATATTCATAACAGAATACATTCTAAGAAAAATGACATAACCCTTTATGAAATATGGAAAGGTAAAAAACCAAATTTGTCATATCTTAAAGTGTGGGGGTGTTTGGCATACTACCGAACACTAGATCCTAAGAGAACAAAGCTCGATCCTAGAGCTATTAAAAATGTTTTCGTTAGGTATGCTGAAAACGGTAAAGCTTATAGGCTTCTTGATTTAGAGTCCAATGTCATTGTAGAATCGAGAGACGTTGAATTCTTTGAGAATAAATGTTTTACAAGTTCTGAAATTATTGAAAATACTTCAAAATCTATGGAAACTCAAAGAGATTCTCAAGAGAAAGAAACGAATGATTCTAAAAACATTATTGAACCAAGGAGACGTACTATAACTAGAAAACTAAAAGACTTAGGTCCTGATTTTATTATTCATGTTTTTCTTGTTGAAGGAGATGAAGATAATAATTACTCATGTTTTTCTTGTTGAAGGAGATTGAGATAATAACGCGATAAATAAATACCCTTTAGTATTAAATTTAGAAGACGATCCTAGAAGCTTTGATGATGCTATGTCTTCTAAAGATACTTCTTTTTGGAAAGAAGCTATGAATGATGAAATTAACTCAATTATGTCTAATAATACTTGTGTATTAGTAAATTTACCAAAAGGATCAAAACCTATTGGGTGCAAATGGGTTTTTAGAAGAAAATATCATTCTGACGGTTCTATCCAAGCTTTCAAAGCTAGACTTGTGGCCAAGGAATATAGACAAAATGAAGGAATATATTATTTTGATACGTATGCACCTGCTGCACATATAACTTCTATTCGAATTCTTTTTGTTCTAGCTTCCATTTATGATCTTTGTGTTCATCAAATGGATGTTAAGATTGCTTTCTTGAATGGAGACTTAAATGAGGAGATTTACATGGAACAACCGAAGAATTTCGTTCTTCCTGGAAATGAAAAAAAAAGTATGTAAATTGATTAAATCTCTTTATGGGCTTAAGCAAGCTCCTAATAAGTGGCATGAAAAGTTTAATTCGGTTATATTGTCAAATGGTTTCATCAACAGTAGTGATTATAAGTGTATATACTCTAAATTCACTAAAGACTATGGTGTCTTAGTGTGCTTGTATGTTGATGATATGCTTATCTTTGGAACGAATATGACTGAAATTATTGAGATTAAGAAGTATCTAACTTCCATGTTTAAAATGAATGATTTTGGTGAAGTAGATACTAGGTATTAAAGTTAAGAAGCATGGTGGGGGTTGTTCTTTAAGCCAATGTAGTTATGTTGAAAAATTATTAAATAAAATTCAACATCTTGGTTTCAAGAAAATAAGTACTCCATTTGATTCCAATATTAAATTAAATCATAAAACTGGTAGAGCGGTGGCACAATTAGAATATGCGAGTGCTATAGGGTCTTTAATATATGCGATGCATTATACTAGACCTGATATTGCTTATTATGTATACAAGTTGAGTAAGTATACTTTGATTGGAGAGCCATTACTAGAATTTTTGGTTATCTTAAGAGAACTAAAAATTTAAGATTATTCTATAATAATTATGTGGCTGTATTAGAATGATACACCGATGATAGTTGGATTATAAGTGTGGGAGATTAGTGTTCCACTTTTGGATGGATTTTCAAACTAACCGGAGGTGCTGTATGTTGGGCAAGTAAGAAACAGACATGTATAACTCACTCAACAATAAAATCTGAATTCATTGCTTTAGCGGCAACTGGGAATAAGGATGAATGGATTAAGAATTTGTTGTTAGTTATCAAATTATGGCCTAATCCTATGCCTCATATTTCTATCCAGTGTGATAGTAAAGCTACTTTGGCAAGAGCCTATAATAACACCTATAATGGTAAGTCTAAACATATTAGTCTAAGATATAAATATGTGAGACAATTGATTAAAGATGGTACTATAACAATTGTCTACGTGAGGTCAAGTAATAATCTTGCCGATCCATTAACGAAGGCTTTACCAAGATATATGGTAATAATGACCTTACAAAAAATGGGGCTGAAACCTTTTAATTGAAATTACCAATAATGGTAACCCGACCTTTTTCTAGAATATCACTAGTTACAAGATTTAATGAGTAAGAACAAGTTATTGAATGTAATTGTTTGATATTGACGTAGCCCTAATATGAGAAGTCAGTATCGTCTATTATATTTTGTAGGTTGGATTGAATTCTTAATGAAGTATAGTACAAACTAGTAATGTGTTGATAGTAAAAGAAACACATAGTAGATACTTCACCTATATGAGCTTAGGAGTGGTGCCGCTTTTTATGAAAGTGAGGGTTACTTTCTAGAGAGCTCATGAAACGAGATCAAGCACAAAGCCATAATAGTGCGGAGTAATATAGAACTTCTCGCTCAAACAAGAGGTTAGTGTATGTGCGGTATGTTCAGTTCTATTACATAAAAGTATAAGTTTAAAGCCAAGCTATTTGTCATTTTGATAGAGCTTTGATATACTTGCACTAAGTAAAAATTTAACTCGAAAGAGGCCTTTATGTATGTATATTAATTTTACTGAAATTTTGGCTGTACGGTTTTAAAATTTTAATTTTGAAATCTTTGTTTTACAAACAAAATGGGGAATTGTTGGAAGTTTGTTTGTAAAAACGAACCGAGTGTATGTTTCCTTGTCCCATATAAAAAAAGTGATAGGAAGTGAGCCAATTAATAAGTGTGAGGTTTCTTTTGTGAACCTAAAGGAATGATTGGGTGTGGACTAGACCCCACCATACCCGTGTGCGAGTGTGCGTATAATAACGCGATTTTGGCGCACTTAGCACTTAGCACTTACCGCGCCCGCGGTTTAATTAACACTAATCCTTTTGTTTTTTTATTTTTTTTTTTTTCTTTTGTGCGGTTATCTTATTAGCTTTAATTAATTCAAATGTCGTTTTTGTTTCTTGAGAATTTTTGGAAATTATAAATAAATAAAAAAATGAAATTGTGCGATGGCCTAGTTGGATAAGTGCTTCCATGATCTTTTGCCAGAGGAGAGGAGTTCGAATCCCGCTGGCCGCACGGGGTGGTGGGTCCTCCGTTAGCGTCGCTCCAAGGTTTACCCCCCGTTACCCCGGGCCTGTCGGGCTATTCGTGTTGGTACGGTGCGCGAGTTCCTTGGGTCATCAAAAAAAAAAAATGAAATTGTATTTATTAAAATAAATTTTTTTTTAAATTAATTATTCCGAATATTTGTTTGCCTTTTCTAGACAACTTTTGAAAAAGATACTCGTTCAGTTTGCAACATTTCCTGAAGAGTTGCATTTGTTTGTTTTCAACTTTTTTCGAATAAACGCCTTTGTTCATCTAGGCAATTTTCGAAAGGATACAGTTGTTCGCTTTGCAATCTTTCACGAAGAGTTGTCTACATTTTTAAGACTGATTTATATATACATATCAGTTTTCCAGAAGAAGTGTGTGTGATCATTTTATTATTTTGAGCCTTCTTTCTAAAAAAAGAAAAAAACTATAGTCATTTTTTTCAATTGTTTCCAAGAGATCTTGGAAAAATACTAAAATTGTTATATAGTATTCTCAATTTTGAGACTTTGTTGTATCCTGGAGGATATTTGCCGGTGACCATTAGCAACTTTGTAGGGCAAATAAATCCTTAAAATAAGTGATATCATGTCTCAAAGTTCGACTTGATTACTCTAAATATCCGACTTCATTTTTCTACCCAATTCGAAACCATATTTTCCCAACACTAGGCATGGTTCTTTTCTTTTGCCGCATTTCGCTCAAAGATTTGAAGGGAGATAGCGCATCAAGCTGTTCGCAAGGGCCAACTTGATCCTCTTCCCCAGGGATCCCATATGAGGGAACTTTGGGGAAAGAGCATATTACAACATCTCTAATTCGTGAATCTCTAATGATTGCTGTCTTCCACGTGTTGGATTCTCTACTATTCTATGTTCTTCCCAAGCCCATCATTGAGCGACAAGAACGGACCTCAAGGGACCCAGGCTTGGCCTCTAAGGAGCCAGGCATGGATACTAGGCACTGAGGTCTCAACTTTGGCTTGAGAGACCTAGGCCCAGTCTCTCTAGACTGGAGTTTGGTTGTCGAGGAACTTGGCCCAGCCTCAATATATGTAGGCTTGTCTCGATGGACTCAAGTCGGACGGTAATGACGTGGGCACAAGAATCGGGTACTCTATGCGGCCACTGGTGAGCTGGCCACAGACACTGAGGTCTCAAATTTGGCGTTGAGGGACCTAAGCCAGCCTTAGTGGACCTGGACCCAGCCACCAAGGAACCGACCCCAACCTTGATGGACCAAGGCCGAGTGCTAGTTACTTGGGTACAGGACCAAGGTACTGAAGTATGGCCTCCTGGGAAGACGGCAGGGAGAAGATGATCTCCGAGGTCAATCGCGACGAGATCGACTGCTACCTCGGTGCTGTGGACAAGCTTCATTACTCGGCGTCGGCAGTCGGTTCATTGGACAGTGGAGGAAGCGGCTAGCAGGATGACAAGATCAGCTCCACGGTCCAGGTTGCAATGGTGAAGCCAGAGGATGAGTTCCGCAACGTTCTCCTAAGTCACACGAGTCCCCTCGAAGCGGACTCGCTCTGAGTCATGACCATGTCGTCATCCTCAGTCCACCCGTCGGATCTCCTCCTCTGACGCCACTGATGTCGTCTTCGTCGATGACGATCCGACGCGCACAAGGGTCTCAATCTGAGCTTCGATGAAGTGAGAGCCGGATCAAGCAGGATCCAGCAGGAAGAGCGAGTGATAACATCAGTTATCAGTGCACGAGCAGCATCCGTGAGGTTGATCCCGTGTCATCTGAGGAATGGAAGTCGGGGGCGACGTGGCCATGGTGGATAAACTAATGCGTCGAGCCTTGGATTTAGGGACTAGATTTGTTTGGTGGTGGAGGAGACGTGATAGGGTTTATATTGAGAAAGGAAACGGTAGTGTGGTCACTAGATGGACAAGTTTGCTGGAAGTTTGTATTTTTAAAAAAGATTTATAATAGTTTTTTTTTTTGGGGGTCTGATAATAGGTTAAGAGATGTTTTGTGACGCATAAAGATGGAAGGTTGTTTTTTTTTTTTTTTTAAAGGTTTATTAGAGACAAAACACCTAATACACCCAAAGACGACGTGGAAAAATGTCAAGGCATGCAATTACTTCTCAGCCCAATTGTTAGGTGGAAGCATGTGCGGTGCATTTCTGGTCCTTGGTAGCGATCTGCTGCCTCCTTCCTACCTCCCCTCCCCATCTGATCCATGTTTTTTCGTCCTTTCCTTTTTCTTTTTTTTTTTCATTCCACGTCAGGAATTAGTTAGGGGCAACTTGCTGACATGGCCGGACGATCATGTCATCATTTTTATCGAAAAGATAAGTTTATTAGACCAACAAACATATAATTTAGAAAAAGTTATGTTAACGAGTGTTCTCAAATACTTTTTATCTTATCAAATACTAAAAGGATGTTATATTTTCAATCACCAATTATACACGATGCAAGAAGAATCCCGCTTGGATTCATTAATTAAAGATTTAACATATGCCCCCGTGCGAACTTGTTAACAAAAATCCTTTGAAAGTCGGATCATACAGAAAGGTTCAAGGATGACTTGGGACAATTGAAAAAGTTTAGAAATTTACGGTGTCTTTCACCCTTCAAAGATTTTTTACTCATTCAAAAATTGTGAAATATCTTCTTTAGATAATTGAATTTCGAGTTATTTACTTGATAGTCCAACTCGTATTAATTTCAGATTTGCGTTAGTAAATAAGAGTGATCGAAATCTTGAGGTGTTATGTCTTGTATTTATTTATTGTCGATTTGGAAGCATCATTTTCTTCATTCACCCAAGGCCGCGTGATCATCCAATAACTAATGCGTATCATTCGTCGTGCTTGGGGAGGATTAATCGAGACGAGTGTGGCACGATGAATTATTGCGTAATAAAAAAAAATAATAAGAGGAAAAGTAAATGGTTAATATTACGAAGAAGGCAAATTTACTCTTACCAAAAACCCAAACCGGTATATTTGTCAGTTTCAATTAAATTATATTAATATCACGAAAAATCTTAAATTGATATATTTGTGACAAATTGATGGTAAAATTTTAAATTGGTGCGATCTAACTTAGTAATTTGATGATAAAATTTATTGAAAATTAACGGAGGGTAAATTTATCATATGCCTAATATTTTGGTTTTTTCGTGATATTAACTCAAAAGTAAATGATGGAAGAAACCGAGGGGAAAAATGAAAGAAGAAGCAGAAGAAGAATAAATTGTACAGGTCAGAAAAACAGCAATCGCTGCGAAATTTGGGGGAGAAATAAAAAAGAAAAATTGAAATACGCAGCTTCCAAAAAAACAAACGAATATAAACCGAATAAAAAAAGAAAAGAAAAATGAAGCAAAAAATTGAGTCAAGAGGGCCCTCTGGTTAGCGGGTGGGTGGCTGATGCGAAATTCTCTCTCTCTCTCTCTCTTCAATCCCTGCGCGAGCCTCGACCTCAATTGAGTGAGTTCTTCTTCTTCTTCTTCTTCTTCTTCATCCTCCTGCTGCTGCTGGCTGCTGCTGGCTGCTGCTCCGTCGCCAGCTCAATTCTCAGTCTTTTTTTTTTTTTTAATTGTTATTCATTTTTTTTTCTTTTTTTAGGGTGATCTTGAATGCGTTGATTTCAAGTCCAATTTCGCATATCCTCGAGGCGTCCCATTGCCAGGAATCGACGCCGGCATCGGAGGGCCGCCAGGAACCCTAGATCTCCCCGATCCGAGGCACCCCCCCTCGCGCCCCCGATTCGTCGGTTCTCGAGGCGGAATTGCCCCTCGCCGGGTCGGATCTCGAGGCTTGCCGCGGCTCGTCGCGGCCTCCCGGGAAGCGCCCCGCGGTTTTTTTCTCTTTTTTTTGCCCCTTTTTTTCCTTGATTTGCTGGGGGCGCGTCCGGTTTCCGATCCGGATTCGAGGATCGTTCGGCGGCGGAGGGTCGGCGTGATCCCGGGCGGGAGGTTCGAGGGGGATCGCGGAGGTTTAGGGTTTTCCGTTGTTTAGGTCCGATGGCGAGCAATCCTCCATTCGAGATGGAGGATCAGACCGACGAGGACTTTTTCGACAAATTGGTGGACGACGACGATTTCGGGCCTCCGGGATCGGCCTCGGCTTCCACCTCCGATGCGGCGCGGAAATTTTCTAATTTGAGCATTGAGGATTCGGGCGGATTAGCTGATCCGAAGCTGGGAAGAGAGGATTCCGCTGATTTCGGAGTGGCAGCTCAGGTCACGCCGCCTGCAGGTGAGAAGAAGGCTCTTCTGCCTCCGGACTCATCTAATCTTGGTCCTGCAGTTGACGCGGAACCGATTAAAGGTGCAGCGGTGGAGCGTTCGAATGATGGGAGTGGGCACGATGCAATGGGGAGCGGAGATCATATGGATGCGGCTTCAGGATCGTTTAACGTGGCTGCAGATGCGAGCAGTGCGTTGGCATTGGCCAGTTCATTCGAGTTTGACAGTCTGATTGCGTCGAATGATAATAGTGGCACAGGGTCTCAAGATTTGGTTGACCCATCTAATGAAAAGGATAGTGGATCTGGCGGGAAAGTCAAGGAAGTGGGATGGGGCTCATTTCATGCAGATGCTGTTGAGCATCCCCAGGGCCATGGGTTTGGATCCTACTCCGATTTTTTCACTAGCTTGGACAATAGCGGTGGGGAGTTCCCCGGTAATTTCCCGGAGGATTCAAACCATGAGTCATTACTTGCTGCAGGTAATGCTGAATATCAGGCTGATGGATTGGAAAACTCTGCACATTATGCACAGCATCAGCAGGACCAAGGCTATGGGGCTGGCCATGACGAAAGTGCTAATGTGCAGGATCTTAGTGCTAGTCAGTCTTGGGAAAATATGTATCCAGGGTGGAAATATGACTCCAATACCGGACAGTGGTATCAAGTGGATGGTTACGACCCCAATAGGAATCTCCAAGGGAACTCTGATAATACTACAGGTCAGGAATGGCCTGCTAGTTCTGATGGAACATCGGAGGTTTCTTATTTGCAGCAAACTGCTCAGTCTGTCGTGGGAACTGCTGCTTATTTGCAGCAAACTGCTCAGTCTGTTGTGGGAACTGCTGCGGAGCCTGGGACGACTGAGAGTGTCTATAGTACGAATCAGGTTTCAGAGGGGAATAACGGCTATCCGGATCATATGGTATTTGATCCTCAGTACCCTGGTTGGTATTATGATATGATTGCCCAAGAGTGGCGTGCACTAGACAGTTATACTTCTTCTTTACAATTATCAGGTCAATCTCATGGTTACCAGAATCAAGATGGATCGATTACCACTGATTTTATGAGTCAAGCTCATAATAGCGTTCATGGTGACTACGGGCAGGCTAACAATTATGGGTCACAAATTAACGTTGGTCAAAGCCAGGATGGTCATTGGGATGGATCATATGGTGAATACAGTCAACCGAGCAGGAATGATACACAGCAACCGGGAACAGTCGCAAAAAGTGATGCCATTTCAAATTTTGGAGGAAAACAGCAATTTGACTCTCTGTATGGCTCTGAAGTTGCTGCAAATAACCACATCAATCCACAGAATTCATTTAATTCTTTTGGGGCAGTTGACTCACGTGGAAAATCAGGCTGGAATACGAGTGAGGTTCAGAAGGCTTTTGGATCGCAGAGCTTTGTCCCCAGTCAGCCATTCAACCAGGCAAATGTTGGGCAGCAAGATCAACTGCATTTCCCCAATGATTTTTATGCGAATCAGCAGCCAGTAAATTTTGCGCAGCAATCCTTTCAGGGTACTCATCAGTTTACTCCAGTACATAACCTAGGACTATCTTCGGCAGGGCGTCCTGCCCATGCCTTAGTTACTTTTGGATTTGGTGGAAAACTCATAGTAATGAAAGATGCAACTTTTGCCAGTAACCCATCATATGGAGGCCAGGTTTGTCTTTTAGAATTCTCCTTCAGTTAATTTGGTCTTGGCAAGCTGAAAGGGATATTTTTTCTCTTTTTATAGTTCTATACTTTGAAGGGAATTTATATTCCTAAAATTCCTCTGGATTGTGTTTTGCTGTTGAAGTATATTCATTTCAGAGATTGTTCAGATAGAGTGGATCTTTAACATTATGCTACTCTTGCTTTAAAAAAAGCTCTCATTTTTTTGTCGTTTTCCCTCGTTTTGGTGTGAAGGATTCTTCTGGGAGCTCAATTGCTGTCCTCAACATACTTGAAGTATTCCAAAAGAAGAATGATGCTTCGGGTAATGGAGTTGGTGCTTGCAACTATTTGCATGCTTTGTGCCAACAAACCTTTCCTGGTCCTCTAGCTGGTGGAAGTGCTGGAAGTAAAGAATTGAACAAATGGATTGATGAAAGGATTGCGAATTGTGAATCACCAGATATGGATTATAAAAAGGCAGAGGCTTTGAAGTTGCTTCTGTCTTTGCTGAAGATAGCCTGTCAGCATTATGGTAAACTGCGATCTCCTTTTGGCACTGAAATGGCCAAGGTAAAATTTTGTTCAGACCTGCTATCAACTTTGGTTCTGACTTATTCTTTGTTTTGGATGATTTTATCATTTCTATGAGGTTTATGCACATCAGCCTTTACATATTTTGCCAGGAAATTGTTACAAAGAAACTATTTTTAAGTTTATACTTCTTGCTCTGCTTTTGCATCTCTTGATCAACTGCGGATTGGCATCTTTTCTTCAAATTTGAGATCTTCAAAATTGGTTGTCTCACTTCCTTTAAAAGAACTGGTCTCATGTGACGCAGTAGGTTTTCTTTAAAGAAATACATCGTCTAGGGTTTTTATGTGCATACATATTCCATGCTTTGGTTCCTTTTCTGCTTTAGTAAAATGGCATATCCTCTGGCTTAAATTTTTAGTCAGCTTCTCTACTGGAAAAATTTCCAAATGTTGATATCTGCCATCTAGACATGGTTTCATATGATTAATTTGCTGAGAAGTCTAATCGGGTGATGGGAATGCTGAATCAGAAGTTTGTGCCATAGTTTGAGGATGTTATCACTCTCGTTCTTTTTCATAACTTTGATTTTATATTTCTTCTTTTCTGTTTGGGTCCTTTCATTTTCAGTGTTGTCATAGACTGGACAATTAAGTTGGTACCTGGAATCTTTTCGTCCTAACAGGAAGGTGATAGTCCTGAAACAGCAGTTGCCAAACTTTTTGCATCTGCTAAGAAAAATAATGGACCATTTGGGGGTTATAATTCCGAAAGCCGCTGCTTGCAGTTTTTACCTTCTCCTGAACAAATTCAGGTCTGATAATCTCTCCCAACCTTTTCAATTTTTTCCACCTTGAGCAGTGATCTCATGTTCTTTAAATGATCTTGGATTTTTTGGGTAGGCGACTGCCTCTGAGGTGCAGAATCTTCTGGTTTCTGGAAGAAAGAAAGAGGCTCTACAGTGCGCACAAGAAGGTCAGTTGTGGGGACCGGCCCTTATACTTGCCTCACAATTGGGGGATCAGGTGAGGTGGCCCTTTCATGTTATTTTATATTCCCTTTTTACCAACGATGCACAACTTGAGCAGCTAATGCTTGGCTGTATTTCTGGTTCTTGGATTGGAATTGGCTTCTTGCAGTTTTACGTTGATACTGTAAAGCAAATGGCACTCATACAGATGGTACCTGGATCTCCGTTGCGGACATTGTGCTTGCTTATTGCAGGTCAACCAGCTGAAGTCTTTTCAGCAGACACCAACCCTGTTAGTGCTCCTGTTACCATGATTATGTCTCAACGTCCTGCTCAGGTGTGTTTGGGTGGCTATCCTATTTTTAGTTGGTCATGAAACTTATTCTGCATGTGTTGAACCTTGTATCTGGTGGATCTTCCTAGTTTTTATTGTAGGAAATGGACCAAACTTATATCATTATAATGAGTGAAAGCTCTTGGATTATTTATGACTGAATTGATTTCATTGTTATATCTTCACAGTTGACAATGTGTCTCTGTTGGGAGACATCGGCATCATAACTGACTCTATGATTGTAGTTATGATCTATACAAAATTAACTAATATTTTGCTTTCTTTGCAGCCTGGGACCAATGGTATGCTTGACGACTGGGAGGAAAATCTGGCTGTAATTGCTGCAAACAGAACCAAAGATGACGAGCTTGTAATTATTCATCTTGGGGATTCTCTATGGAAGGAAAGAAGTGAGGTATGTGCGTTAGCAATTGTTTTATTCCCTGCATACAGGAATGGGAGATTTGTAATTGAGTCTTACACAAGAATCAATGCCATTGAGTCTTTACACAAGATCTATGGTTCAGATAATTGCAGCACATATATGCTATCTAGTGGCCGAAGCAAATTTTGAGTCATATTCAGACACCGCAAGACTCTGTCTTGTGGGAGCAGATCACTGGAAATGTCCACGAACTTACGCTAGTCCAGGGTCTATACAGGTATTGCCATCTCATTTGGCTGTCAGCTTTTTATTGTAATTTCATTTTCTTATGCCGTGATTCATTCAGTAGACTGCATGCTCTTTAAATAAGTGTTCCGGAAATGATATTTCTTGGAGGTACATGTGTACTGATGATCTTTTGTGATGTTGCTGTGTAAACTTCTTATGACTAATAGATTGCCTTGGTCTCTAGTCTTGTACGCTTCTTTTTTCTGATTAACTTTGTACTTCCATCTCTATAAAATATAAAGTGTGCATGCACTTTATGTTGGCCATACGCATGCTATGCAGCTTAATTATATTTTTTCCCACCTTCTTGTTGTTTGCTTGTTCTGTGAGGTCTGTTGACTTTTTATCTTGTTAGATCTACCTTAAACAAATATGGTGCTATGTTGAGGTTTATTGGCAGAAGAAATTGTGATTAAGATGCTTGGAACTTGCACAAATCCTTGTCTTTCCTGCTTTTGATATCATCAGGGTACTAGAATCTCTTATACAGTTTTGACGAGAATTTTGCATAGCACTAGTTATTTTTACTTTTAGTTCTTTGTCCTTGGTATCTTTCTGGGGATTTGACTTTGAGGACTACTGTTAATTTTGTTTCAGAAAGGAGAGATTTGAATTTATTCGTTCCGACAGCTGTAGAAATGAGAAATGTTGATCATTTCCTCGAATAGTGAACTCCACTGTGTTTCTTGATGTGTTTGCGGTAGAATAGAAGGTTGATATAGGAACAGGTTTCCTTCTGATGCCTATCTGTATGCTGTTCATATTAGGAAGGAAGTATAGGACACATGCACGCACACACAAACCCAGTTGGCAGGCATGTAAAATGCCAAGTTCAGACAAAAGCAGTAGGTCCATTGCCCTGTTGTTTACTTGAATAGTGCCTGTTCAGAAAGTCTGGCTCTGAACTAGTTGGATATCCTATTAATAAGATTGGAATGCATTGGTTGATCCTATCTTAGTGATGATGATATTCAGATGTTGGTGAGACAGATGTTGTGGGAGAGATGAAAATTTTTTTGGCTGCTACCCCAGTAATGCCTTTGATCGGAGTTGATCTAATGCACTTCTTAGAGGAAGCTAAGATCAGTTTTGAATCATTAGTCATAACACATTGATTACTTGTATATAACCATAAGTCTGTCACCTCTGCTTTATCTCGTCAGTGTGAGAAAATTGTATTTTAATGTGCGAAGCTTATTGTGCCATGTTTTTTGGACAGAGGACGGAGTTATATGAATATTCAAAAGTGCTAGGAAACTCTCAGTTTATCCTGCTACCGTTCCAGCCATATAAGCTCATATATGCCTATATGTTGGCGGAAGTGGGAAAAGTTTCTGACTCACTGAAGTAAGCATCGGGCCTTTTCCTGTTATTTTGACATTTTCAAACAGCATTTAGTCTAATGTGGCATGGTCTTTTAGGTACTGCCAAGCACTGTTGAAATCTCTGAAAACTGGGCGAGCCCCCGAAGTAGAGATGTGGAAGCAAGCGGTTTTATCTCTTGAGGAGAGGATTAGAACCCATCAACAGGTGAGTTCTGTTAGTTTAGACTGTACACCACATAGCTAGTTAGCAGACTGAGGTCCCATCCTTCAACTGGTTAAATTATGAGTGAGTAATGGATATTTATCACAATCACCATTTTGATGGACAACTTGTTTGTAGGGTGGGTATTCAGCAAACTTGGCTCCGGGAAAGTTAGTTGGTAAACTGCTCAATTTTTTTGACAATACTGCGCATCGGGTTGTTGGGGGGTTACCACCACCTGCGCCATCAACATCTCAAGCAAGTATTCAAGGTCTCGAACAATTCCAACAGCCGGTGGCTACTAAAGTTTTGAGTAGTCAATCAACAATGGCCATGTCATCTCTAATGCCATCTGCTTCAATGGAGTGGCCGGCTGATAGCAACAAAATGACAATGCAAAACAGAAGTGTCTCAGAACCAGATTTTGGGAGGACTCCTAGACAGGTTTGGGCATTTGCAATTAAAGAGAGACTTTCTGGAGCGTTCTGCTTTTTGCTTGAAAACTTATGTTAATGTTGAAGTCGCAATGTTTCTGATTTTGTTTTAAGTTCTGATCAGGTTGATTCATCAAATAAAATAACCTCGGCTAATGCTCAGGGCAAGGCTTCAGTGTCAGAGAGGACATCCCGCTTTAGTAGGTTTGGTTTTGGCTCGCAGCTTTTACAGAAGACCGTGGGGCTAGTAATGAGACCACGCTCAGATCGTCAGGTACTTTGGTTTAGTACTAATGGATTGTGCTAAATCTGTTGTATTAGCAATATCTGCAACTGATCTGAATGTTGTGTCACCTGCCATGTAATTTGAAGGCTAAACTGGGCGAAACGAATAAGTTCTACTATGACGAGAAGCTAAAGAGATGGGTAGAGGAAGGTGCTGAAACTCCTGCTGAGGAACCTGCCTTCGCTCCTCCTCCTCCGACAACCGCAGCATTCCAGAACGGAATGCCTGACTACAACCTGAAGTCAGCACTGAAGAGTGAAGGACTTCTCCCCAATGGAAGTCCCGAATTTAGAAGTCCAACACCGTCAGACCACACCTCAGGAATTCCACCCATTCCACCCAGCTCAAATCAGTTCTCCGCTCGAGGGCGTATGAGTGTTAGATCAAGGTACTTTCTTAGTCATAATTATGTGATAACTCCACAGTGCTTATTTTTTGTAACGACTTAATGTTATTGCTGTTGTCACAGAGGACATGATCTTGTTGGATGATATCTTATTCTGACATTGAGTGGGGTTGATATTTCATCGTTTCTTTCACTTAAAATCATTTTAGACAATGAATGCTGACGGATAATTTATTTTTTGGGGATTTCATTTCTTTTAGTTCATTTTTATAAGAAACAGGTAAAAAAACCTTTCTGTGTTGATTTAACAGGTACGTTGACACCTTCAACCAAGGTGGTGGTAGCCCCGCAAACTTATTCAAGTCACCATCTGTGCCAGCCGTTAAACCTGCAGTTGCTGCCAATGCAAAGTTTTTCATTCCCACCCCAGTAGTATCATCAGGTGACCAGACGATGGAGGCCATAGCTGAAAGTGCACAAGAGGAAACCTCAACTACTGAAGAACCTTCGACATCCTCTGCATATGACTTATTCAAGACTTCTGCACCTCCTTCGACAGCCATGCAAAGGTTCCCAAGCATGGGTAACATCCCAAGCAAAGGGGCTGCATCAAATGAAAATGGTTCTTTCCAATCTCACTCGCGCCGAACAGCATCATGGAGTGGAAGCTTCAATGATGCATTGAATCCACCTAAGAATGCGGAGATAAAACCTCTAGGTGAGGCATTGGGCATGCCTCCTTCAGCTTATATGCCAAGCAATCCTACTTCGATGCCCATGCCGATGAATGGTGGAGGTTTTGCAGATGACCTTCATGAAGTGGAACTTTGAGCAGAAACTTTCTTCGGTCAGAAGAACTCTGAGCAGAGAGTTGGAACATGTAAATATTCAAGTTTTGTTTCGTGTGATCAATCGGAGTTCCACTGCCGCTTCATCTTATAAAAATGATGAAAGGTCACACAAGCCAGCTCCTGTATTATCTTGAATAGTTTTAGATGTTTGCAAGCACCGGATCTGGACCACCTACGCCGGCACTTTACCAAGTGGATCTATACCCGAGGTATATTCTTCACAGTTGAAGGCTGATAAATTACCTTAATTATCAATTGATGTTAGGACGAGGGATGGGTTTCTATACATACGAGAATAGAAAAGTCTGCAGGGCGGCTTTTGTATAGTTCATTTGTTCATTTGTTTGGAAACAGATAGTCCCTGAAAGGAGAACATTCAGATGGTTCACAGGGAGGAAGGAGAGCCTCGCTGAATTGTAAAAGCGTAAGTTGGCTTGGTGGTTCTTCTTTTGTAACCCCTTTTTTAATCTTTTTGGCCTATTCCGATGCTCAACTGCAATATAGAGTCGATCTGTCATAGACGCTGTAATTTTTTTCTTTTCATTTCGAGAGAAAAGTAACACAGATCTTAAGTTTGTTTCGCTTAGCCAATGTTAATCAGAATTTTCTCGTAGTTAGATTGACACACCAACCAAATTGCGCATCGGGTACTTTCTGATGCTCGCTTCTTCTTTTTCCGAACTCTGATTTATTTTGTTCTGGTAGCTCGCTTCGCAGTTTGTTGCTTTCGGAGGCGCAAAAGTTTCGAACAGGACAAAACTTCATGACGCAGTTTTAGCCGATGATAGAGGGGTCAATTTCCCTCCTACCACAACATCATCCGTCTTCGTCATTTGATAAAACTGAACTGATCGAGGGCACGCCAAGAATATTAACATCTTCACATGCGGTGCGTTACCCACATGAAATTACATAGTCGAGTGCATCGAAGGCCTAATGCCAATTTGCAAATACAAATGAACAAATGGTATGCAACTTAATACTCAGTTGCGTGCTCCACAACGATGGGCGGATTCTCATAAGCCGAGGCTTGTGAAATAGACGTCTGCCAACACACGGGTTTCAGTAATAATCACAAAACCAAGTGTCGAGAATGATGAGGCGTAGCCTTTGACTTTTGATCGGCCTAAATTCAACGGAATAGATTAAATTGGTCCGACGCACAAGATAGACCACGTTCCTGAGGGCACTTCCTTTACGGAGATCCATACCCTTGCAAAGCCTAATGCCAATTTGCAAATACAATGAGCATGGCATCGTTAGGCCGCTTAAAGAATGATATATATACAGAAACTTCTAAGTTTAAACTTCAAAAAGGCTGACTAGTTTAGAGGCCAAAAAGGAGAAACTTGAGCTGCAACTCGGCAACAACATTAGAGAAGAATAATCCTACTAGAACTCAGATGAACCAGGCGTCCGAGGAAAAGGTATTGCGTCTCTTATGTTCTCTATGCCAGTGGCAAACTGCACAAGCCTCTCGAAGCCCAACCCAAATCCCGCATGAGGAACTGCCACATGAGGATGAAAAGCCGCAGTTTTCAATCATGGTTGTTCAAAATTGCCTGCTTCGACATCAGAATATATGATTAAACAGAAACTCACTCACCTGAACCATAGCGTCGCAAATCAAGATACCACCAGAAGCTGTCTTTATTCAGCTTTAAGTCATCTAGACGAGCTTCTAGATACTCAAGCCTTTCTTCTCTTTGGCTTCCTCCAATGAGCTCCCCAACCTGCGAAAGAGTCACCATTTAACAAGAAAGAGAAAAAGCTAGACTAAACATGAAAGCCCGAAAACAACCTTATACCCACCCATCTGTGAAGAGGTATGGCTTGGAAACAATTTGGCTGTAGAATGACCCATTGTTGGCAATTTTTATATACTCTGGTAGTCCTATTGGTTTATGCTGATTTTACCTCAACTTTGTCAATTGAAGTACTACTAGGCTAAGACATAGTGATATGTGGACAGAAATGATCTAAAATCCATTCATGTGCTCTCTCCAATGGAAAGGCTTATTAGTCATCCAAGTTATAATACACATCCCAGAGTCACTTAAACCAGGAAACAATAGATGTGCTGGAACTAGAGGAACACAAACACCCTGTTGATCTGTTGGAAGGTGGTATGAGTCACTTTTCCTGAATATCCGAATTTAACAGACCTTTATAACTGAAGATTCTATTTATGTAGAGCTTATTTTCACTTTTCTTCCTTTGGGAAAATATAGATGGGGGATCTGATGGTGAGACTCAGGCATGGGCCTAAGGCCTAAGGCCAAGGAAAGGGTGGTTCTAAGTAACCGATACATCGGCCTTGGTCCTTTTTCTCCTCTTTTTTCTTTTTATTAAATTTTCTGTGGGAGAAATCCCTTAATAGCTTCATTTTCATCCTGTGGATTAATCAGCCAATGTCATCACCTCATGCTTGTTAAAACTGGCCACCCAGTAGACTTTAAATCAGGAAGGGCATATGATAGAAGAGAAAAGGAAGAAGTCGAGTTTACCCGAGGTACCAACATATCCATAGCAGCAACTGTCCTTCCATCATCATTTTGCCGCATATAAAATGCTTTGATATCCTAAATTATTAAGTATAAAGAATCTTTCAATGCATTATTCATTTCATAGGCAAGAAATTATGCAAACTGAAAGCTGAATTTTTTTTTTTTTGGGTTACGGAGCAGGGGCTGCAGGGTGGGGGGTGCCTTAACAGAAAGAATGCAGGGAGACTATGGCTCATACCTTCGGATAATCTCTAATGATTACTGGGCATCCACGAAAGACCTGTTCCGTGATATAACGCTCATGCTCGCTTTGCAAATCACAGCCCCATTTCACCTATAAATCAGCAAAACCACTCTATAACAAGAAAAGATCATTCTGCATCATGTTTCAGTTTAAAGATAAAAGAAAATGGAGTTCCATGATGCTAAGCTTTTCTACCTTTAGAAGATACTTTTAAAAACTCTTTAGACATAGCCAAGCTATGCAATGGAAAAATATGCTCTGATTTAGCATAAGAAAGAGAATTACCGGGAATTCAAACTTCTTCTTGGATTTGACAAGTAATTCAACAGCATCAGTATAACTCAACTGCACAAAGTCTTTATTAACTACATCCTGCGAAGCAAGGAAATGATCTCCCACACATCAGATAATACACCTATAGTCCGAAAGACTTCACCCTCAAATGCATCAAATCTACACGACAAACAAAAACGTCTTCATCAATAATAACTCATACCGTCAGTCGGTCGATTATTCCTTTCTCAATCCAGGCATTAAAGAATTCCATATCTTCCTTGCAATTTTCAAGTACATGCCTCACCTTCAACGAATAAAAGCATTTGTTAGATGTAAATCCAGAAACAAAATCTTCCTATATAAGAGCTCCAACTAGGAAAGGCCAGTGAAAAGGTAACATACTACATACTGGAGATAGGCAGTTGCACAGGCCATGTCATCATCCAGATCAGCAAAGGCAAGTTCAGGTTCAATCATCTACAGGACGGATACAAATTTCAAAGCTATTGAAAAAGATTATTTTAAAGAGTTGTTTTCAATAATAAATGGAAAGCAAAAATAGACACTTCTCACCCAAAATTCAGCCAAATGCCTTGCTGTGTTGGAATTTTCAGCTCGAAAAGTGGGTCCAAATGTATACACCTACAATTATAATGAACACATGCTCTTACTTCCGCAAATCTGATGCTGAACCGGAGGAGAGGATAACAACATACGTCAGAGAGAGCAGTAGCATATGTTTCGGCATTGAGTTGGCCAGAGACAGTCAAGAATGCTGGCTTTGTAAAAAAATCCTACATGTTGCACCAGGAAATTAAAAGAAAGAATCATGCTAAACAAGAAAGCACTTAGGAAATACAGACAGAACAAACACGTAGCCCTTTCAAAATGTTATCTCCAAATAGCAAGTCAACTCACTTGTGACCAATCTATTAAACCATTTTCAGTCTTTGGAATGGCATCGATGGGAGTAGCAGTAGTTTCTCCTGAACTTGGAATCTGTGGATGCAATAGACAATAACATTATAAACTGCAGAACATATTTTTGTAATATGTAAAAATCAAAGAATGATACATACCAAAGTAGTGACACAAAACTGCTCTCCTGCTCCTTCACAGTCAGAAGCAGTGATAATGGGACTTGACACCCAAACAAATCCATTTTCTTGAAAAAATTTATGTGTAGCATAGGCCAAAGCATTCCTGACTCTTGCAACCTAGATTCGGAGAGAGTTAAAGAAGAAAATAGATGCTTCAAAATATTTTCCACATCAGAAATTCCGTCAAATGATGCATGTAAGAGCATGAAAATGAATAATTGCAAGATCTCACAAGTTTGATTTGAGACAAGATATTCAACAAAAGGAGCAGACAAGACAAATAAATGATTGATTCTTGCAAAAGTGAAACATCAACATTCAATAATTAAAGAAAAAAGTTCATAGTTTGTCAAAGTCAACTAGATGTCCTATATTAGGTACCTATTTTAAAGAAGGAACTCGATCATGATACTGGAATTACTATAGTTGACATCATCAATGGAGTTGAATGTTCTCATCATAAACTGGAAATCAAGGAACAACATCAACATAATCCTAAATGTGTCACCGAAACAGGCAAATCCCAATGTGATGAAAGTTTGCTCGGACATTCTTGAATAAATCACTCTTTTCTCCAAATGTTTTGGATGAGATCTCACAAAAAGAATAACCAATTGTCTTTGTTTTAAGAATACTGTGCATCACAAGAAACTAGTTTATAACGAGGAGAAGTCAAATTTGAAGTAGCAAAAATAACACTCTCAAAGTGATTTTCAACACTGCTTCTGTGTTAAAAAAGCTGCATGAATTCCAACAGAACATCTAGAAAACTTTAAAGACCTGCAGGTGTAATCCACTTCCCAGAAGGAAAAGAGGGGTGCTTTGCTTCCATAGCTCTTTACTTTAAAGTTTCTTCCCAGTTCGATAATTCTTGAATATCTAAAGTATCAATAGGAGTCTATAAAAATGCACTAAATCAACCACTGATACAAATTCAAACAATCATAATACCATGGAGGATGGTGCTTTCAGCTCAATCAGTTCTGAAGTATATTTCAAAGTCAAGGCTGAATAAAAAAACAGTAGAAAGAGATCCAGAACAACCCATATTAAAAACCTTCTGGAAATTGCCAAGAGGAAATTATGGGGCAGATAACACCTGTAAAAACAAGTGAACTGAAGAGGGAATATGCATGATAGGAGGACACTACAGCATCTACCAATCTTCAGTATGCTATTACATCGAGCAGTAAGCTTAAAGCAATTATGCATTAATAATCACAAGAAACAGATTCTTACCGCACCAAATGTGTTTGTTCTGGGTCGAAGATGAGCCTTTGTTCTTAGAAACTCCCTGCTGACCCTTTTCTTTTGAATGGGATAGGAAGGATCGCTCTTGCCAACCTGTCAAGAAATCTATGAGCACAACAGCGTCGCTGATTTAGCTAAAAAATTGAGCACGAGTGATGAAATTGGATCACTTCACATCGTAACATATTCAAAAATTCCGATAGCTCCATACCAACATAATTTTCTTGACCTTCAATTCCACCTTCTGCTTTGATCCTTGGCTGGCGACAAGGATCCCTTGTATCCAAATTGATGCACCGGTTGACACCAAGCCAGATTCTACCTATGATTTTACCCCAGAAATTAACAAAACACACCTCTGAGATGCCTCTAAAGGAGTGCATATATCGCCCTAGTCTCATGTGAAACCATTTCCTTCAGAAAAATATGCATCATAACCATGAAAATAACTGCACGATAAAATGAAGCATGAGAGTTTCCCGATCTCATGAAAGCTAGCACAATGTAAACCATGTTATTGCTTGTGGGCTTACCTGATCATAACCTTCAGCATCCGAATCCATGACACATTGCATATTCGAGAGGCAGGAACCATCATTAACCTACATCGGAAATGGAAGAGAAAACCAATATGCCATCGAAATGCTTAACTACACTGAACACTTAACCCATACGGAACATTCGTGGCACGAACGAATCCAAGCATTATGATGGTACTATATATTAGCTTAAAAGATAAATCCTTTAATAGAATCAGAGATACTAAACTCCTTTTTTTTTCCTTCAGAAGTGATCCTGCAAATGCTGTGCTTCACTAGCTTAGCCAACTAAAAGCTTCAATTCACCAATGATAGATTACTCCATGGAACTCAACATTCCCATTACCCAAAAAAAAACAATCAATGCCACGAGCCAAAAATTCACATACGGAATCATTCATTACCTCGATGAACGTGACGCTGCTCTGAGCACGAAGGGTCCGGACCCATCCCATGACCGTCAGCGTCTGCCCGACCAGGCCCAACCCTTCTTCGGGGCCGCCCTTGATCTCCGAAATCTTCAACCTTTTCCTGAACTCGCCGACCCTGCCGCCGAACTCGCCCCTCGGGGGGTCCGCGAGCTCCGACTTCTTGGCCTCGACGGCCTCGCCGGACCGGAGGGCGGCGGCGATCGCGGTGCAGAGGCATCTCCGGCGGGGGGCGCCGGCCGGGGGCGGGAAGGGGCGGCGAGGGGAGGCGGCGGCGGCGGCGGCGGAGGGAGGGAAAGGTCGGGGCTTTGAGAGGGGATTGGAGGAGCAGAGGGCGAGGAGGCGGAGGGTGGAGTAGGGTTTGAGGCGGAGGGGAGCGGAAGGCGATAAGGTGAACGCCATTGGGACAGGGAGACCTCGGAGCTCGGCCTCTTGTCTGTCTGGCTGTCCGCCTGCGCGTAAGAATTCTGACCACAGCCTGGGGAGCTCGATGCTCGAGTGAGCCAATGAAGAAGGATGAAGTTACTGATGATGTCATGAAGATTTCATTTGCTCAAGAAAATAAAAAGGTCCCATAAGCTTATGTGAAAATCCAGGATGCACTCTCTTTACTCGATTCTCAATACTCCTTTGTGAAATAGTTTGTCCTTGTTATGGCATTTCTTAAAGACTTTCTTTTGTTTTTTTGACTCTTAGCGAGCTAGTCATTTGAATTCATTTTTGGTGTCGTGTGAAATCAACATAAAATATTGAGGTAACGCTAGGGAATGTGTGATTGACATTCGTGGTGGATCGCAACATTTTGAATTGATGAATTTATATGTAATGCTCTGATCGTTTAACCGACTAATTGACATTGTTTTGTAATTACGACAAAACATTCACCGTTGGTAATGGGTTTTCCACTTTCCTTTCTGTATATTGTGCGTCTGTGTTTTTTTATATCCCCTGAGTACAATCTATTTCTTACGTTTAGGGAGATACTCTGATCATATTTTCGTACGAGTTTCTCCTCCAGAAGTGAACAATCAAGAGAAAAAAAGTCGCCCTTCATCCTAGCCAAAAGCCTGAGAAAGTCTCTTCTTCTTTTTTGAACTCAACATGCTGATCCCTGTGTCCATTTCTATCACAAGAGTCAGGTGAACTAAAACGAAATTGTCGACTCGACACTCAAAAACAGAAAGAATAGAAAACAGCCGTTATCCATCTTCAAGTCCAGGGCATTGGATTGCATGGCAATTATTTCTTCCTCCGGCTTTTGCCAAGAACTTAAACATATAGCATGTTAAAAAAATGGGCGTGATAATGACCAGATTCAACTCTTATTAACAGAAAATCAGGCTGCCAATGGTGTTCATACTTCAGAATTGAACAACATAGTAAGCAATATCCACTGATCAATAGTAACTCCATTATTCAGGGGGATTACAAATTTTTCTTGGAATAGCTCTAACAAGAAGAAACGTTGGGTACAAATCACTTCCAGTTTCGTCCATATTTTTCATTTCCCTGTTTGCAAGCATCCTTATGAATTGATCAATACAAGAATGGAATGACAGCTTTCCTGCTCTTGGGATACTCCTCCCCAAACTTATCCAGATACCACCTGTGGTTTGCATGAGCCCGAGGCACCAAGTTGGCGCACGTGTAGAGGAAGAACCCGAAGCCAGCCCAAGACCATGTCATCACAGCCCATCCCAGCCACTCCACAATCTCTCCGAAATAATTGGGACAGCTCACAAACTCAAACAACCCTCCTCTTGGCACTCTATACCCTTTCCCTTCCCTCTTTAACCCCACCAACACCATGTCCGACCACACGTTCATATACATCCCACTCACAAATATCACCAACCCCACCAAGAATCTCCCCCAAAACCACCACCCACCAGCAGCACCATCACTCTTGTAATTAGACACCCACCTGGCTTGCACGTAAGCATTCAAGAGATTGAACCCAAATGCCATGAAGGCCACAGTGACCGGAAAACGATTCGCAGCATTTGGTTGAGTACTTCTCTGACCACTGCTTGATCTGATGCGCAGCGGATATATGATTGTTCGGTGGAAGTAGTGAAAGAGGAAAGGGGAGATGAGAATGAGGGATCTGGGGTTGGAGGAGTTTCTGCCAAACGGGAAAATCAAGAGCGTGAGCCAAAGAGTGGGGCTTTCCATGAGGAACCAAGCAAGGGCTGGGGAGATGGTGGGGCCCCACCCCGAGCGGTGGTGCTTGCCATAAGGGGCTTGGATGTAACGTAGGGAGATGAAGGTGGGCGGTCCAATGAGGTAGAGAGCGAGCAGGCAGTTGTGGAAGAGTTTCTCATCTGAGATGGTGAACATCTTTGAGTTTTGAATGTCTTTTGCTGGTTGATAATGCAGCAATCGAGGGAAGAGTTTGGGAGTTTAATGTACGAATCTGAAATGGACTCTCAAGCAAGCAATAAAATAGGAGCTGACAAATCGAGGTAGTATTGGCTGGAGCAGATACTTTCCGTTCTGGTGCCTAGCTAGTTCCCATATAGTAGCTGCCAGATAAGGTTATATTGATGTCATTGGCATTTAGGATAAGGAAGAAAAATAATTGGCAGATTATATCTTCGAATCCTACGATTGACATGTGGTAGGTAGAATAGTCAACCTTGTGATGGAAAATTAGACAAGAGAGTTGGTCAATGTCCCACTGAGCGTACCTGCTATGATGAGAAAAAATCAACAGAGAAAAAGAAGGCCCAAGATTTCCTTTTTCTTCCATCGTGTAAAAAGCATACAAGAAAAGCCAGCTAAACAGAATAAAAACACCAACGATTTCAGAAAATAGGATTGGATCCACTGTGATCAGAGCATAATTGCAAGCAGATAATGCCTAATGCAGAAGTAGAAATTTGAATGCATTTTTCTTTAATGATAAAAGAACTTAAAATACAGAAAAGCGCATTTGGTGAAAATGGAATCGTCAAGCAAAAAAGTAGCAGCAAACTAATTCATCTCGTTGATGAAACAGAGGCGGTGTCCATATGCTATCATCAGATGCTGATGTCCATGTTTGAGAGGCATGTTCGGCTAAATTGTATAGAGTTCGTGCCATAAACTAAGAACCAAGTCGACTCAGGACACCAAACGACCTTCACTCTCTCACCACTCCCAGGAAAATGGTACCTACTGCAACTACCCCTCCATCCAAAAGCATCAGTCGTGCTTGAACCACTAGAGCAAGCCCAAAAAGAACTCGTTTTGTTTTCACAGAGACATTTCAACAAGCAGGTAAGATAGACAGAAACTCAAACGACAGCCAGCACTCAAGTACAAGCACTGAAACTCGAAGAGCAGCAAGCAATGGTACCACGGGTCAGGCGACTGGATTCGGAGGAAGCGACGACAGGGATCGATGCAGGGCAACCGGGACGAAGAACCCAACGTGGGGTTTCATTCGGATCTGCATCATCAGCGTGCCTCCCTTCAGATTTCTCACTCCATGAATCTGCGAGGGAGCAGCGACGGGGGTGCTCTTTCAATGGGTACTGGCGAGGAAGCTATAATTCCTGAAATTCAGCTCGGAAAAATACAAAAAATCGAGTCTTTTTAGATCCAAGTCAATGGAGGATGCCCTTTTCTTCTTCCCCTTAATAGTTCAGAGAAGAGAACCCCCTTTCGCTCTCCGAAATCTCGGAGAGAGATAAAGTCTGGTCGAAGGAAAGTTTTCAATTGAATTAATTTAATTCTAAATATTTTCATATTATTTTTAGTCAATAAGCTCTAACATGATAATTTTAGATAATATGTTTTTTTTTTTCCTTTTCCTTTCTTTTATATCTTCTTCCTCTATGGATTTTCCTCGCGGCGAGGCTCATTGGCCACTAGGTGAGGGTGCGAAGCCCTTGCCGACCATCAGCGATAATCGCTATATTTTAGCAGTGAAAGATGAAATCTTGGATTTTACTCAAGTCTTGGTGTGCCAGGAATGCAAATTCATCACCCGGGAGCTGCCAGGAATGCAAATTCACGCGGTTTCCTTTGTTCCAGAAGTTCATGTTGGATTGAGACACTTCGAAAATCCTCATGCTGGATCAAGGATTGCTAGTTCGAGGAGCGTTATGGGTGCAAAACAGGGTGCTGTTTCGGCTCAACGCAGCAGAACTGTAAGGTTGTTAATTCCAATGGGGTCGATTGGACCGAGTAAACTCACCAATCGATTTCTGTATCGGTGTTTAGCTTGAATGCAATCTCCGCATTTCCAGCTACTTGCTGGAGCATATACGAACAGCAAGTGTCTGACGACTGCAGCAAAAGATTGGTCAAATAGCACACTCCGAGAGCAGCATTGGTTAAAAATTTTCCTAGAATAAATGGTCATTTCAAGTTCAATCTTCCATGTATTGTGTCCCTATCCTCACTAGATGCCCATAGGAACAGTTCACCGAAGAAAATAAATGCAATAAATTTAGCACAATAGAAGCAATCTTCCCTGTTTCAATAAATCTTTCAAAAAAATTATGGTACAGAATGCAGGAAGTACAAAAAATGTCAAACTTCCCCCCCATTGATCTCCACTGCTCCGACCGGCAGCTTCCGAACCCGTGCCCTTTCCTCGTGAAAATCCCTTCTCGATGCAATCCTATATAAACATCAGGTGTTTGTCCAAAACGTGCGCCTTCAGTACAGTTTGTTGAACCCCTGGGATGGGGATTGCTCGCCCAATCTCGGGAGGAAACCCTCTCTCTCGAGCGATACCTGAAGGCTCGCCGTGACCTTCACCAAGGATGTCCACACCAGAGGCGCGCAGCAGAATGCGTAGCCGAACACGGCAAGCGCCCTCATAACACCATCCCGATACCAAGGAAACGCCATGACCAAGAGGGCCCCGATGATCCCGAACCATGGGACCAGGATCGTTAGAGTGGGAAGCAAAAAGGCATTGATCGTGATGGATAAGAGAGAGAAAGACCCAAGACAATAGAGGCTCCAACCCAGCAAGGGATGAATCGTGTGAGGGATGAGGAAGAATGGGACAGTGTACGCTGCGAGGATGGACCAGATGGCTACCAATTTAAGGGCTGTCTGGATTAAGGAGGTGTTCTTGTCGGTCCGCCTGTAGCACAGCTTGGAGAAGTTTGGCCGTGCCAAACACGTCATTGCAATCATAGCTAGGTAAAACACAGTTTGGATCAGTGCGAAAGGCATTTCCGCGCTGTACCTGCACATAGAACAATGAGTGGATAAGCTTCTGCAAAATTGCGATATCGAAGTAATAATGTGTGGATTTTAGACAGATTGGTTCAACGTGCCACATGAAAAGAGAATGAGTTTAGTTACTGCTCTCTTGTCATTCCAAATTTCAGGAAAAAGGCAGCAATATCATGTTGAAATCAACAGGATAACATGGATCAGAAATTTAGGACTGTCATCTTGATTTCTTTCGCCGGTTTGTATTGACATTCACAGAAGGGCAATAGATCATCGAAAGGAAATTCCTTATCCTCCCAATCTTACCCAAGAGTATTGCGCCGCTGCTCGTGCCAAGATATTCCTAAAGGAAGGACAGGCCATGACCACCAGTACCATGGCTTCAACCACGGTGCACCTGGGAAAGTGATCACACTGTTTGGACCACAGGGGATGTTCCACCGAAGTCTAAGATCTGAACACCAAAGGCGACAAACAATTAAGGCCAATCAAATAATGTTTTCCACGGGCTGTGCTGAAAGAGTATTTTCCAGTAACTTACAGTAGTAGGAAGCATCCATTTGGTAACCCAAAGCAAGCCTATATTTTCCATCGAGCTTGGTGCCATTTGCAGGTGGATGAAACAAGGGCTGATCAAGCAAATCAGGGAAGTAGCCACCGATAAAACCCTGATCTGCACCGTCTGGATTTGCTTTACCAACTTCCAACTGATAAAGCATGTCCTTGAACACCCCAGCTGACGGCTGCAGATACACATTCATAAAGACAATCAGAAAAATGTCACATGCAGAATTTTGCAAGGTAAAAATGAGAAGAAAAAGTTCATAATGGATATTGCCATAAGTAGGTAATCATTTCCCTAACTTTTTTCTCGTATATTCCAACAGCTACATGAATTTCTAGATTTAATAAAGGGCAAGAGAGAAATTCTACCTGCAACACGAAGAGGCCAGTGTGGAAGATGCAAGGATTGATGAACACAGCACAGAACTGGCCACATTGGAACAATTCGTCAGTCTTTTGAAGGAAGAGGTTGTCCACGTCAAGCATGACGACCCTCTCATAGTCTACCAAGTTCCACGCATAGAGCTTGTTCAGGGACAACTTAAATCTGCGATTGAAATGAGGCTGATCCTTGTATGGATTATTGAGGTTATTCACGCTTACCACCTTTGCACCATCTTCCTCTTCCCTACATTATAGAAACAGATACAATCACTTCTAATTCAGTGGTCTTGAATCCTAAACGCGAAACTGCAAGAAAACACAAGGCCAAAATGGAAGGGAAGGGAGCATTGCAAGGCTCAACACAAGCTTCGCCTCATTACTCAGAACATATGAAGTTCAACACTTGCCATGCACTTATATTAGCCACTATTCTATGCAGTGCCGGTACAATCCCATGTAAATTTTGGTGCAACCAAGATGAACCTTGACATGTCCATCTCCATTCACGGGAGAGGACGCCACATGCACCCCTCCTATTTCCCCAGAAATTGCCATGCAGCATCAGATGTTTGGCAGATCACTTCTATTTAATGCGGTTACGATGAATAAGTAATTGCTTCGCATCTGTTCAATCATCTTATTAAAATAAGAGCCTCAAGCAGCACTTGTATCCATAAGTTGATTTCTGCTGCAAGTTTTCTCAGAACCCATACAGAATGTTTTGCGCATTTGACCGTGCGTTCAGATCTTAGATAAATTTAGATGTTTGAATGCAATTAACTACCTTAATTTACACAAATGATGGCTTTCGCCATCTTTTGATATCAAAGAAATCATAGTTGACTTCAACAAAGCCCGAAGCATGCACAAGCAGGAATTATTCCCCAGATTCCACCTTCATTAGCTCTTCAAACAGCTTGTACTTCCCGTTATTCTCCCATTATATTCCTTGAATAACAAGCTTCCACCACTCAAAAAGCAGAAGCCATGGCCTAAAACTGAGATTTCGGAGATCCTGAAGTAGGGTCTATTAAAATCCTCAAAAGTCAACAAAAGGAGAAACGGACGTCCTCCAATGCAACACTCAAATACCATAATATAATGTTATCGACCGACCCCGAATGATTCACGGAGCACTAACGTTCAAGCTTGAAAGTCAACAGGGTTGCCCAAGAACACCCTACTCCACATGGACACTTCTCAAGACCAATCAAATCAACAAACATTATTAGCTGTTTGCTGGCAAAATTCACGTCAGAAATCTGAACTAGTCTCCTTATATGCCCATATGGGCGCGTGTGGGTAGGGCTAGTGCTTGCTTGCTTGCTTGCATGTGCTCTGTCAAGACATTGACCTCCTCGCGAATTGCGGGAGGCCGGCGTGGATTGATGGTGGAAAGTCACTAACGGTAGTTGCCCGCCCTCGAGCGAAGATAATGGAGAACCAACCACGTGCTCCCTACGAACGACCTCGTCATATTTCAACTTCCACACGAGCAAGCGATTGACCTGATCTTAAACCATGGACGGAGCTCGAGCCTAAGCAACTACCCACTTCACGAACCCAAGCTCTCATCTCTCCCCTCCGCAAACAAACAAAGACATCAAACATAGGACGTGCCTACCTCAAGAGATGTGATGATACTGTCAAAGGATGGAGCTTTGTCATTCGCTTAAAATAAAGGTTTGATCTTTTTGGAGTTATTACCACCTTCGTCGGTCTAGTCGCCCATTTTTCAGCTTACGTCTGAACTAGGACAAAATGGGTCTTATCCTACGTGTCCCTCTCCCTCCGCTAAAACCTATCGTTTCTTTTCTTTATCACAACATATGAACGCGTCATTTGCTGGCCAAAGATAAAAAAACAAGACCAAGAACAAGATCAACTGGCAAGAAACAACAGAGACTGAACAACAAAAACAACTTTTCGAGCCAGCGTTTCCGCGATGCTATTCATGCGGGAACAAACCCAGTGTCCGATTATCCCAAATCGACCACAAAATTACAAACCCGTCTTAAATCACGAAGGGCTGGTCAATTTATTTTTCTCCTTTCAAAATTCGAATCTTGAAAACGCGATATTTATCGCGAGTCCCGAGGACAGGGAGCCCACCGGCAAGAACGACGGATGGGAAAAAAAGTTCACCGATGGTCTGTCTCCACATGTTTTTTCTTCCCCCTAACGCGAATTTCCGGCACGAAAAATATGTCCGGCCAACCCGACAGGCCTCGTGGGATGAAGCCACCTGTGACATCTAACGGACCCCGCGGATTCACGTAAAGTAACAAAGCGACAGTAAAACCGCCCCACTGCTAAAGAAACAAAAAGATGTAAAAAAAAAAGCGGTTTTTCTTCACTGAAAACGCAGAGCATATCCTCAAACTCCACGAAAGAATCGCCAGAAGGGCACCCGACCGATCACCCAGATCTGCCACCGCGGGATCCCCGACCGGCCGGACACGATTCAAGGCGGCCGCCAATCCGGCGGCCGGGAAGGTGCCGGGGTCCACGCTTACGGTGCGCTCGGAGGCAGGGGATCATCGCCAGAGGGGTCCCAGTTGGTCCACTCGGGCTCACGTTGGCACCAACGGGAATGCAGTCGAAAAGGAAAGAACATTGCGAAGAATATCAAAAGATAAGAAGAAGAAAAAGAAAAAGCCAACGCACTTTCAATGGAAATACCCAGCTTTTCTTTTGGTTTCAAGATGATATCTTTGTTCATTAGCTCGATTCAGTGAACCGAATGCCGACTGGGTGAAGTTGGGGGTGTTTCAGACCGGAGATAAATCGATCGCTTTTAGTTCTTTTAGTTTTTTTTTCCTGATTCTTGCAGAGTCGCCACATGAACTCGAAGAAAAGAAAAAGGCAGAGTAATTATTGCTGCTGAAGAAAGTAAGGTAGGGCAGGACTTACAGAGCTCGGACCCAGCGGGCGGGCACGTCGATGGAGGCAATGACGACGAGATCGGCTTCGACCTCGAGCCGCGCGAGCGATCTGACGAGGACCCGCGTCGCCACGTAGAACTCGTAGTCCCTCGGCGTCCCCATGTACATCATCGTCGCGTAGGCGTTCCGCCGGCGGCTCGCGGCCCCGCCGCCGCGCCCCGCCGTCGCCGCGGTCTGTGCCGTCACCGCGGCCGCCGCCAACAGCAATAACAGCAGGAGCCCGTCACCAACACCGTTCCTCCGCGGCCTCGCTTCCCGACCCATCATCAATCGACCGTTATCTCTCCCTGTTTCCGAAAGCTGCCTTATCCCCGCCTCGCGCTCACACGAAGACGAGCGAAGCCAGCGGAACACGCGCCGCCGAGGCGCCTGGGAGCGCGTGCGGAGCGGGAGCGGAAGGACGAGATGTATCTTCTCCACCTCTCGCCAGCTCTCGGCGGCTCCTCCCGTCCCCTGTTTCAAGCTTCCAAAGGGAGAATGGGAAAACGCTCGAGAGAGAGAGAGGCAGAGAGAAACAGAGGTTTTCCGAGGTGGGAACAGAGCTGGGGGCTCGAAGCAGGGGAGGGGAGCAGGGGCCAAGCACTTAAAAAGGGGGAGAGCGCACGCACGAAAAAAAGGAAGGGCCTTTCTTTATCTCCGAGCTTCTCCTTCGGAGTTTATAAATAAAATCTAGGAAGGAAAGAAAGAAAGGGGGGAGAGAGTGCAATTTGGCCCCCGCTTAAAGTTGCCTCCTTTCCCCCAGAAAAAAAAAAAAAAGAAGAAGAAAAAGTTGCCTCCTTTTCCTCTCCTTAATTTTGCCGTTGTCTCGGTCCGCGGGTTCCATCCATCATCCAACAATAATAACAATAATAACAATAAATAAAAAACAACGAAAACAACTAAAACGAAAAAAGAAGAGGGAAAAAAAACGGAAACATTGAAGAGGAGGGGGCAACCGGGGGGAGAAGACCAATCGCGCGCCGCGGGATTTAACGTAAAAAAACAGGGCGAGGCGAGCCCTGGGAAGTTCGGGGAAGTTGGTACGAAGAAAAACTGTTTTCCTGGAAATATGTAAAAAAAATTAAAAAAATTTTGGGTTTTTTGAAAATTTATTTATCCTTTCGTGGGTTTTCGTGACTAGTCGGAATTGAATATCGGATCGAAACCGGGGCGGGGGTCGTTTTCGAAATCGCGATTTAAACACGCTAAAAATGGTGAGCGATGCGGCGGCGAAGGCGAAGGTGGTACTCCTCGGGTCGCAGGGGACGGTACAGCTTTTGCGACTTTCGCAAGTACTTTGCTTGGACACCATCGAGCGGACGGGCGGGCAAGTGGGCAAGCAGGGGATTCGCGCGTGGGGCCCACCCGGGGTGCGAGGGGCGGCATATAATAATTAGGTGGCGATGCGCTTTGCTATTTTTTATTTTATTTTAATTTCTGGGGGAAGAAGGAAGGAGGAAAAACTTTAATTTTAATTAATTTAATCGGTTTTTGAAGGAGGAAAAACCAAGGCGTGCCACGTGGGTTCCTTGTTTGAAGTGGGATCGACCTTGGATGCTGTCCCCTCTCTCTCTCTCTCTCTCTCTCTCTCTCTCTCTCTCCCTTCCTCCTTTACAATGAGAGTTGTTGACTGGTTAGTGGGCTTGTGTTTTCTTTCTTTCATTCAGAGGGCAAAAAAAATATGCATATATCGTTTGATATAAATGGATGTCTTGAAATTTTTGCCTTTTTTGGGTTTCAGAAAAGCCTCCTGAGAAATTCGCCATTTGTGATTTTAATTAGACCATAATCTTGAAAGTAAAATAGAAAAATAATGGGCCGGCTCGAAACGGGTCACCTTGTTTATGCTTTACTCAGATATTGCTTTATTAAGTAAAGACGTAATAAGTCATATTTCTCACATCATTTTGTGATGTCAAGAGTTCCATTTATAATTTCTAGTTGCCATGTCACCTAACATGCTTTATGGGAGAAAGACATCTTGGCTACTAAAATCTTGATAAAATTATGGCTAACCGTTTATGGCTTAGAATAGCTATGACTTAAAATGAATATTTCAATATATATATAAGGCCCTGATAACATCCATATAGGTAATAAGCATCGGACATCCATGCTCATTGTTTTATATATTTATTGCCATGATATTATTAGAGACACGCTATAGAGATTTTATGGGTCTAGACTTGGGAAACTTCATATGACTTTGATTGTCGATAATGTTTATAGTTGTATAACCATAGATAGTGGAGATACCAGAAATAAAATCCGCAAGCAAAAATCATCCAAAACGCACTGTTACAAAAACATCTCTTCAACATTTCAACCTCAATTTTACCATAAAAATTATGATATCTATAGGAAACATTTTATGATATCTATAAAAAAAAAAAAACAAATAATGTTTTCTTTAATCGGCAACTGCAATAATCTAAATATATTTCCTCAAATCATAGTTTTAATTTCCCAATATAATAATATTTTCCAACTTTCCATACACATAAGTGCGTACCATTTGTTGCTAGTCTCGTTTATTATGAAGAAGTTTGTCACAACAAAATGTTTTAGGAGAATTTTTGCTTGGTATGGCTTAAAAAATTAGGCGAGTAAATAAAGTCCCCGATGCTCTTTGCTAATGTTTCCAGATCTCATCCTCTACCGGGCATTGGTTTGATTAGCTATATTCACATTTTATATGATGACAAAGAAAAGCATTAAGAGGTATGTTCAATTAAAATCCCTAAATTGTGTATATATGTAAAATAAAAATGACATTCGAAAGATTAAGCAAAATTCGTCCGGTGTTAAACATACGAATGATTAATTATTGGAGAAATTATGTACACATGTTTACGTGGATTTCAAGATTTGGTAGTTAAGTAATTTGCGAAAAATAAAAACTTTTCAAGGTTAGCTTGTCTTCACACGTTGTGACCTCAATTTAGAAGTCCAAATCTACCTCCATTTTGACTTGAAGGTGTCGCCACTTGCCCCCAAAATATCTTTGAAAATTCTAACCTTTTCCCCGACACTTTTATCTAGAAGAATAGTTGCTGTGAAAATAAATAAAAAAAGCAGGGAAAAGACGCAATGTTCTCTATCTTTTTATCGAGGTAAGGAGGAAAAAATCAACTCCTCTCAACTCGAATCTTTCGTCAACCGTATCATCTTAAAGCCGGTGATCATAAAGGTGAGCTCCACTCGAGAAACAAGAACATTTGGCATTCGCGCAGCTTCCGAAAATTTAGTTGTGTCCATTCGATGCAAGGCAATAGTTTCTCACCCTCGACAACAATTTCCTCATGTTTCAAAAATCTACTTAGATCCCTAATTTTCTCCCGAAATTCCGGTGATTTGGCATAGAGAGAGGAATGCATTCGACTTTTCCTAATTCCCAATCTCATGTTTGTCACATGTATGTTTCGATAACGTTAGCAAATTGAGATTTTTTATGATATGAAAATCAATTTAGGATGAACATGACACGGGTAAAGTATGTTCAGATTTATCTAATGAAATTATCCCTGATATCAATTCTTCATTTTTTTTTTGTCGTATTTGCTGTGATCATCAGGATGAGCTCAATAGATATCTCCGACGAGCATTACCCAGAAATTGTCATATGGAAAAGTATGTGATTTTGATAGGTCATACTAAAAGGCAGTTGGCATGCTACCTCTCACGCATCTTGTAGGACCCATATGAAACGAGACAAAAAATAATCATAAAGGCTACGTCACGAGTAGAGCAAATATTCTTAATGAATATGAAATATATTTCGGATTTCTTATTAATCGAGCTTTCGATAGATTTTGAATTTGGGCTGAAAACTATAGGTGCCTGTGAAGTTCTTAATTTGAGAACTTTTATGGACCTTACAACTATTCCTTTTAATTCCGCCACTATTTCCATAAAAGAAATCTGAAAAAAAGGGAAATAAATTTGCTTGTAATTTTCACAACAAAGACGTAACATGTTGCACCCAAGGGCAAGGCAATCGCGATGTTCTTAGGTTTTAAATAAAGATACTACTCTTCATATTCGCATCTTTCCAAAAATAGAAATATATGCCGCGATAAACAATATTTCAAAAAAATTTCTTTTACGCACACACTTTGCTAGATAAAAAAAATTTCCAAAATTATTTGATTTTCGATAACGATGTTTCATTGTAAAGTAACCAAGAAATAAAATCTGATAAATATTAGTGCATTTTCACATGTTGCGATGTTGATTAAGAAGTCCAAATGTACATCCATTTTTTACAAGAAGGTTTACCACTGCGCTAAACATCTTGGAAATTCAAAATGCTCAGACATTTATCACGAAAAATGCCCTTTTCACCCTAAAATAGTTTTTTGGTAAAGGGGAAAAATAATTTAGACAAAATTAGTATTTTTGGCCAAGGCAAGCGAAGATTAATTCGACTTTCTTTGACTTGAATATTTCTTCAGCGAGATCGTCTTAAGCCCGAGAAAAATAGCGATCAGTCCACTGATTTTGAAATCCAAAAACCAGAAACTTTTTTTTTCTTTTTTGGCATCCGTGTAGCTTCCAAAATGTCAAATTGGGTCCATTGGTTGCCGAGAAATTCGAAACCGGGTGCTCCGAATTAGTTTGTGCTTAATGGGTTAGATAAACGTTCTGTATATTTGCAAATATCACACCGCTTAACGCTTATTATGCGCCTACGGAAGCGGAAATTGAGAAATACATAGAGAATTACATGAACAGTCGATGGTGACGTATTCGAGAGGGATGAATAGGATTGGAACTCGTTTATATCAAAAGTTTAAATCAATAGAAGACGAACCAATAATGTGCATGAATATATGAACCGTCGACGGTGACGTATTCGAGAGAGAGTTAGGTAGGATTAGAACTCGTTCATATCAAAAGTTTAGATTGACAAAAGACGAACCGATAATGTACATGATGTTTGTTGTTTAATGATATGGATTGTGGTCAATTGAGCATGACACGGACATTATCACATGCGCCGGCGATATTCTTTTACTTTAAGTTAGATTGTACTCTTCATATTCGCATCTTTTCAAAACTAAATTATGTTATAAAATCCGGTATTCATCTAATATTTAAGGGATGCGGGATATTGCATCATCAATTTATGGGCGTGATGGCGTGTAAAAAAGCGTGCATTTTGCATGCCACCTTTCGCTGGCCATGAAGCGTAGTATATTGGAGTGGCATTTCTCATGCTGCAAATCTACGGAAATTGTCAATCGCAATCCTCAATCTCGTGGCCGCATAGACAAAAGATGAAGTCGCACTACTCGTCCGCACGGTAGATAACCGGCTCAATGATAGGTGGATTAGGTTTGAATGAAATCGGCTGCCACGTTTTTTCTTGAAAATAACGACGAAATTTTAAAATACTTAGATAAATTCTCGATGCCACCTCTTTATGTTATTTTCTGGGTGTCAAAAAAGGGCACGAGCTGAATCGAACCGAACTAAAAATTTTAGATCTTTCTAGACATGTTTCCTTTTGATTTGGGTAATAGGTAAACTAGCGGACTTTGGGTGATTCGATTTCAAAACTCGCACTAAACCAAAACACATCACTGAACTTGGTTCAAAACCAAGACAATAGGAGTAAATAAAGTTTACTCAACACCAAAAATATCCGTGACACACAGATTGGGAAACTGGGTTATGGGATTCAAGTCTTTTGATCGGTCATAAAAAGAAAAAAAAAAAAACACGTGCCCTTCGTGTTAAGAGTTGATTAAGTGGTTGTCCTTAATTTACTCGAGATTAACATGTCTTGAATAAAAAAAAAAAAAAATAGATGAAAAATTACAAATTATTATGAGATTCATTCTTTCAAGAATTTGTAACTCATGACATGTCATTATTTTAACAGTAACCCAAAAGACTGTTATACTAGTAAAGCTCTTTCATGTTGAACTAGACTATTGATGTCCTTAGTTAATAATACCTCTCCTTGTCTGTATAATTTTCTATTATATTTACGTAGATGAAATATTTTAAAAACTTGCTCAAATTCAACGTTCCATCCGCATTTAATTGCAGGATCGAGCCAAGCTTTACACGTTCAACGAGGACGTCATTGACGTAACAGCCTCTCCCAACTGGTCCGGCGAAATTTCCTTTGAAGATGTCCAGACTAGCGCCACGATGGGCACTTTCCTGTGGGAAATGGCCAGTAACCTTTTCGTCGTTCGGGATGGTTCGCCCTCGTACATACCCAATAATCCAAAGAGCGTCCATCCGACCCTACCCCTTTTCTTTTCACTTCATTAATTTTGTCATCATTTTTAGCAGATCCTTAAAAAGCTCAAGATACCTCTAGACAGGCGGGAGATCCACCTTGAGGTAAAAGACCCGCTTGATTGTGGCCTGTATTTCCTGCCAATCTGGGAAGAAAAAATATCGGATTGGCTGCAGGGGGGTCAAGTGCCTTGGGGAGTCCAAGCAGCCCGCCACCTCTCCTTAGGACGTGGACAGGCATTGGTAGACCTAGCTAGAGAGGCTAGACCTCTTCTGGGTCTTGGTAGAGCCTACCAAAGAGCGTCCGTCGGCCCTACCCCTTTTCTTTTCACTTCATTAATTTTGTCATCATTAAGGCGTCCGCGGCAATCTACAGTTTTTTTTTTTTTCAATTGAATGCCACGGTCCCGTCATCTCATTCGCGTCGAATTAAAATTGTAGATGATGGAAGTCTCATCTTTCCAGGGTGTACGATCGCACGAACATGCACCGAGTTTGGTGATTCGAATGTGGCCTTTAAAAAGGAAAAAGACCGACGTATTCTTTAACTTAAACTCTTTCAGGTTGTATTCAATAGTAGTCTTATAATTCCCTCTCTGTCTAGGCTGCCCTACCAATCCGGACACCACACAGCGGACTCATCACCGACGATGACGAAACGCCATCTCATCTTCGATAGCGTATGTGTTTTAGATGATGGATCTGGGGGGGGAGGGTTTCTGCTTGACGGCCAGCATGTGATTGATTCCTTTTCAGGAGAGCTCAGCTTCCTTCTCCTTCCTTCTGACTTGCGACCCCGTTCTCAGCGCACGCTTCTGATGATAATGACAGCTTGGTGAGGACTTACGGGTCGTAGTACTCCGGCATTAGTTCATCTTCCACACGACAGCACAAGAAAATTAGTAGAGCGTCGACATGATTCGTCTTTGATTTTTCACTCCTTACTTTACACGATACACCCCATCCAACCACGGGTATTTTCTACTCTCTCCTCGATGGACCTCCCCTAAGGAATTGGTCATTAGTGGACCATTAAGAAATATATCCTGAACGTTCATTGAAAAATCTTTTGAGCGTGCATCGTGTGTCATTTTGTATAAGATCTCCAACGACGTGCATGCACCTGAGTACGATTGAGTATGACGACTTAAGGGACCGCATGAAAAGCCCTGTGCCACGCTCGCCTGGCCTCCGCACGCATGCCCCCTTGTGACAATTGTCCTTTTGATGATCGGAGTAAATGGTTACATGTTATGATCACAACAATCTTCCACTATTGTGTGAAGCATTTGACGATGGCAAAACAATTGAATGCGTGTTGTAATTTGATTCAAATCCCCTAGTTTAGAGAAAAAGCCGAAAAGGGTAGATAGACTCACTTTTTTTCAAATGTCACGGGTGATATAATATGATTACAATAATCCAATCGCTTTTGAAGAAAGTTATAAATCCTCGGGGATGAGCATTACAAGGAGATTTTCCCCTGTTCTTACCATAGCTAAGGGAAAATATGGTGAACTTGATAAGAAAGGAATGATTCTATGGTTTATGCCTCGTGGCTTTTACTTGTTTCTTGTTCTTTTCTTTTTTAAATTGATTGTTGGGTTTAGGAGTGGAAGGTGACCAAGAAAGTTGCCCAAGTGGCTTGTTTTCCGTACTTGTCAATCATTTCTTCTTGGAATAGGAAAATCCAACCATTAAATCATGCTTTGGGCCTCCAACTTGGCTCATTATGCTCAATCAAGGAAGCAGGGTATCAAAGAGAGAATCAACGAATCGAACGGTATCAAATTACGGAATCTTTCGAATTGTGATTGAATCAAACATAATTTACGATAATATTAATTTTTTTTAGAGTGTTTAGACTTGTAATTTATATTAGATGTCACGATCAATTATTGTTAAATGTGAATTAGTATGAGAGCAACAGTTCTTATAATTTTATGTCACTAACTTTAGGATGGATTGATTATTATCAAAACTAGATCACAAACTTATCATTTTAGATGATGTGACGCCATCTATCGAAGTCCTCGCGTCTCTCTATGTTGTATCTTTTTGTATGTGATTGATTGCATCTCGCTAGAATAATAAGCCACTTCACACTAATGATTTTATCTAGACTTTACTAGCTAAAATTTAAAGAAAGTCTTGGGGGAGTTCTCAAATTTCTGAGATATGTCATCAACAATCCTTGAATTTTAATTATTTCGATTTGATTGGATCCTTGAATTTTTCTTGAAATTATTCATTCTATCCATCACTCACGCTATCGACACATCAATGATGACAAGTAGAATTAACTTAATAATAGTTGTGTATCTCTCTGTAGTCATTGCAAAATATATATTACTTTCGCTATTGGGCTCGATTCATTGCTCTCGCTATCAACACATCAACAATAACAATAAGAATTAACTTAATAATTATTATATATCTCTCTTTAGTCATTGCAAAATATATGTTACTTTCACTATCGGGCAACCACAATAATTAAAAGATATTTCTTTAGAACTCGATTCATATAAATCCTTTTCTGTTATGATAACATTTTCCATACTTTGTATACACTTAATTGTGTACCACGCTGGTCTTGTTTGGTATATTCAAAATCCCTCTACTTACTTGTGAAAAGATCCAAATATTTCAAAATTTGAAATCCTTTCAAGACGATGGTTGTTGGATAGGTTATACTCAAATTTTAGTACAGAGGTAACATAAAATCATTAACTTAGGCATTTGGCAGCGGATTCAATCCTTGAAAAGTAAGTAATTAAAGAAATCTTGTGAGGGAAAAAATGACAACATCTCTTAAAAGAGAAAAGGTTCTCTTTGCTTTACAGAGTATTGACTCTAGGTCTACTCTACAATACATGGTCAGGTAATTTCGAAAAAATAAAACTCAAACTTTATTTTCCACATGCTACGATTTTGAGAAAAATTGTTTAAAAAGTTCTAAACTTATTATACGGAAGTTAATTCAATTATAAATTTTTCAATTATGCCAATTTAGTCCTAAACCTTTTGACTATTTGCCAATTCAGTCTTAAACTTTTTTATTGTGCCAATTTAATCATAAATCTTTTAATGATTTGTCAATTTAGCCTTAAACATTTTGACAATTTACCAGTATAATCATTCCAGCCGAATATCTAAATAATAGATTTAGAATTAAATTAACATAATTGAAATTTTGATGGCCAAACTGGCAAATTGTTAAAAGATATACGACTAAATTGACACAATTAAAAGATTTGTTATCTGGTACCTATATAAGAAGTTTAGAACTTTTTGGACAACTATTTTGCAACGTTGATTTAGAAGTTCGAATCTACCTCAATCATGACTGAGTTTTGCAACTACCCCAAACATCACCACAATTCTAGACCTTTTCCAAATGCTCCCCGGTTTATCAAGGAAGAAGCTACATTCTCAAGGAAAAAACAAGACATAGAATTCGACTTCTTTCGTTCTTTCCTGGCGACGCGGTGGAGGATGAACTCGACTTCTTTCGTTCCTTTCTGGCGACGCGGGGGAGGTTGAACTCAACTCTCTTTCGACTTCCTTTCTTCCTTTCTTCAGCCCCATCGTCTTTGAAACCGGACAAAACAGCGATCGGGTCAACGATTTTTGAAGTCCGAAGGCAGAAACCTTCGGCGTCCGCGTAGTTTCCAATAAGTTCAATCGAGTCCATTTCACGACGAGGACGTAGCATCTGCCGCCCATGTGCCCCGATGATGTTCTTTGGTTTTGAGCTAGATACTACTCTTCATATTCGATTCTCTCCAAAAGACCAAAAAAAAAAAAAAAGGTGCAACTAAATATAATAATAATTTTGACCAGCGGAGCATTTTCTATCTAAGGATGACAACAGGGCCTTTATGATCGAAAGATTCAGGTATCTTATTTTCAGTGACAATGTTCAATCAAATAGTGATCCGAAGGATGGAATGCGACGATCTCGCAAAAAGGGTGCATTGCATTCCGCCCTTCTGAATATGCTAACCATGAAGCTATGCATTGCATGGCGTTTCTCATGCTGCAAATTCGTCTTAAATTACTTAACTAAGTTTGGCTAATCGTGCCAAAATGGGTTGACTCAACTGGTAAGATTCAAACTCTCCGCATGCCATGCCCATATTCAAATCTCACTATTATGAGTTTTGCTAAGTTCAATAGCAGCCCCTCACGTCGTAAAATATTATGGAACTATCATAGGACATCAATAATTTACAATCAAAATATACCTAAAGAACTACAATTCGTCTTAAATTACTTAATAAGTTTGGCTAATCGTGCCAAAGTGGGTTGATTCAACTGGTAAGATTTGAACTCTCTGCATGCCATGCCCATATACAAATCTCACTATTATGAGTTTTGCTAAGTTCAATAGCAGCCGTCCACATCGTAAAATATTATGGAATTGCCATAGGATATCAATAATTTCTTATCAAAATATACCGGAAGAACTACATAGACAAATCGTCTAAAAATTTAAGATAAACTTGGCTAAATGAAAAAAAAATAGAGAATCGAATGAATTGTCCTACAATGAATTTATGACCTTTTGGATAATTTCTCCATTCAGGATAATCATGCCTCTCCGTTCGTACTGCCTGTTTGATCTAAGTTTCAGTCCTCATTTTTGGGCCATAAAGCCCTAGGACCGAGTCCAACTTATGTTCAAAGAGGGTGTCATGTCTATCTCTGACGCAACCCGCCACTTTCAAATGATGTGAATTCACCCGCGGACGATCTACAGGGACAATGCCAAGGTCGGCTTGGCATGACGTATGAATGGACCTATACCTACCTCTCCGTGTGGCCATTTTCCTACGAAAGATGGCCATACCTTCTTGTCGCACCCTATGATTCATCACCCTCGTATACACAACAATCAAACAACCGTTCGTCCGACCCTGGGGCTCTCTCTTCTTTTTTCTCCTTTTGATTTATGAATCTTCGAGGTTGTTACCGAGGCGTCTGGTGTCGAGTCAAATCAAGATTCAATCATGGGAAGTATCTTTTAAGGGTGGATAATCATGAGAGCCTATACTAGGCACGATGGTTCGGATACAGACTTTAAAGAAAAAAGACAAACGTATTTTTTATTTACTAAACTCTTTTGGGTTTCGTTCAATAATGGCCTTTTCTTTTTCTTTTTTTTCTTTTTGTCTATGGTTGACATGTTGCTAACCCTAGGCGGAGGACACGTCATCGATGACAACGAAACGCCATCTTATCTTCGATAACTTACATGTTTTGAATGATGACTTGGGGGAGGGTCCCTTGTCGACGGTCAGCAATCAGCATGGCTTCGGTTCTCTTCAGTGGAGTTAATCTTCCTTCTCCTTCCTTCTGACGTACAGGCAAATGACGACTTGGAGAGTACTTTCGGGTCGTGCTCAGCGTTAACTCATCTCCCACACGCCAGTGCAGGAAAATCATTAGCCGTTCCGAAAACGAAATGAAAGATCAACGGAAGTGATCGTCTCATTCATCTTTAGTTCTTTACTTTCCCATGCTTCACTCGAAATTCGACCCTGATTTTCCGCCCCCATTCAGCCGTGGGTATTTCTACGCTCTCCTTAAAGAGCAATCACACGTCATTTTGTAGAAGAGCTCTAACAAAATGCTTTTGAGTATGATTAGGTACGATGGTAGATCAGTCCTTCGAAAAACCATTAGAAAGGTTCTATGCTTCGCCCACCAGCACTTATAACAATTGCCATTGGATGATCATAGTAAATGAATTTCATACGACGGGTGATGATTATTTTTGATGTTTTTTGGAAGCATTTAACAATTGAAAACAATTAAAGGATAATGTTGTTTTAAGCAAACCCTAACTCAAAACCACCAACACTATCTCGAGATTTGATATGAATCCAGGTTGAATCTAACCAACCATTTGTCTGATGCAACGGATAATGCGCATCATGACTATCGTCGAATCGTTTTCGAAAGAGTTCTAAATCCTTGGGACGAGTATCGCAAGGAAAAACAGTGAATTTAATGGGAAAGGAATGATTCTATGGTTTATGCCTCTTGGCTGCTGTTCTCCTCTTTCAAAATGTTGATGGGGCTTAGGAGTGGTAAGCGACCGAGAAGATGCAATCGGCTTATTTCTCGTGCTTATCGTTCATTTCTCTAGGAATCGGATAATCCCAAGCTAAAAAAAAAAAAAAAAAAAATCATGCCTTCAGCTTCCAACTTAGCTTATTACGCTCAATCATGGACGCAAGGCATCAAAGAGAGAATCAATCGGATTGAACGGTATCAAATTACGGCAGCGCTTAGATTGCGATTGATGGTGACAAATGTCGTGCAATAGAATTGAGAGCAATCATTTTAATAGGCTCACCCTAAGAATCTCTTACAGCAAGCAACCTCGCACTATTAAAAAAATCTACTTATTTACGATATAATATATATATTAGACATTGTGATGGACAAGCGGTGCACTAGAACAAGAGCAATAATAATTCACTAATTTTGTTTCATTAGCTTTAAGATGGATTGATTATCATCAAAACTAGATAATACTAGACTAATCATTTTGGATTTTGCAACGTCATCTATCAAGTCCTTGCATAATTAATCATGCGTTTCTTATGTTTTGGGTCAATTGCATCTTGAAAGCATAAGCGACCTAAGTGCTAATGATTCTATCCAAAGTATAGTGGTTAAAAAATTCAAAGGACGTTCTTAAACTTTTGACCGATATTCTGAATAATCCTGAAATATTAACCGTAGTGAGTATTCATTTGATCCATCACTCGAGCTAGGGACGCATCAACAATAACAATCTCTTCTATAAGCATGCCATGCCGTCGAGTAGACCTTAGTTTGATAAAGATGTATTCAGCTCTCCATGATCAACATTAAAGGAAAAGTAAAAACACACATGCATATGATGAGGGTTAACTTTGTCTAACAAAAAAACCGATCATATTGAGTAATTTTGAAAAAAAATTCACAAATCTAATTAAGTCGAAATGATGAGTAATTAAATGTGTTGGTCGAAAATCAAAAGATTATCAATTTCATTACCAATTTCCCAAAATTGATTTTTCCAATCATCAAACCGTCCCAAAAACAAGCTACACGAGCGCGAGACATTTGACTATTCCCTCCCTTGCCTGTTTTTGCGCAACCCCACCCGGCGAAAGCTAAGGGTGCAGCGGGGTAGGCCGTATACGTACAAATTCATTACGACAAACACCTTTAAAAAAAATAGCACGACAAAAAAGTCAGACATCGCTAGGATCGAGTAAAGGACGCGTAGAATCAATAAATAAAGAAAGACATTAGTCAATAAAAAGAAAAACCCAGAAAATATCTGCAAGCAAGAAGTATTTTTATGTCAACTTGAGATGGATATGGGAGAGCTGTTACGTGATTATTTAAAGGTTTTATTTTGGGGGTTCCTTGGGAGCAGAGATGTGCACTACCTGGTATTCAATACTTTTAATAATTTGGGTACAAAAATATGGTTGAGCTGATCCAATCTCACTATGATTTTTTTTATTATTATTATCATCATTGTCATTATTATTTGAATGTAGACTTCTAAAAAAAGAAGGGGGCAACACATGGAGTCAAGCCTGGAATTATAAATTCTACTGATTAATTAACTTGTTAATCGATTAAGTAATCGATTCAAATTCTGACAAGTTGGTGATGGGATTGGGGTCAAGCAAAGCCCCCTCCACCAGATGGAGTCTCTTGGCGTCGCGGATGAATTGACTCGGATGTGAATTGGACCGGCGCGACATATGAGAAGACAACCTTTTGGTGTTGACGTCTTCCTTAGTGCACCTGGACAAGGATGTCTTTGGAGACAACATCAATTAGAGGCATCAGCTAGCTAAGGTCTAATTTTTAGGTGATCTCGAGAGATTCCTGAAATAATCCGACCACTATAGGACCTCAATGCGATTAGCCTCCGATGGAATCGTGCGAACTCTGAAACGGTCACCGTTCTCGCTTACTCAAGTGTACTCGAATCCGTCCCATGTCAGTGTGATTTTCTATTGATGAGATTTGACCGTGGATTTTGCTTCCTCTTGGAAGGGAGGGTGAATTTTTTCATTTTGGAGTGATTATTGGATTTGTAAATTGGGTTTTGGCGAGGATCATGTAGGGTTTTGCGAGCGAATATCGCATCTCGACGTGTGCAAACATTTGGGTCTATTCACCTTCTCTATATCGTTCTTGATTTATTGAATTATAGCCACCGCATTATCTATGGAAGAATAAAGAGTGATTAATATTTTTGCCCCCTAGTTCTTTTGTAATTAAGCATGTGTTTAGAGCTTGGTTATACACCTGTGGTAACCAGCACATGAATATCCAATCAGAGGAGAGAACAAACGTGAAGGCACGGCCAACATGCGGATCTTCTCTAGGTAAGTTCTTCCTAAGGATAGTGACATTTACCGCATCAAAGAGCAGTCTTCTTAATAGCCATGTAAATCCAGGCGCAATTGCGAGGTGATCTCTTTACGGTATCATCTCGCATCAGCACCAATAGTAGCACTCGTAGTAAACCGAGCGGCGCGATTTGAAACTAAGACGGGAGCTCATGTTCAAACCCATCAAGATAGACGGTTTAGACTTACGGTCACTAAAAATTTCAAACGAACGAGTCATGACCAATTGAGGATATATGAATTGCTCCAATGTGGAGGCTTCGCCTAACCTCGCCTCACGCATGCATCTCGACAAATTCAAGTAATATCCGGGTCCAGTCGAGGTTGGGTCTCTACTCAATTTGGCGCTCGATCTTGGTTCTGCAATGTCCTACATATACAGAACTTGGACAATATTGAACCCGATCGATTGGGCTCGTTCCTCCTTTACGACCCGATTAAAGAGGCACCCAATAGTCTCCTACACAGTCCTAGGCCTAGTAATCAATTTGATCCCATCACTGTATCAAAGCTCAATTCATGTTTGCCTTAGGCGAGATAACCATCGCACTGTTATCATAGCCCAATGCTTGAAATTCAATCTAATCAGTCGGACCCTAAAAATCAGTGCTGGGCTTTGGATCTTTATACTCTCTGATAAAAGGCCTGGAAATGTTGATTACGAATTGAATTCAAGGCCCAAGAAGGAATGAAATGGAAAGTGTATGCAGCAGTAACGGACACGAACTCAAAACTGGACTTGGATCTGAAAAAGACATGAGAGTTTGGACGATGAGGTCGGCAGATGATCGCGACTCACGCGACTTGTGGCACAAGCCCGCTCGTTTGTGCAAGTCGACACTCCCTTCCTTTGTCTCTGCCAAGTTGTTCATATGACTTCTGCTGACGACTGGTGATGTTCCTTGACGTCTGATAGGTTATTTGGTTTTGCTGCTGAAAGAGAAATCGAGATTCGAAAGATAGCGTCGAATTGCGAATTCAGGGCTCGGCTCATAGAGATCGAATCACGCGAACGTAAGAATCGATTGCTTAGTAAGTCGGTGTAGTTTAGTGCAATTTTCAGTAATTATGAAGATGTGGCTGTTGACAAAAGGCACAGGGTTTTCTCATCAAGCAATCACACCCGTCGCATCGGTAAGTACGAAAAACCATGTGGAGTTGGATTCACGTTTCGAGCTAAGGATGCAAATCGATTTGGCCTTTCGCATCTTAATTTTCTAACTCAATACACAGGAGTCGGGGTGCTGTGTCCGACAGCATTAAAACACACTATAATTAAAAGTTTTCGAACTTAATTGCACATTTTTGTAGTGAAATATCCAGGCGATCGGTCGATTGAAATGTCGCGACATGCAGACACGCAAGTCAATCAGAATCACTTGTCCACAAACGTGACCCCAGAAAAATCGTCTGTCTCTAGCATTGCTCAATTCACAGTGGAGTACACGGAATGTGGAGCTCAAAGAGCAAGCATTGAGAGAGTGTGGAAGCTATCCTCATCGACCATCATCGCCCTCGATCGGCTCCAGCTGATCAATCTCTGGCGGACCAGCCGCAGAGCTCTCTCCCATCTCGTGTTGGCCGCGTGATCTCGGTCTCCTCCGCCGCCGCCGTGGAGCGCAATCCGTCTCAGCTGGAACAAGAAGAGCCTCGAGCCGTACACGGCGTCGGAGTAGCCGCGCAGGACGTGCTCGCCGCTCAAGGAGAGCCTGAGCAGGAAGGGCCAAACCAAGAACGAGACCACGGCGGGGCTCGAGCTCCGGGAGGCCAGGACGAGGTGGTTGAGCTTCGCCAGGGCGATCATGGGAATCCCCATGCTCTCGAAATCTGAAGTTTCTTGGAGGAGGAGGAGGAGGAGGAGGAGGAGGAGAGGGATGGTGGAGAGGTCCCTTGTTCGTTAAATCAGCCACGGTCCGACTCGCTAGGCATTGTGGATCCATGTGCACCGTTAAATCCGATGGGTCCCTTCAAATTGTATACGGAAGTCGGTCGCCTTACGCTTCCCCACGCGAGCATCGGTCGCATGCACCCGGCTCATCTATGAAATCTCTTCATTTGATGATTCGCGTAGATTCAATATTCGGCGAGAATAGAGTACATTTTGAAGAGAACATAGGGAAAAAAAATCTGTTTTCAATGCGCATTTGGATTGAAATATGATCGACTCTGTAAGGCAAAGGTGATAATTGCTCAACAGTAAGTTGTGGTCCATCCTCGTCCTTGGCAATAATTATTTCGGTCCGAGGGAATCGCAATCTCGAATGAGACCCACATCGGATGCAGAGTATGATTTTGGGACAAAGTTTGGTTGATGCGTTTGTTTCGCGAAAAATCTAATTTTTAAAAAGAATATTTTCCTTACTTCAATCATTATATATCGGTCACGAGGATAAGTCGATGAAAAATATTTCTTATTATTAACAACAATTTGTACATAAACATTTTTGTTGATAATGGAAATATAATCCGTTTACCATTTTTTTAAGAGATATAGATAATGAAAATTAAGATTTTTTTTCTCGATTCATTATTTGACTATGACAAAGATACGATATTAAGTTAAAAGACAACTTTTCATTTTATTATTAAAACAGTTGAAATGGTCCTATAAATAGTTTGCGAGCCGATTTTATAAAATCTATGTACTATAGTGCAAGTTAGTCCAAGGCACTACAATTTCTTTGTAATGTCACCTCTTTTATTGGTTGAGTAATACCCGGAATACAAAGTAAGTTCATACCAAGAGGTCTAGGGATATAAAACCACAAAGTATATACAAAGAAAGCTTATCTGAATTTAACCAATTTTTTTATGCTGATGACTTATGTTATTTTGACATGACTCAACCTTAGAATGCAAAAACAAACAAAAATGGCATTTTGCCATATCAATCTGAACCGATGTTTTATGCCCAATCATTCCTCCTATCTGTCAGACCAAATCTACTGGAAAGAAAAATGTCCTCATGCCAAATGGCCAACGCGGTCGCGGTGATTCGATCGAGTTCTCTATGTTTGCCTACACTTATCAGCTGCATTTTCTAATTAAGTACAAAAAATCATCGAATTATTATACACGATTCTATGTTCAATCTTTGAATACTCGAAAAGATCACAAGCATTCCAAGACTCTTATATGCCTATCAATCATGAGGAGCTTCAATACAGAGCCGTCATGGACTCAAGAACTTTCACGAATGAAAGGTCTATTTTCCCAAGGGAGAGATGATATTTCCAGGCAACGCGAGTCCAATCATGGAAAAAGCGAAGAAAAAGAGGTGCCAGGAATCCAACTCGCAGCATTAACCTTGTCTCCTCCATGAAACTTTCGAGACTCTTAAGATGGGAAAAGAAAAAAGATGCCTTCTAGGGGTTATCGCCGTACGGCGCAAAGATGAATGGTCAGCACCAGACTGGAGGACACGGTGGGACACCACTCGGGAAATTTCCGGGAAGTTTCGTGGCCATGGCCATGATTTTCCCACAGCGAAAAGAGAGAACAAGTGCCACCCACCCATCCACCCATCCATCCATCCATCCATCCATCATCGATGTTGAATCGAGCACGTGAATCGTGCAATCATGAGCAACCGCTTCAGGTTTCCTCAAAGAGCCAGGATGAGAAAGAGCGCAAGCACTAGCAACAGACGGGGGGCCCCCCTTCGTGACACGCCTTTTGGCAGAGGAAAAGAGATGCGGGCAAAAGAGAGGTGGGAGGGTCTTCGGAGTTCATCGTGTGAAGTCATGGAACATGTGCGCTAATGCGATGTCAGGCCGATCGAGTGTTGTATTATGTCGTGTAGCGAGTGATGGTTAATCTCGGTGTCCCGAAGGCTGAAACGAGAACACGAGAACGTTAGGGACCATATTAGTTTGTCGATATGGCAAGCTGTAGAAGCATCGTGTCTCAGTTTTGAGTCACGGGATGAACTAATCAACAGAGCCGGGGATTAAAAAAAAAGAGAGCAAGGTCCACCCTTCGAGAAATCACAGGAACGGGAGCCCAATTATTACAGTTCGGCCGAAAGGGGACCATAGATAGCGGGAAGTTGAAGAAAATTCATGCCGGTGGCCCATGTGCTGCTGAAAGTTCTCACGGCTAAAGACGAAGATGTCAGGAGGGGACATGCTCGATTACAAGCTCGCCGTTAGACGGGTCGAACGACGTTTGGACGATCAAACAAGAAGTTTCGCCAGTATTGGTTGATCCCTGGAACCCGGCTGCCACAGGCGTGGATAGAAGCTTCACCCCTTGCTTCCAATGCCTCCGGTCTGAAAAAGAAACGTTCTCTTAGAAACCACCTCTGAACTTGCTTTTTGTCTTTTGCGTTTCGTACCGTCTTAGTTACCGAAGTCTCTACGTCAGTTTCAATGCTTTTGAGGGGCCTAAGTTGTAGGCGATAAGATGTATGATGGGTAAATCACAAATGATACAGGTTCGAGCAAACATACTGACATGACAACAATCGATACCTGGGCCAGTGGAAACCACAATGGAGTTTTCAGCATCCATCACCCAATCAATCCACAGCACCATTCCATGACAAATTCCTCTCTCACTAAACTTGACCTGCAGGGAAAAAAATATCTCAGGTAATGGACCCCTAGTACTGAAAATGAACTCATTTAAGAGGAATGTCCACAAAGGTGTTGCCGCTTGTCGGCATCTACACCTAAGTTATGGCTTTAATGGCTAGACAGCTTTCATGTGACAATCACTAGCTTCCAAGTACCACAATACGCAGAGTCTACCCACCAAAAGTTTGCGTTCTCATTGTTTCAAACCAATAGTCAAGCTTTATTCAAGTTTTACGTTTAAAGAATCAGGACCTTCTAAAAATCGGTTTCTGAATTGAATTAACCCATACTTAAGACAATGTTTGTCATTGCTACAGAGGTGATAAAAAATTATATTATTCTTCTGAAGCTAAGAACTCTATTGGCTTTTACTTGCGTCTTACTTGGTGCATGAGCTAGTCAGATAGGTCATGGCCGCAGGGTTCATCTACATAGGTCGGCTTTTTGTCATGGAAAAAATACGATTTTACTTTTTAATATGTAAAGTGGTTGTTGACACGTCAAGCAACATGGGTGGTTGAGGCGCAAGTCAAAAACGCAAATTCACGGGTATGGAATGAAGAAAAACTAGTTCAGTACGCAAGCAAACACCACCACCGTGAGTTCAGTTTGAGCAAAATGATTGTCCTACAGAACACAAACCTTGGCTTTTCCTTGACATGGACTTATAGGTCTTGAGAAATCAAATTCCATTACAGTGACTATCTGGCTGAGTTCCTGAATCAGAGTGGATTAATGACAGCAATTAATAGACATTAGACTTTGAGCAAAGCATCCTTCTTCCCTAGCTAAAAAACACCCATACTAGTTTACCTTAACCTCCCCACACTGCCAGACGTAAAAGGGAAGACAAGGACCTCCATCAGCTGCATCACCACATGCTCCTAAAGTAGGATTTACCACCGAATGATCAAAACCTTCGATCTTATCCAAAGAGCGACGGCTGTTCCATAAGTCCTGCATAATATGTCAGAAGGATCACCGACAGTTGATATACAAGCCTGTCTAAAGACTCTAGCTATGTTTGGGAGAGAGGGAGGGGAAGAAAAAGAGATGAAAACGCCCAAATTTTTAAATTTTCACTCCTCACTTCTCACAAATATTCTAAAATTTCAAAACTTTCAGCCCCAATATTCATTCCTCCCATTTTCTCTCATTTCTCAAACAAAACATAAATGAAGAAACACAAAAAGGAAATGTTCAAATATAAGCCACTTTTTCTTTTCTTTTTCTTTTGGGTCATAAAACATAAGCCACTTACCGGGAGAGACATAGCACAAACTTTCAACAGTCCTTTACAAGGCATTATAGAGGCGTCTTTGGAAAGTAGAGAGTCAAGTGCAGTCCGTTCATTCCTGAAAACCATTCAGAACTTAGAAGCAAAGGCAGCTTGGAGATACACATACATTCTCTTCGTAACATAGTGCTTTATAATCTTGGAACATCAGACTAAGGGCAACAATGCTCGTAGTTGGGGGTTTCTAATGGTGGAAGAAAATGGTTTGCGCTTGAACGGTACAGAACACTTATCAAGACGACAGATATTACGAAATGCTCACCAGAGGAATTCTTAGTATAATGAACCTGAAGCAGATATTACAAATATGACAGCTTCTCGCCAAAGGAGGAGCTGGGACAGATTGAAGGGCAAGGGAGAAAACAAAAAGGTCCATTGGTTGACCTGATTGACAAGAAAGCCGAATGCAAGTCTTGCTTGGGAAGCATTCTTAAAAGTTTTTCACCTTAAAAATTTCCAGAAAAGGGTAGAGAATCATAATTAAAGCTCTCTTTGTGTAACACTAAGGCGAATCCATGGTCATCTGATACTCAATTCAAATGGCTTGGGACATTACATGAGCAGTATAAAACCAGTGTATCCCTAGTGACAGAGGGAGCAGTCGAAAATTTGTGTATACTGTTAATATAGAGAAAACAAATTCTGTGTAACTTCCATAATTTCTGGATTATCTGCGGAGAGGAAGAAGCATGGCTCTTGAAAATGTGATATCATGCCTTTGGAAGGCGAATGGGCTTAACATCTAAATAATTCAAGCACAGGATAGTTCATATTGATATAGAGAAGAAGATTCTACTTACACAATGTGATATGACAACTTACCAGAACCGAAGGTTCTGCCAAGGAAGAATGCCATCACTTCCATAATAAAATGGCTCCGCAATCAGCAGGTCCACCTGCAAACCATGTTAACCAAAAACACAAACTATTGTAGTTCAAGGCCAGCACCTAAAGGGAATTTGACCAGGTAGAACATAAACGAACGTAAATTGTCAACCAAAGGACAAAGGAAACCATTGTTAAGCTTAGTGAGGCAATGCATTCAAGCTACAAATAAACATCACTACAAGTGTCTGGTTTCCCAGAAAAAGAACTCAAAGAAGAAAAAACTACCAAAGTGAGGTGCTGTAGTGCACAGTCCTTTCCATTATGGCAAAGCTGGAATTATCACGTTATAAAGTGGCATAAAATCTGAATAGAGGAAATTACCACTTTATTATGAGTATCGTCCCCAGTCCAGTTTGCCATTTTCTTTCTGACGAATTCTACATGATCCATTGAGAAACCATTAGCATCAGCAACAGCTTTCAAATAATGGATACCCTTATCTTGCAAGCCAGGAAACAAGGCCATTATGTGTGATGCTGTCGAAAAGAGAGCAACCAGAAGCGCAAGAAAGATGCTGTCATCAGCAATAACACATAAAGAAGGAGCTCTTCTCTGCAGCTGCGGGAAATCACGAAAGTTATTACATAAACCAAGATTCTTGTCATCGTTAAAACAATTACATATGTCAAGAACAAATCTAATTAAATACCAAAGACATGTAAGGGCAGAGAGAGTGTTCGGGAACAGAATAGTCTACATAACATATAGCAAAGAGGGAGTAAGTCAACTTATAAGAATGTGGACTTCATAAGAGTGACTGGGGAAAGGTCGGGGTTTTTCCCCTCCTGCAACCAACTTCTGCCTCTAGCTTCTACCTTTTTATCCAACACATGTGGCATAAGTAATTAGCAGAAGCCAGAAGCAAGAGTTGCTCTCTGCCCACTCCTTCTCCAAACCTTAGGCTTGCACTTTTTCCAGAGTGAAAATGAATGTACAGCGACTTTGAGACTATAATTCCATACATTACATGTATAAGTTTCACAACTAGAACCAAGAAACCCATAACAAAAAGTGTGTAAGTCACCCCAAACAAAGCCTAAAGCAAAATTAATGATTTCTCTAAGCCCGGAAAGGAAGCCCTGATCAAACAAAATACAAAAGAGCTCGCAGCAGAAAACGTACAACAGTTTTTATGGCATTTAGCACAGAAAGTCGCCACTCAGCATCTCCATAAATTGCAATTCTTTCTGGGGATAGGGTGAGACAAAAATCTCCACCCTTAATGTGATGATCCCCTCCTGTGGATTTTGGCTGATGAGGTTCAAGTTGATAGGAAATGCTAGTATCACCATGAGCTGCACGTAAAGAAATTTCTTCATCTTTGGCTAATGGCACCCCCTTCCCTGGAGTGAACCAAACACACTGTTTCCAATGGTCACACCAATTCCCAGCACCTAGCAAAGCATTTGAACCAGTTTTATTAGTTCAGTGAGGACAAGGAAGAGAATTTAAATGATAAGTCAGCCAATATTCTTTGTCAATTTCTTCACAGGATAGCCCACATCACTCTCTTGATGTAACATATTTTCCAAATTAATTATCTTTGCTCCTTAGAAGTGGTAAGACCATCCACTGGAATCAATGGAAATTAACCTACCAGCAGGAGACCAAAATTCCGACCCACTCAAATTACCTGACAAAGTAATCCATTTCGGAGCAGTCGAATAATGTATAGACCCTTCGTCATTGAGCTGAAGCATCCACCTTGCATAAGCACCAAGAACAAAACACTGATGTTACAGCAATGGCCAGAGAAACATTATGAACCACAAGAAAAATTATCACAATATTTGTAGTTACCAGGAAATCACAGCATTTACTTGACCACTACCGGTTGCTTTTACACGAACTGCAGTTTCACCGTGACTCTCTGGCCGTTTTCCAAAGTTGAATTCAAAAATTCTGAAGGGTTCTGACAACTGGATGAATTTAGTGTTGAGTAGAAGCAAAATGACTTCATTTTCCAGAGGAAATGCAGGAAAGGATCAAGTTGCATCACCACTTACCAGTTTTATTTCTCGTCTTATTGCATCACAGTGCATAGGGTGTTGTTGAAGTTTAACACTGATTATCCTCTCCAACCCAGCAGGAACTAGATGAATGCCATCCAATATTTCTGCCTCATTATTATACAGATCATGCAGCTTCCACAAATATGTACTTTCAACTAGCTGTTGATTGAAGACCCAAGAAGAAAATTATGATTACCAGTCTGACAAATTTCCCTAAATCCAAGTTTTAATAGCATAACAACAGCAAAAAAGTGCAACATTGAAACCCACAATAGGCGACAGAAGATAAACAGCAAATTTGATCTGCATCATCTAATCTCTAGGGACCATGTGTTGGACAGATTGTTCAGGGCAATTCTCTCCCACTAATGCTCTTACTGTCACATGAATTAGCCAGAATACAAACAAAGTAGTTGGCTCGTATAGTTTTCAATTATGAGTCACCATTACTGTAGCGACACAATCACTCATCTAAGATTTATTGAATAACCATTGGTTGAACTGGCACATGTCCTTTACCTTAAGGATTAAGAACGGATAAGGAAATCCCTACAAAATGCTAAATATTCTATCAAATTAAAGTCTTCAAAGTATAATGAAACATGATATAAAGACAGACCAAGCACCTGGCCATACATGATTGTTCAGGGTGAACCATGACTAATGCTCTTACTGTCACATGAATTAGCCAGCATACAAACAAACAACTTGTCTAGTTTAGTTTTCACTTCCGAGTCACCATCGCTGTAGTGACATAATCACTCATCTGACAATTTATCGAATAAGCACTAATTGAAGTGGCACACGTCCTAATCTTGAGGATTCAGAATGGGCAGGGAAATCCCTTCGAAATGCTAAATATTCTATCAAATCATAGTCTATAAAGTATGATGAAACATAATATAAAGACAGATGAAGCACCTGGCCATACACGATTGCCTTGTATGGAACTGTTACTGGATTTTCCACCAAAAGCATGTCATGCGCATGCTGTAAGGTTGGTATTAACCCTTCACCCAGTAACTCTGAGTCAAGTATCTCACTAACCTGCATTTACAAAACAATCACCCTTGATGAAAGGAAGAAACTCCAACATAGATGCATTTGATTGAAATGGCAAAGTCACAAGGAACTTTGACAATTAATGAGGGAGAACACCAAACTTGAAGTTGAATGTGCTCCAGCATTTAGAGTAGTGTATGTTTCTCACATTCTTAAATACACGCTCTGACATACATTTTATTTTCCCAACCTCCAATATTTAACTTCGGTACAGGGCAAGGACAAACTTCACAAGTAAAATAGTTCACTGAAGCAAGTACAAGATGGACGTTGTAAAACTCACCAGAACATCGGCACGTGATTCAATGTCTACCCCAACTCTGACTTCATCAGAACGCTTGTTGAGGACAGTTATACTCCTTGCCATATCATTAGCACGCAAAACCTTGCGCATCAATTTCACCATGGGAAGGTAAGACTCGCAAGCTGTTACTGATCCATTATTACTACGGCATGTTGGCGAATCCCCCAAACCCATCGCCCGAGCAGCCATCATTGATAACAAGCCAGTTCCAGCACTAGATACCATGCCAAGCAAGTTTAGGAAAACATAAATACCTGGCCTCATCCACCAGAAGAAAAGTAAATTACTCACGATCCCCACAAGGTCCAATGCATCTTCTTAAGAAAATTTGAAATGTGCGGGAGGCGTAGAAAGGTTTAGTCCCCTCTTTTGAGTAAGAGAATGTAATTTTCTCAGGCAAGTTATACCATCTCTCTCTCTCTCTCTCTCTCTCTCTCACACACACACACACACACAAAACACCTAGGGAGATCCACTATGTTTCTGTTTAGCCCAAAAAGAGAGATTCTTTATTTTTCCCCTATGAGCCAGACACGAACTAATTCTCATGCATGGTTTTCACCATCTCCTTTTTGTCAACTCAACAACAAACCAAACTTCCTTTCATTGATCTATCGTCCATCCCAATCCAATGGCTCTCACAAACACACCACGGAAATGCCACTGTCTATAGAAAATGTCCCCTCGATCTGCAATTAATGAGAAAGGGATTCCTTCTGTGCTGTCAAGCTGATTCATGCATTTGTAATTTTCTAGCCAAGTGGAGCCAGTGGAGCGAACTCAAACTCCGTTATTTCATTTCTAAGATCAAAACGAGTCATGGAGCAATGAGACGATCCAAGCAACAATACGAAGTCGAATAACAGAGCAACATGAGCAAAAGAACACCTCTCAACTCCAAAGACACGAATTAGACATCTTCACATCAATTGATAAAAAACTCAGCTTGGACATTCCACCGACGGAAAGTTAACTACTCTGGCTAAGCCAAACTCAACGGAGCAACAGAGCTCATCGTTACGCGAGATTACCCAATGTCGAGCACGCGGCAAGGCCTGGCGACGGCCTTGTCGATGGCTTCGCGGAACGCCCTGTTCCGGCGCGAGTCGTTGAGCATGTCCAAGTAGGACGTCGTGGCGAGGAGGCCCTGGTGGAGATTCTCGGGAGCCGTCCCGCCGGCGTCTTCCTCGATGACGACCCACTCGGAGTTGCCGGTGAGCGGGTCGAGCTTCAGCTGGAAGACCCGCTGAGCCGAGCCCGAGCTCATGGCTAGAGCGAGCGCGAGTCCTGAGCGAGGGACCGAGCGAGAAGCCGAGAGCAAGCGCGCCGACGAGACCAGCCGGCGATTGGCGGTCAGGAACGCCACCATCGCAGGGACATCGTCGCTGCTGCGGATGCGCCGGCGGCGGTGATTCTGCTGCGCGAGGAGTTCCCGGGGAGGCGAAAATGGCGGAGGGTCTGAATGTCGGGCCGGGCTACTCCGGGCCCGATGTCACTCGAGGAAGTCGCGGGCCCGTCTCGTGGAATTTCGCTTTCCCGCGCACTAGTACATATATAGTCACGAATTGAATCGGTTCGATTTGGTTCGGTTCGATTTGGTTTGATTTTATTCATAACATAAAGCCGTGACTTTGTTGGTAGACTAGATGGAGCCCGCACGAAGTTGAGCTCTATCACGGGGAGCAGCTCGGTGCCGCTTTGAGATTTGCTGGGTTATGGAGAGAGGGATGGCCAAAGGTTGAAGGATGAGATGTGCGAATTAAAATGATCTATGTGAGTCAAAGCATGTGAATAATCCACTATTTTGCCTATATCAAATTATCAATAAGGAAATACTTATTAAAATATGGATGGTGGGAAGGAATTAAAGTTAAGAACATAAAAAATAATTATCGCCAACATGCAAATTGCAAAAGAAATAAATTTGCAGAAGAATGTTGAATTATGTTGATTGATTGGGGCGCATGCAAAAAAATACACATACTTGTGTATTTCGACGGTTACACAACAAATTACTGAATTTAAATCCAATAGTAACTCCCTAATCCCATGTGGGGTTATGTAAATTTCAAATAGATAGACACAATCTCCTATTTAATAGTAAAGTTTATTTTTTATCCTAAGAATATTGGCACAACCACTCGGTAGATTGGTGCTCATGTCGATCCATTATTCTTGTCTTCAATTGACATGTCGATAGGCGTTTGCTCATAAATTGCTCCATCTCAAACACTTAAGACTCGAATTGATCTGCACATTTAAAATTCATGCTGATAGCATATCACTGGTCAACTACGTTACGGGCGCTGATCAAAACCCATGGAACCTGCGGGCTTAGATTGAAGATTGCAAGTGAAGACTGGCCCAATACAAATCCTTACAAATCCGTCCGTATAGCCCATTGTCCCCGTGAGGCCAATCGGCGGGTGGACTGAATTGTTAAAGTCCACCGAAAGAAAGCCCTTCCCTTTGGTTGACTATCTAAGTCCTTACAACTTGGGGTGAGCATGGTTTCAGAAAAAAAAAAAAAAATTTGGAACTTGAGAATTAGACCGATAAGAATATGTAGGTTTCAGATTCCAAGGTATGTAAGGTAAATTCTAAATTCTAAAAAATGAAAAACCTGTTTCAATGAGTAGGTTTTGTGTTTGTAGTTGGAGGAACTTGAAACTCGGAACCTATAATTTGTAATATAGATCTTAGAATAAGTTTTAATGTTTTTGTTTTGTTCATATTTCCATGCGATCTTACGATATTTCATACTATTCGATGATGAGTGTATATTCTGGAAGCACTAATTTGAGCTTCCATTTTATGATCGATAATTTTACTTTATTCATGTTCATTTTATGATTTTGATTAGTAAATTGTAGTAGTAAGTGGTAATTAGTAATAGTATTAATTTACTACAATCGTTCAATTGATAATATAGGTGAAACTCGAGTAGACCTTAGAACTTGTAATAGGGTAGGTCCTAAGTTCCAAAAATTGAGAAACCTATTTCAACAGATAGATTCCGGATTTCATATGAAACCCGTATGGAACTTCTGTATGGAAATGAAATCGCTCATTTTTACTCATAACCCTTTTTATAATTTTTTTTTCCTTTTTCTCTTTTTTGTCTTCTAGGTCACGGGGTACGTACAAGTATAGTTTGGTCATAGATATTTTTAATAATTGAATTTGGGTGGCAAAATGGTGAATCCCAATCCGAAGCATACAAACACGGTCCACATAAATCATTGACTCCCCTTCGACTTCTATTATTGTCTTGTCTCGATCCCCCGGACTACGACTAATTCGGTCGGGGAAGGTTTTTCTCTCGGAAATGCATTAGATGGCGTTTTCTCAATAAAATACACAATGAAGAAAAAGGAAAGGCGAGATTCGAAAGCAATGATGCTACCAAATCTCCGTAATTTAATCAATTACACCGAAAATATAAATTGCCGTAGTTAAAACAATGAAGGACGACGATGAAAGTGGATACCAAGTTACAACGCGTCAAAAAATAAAATTCAAGACGGACTCATGCTAACACAAAATGATGATTATGCATAGTTTCACCTGTGCACGCTCAACTAAGACATCAACTCGCACCTGTCTCTCAACTAATAAGTTGCATAGATCAATCTATTCATAAGGAACCTCATTGCAAATTATTGTGTAGATACTAAAGCGATGTCACATTACCATAGACTTGACTTTGAACCTATTTCCCCACTAATAGGTCGCATAGGTTAAGATAATCCAGCTAAGCATTGGTCCCAACATAGCTGCTTAATTAGCTGTATATATGTGCAGGTACTAGAGCTTAGTTATATTATGTTTTTCTTAGAAAGCAATAAGCAAGACCTTGGTTTAGAAAAAAAGAAAAAGAAAAAAAACTGTACCTTACACAATTAAGTGATCACCTAAAAATAAAACGCGAACAAATTTGGTGGCAAATTAATGTTGTCCGAGCAACATATTAAAGTCTAAAAATCGGTTTGGTGTTCGGTTGACCAGAAAATAGTTCCTTGGACGAAAATGCAAAGACAAAATCCTCCTGCTGGAAAATAGAATGCTATATGAATTATAATACTTAGCATTGACATTTGGTGGAAATGGGTTGGTGGATATACCTTTAAAGAAAAATATATCTTAGCGTTAAGTTGTTGATATGTATATATACGTGTGTGAACATTATTTTTTCTTGTTAATTTTTGTCGTATCTTTTCGTTAAGCACCGGGGAGGGAGAGGGTCTCCATCAACTTTCAATGCATGCAATCATATGTGGCTGGAGGAAACGAATTTCGCAAACTGCTTTTCAATTAATTAATCAATTAATCTCGTCTCGTGATGCTTAAGTTACTGCCGACCTATTAAGATCAGATTGATGTCATGACAACAATCTACATATTTATGAAATGCAGCTTAAAAAGAAGGATAAGGTAGTTTCATCTTGTGATGATTGTAGCAATAATGATTGAAAGGTGAAGATCGGCGATAGAGGACAAAGGTGACAATTGAGTCGCACTACTAGTGAGTAGCTTGGATTCAGTTCGGTGATCAATCGCAGTCATCTCGTCAGATTTCACATGGAGTTCATAAGTGATCTATTCAATTATCTTTTTGAATTCAATTTTCAACTCGATAGGTTTGTGAGCTACTTGAGTCTAATATAGAATTCATTACTTTTTTGAAAATATTTATTAGTGTAATCAAACACGCGTATCCTCAAAGCTACATAATATCCCCACAATATTTCACATTAAAGATCTAGCTCGAGTTTACTTATAAACTGATTTTAATTGAATTGAGTCAAGACATAGTATCTTGATTTTTTACTTGATTCGAGCTTGAGCAGATAATTTAATACTCGATCAAATTAATTTGAACTGAATTTCGAGCATTGACTTCACAAGTTGAGTCAAGTCAGCTTTGGTACTATATCGGCTCGACTTGATTACACCTCCGATGGTGGGAATGTCACAACTCATTTTGAGTTAAGAGGCCTACGGAATGGGGGGCTGGGGGCGGGGGCCGGGAGGCGCAAATTTGTAATCCACTTATACCCTAAAACAAGAAAGATTGCTCACTTAAAATTATGTGAAATTATGCAGAACCCCTCCGGACTTTAGTGATGGTATGCATCTACCCTTAAACTTTTGATTTTCAGAAACCATAATCTTATACATTAATTAGATAGGGTTCCTCTAGATTTAGAGCAGACCGTCATAGCAAACATTCTTTTAATTCTCGGTTTCTTCTCTTCCATTTAATAATTATATGGTGATGGTCGATTACTTAACTTTCAAGGGCCCAATTTTCCAAAGTCACGTCGTGTTCAATGCACCCGCAAAATCGGATTACGTTCGAAAGTCCAAAGCCAAAGATTATTATAAAAGAGCTGTTCATGTTTATCTCGGAACGGATGTGCATAAAAAGTGCTTTCGCTTGCTTGGTGTCTAAATAATAATAATAATAATAATAATAATAATAATGTTTGCAAATTCATTCCCCCATATGAAGCCTAAGAGGCGAGGTTCTAGTTATGGCTGGTTCTGCCTCTGATTCTCTGTGCATGGAATGCAATCTGGGGGAAAAGTCAACTGTCCAGCTGTTTGACCTTCGAGGTTGCGGGGTCGCACTTGGCGATCTTCCCCTGTTTTGACTCGGCGTGCCAGCTCATATTAGCCAAATGGACCGCTCTGCTCCTTCCACGCCTGTATGGCCCCCTACTCTATACAGAAAGCAACCAGAAAATATAAAAACAAGTCCCGAAAACACATCTCACTTCACTCACATTTGCTTTTGCGAAAAATATTTTGGATCGCTTCGAAAAATTATTTAATAAAAAATGCGTTTCTATTAAAACTTACTTTTAAGAAAGAATGTCATTTTCATAAATAGAATCAAAAGAATAATTCTAAGGTGTCGGTAAACTCGATTATGTAGTTAGATGCTTTACTTGTTTTCAAAAATAAATATATATAATTGGTCATTTCATAATATGATCGGTCATTTCATGAAACGTGATGATATTGTCTCATCACGATCAGTCCAATTATTCAATCTGATTAAAAAATTTAAATTAAATCATATTGATTGCGTTGACACTATTAAATGATAAACTGGAATACGAGGAATTTGGAGTTCAAGCAATTGCTTTTGAAAGCCTTGTCTTTCGGATTCGACAATGTTAAGAAAGAAAAAACCCTTTGAATTTTTCTCCATGCAATAGGACTCCCACTTGCAAAAATAAAATAAGAAAATTTTCATCAATGACTAGACCAGCCTCTAGACTATTATTACATCCTTACTGAGGGAGGACCCCGTGATCTTTTAGCTCCTTTTAAACCTAGGACCTGTCGTCTCCTTCTTGCCCATCAATCATATATACCAAAACCATGCGAGTATTAAAAGAATTTCTTGGTTCCTAAGCATCAGCATGCGACTTTTCCTCCGATTTTGGTGTTTTTATATGCTTTTCGATTTTGCATCTTCCCTTCCTCAAATCAACCTTTGCCTACTTCTCAAATCCACCCATCAAAATCACAAATCCCCTCCGTAATCAGAAGCTTCCTCTCCTCCTCCCTTCTCTCTTTTTTTTTTTTCCCTTTCTTTCACTTCACTCCTGTCTCCCTCTCACTCTCTTGCCACTATATATTCATCATCTCTCTCTTCTCGATTCAATTCAAGCCCGAGCCACTCGCGTCATTGAATTTCCAAAGCTCATTCATGGCTTCGTCCCTGCTGCTAGTTGGCTTCATCATCACCTTCCCCTGCCTCGTCTCCGTTTCCCTGTCAGAGACCCTTTTACTCCCCTTAACCCACTCCCTCTCCAGCGCCCACCCGCAATTCAACTCCACCCACCACCTCCTCCGCGCCGCCTCCGCCCGCTCCGCCGCCCGCTTCCGCCTCCGCCACCGCCACCAACGCCACCTCCCCCGGCAGGCCTCCCTCCCTCTCTCCCCGGGCAGCGACTACACCCTCTCCCTCACCCTCCACTCGCAGGCCGTGTCGCTCTACATGGACACGGGCAGTGACCTCGTCTGGGTTCCCTGCTCGCCCTTCACCTGCATCCTCTGCGACGGCAAGCCCAAGCCCGCCCCCGTCGCCCTCAACTCCTCCTCCTCCACCTCCGACGTCACCTGCAAGTCCTCCGCGTGCAGGGCCGTCCACTCTTCTCTCTCCCCCTCCTCCTCCTCCTCCGACCTCTGCGCGATGGCTCGTTGTCCCCTCGAAGACATCGAAATCTCCGACTGCGCCGCCTTCCCCTGCCCGCAGTTCTACTACGCCTACGGCGACGGCAGCCTCGTTGGCCGCCTGAAGAAAGGCATCGTCACCATACCCACCTCGTCGCCGCCTCTCGTCCTCCGCAACTTCACCTTCGGCTGCGCCCACACCGCCCTCGGCCAGCCCCTCGGCGTCGCCGGCTTCGGCCGCGGCCCGCTCTCGCTGCCGGCCCAGCTCGCCGAGTCGTCCCCGCAGCTCGGCGCTCAGTTCTCGTACTGCCTCGTCTCGCACTCGTTCGACGCCGACCGAGTTCGCCGCCCGAGCCCTCTCATCCTCGGACGCTACGACGTGACGGAGAAGAGCTCGGAGGGAAAAGGAGGGAGCGACTTCGCGTACACGCCGATGCTGGACAGCCCGAACAGCCAGTACTTCTACTCCGTCGGGCTGGAGGGGATCTCCGTCGGGAGGAGGTTCATCCCGGCGCCAGAGAATCTACGGAGGATCGACGGGAGGGGCGACGGAGGGGTGGTGGTGGACTCGGGGACGACGTTCACGATGCTGCCGTCGGGGCTGTTCGGCGCGGTGGCGGCCGAGTTCGACCGCCAGCTCGGGCGGGTCAACTCGCGGCGGGCGAGGGCGGTGGAGGACAATACCGGGCTGAGCCCGTGCTACTACGTGGACGGCGCCGGGCCAGGGTGCCCGACGTGGAGTTCCGCTTCGCGGGCGGATCGGGTGTGGCAATGCCCAGGGGGAACTACTTCTACGAGTTCGTGGACGTGGACGTGAACGTGGACGGCGGGCATAAGGGGAGGCGGGTGGGGTGCCTGATGATGATGGACGGCGGGGACGCGGCGGAGATGGGGGTGGGCCCGGGGCGACGCTGGGGAACTACCAGCAGCAGGGGTTTGAGGTGGTTTACGACCTGGAGGGGAGGCGCGTGGGGTTCGCGCGGAGGCAGTGCGCGTCGATGTGGGAGAGCCTCCGGTATGGCTGACGTGTCGCTTCGGGGGGTTGACTTCTTCCGGCTCGAAGATCTTTGACTTCGAGCGAGCGTGTCGTGGGCTCCACGTGTGGTCCATGGAGTATGGTCAAAGGGTCGAAAGAAAATGAGAGAGATGGGGCCATTTTTATTTAGCTTTCGCTTGTGTAAATAAATGGGGAAGCTGTTGGTGGAGGAGATTTGTAAATTTTGCAAATACAGTCGGACGGGGATGATAATTCTTTTCTGTAAGATATGCTATCTATTCATAATCTTATTTTATTCGGACAAAATCCTCAACTTTCACGAGGTAAAGAGAAGCCAAGAGAAAATGGACGAGAAATCCAAAGAAGAGGAGAAGAGAGGAGAAGAGAAGCGAGGTTCCCTCAGCATGCAAGAAAAGAATCATGGTGGAGTCATTTATACATTAGCATGCGTGCATGGTTCACATACACAAAATACACAAACATCACGGGGAACCTCTTTCCTCCTCTCACTCTTCCCCGAAATTCCTTACCGCAAGAAATTCGATTCAGTTTCAAACCCCAAAATCAGCAACGAATCCTTGCAGAACCTGCAGAATTAGGTCTCGGATTGGTGTCAAAGGGTCTGTTTGGGTCTATTTTTCTGTTCTCCTATTCTCCAAATCAGAAAAAAAAAAAATACAAAAATCCGACCGATAATATTACCTTTTCTGCTCTCTGAAATAAAAACTGAGTCGAGAATATATTTGAAACAAAAATAAATAAAAAAAAGAAAAATATATTTTTAGTTTGAAAATAGAAATAATAAAAACAAATAAAAATTATTTCTGAAGATGAAAAATTACCAAACACATTCGAAATAGCTAAGTCTTTTCCTGCACCTGGACCTCCTCTATGGTTTAGGTCTCTGATGAGCTGAGGAATTGACGACACAAGTCATCATGGAAAAACCGCATCGCAATATGATTAACCAGCGATTACTAGATGGTCGCAAAAAAAACCCAGAAACCAACTAAACCTCAAAAGGGAACGAGAAGGGAACTTCCGAGGAAGCACGGAGAAGAAACAGAGAGGACGCAGGTGGAGGATGCGAGGAAGAAGGAGGGGTTAAAATAGGGAACACTTGGGGGAGGAGACTTGGACTTTTGGTCTTTGCCTGAAGTCTCTGCAGCCTTCTCAGTTCCTCTGAGGAGAATGGACAGCTGAAGGTTTCGTGGCCATTCCATGTTGGTGCCAGCTCCGCCGGGTAACTGACAGATGGTCTTCTTCGCACCGAAAGTAGAAGAAAATATTGCACACACTCGTACCTCGTTATCCGAACACTAGCCACTCACTGCCTCTTGTCCTGGCCCGATAAACCGGTGGAGTTCTTTGCTATATCGATCACCCTATCGAATTAAATGAATTGATGTGCCTGTTCAAGTAACTTTTCATTAACGTGTTGGGTAGAGTCTCGTTCTAAAAGTAAAGTGTGTATTTGTGAAAGCTCTTTAAATGTCTCTCTAAACATCTCTTCTTTTTCAGTCTGATAGAATTCTCTAAAAAATGCAGCTTGACTAATTAGAGACGTTACTATCCCAATACCCTTGAATGTCTTTATGCTCTGAACTAAATTTTGGATAGTTTGTTGCTAAAAGGTTGTTCCTGAAAGGTTTAAACGAGAGTTTTGCCCATTGTGGAAAGACATACTTGCAGCAACTTATTTAGTTTTCTTTGGTTCTAAGCATAAGTCCCCTCATTGATATCAAATGGCTTTTTATCTAGAGTAGTATATTTGTAGCGATATAACTATGTTCCAACAATTATCACTCAATTGGCCAACATAATCAAATCTATTGTGATTTTTGTCCTGCGTGGTGCGTTGAAATTACCCTTGATTTTCAATAGAATTGATTGAATCTTGAAAGAATTGGAAATACGAAGAAATCGCTACGAGATCAAAAACTTTCTGTTAACAACACAAATTCGCAATCCAGAGGTACTAAGCTTCCCTTAGCTAATAAAGGGAAAAAGTTTTGTCCTTATGGAGCGCAATCCTCAATGACACCATTTATAGACAAAACATAGCTTGTTGAGACTCCCATCGAAGTGGCAGAGAAGTTAACTCAGTGGGCTTTGATGGTTAGCCCTAATAAGCCACCAGGTTATCCATGAAGTTTCTAAGTTAGAATTGTCAATGGTTGGGTATATCATTGACAATTCAAGTATTGAGAGTCCTAGTAAATCAGGAAAGGCCCAGTATCGTGTTTTTAATGGAAACAAAAAATTAAGAGCAAATGGTGTAGCGCATAAGAAGACAACTCAAATTTTAGAACTGTTTCTTGGTGAATCCAGAGGGGATTACAGGAGGCTTGGCCATTTTCTGGGATGACCGGGTAAATATAACAATTGAGTCACATTCGGAGTCATTTATAAATTTTCATTGTAAAATGCTAGAATTAAGATAGCTCATGAGAATCATCTTTCTACATGTCCCTAACGAGTTGAAAGAAAGAGTATTATTATGGGAGACTATTCATAAAGTAATCATTACAAATCAGTTTTTTTGGCTATGTTTGGGGGATTTTAATGAAGTGTTGTATCATTGGGAGAAAGAGGGTAGAAGGATGATTGAGCATTACTGGCCGATAGCTTTTAGGGACTTTTTGCATGCTTGTTCTTTAATGGATTTGGAAAGCAAGGGTTTCGCATTTACCTGGGCAAACAACAGAGAAGGTGATGCATTTATTAAGGAGAGGCTGGATAGAGCGTTATGTACAATGGAGTGGAGAATAGCATACCTTAATACTGAATGCCAAGCTTTACCAGCGATTGGTTTATATCACAGTCTAGTTGTTTTATCACTTTTCCCTAAGATTGTATGTAGAAGAAGATAATTTATATATGAAGCTTTTTGGTTGGAGGATGAAGAATGTGCGAAAATAGTGAAGATGGCTTGGGCTTCAACCAATCCCAAATAATGAGTATTGTAGATAAATTGAATATAGTGTCTCAAAAGCTGGTTGAATGGAGTAAAAGCAGGTTCTGTAATGCATATAAGAGAATTTCATGGCTAAGGAATGAGCTCCAAGTGCTAATGAATAATCCAAGGTATTCAAATGATATCGAGAAAATCCAAAAGATAAACCAAGAAATGGAGAGTCTATGGCAACAAGAGGAATTGTATTGGGGTATGAGATCAAGAATTAGCTGGCTTAAATAGGGTGATAGAAACACTAAATTTTTCTATGCTACAACTATCCAAAGAAGAACCATAAACATAATCGCCATATTAAAAAAATTGGAAGGTGAGTGGATGAGAGATGAGAAAATTCTTAAGGAAATGATAGGAGAGTATTTCAAAGATCTTTACAAGTCGGAGGGAAACAAAAACTTTTAGCTTATATTTGATTAGTTTCCATGCTTGGTTGATGTAATGATGAATCAAAAATTGATACAACCTATCGCCCTAGAGGAAATCACAGCTGCAACACATCAATTAGGAGCTTCCAAGGCTCCTGGGCCTGATAATTTTAATGGTCTATTCTTCCAACATCATTGGAAGGAATTAAATCAAGATATTTTCAGGGAGGTGCAGCAGTTTTCTGACACGGGATATTTGAACCCTGAGTTGAACAAAACATCAATTACCCTCATTCCCAAAACCCTGAATCCAGAGAAGCTAGAACAATTTCGCCCCATAAGCCTATGCAACTTTATCTACAAGATCATCTTCAAGATACTGACGAACAGGTTGAAACCTTTGCCACCTAATCTAATCGTAGCTGAACAAAGTGCATTCGTGGGAGGTCGACAAATTCAAGCTAATATTTTAATAGTGCAAGAGGTCCTACATAGACTAAGAACACGAGAGTGGAAAAAGAAGTTCCAAGCGGCTTTAAAATTAGATATGCAAAAGACCTATGACCAAATAGAATGAGATTTCCTTCAAGAGTGCTTGTTCAAGATGGGTTTCTATGGAAAGTGGGTGAACTACATAATGCAATGTGTTTCCATGATATCATTCAGCATTAAATTTAATGAGGAGACTATGCCTTTCTTCCAACCAACTAGAGGAATTCATCTAGGTGACCCTCTATCTCCATATCTCTTCATACTAGTGGCCAACGTGCTCTCTTACTTGATGAAGCAAGCAATTCCAGCAAGCACTATTCAAGGAATTAAACTGAATCATAACTACCCTACTCTCTCGCATCTCTTATTTGTGGATGACTCCATCTTTTTCTTAGATGGAACTATAAAGAAATGTCAAAATTTGGCGGCTAGCCTACATCAATACTATTTTGCACCTGATCAGGCTATTAACTTGAACAAATGTAGGATATATTTCAGTAAAGACTGCCTAGAAAGTTTGAGGAGGAATATGGCTTCCAAGTTAAGAGTTCCAGTAATTGAAAAAACCGGAAAATATCTAGGAATTCCTTCGGATTGGGGGGCATCGAAGAAAGAAATGTTTGATTGGATCCTTGCTAGAGTCAATATGAAATTAGAGAGTTGGAAGGAGAATTTATTGTCAAAAGCTGAGAAGGAAATATTGATAAAGGCTGTGGTGTGGGCGATTCTTCAATACGCCATATCCATCTTTAAAATCCCAGTTTCAATTTGCAAAGCAATCGAGAAGAAAATAACCAATTTTTGGTGGAGAACTAGCAATAAAACAGCGGTTTGCACGGGAACAAATGAGAAATTTTAAAGCTTAAGAAGGATGAGGGGGGCCTAGGTTTCAAAGATCTATAGGCTTTTAACAAAACTATGCTAGGGAAACAAGCATGGCGAATTTCTTAGCATCCAAAAACTCTTTGGAGTTAAGTTATGAAGGGTTTATACTTCCCACAAAGGGGATTTTTGGCAAGCTGGAAGAGGATCCTGTTCTTCATGGGGTTGGCAAAGTCTCATAGTGGGAAGAGATGCTACATCTCCTCAAGTCATGTGGGCGGTTGGGAATGGGCAAAAAATCTCTATCAAAAACAATAAATGGTTAAAGAATGGACCTACTGGTGGCCTTGCAACAAGAAATGAGCCACTCAAAGTGGTTGATTTGTTGGACATTGAAGCAGTAAAATGGAATGAATCCTTACTTAAGACTATGTTTGACGAACAGACTGTAACGAAAATCCTTACTATCCCTATCAGGTTACCGATTACAGAGGATAAATTAGTCTAGGCTAACAATAAATTAGGGACATACACAGTTAAAAGTGGATATTTTAGTAACAGAAGTTCAACAAACAGAGCTCTCACAATAATAGCATCATCTCCCTACCAACAAAGTAAAGACAGGGCCACGGCCTATTATGAGAACTTTGAGACTTGGAACGGGATCACAAAAGGAGAACAAAGAAATGCAGATCTTACCCGAAGATGGCAAAAACTGTACCCATGTATCTTGAAGGTAAATGTGAATGCTTCGTTTGTTGGTGCTCACAAAGAACCACCCACAACCACGACGAACAGAGGGGCATACAGAGGAGGAAACCGTGCGGTTATTGCTTGCATCGTCTGTGACATCCTGAATTTTGACCCCGTTCCAGATATATGAAATTGGTATCTCGTCGACATGCCTATGGCCATTTTTCTTTGAACTAATCACTTACGAATTAACCAATTTATTGGGTAAAGCCGTTAAGGGATATAACCGCGGTAAAATCCCTAAAAGCTACCCGGTAGGTTGGATTGGACTAAAATTGCGTTCGGTCGATTTTAATCATGAAATTGAATTCGGTTTCGGAAATCGGACGTTCAAGCATGTCACGGTTCATTTATAGGACATCGTCTTGTCTTTTGGAAAAAAATTCCGTCGAGTCTGAGATTCTTATGGAAAATTGATTCGAACGATTCGAAAAACGAACGGAAATTCGGACGGGCCCAATTGAAGAAATTCTGACTTCCAAACCGAGTTACTTGATGACAGGAAAGTGTGGAAATTTTGTGGGCTTTTTTCTCGACAAAATTGGACGTTGATTTGAGAAATTTCATGAAAAAATTGAAGCCAAAATTTAAGAAATTCGGAGCTAGGCTTGGGGTGCAACATTTGGCTTCAAATTGGAAATTTTGTGGATTAAATTGCAAGATTTAATTGGGGGACATAAGAGGATAATCATGTGAACTTTTGGCCTAAGCTATGATGACTTGTGGATAATTATGTTGACTTTTCTTCACTCCCATCCGTGGCTTCTCCAGCAAATGTCGACGGCTGCTTCCCCCCTTCGGTCTTCTCTCCATTTTTTCCTCTTTCATGCTCGTTCTTTCCACCTCTGGCGATCTCCACCGCCCGCAGCTTCTCCATTTTTTTTTCTCTCTCTTGCTACCCATCTTCTCCACTCATTCTCTCTCTCTCGTTGCTGCCGCCCCACTTCATTTCCTCGTAGCTTTGCACAACCAAGTCAACATCCTTGCAAGTGGAGCTCCTTTGTTGACCCCTTTCCCCCACGCGTCCAGCAGCAGGTGAGCGCATCTCACCGAAGACCCAAGGCCCCCCGTTCTCCACCTTCGCTTCTCTCCATTTGCTCGAAGCCTCCACCGAACGTTTGTCAGCCCACATCCCACGAAGCAGCAAGCCCACGCGTCCGAATCTTCAGTTTCTTCAGTCAACTCCAGCGCCTCTCGAAGACCCCACCGAAGCACCACCGATCCACGCGTCTTCATCCATCTTCGTTGCTGCCTCAGCTTCTTCGAGCCGTCCACGTTTCCAGCGAAGCCAGAAGCAGCTCCAATCCGCGTGGTCTTCTCCAGCAATTCGGCCCAACAGTCGGGCCATTTAAAGCCCGTGGATTCTGCCGCAAGCTTCAGCCCATCCAGCCTGTCTTCAGCTCAGTTTCAAGCCCAGCGAAGTCAGCCCATCCTCAGTCCAGCAAGCCCGCAAGTCCAGCCCAGTTTCGAAGCCCGTTCAGCCCAACTTGGGTCCAGCCCAAATCAAGAACAAATCTCAGTTTTGGTTGAAATTTGTTGGGCCAGTTTTAGGCCGGTCCAAGCTCGTGGGAGTCATCGCGAGCCCAAGTTCGGCCGCCCTTGTGGTGAACTGATTTCCGCAATAAACCGGTGAGTTTATGCACTAAAATTTTCTTAGTAGGCTAATGACGTTTAAGGGGTGTTTAGATTTAATTTAAGCTTAGATTAGTGTAATTATTAGTTTATTTAATTAATTTAGGTTAGTTAGATTAGTGATTTAGGTGGTTAGAAATTGTAATTAGTTAGTTTATTATGTGACCTAGTAGTTAGAATGGTTAGGATAATTTAATTAGTTTAATAGGTGGTTAGATTAGCAATTTTAAGCCTAAGTTTGTATTTATTGAATTAATGTGTATTTATTTAATTAATTTTAGTAATTTATTTAATTATTAATTATTTTCAAGAAATTAGACTGAGATAGTCGGTGACCAAAATTTCGTGCTGATTGCAATGGTGTGGTTAATTTATGCAATTGAGTGTTCAATTGTGTGAATTGAGTGGAAACTATAATTTTGGGTATTTATCCTAAAATTAAGTAATTTCAATAATTAATTAGAAATTACCGGGCGTTGATTTACAACGCCAAAAATGTTTTCAGACACTGTATAAATAGTGAGATTTTCTAAAGTAAAGATATGAAAATTTTGGCTTAAGCTGACCGTGTACCTACACACGATTATTTTATCGGGTATTATTAACATGATAAAAATAGGCCAGCACATTATTTTTAATTGAGGAATTTAACAATGTCCTTGGCTAGGAGTGGATAATCGTGTGCTGGTTAGGAGAATTCGTCATTCGCTATGTGTTGGGTAAACGATGCTTTCGGATGGAAAGCCGTCTTGAGGTAGACACGATGGGGTGAGACGACGCTTAGCTATGTGATAAATAAATCCGCTATGTGATGGATAGATCCGCGCTACGTCAGATAGATTTGCTATGTGATGGATAAATCCGCTATGTGATAGATAAATCCACTATGTGATGGATGGATCCGCTGTATGTCAGTTAAATTCGCTATGTGACGGATAAATCCGTTATGTGATGGATAATTCCGCTATTTGTCAATTGGATTCACCGTGATGGCGATTAGGTCGTGCTCGTGTGACCGTAATTACTCGAGATACATAATTGATTGAGGTGTGGGGATTGGTGGAGATGTGATTTGAGACATTCCAATTGGTGTATGAATTTGCTATATACACATGAGTAATTTAGTTGATGAGATATTTCAATTGTTATATGAATTAATTATATGCATTATGATATGAATTGTGCTAACATACAGGAAGGAACTGAGACGAGGTAAATTCTTGCTCTAATTGCATGGTTGTGTGGTTAGGGCACCTCTAGGCATATTACCCTCCTAATCGGGGTTTAGAGCGTGAACTTGCTGAGACATTGTCTTACTGGTTATTGTATAATCATTTTTGGGTCCTTAGTTGATGATTTTGGAGGACCAAAGCCCTGGAGTTTGTGGAGGTGGAATCTGAAAGATCGGCGTCTGTGTCCTACAAGTATGTTGTAGGATAGCTTCTTTCGAGAGTCGATTATTTTGTAGACTCCTACCTAGACTCTTTTTTGTATATAAACCAGTTGTTTATAAAAGTGTGTTTTATGAAATGTTGCCCTATTTTTCTATCCCGAGATAATTATTGTCAATGGATTTTTCAATCGCTTCCGCATGCGCAATAAAAAGAAAGGGTCGGCGACTCGTCCTAGGAAGTCGCAAAAATTTTATCGACCAGAGAGGAATGGGCATGCGCTTGAGGATTGGGGCGTGACATCATCCGAGACTCTCGTGGTAGGATAATGGATAGATTTTCCAGTTTAGTTGAAGCTGGATCTACCGAGCAAGCTGAAGCCTTGGCGTTGCTCAAAACCCTGCCTAGATCTACTTTAAGCTTGCAATTGGAGACTGACTGCCGTGTACTTGTTGAAGGCGTGAACTCCTCTAGACTAGTGAATTGGGAAGTATAGCCCTTGGTGGACCAGGTCAAGGAGCTGAAAAGCAACTTTTTGGGCCGCACCATAGCCCACTGTAGCCGAGAAACAAATATAATTGCAGATTGGCTAGACAAAACCCAAAGGTCGAATAGTTTACCTGGGCGGATTCGCCCGCCCACCCGGATCGGACCGGAACCTTTTAATATTAAAAAAAAAAAAAAATTACTAAAAGAAACCCTATATCTCATCTCACCTATCGTCCTAATCTCTATTTTGATATGTTTTATTGTGATGCTCTTGATGTATTTTGCTTTGATGCATGTTGAAAATTTCGTTAGGTAATTAATATCACTTATATTTTTGAACCCCCAAAAAAATCAACACAAGTTCGCATATTCTTTTTATTAGCTTTCATAAATTGACATATTTTAGACAAAACCCAAAAGTGAGTTTCTAGAAAATGAAAACTTTTGATCGAAACGAACATTTTTTCAAAATAAATATGTTAATACCATTTTCAATCCACGTAGTTCTCAAGATTTAGATTCGAACCTTACAATCTTACCAAAATAAAGTGGTCGTAAAACAGTTCAAACGACGAGAAAGTATAAGGCAACCAACTTATCATTTGACACGCGTATAATTAACGCAACTCGTGAAATTTTACCGACAAGCCGATGGAAGGGTCGTACTTGGCAGGGGCCGATCCATTCCATGTAATCGGACTGCTAATCCCGTGGCGAACGGATTAATAAAAAATATCAGAGACGATTTGGATTCCAGACAGCCAACAATGGCTCTCTCTCTCTCTCTCTCTCTCTCTCTCTCTCTCTCTAGAAGCTTCTCTCACTTCCACTCGCCCCCGAACCTTCTGCACTCTTCTTCTTCTTCTCTCTCTCCCTCCTCCTATTTAAACATCCCCAAGCACCTCCCAACCGAATCAAGAAAGCTTCGCCACTCGTCGAACGCCAGTCGGTCACTCACTCTCGAAATTCTCCTGCAAGCTCCAAGAGCGATCGAGAAGATGGCGTCTTCGCTCGCTCTCCGGAGGGCTGCCGCCGCCGCGTCCTCGGGCGTCCTGTCGAGGCTGACCAACCCGGTCCGCGCCGCCTCCGTTGCCCCTCACGTTGCTCGCTCCTTCAACACCAGCTCTCAGATGCGGCGCTACGAGGAAGACGACAGCGACGTCGACGTCGAGCGCCGCTCCGATCGCGCCGCCTCCCGCCGCCGCGAGCCTGGTCTGTTTTCAGGTAGTTGTTATCTTATCGCTCGTTTTTTAAGGATCGCCGTCCGTCGCGATGATGAGGTCGTCAGCTGGTTGATTGCTGCTCTGTTTCCTTTATTTGTAAATGACGTTTCTGCGCTAGCCTAGTGGCATTTACGGATTCGATGATCGAGCATTTGCTCCTTTTACGAGGTAGCTCTCTGTTTAGAGAAGCGTTTCTCATGGATTTTGTATCGCTGATCGTTCGACAGATGTGTTTGATCCGTTCTCGCCGACTCGGAGCCTGAGCCAGGTGCTGAACCTGATGGACCAGTTCATGGAGAACCCGTTCCTCGCGGCGTCGCGCGGCATGGGGGCTGCTGGATCGAGGAGGGGCTGGGACGTAAAGGAGGACGACAGCGCCCTCTACCTCCGGATGGACATGCCCGGCCTCAGCAGGGAGGACGTGAAGGTCTCGGTGGAGCAGAACACCCTGACGATCAAGGGCGAGGGCGAGAAGGAGTCGAAGGAGGAGGAGGAGGAGGAGAGCAGGAGGAGGTACTCCAGCAGGCTGGATCTGCCGCCGAACCTGTACAAGCTCGGGGAGATCAAGGCGGAGATGAAGAATGGCGTGCTCAAGGTGGTGGTCCCCAAGGTGAAGGAAGAAGAGAGGAATAATGTCTTCCAGGTCAAGATTGAGTGAAAATGCTGAGAGAGTTGTAAAAAAGGGATTTCTTTTGGGGGTCAAGGTGCTATTTTTCCTTCCTTTTCTAGCAGTAAGTTCTGTCTGGTGTTTCAACTGAAAACTCTTTGGGCAATAAATAGGTAGGGAAGAAAGAGTATGCGAGTTCTTCCGGTTGCTCGGGTACTTGATGAGTTGCTGAGTCCTGTCTTTTTGTCAAGCCTTTCACAGACGATTTCTCTTCAATGAAAATCGGAAAAATCTTACAAACTGAGTTAGTCGTCATTTGGGTGTTTTCCATCTTGTTTGCAACGGATTTTGGGATTTGCTCTGGAAAAAGCATAGATGGTATTTTAGTCGAGCAGGGAGATTCGAAGCGGATCAACTATGGGGGCTATCTCTGCTTTTCTCCATGCATGGTCGTAATTTGAGTGAATCGGTGTGCGCGGACCTGGGAATGCATTGAATTGGAGAGTGGAAAGGACTAATCTTGAAGGACTGAACTTGAATTCGAAAACTGGCGTTAATTTGCGGTAGAGATTTGGCATTTGCCACCCAGAATGTGCATTGCTCTGTTTTGAGGAGAAAGTCTCGGCACTACCGCGTTTCACTTGATATATACAAACCGCGACCAGCAAGCAATTCAATTTGCTACCATACAGTAGTACGCACGAATTGAAATTACGTTCAATGGCCAAGATATTTGCCTAAGCAACTGGTTCTGAGTATTTGAAGAAGAGGCGGAGTTGATGTTCTTCCTCTTTCTTGATTTGGAGGTCGGCCGATTCATCTTGCACCTCCCTTTCGACCTTGAAATCCCCCTTTACGATCACTCGTTCATTTCGAATATCTACCGTGTACTCACGCACTCCTGCAAATCACAACGCGATCTCCATAAATTTCGACTCGCGACACTTGCTGCAGCTTATAATATAGTCTGACTACTCAACGGGCGTGGGCATTACTAATTCATCTTGACAGAAATCTAAAAAAGGCAAAATCTGTGGAGCTTAATCTTTCTATATTTTTTCCCATCAGATATAACCTGTTCGAGAGCATCACTGCAATGAATCAATTTGTACGCTCTAGATGATTGTCGAACTCTAAACGTTGCATTTAATGTCATGAAGACGGCGTGTCAAGAGGAGATTCTCATTCGTGAATTTCTTTTGATGATGTTCGCTTCTGCTGTAAAATTAAGCTATGAAACTGAGGATAGGGATCTCACCGTCCATCTTCGAAATGACTTGCGAGACTCTCTCCCGGCAACGAGCACATTCCACGTTGGCTGTCATCACTACTACCTGAAACTAAGCACAAGGAATTTGCAATAATCAATCATTCAAATCTGATTTGAAAAGCAAAAACAAGAATAAGGAAAAGGATTGCGTGAAGATGAATAGAATGAAAACAGTAAAGAACAAAACCCGAGAAAGGAACATGTTCAGAACCAAACAGCGGCATGATCTTCCGCTGGTACCTACTGGAGGAAGCGTCAAGTTCTCGTAAGTCAGTAGACATTGCCGCGGGAGTTTCTTCATTCGACTGTCAAGCGGCAATCCTATGCTCTGTGCTTCCCCAGTTCCCTGCCCTTCTCTTCAAGCCTCCGTCATTGGCTATGGAAGAACCCACTCGTCTATGAGTCGCCTAACAATGTTGTTGTTCCAGCCTAGAACACGCAAACGACCCAATTTCATTTCTGCCCGCTATTGTCTTTGACTCCATTTAAACAACAAGAAGCCCTTGTCTGACTGGAGGAGAGGGGGATTAATCTATTCAGATTAGGCAAGTTAGCTTTCAAGAGATCGTCATGGCATGGTTCATCTCTCGTTAAATATTTCATTAAACAACGACAATGAGCTATTGCAGATTCGGTCTTCTTCACTTTAACCTCTCGCGTGAGCTAAGCCTGCCATAAAAAAGAGACGGGCGGCACCTTTGGGGCCAATCAGGATCGCTGCAGGTACCAGGAACGACACCTACGTCCCTCGCATGCTGTTGGTGACGCTGAGAATATCATGTTTTTCTTCCAATCTTGTCTGAAACAACTTTCTTTGTCCCTTTCTTATTAAGAAATTGCTAGTAAGAATATTGTATTATAGCTTACGCATCGGAAAAATGCAGACAAATCTTTTAGTTTCCAAGGAGGTTCAGTAGCCGTCCGATCGTAACCAAGTAAATCTCAGCCCTGACTTGCACAGACAGTGGATCAGAAATTGTGGGAGTTACAGGATGAAATAGATTGAAACGGATCTCTGCAATGTTATTGGGAATCTAATTTGTACAATGTGCTTAGTAAGATGGATGATGAAGTAAAGAACTAGCATTAACCCAGCAAAGAAAAGTACTCGAGGTGGCGACCGCTCAACAACTCTTTTCATTACTTGGACCCAGGAATTCACGGGTCAATATGATGAAGTCATGGACAATGACATGAACAGGAGTAACTTGCAGAAGGATCAAAGTGATATCATTCCAACATAATGCAATAATGACCAAGAAAGCCAAACTAAAAAGGAATAGACATTTACAAGCTTTGATTATCCATTGATCGTCTCCAGGACAGGCGAACCAGTCCATTCTTTCTCGAAGAGAATTTGAAGTGAAGCGTTCGCATCTCGACGGGAGCCTCTTTCGCAAGGCAATTGTAGATTGGAGAACTGCACAAGGGGGGCGGAAACCTCTGAAAACAGGACCTTCAAATTCCAAATCTTGCCAACCCAATAGCACGGTCCAGGCTCTCCCAATCAGCCATAAGGCAAGGTCTACATATAAGTACAATCAAAAGTCTAAACTGACCAAAATTTGCAGTGTCACCTCCTCTGGAATCCCTTGTCCTTCAGTAGAGCTCCATCCCTCCGAACTCGAAGCCCCCCTACAAAGGGAAAGCAACCCAACTAATCAGTAATCAAGAAAAACAATCTCAATCGCCAAATTGTAAGGGAGCAAAATTACCAGAACATTGGGAGTCAATTCCTGATAAACGTGACCTGTGCTTGTTTCTCTCCTGCTCAATCAATTTGATGGGTTTTATATTTGATGGGCCAAGTTAAGCCCGTCTGTCCATATTGGGCCAAAACCTAGCCCGTAAGTGAATGGCCTATAAAAGAGTGTAGTTACTGTAATATATAAAATAATAAAAAAAGTAAAGAGGGGGATATCTGAACAGTTGCGTTTTCAAAAGAGAAATATGTTTCTTTATTTTTCCCCTTTTGAAATAGTACATGCCTCTCTCGACGAACGAGAATCCCTCAAAACTGCAACGGTACTTAATTTGTGGCAATTCACGATTTTATATAGTACATAAAATATTTTTGGCGTCAAAACCCGACACCCGGTATTTTTGTATTTAAATACCATAAAATCATATTTTTGCAATAATAATTTAAAATCATTTCCAAGCACTCAATTGCATAATTTAGCAATCAATTTCACAATTCAATTCAACCACGACGATCAGCGTAAAATTTAACATCGGCTATCTCAGTACAATTTACGCTAATTATAATTAATTAAATAAATTGCAATTAATTAAATAAATTGTAAATTATTTAAAATAAATCACTTAATTAATTTAAATAGGCTAACCGAACTAACCTAATTGAGCTAACTAAACTAATTTAACTAAGCTAACTACATTAATCTAATTAAGCTAACTAAATAACCTAACTAACTAGTCTAGGTAACTAACTAATCCTAACTAATTTAGTTACACTAACTAACTAACCACTAATCCTAATTAACCTTAAAATAATCTCCCTAAGTGCAACTAACTTCCTAATCCAAGATTAGGGCGTTAACTCACCGGATTAACGAGGCGACGGGTTCACAGCGATGGCAACTCGAAGACGGTGAGATCCCGTGCCTACGACGACTTCAACAAAGGGCTGAACGAGGTTGAAAACAGCCCCAACAAGTCTCAACCCAAGCCAAGATTTGGTTCTGTTGAAGGCTGAGGAGAGCTGGTCGTAGGGCTAGTTAAGGGGCTGAGGTGGCTGGTCGAGCGGTTAGGCGGAGCTGGCAGCAGCGATGGAGCGGGGACGGCGGCTGGACGAGCAGGACTAGGCGGCGGACGGATAGGAATTGCGGGCGGTTGAGCTTGGGGACGGCAAGAGGTTCTGGTCGTGGGTTGCTAGCGGCGCTGGACCAGCGGACGGGCGGTGCTGGCGGCAAGGAATTCTGGTGCTGGGGAAAGAGAGGTGTTGCGATGGAAGTGCTGGTAGCTTGCGGCTTCAAGGGAGTGAAAATGGAGAAGAAGTAAAGAAGCTGAAGCTAGACATAGGGGGTTCAGCTGCTGGTATTCACGCATGGGAGGGGAACAAGGGCGAAGAAGAGAGGGAACAAGGGGGAACAAGGGTCCATGAAAGTCCACCAAGCAACCAATAGCCATCCAAGGGAAATATCAAGCATTTGAGTGTTAGGCCAACAAAGTTTTCTGCCCTCCAAGTCCAAGCATCAACCAATGGCCAATTTTCCCTCATTTCCTTCACAAGCAAAGCCAATATGGTGGCCAATAAATCCCCTTCAGCTGCCCCTACGAATTTCCCTCAAATTCTTCACAAATTAAACCAATTTGGCAGCCCAAAATTCCTCTAATTCAGCCCATACGAATTTCTCTTTAATTCTCCACAAATTAATTCATTTAGGTGGCCAAATAACCAAGCAAAGCTGCCCATTCGAATTTCCTCCTATTTCTTTTTGCCAATTTTGATTTTTTCCCGCAAATTTTCGGGCTCAACGGAAATTTCCAAAAGATGAGATAGGGTCCTAAAAATAAATCGTGACACGCTCGAATGTTCGATTCCCGAAACTGAATTCAATTTCGTGGTTAAAATCGACCGGACGCGATTTTAGTACGACCCAACCTACTAGGTAGTTTTTAGGGATTTTAGCGCATTTGACCCATGGTCGATAATTTTCAATCCACGTTTGTGTATCTTCGACTCGTCGGCAACTCTAGATTGTCGTAAAAATCTCAAGATTTCAATTACGAGTACCGAATACAAAATCGACAGAAAATCGAGTTAGTGCCGTTCAACGTGAATTTCGCAATCAGGTGGAATCACCCATAATTTAATTACGTGATTCCATCGAATCGATCTATATTCAATCACTAATCTATTATAATGGTGTCGTATTGACCCTTGCCAATTATCACGGTTGAGTAGTTGATTTTTGATCAAATTCTCAAGTCTGTCGCATTTGTAGCCCTTAACGGCTTCATCTGATCGGTTAGTTAACTCGTGAGTGATCAACTTAGAGAAAAAAGACCATAGATGCGTTGACGAAAAGCCCATTTCATATAATTGAGACGGAATCGAAAATTCAGGATGTCACTAGTGGCAAAATAAACGAAGCTACAGAATGCCCAAGTCCTAGCAATTGCTTTGTTACGTTCCAAGCACCTTTTGAACAAGCTCATGGAATCTTAGAAGTTAATGATGAAAGTATCCATGGTGTGATTGTTCCAACCTGGCCAGCATGTCGATTAAAACTACAATAGATTGTTGAAAAAATATCATTTCGAATCAAAAGAGCAATTAAGTCGGACTTTGAACCGTTATATCATTTTCTTTAAAGATTTATTTGTCCCACAAAATTGCTAATGGTCACAGGCAAATATCATTGAGGATATAACAAAGTCTCAAAATAAGAATCTTTAGACAGCAATTCTAATCTTTTTCTAGGGTTTCTCTAGAAAACAATTGAAAAATTGACTGTAGTTTTGGAAAGAAAACTTGAAAATTATCTCATATTCATTCATATAGAAAACTATCATATATATATATATATATATATCGTTCTTAAAGAACATAAGCAACTCTTCGTGAAAGATTGTAAAGTGAACGAATATATCCTTTCAGAAGAAGTTGCAAAATGAACAAAGGTGTCCATTCAGAAAAAGTTAAAAAATGAACAAATGCAACCCTTTGGGAAATGTTGCAAATTAAATGAATATCATTTCCTAAAATTATCTTGAAAAGACACAAATATAAAAATTCGAAATAATAAATATTAAAAAAATATTTTTAAAATAATAAAATTTCGAATTTAACAACCTTTGACCTAATAAAGTTAATAAGATAACCATACGGAATAAAATAATTTAAAAAAACAAAGGGGTTGGTGTGCACACGAATATGGTGGGGTCTAACCACACTTAATTTTTTCTTTAGATATATTAAAGAAATCTCACACTTATTAATTGACCCACCTTCTCCCATTTTTCCTATGTGAGATAAGGAAACACACACTTAATTTATTTTACAAACAAACTTCCAACATGAATGACTATGTTGCAATCTTAGTTTAATCACTTTGAGTTTAGTTGGACAACATGGTCATATCTTCAGTGTTTATTTCTAAACCGTACATCAAGACAGTGGATGAGGCAGCATTTTCCTGTCATATAAATGCAGCACTTCTTTCGCTGCTTAAGTAGCATTCTTCAGTTGATTTTTCCAAGTACCTGGGAGGCATGCGCTTGTTAAACACTACAATCGATCTAATGGTGAAGATTTAGGAGATTGACATGTCAGTTATGTTAAAAGTGCAGTGCAGTTAGGATCAGTGAAAACTTTCCTTAAATTGATGGAACTAAACATTGCGTAATAAGTTCAGCTTTATCTACGGTTGCACCTTGAAAAATAGATGAACTGGCTCTTGATCTTCTCCAAAACCCACGAATCACATATTTAGACGTAAATAAGGTTTCAATCAAACCCAATGTTGTACTGGAATAACGAAGCTTCATTTATCTCTAATGACAATTTCGGTTTTGATTTGAGAGGAGAGACGAGTGTAGATCTAGTTGTTCTTCTAAAGTGTGGATTACTACAAAGCAAATGACTAATCAATTAAATCTAACTCGTTAGATTCAAACTATTAGTTTTCCTAAGTGGAGTCTAGCCATGCAGCAGATGCTCTCTGAATTCTTAACACTCACTTTTTCATGTTGTCAATCTTTTTTAGTTCTAGGAAGCAATTGCGTCAGGAATAAGGTTTTTCTAGTTAATGATTACTTACACAGTGGAACTATAAGATTTCAAGTGATTTTATAATGACATCTCAATCCGAAACTGTTCTGCTTTTTGCAGATGATTACTGAGAAAATCTTTTTTTTATAGTTTTTCTATTCTAATGTTCTATTTTTCTGTTTCATATTGGACATGGTGGCTTTTCTCAGGGTAGCCTTTTGAACGACTGTCGTGTTATGTTTGAGGTTAAATATCTCGCTGAAAATCAATGATCTGTTCCTATTTATACCAGTGATATCATCTTAGTGGACAAAATCATCAACAATGTAAGACTGATCAATGCACAAGCCATCCATCATAACTGCAATAAACTACTGAACAACTGCCCAATCACAATAAACTACTGAACAACAGCCCAATCAACTAAGAGGATATAGAAAGGGGCAAACTACTATCATCTGAAGTTTGAATTAGCTCCAAGTTTTCTTCAGGGACCAGTTCACCGTCTCATTCCAAATCCAATCAAACGGATCCTATCATATCTTTTATTGTTATATAGAGCGAAACATAAGGTCTTGACCTTGCATCACCACCTGTTCCTGTATCTAGAGACTCACTCTATCTTGCAAAGTCTGGCAACAGAGTGAACATTTCATTTGAAAACAACAGCAATGGGGCTTTTCACGGAGTGATCTGAAGAAACCCATGTCAGGGATCCTTGAGCAAATGGCTTAATAACGCTCCCACCAGAACTTCTGTGGAACCCCACAGTATATGTGGCCATTTGCACTGCCATACTGAACTTGATCTCAGAAGGGTACACCGTGACATCGACACCTTCCGGTGCATCAACCTTGTATGTGTACGAGGAGTCAGCAGACCCGACGTTCGTAACTGTCCTAGAATAGTTCTGGGCGCTAGAGCCCAGTATTATGCTGAAGGATGGGTAATTTAGCTGTGCTTCAGGTATGCTTTTTATTTGTGAGCATTTGGCCTTTTCCTGTGTGATGGTTTCAATTTCGGAATCCTTGTATCCCAAACCGCATAAATAAGGGATGTAGTCATTGGGCTTGATGTCGTAAATAAGGCCTGGATCATCTGCTTTGGGTGGATTCACGTGGCCTGCGCCTATGGCGAAGATGTCGGTTGGAAGAAGGGTTTCATCGATGATTGGCTTACTTCCAAGGTTCATTTGATATGCAGTGGTCATGATTGCAGATTTTATGGCAGCAGGCGACCAATCAGGGTGAGAGCTCTTCAGCAATGCTGCAATGCCACTGAGATGAGGGCACGACATGGAGGTTCCAGAGATGATGTTGAAGGTCGCATCTGTAGTTGAGCTGTTATGGAGAGAGAATGGCCAGGCTGCTAGGATGCTGACTCCTGGGCCAATTATGTCAGGTTTCAGGATTCCAGGACTCTCAAAGCTGGGACCCCTGGAAGAGAAGGATGTCACTGCTGGTGCATCGGAATTCCCAATAATTGTTCCTTTGAACAAAATGGTGGCCGTCGGATCGGAGGTTGAGTTGATGTAGGCCTTGATTTTCAGGCCGTCAGCATAAGGTATGTGGGTTGCGGGAAGGACATGAGCATCCGCTCGTGTGCTGTAGCCATTGAGTTCATTGTTCATCAGAATCATGGCGACGCCACCGGCATCCTTCACTTCTTGCCCTTGGGCGATTCTTGCGATTCCCCTGTCTCTCTCACACAAGACTACCTTTCCTTTCACGTCCAAGTTCCGTAATGATCCTTCAGCACATATTGCCGATGTTTGGTTTCCATTTGCGCCTGCATACACAAGTGGGTAAGCCGATGCAAAGTCCTTGGGCTGGAAAAGGGATTCGCCATCGTACTCTGCCCCATTTCCTAGCTTAGCCGTAGCTTTTACGGTCCTATCAATAGTGCTTGCTCCTACAGTGAGAATCCAGGGAGCCTCATTCGACAAGGAAGTGCTGATTGGGCCACTATTACCTGCTGAGCAGCTCACGAAGATTCCCTTTTGAACAGCAGAAAATGCCCCCACAGCGATTGAGTCAGCATAAAATGGAGCCCGAAGAAAACCGATAGAGATGGAGAGCACATCGACACCGTCCTCAATAGCAGCATCCATAGCGGCCAGTACGTGATTCTCAAGGCAGTGCCCATTGGAGCACACCTGGTACATTGCCAGGTGGGCACGAGGTGCGATCCCGACGGCTGTGCCGGGGGCTTGTCCTAGGAAATTTGCATTCTTTACAAAATTGCCCGCTGCTGTGCTGGAAGTGTGGGTGCCATGCCCATCCTCGTCGGTCGGTGGCAAATTAGAGGTCACAAAATTCCTCGCGCCGATGAGCTTGTTATTGCAGGAAGTGGCATTGAAAGTACACTTACCTTTCCATTTAGCAGGGGGAGTGGACATTCCTTGGTCATCGAATGAAGGGTGACCCGGCGTTATTCCCGTATCAAGGACTCCAATGATCACGCCCTTGCCCAAAGTCGAGGCTTTCCACAACCCCATCCCGGGGTTCAAGTTCAAGAAGGAGGGCGAGTGGGTCGTGTGCAACGAGAAAATCTTCTCTCGTTTCACAGACACAACTGCATCCAACTTCAAAAGTTCCTTAGCCTCGTCTGCGGTCATCTTTGCTGCAAATCCTGTGATTGCATGCTTGTAGGAATGGATTATACGCTTCGTCTGATCCCAATTCGCTGCCGTCTGGGGCAGGAACGATTGGTACCAGCTCTGTAGATCCTCTGACCGGGCAAAAACTTCACCCGCTGGTTTTCTAACATGGACAATATAGGTAGACAGGACATTTTGTTCATGCTCAAGAGCAGTTTTGGCGGTCGCCGGATGAAAACTGAAAGAGCAAATGAAACCAACAAGAAAGAAAACAGCCACCATGGGCAACTTTCCGCGTCGGTTTTCCTCCATTTTTCGGCAAGAAGGTTCAAGAGAAAAACCTATACAGCTTATGCTTTCTGACTAATGAACTCAAGCCTGCATATAGAAAAGGGAAGTGAGAAGCTTACAGCTGTGACACATTAAAGATAACGTTGGTTCGTCCACCACTAATTTTCTCAAGAAAACCGCTTGACCTGTTTAACCGGTTTTCTTGAGAAAATTATAATTGGAAACTCTTGCTTGGTTAGACTTTATAAATATGAAGAAAGAAAATCAGCATAAAGAAATAAATAATTCTATAGCAAATTGAATACCGCAATATAGATAATTACAAGTAAAAGAATATTATCACTTTCTCAAAAGAAATTATTGATATCATTAAAGATATTTCCTAAATTTAAAAAATGACTATTATTTCACTCATCGTTGACAAATTTAAATTTGAGAAAAATTAATAATCACAAGTAGAAACATATTATCAATTTTCTCGTAAATCATGGGTAATCAGGAGAGAAGTCTTTGACGTGGCATGTTTGAGAGGCGAGAGGGATTGGTGATGTGGTAGAGAATAAATTAGGGCGATCAGGTCCAGGGTGGGTAGGGTCTAGACTTGGACCCTGTACTCGACCTTGTTATAGCCGATTCTCTTTTTAGGCACATCTTCGATCCTTGTTTGTATTGAATGATATGTACCCGACCCACCCTGTTTTTCCGGTCCGGTTCAAGGTCAACATTTGTTTCCATTGGAACTGTTGTTTTGCAATCTCCGATATCTTATATGACTTGAATTTTATATTAATATGTGAGAAAATAACGTAATCCTTCTAATTTGTATCGAAACATTAAGCATTTGTAATAAATAAATACATGAACTTTTTGACTAAACAAAAAATTAAAGATCCACAGGGCTAATTATAATAAATAAAATCATAAGACAAAGAATTAGCAACAAACATGGGTCTAATATTAGTCTTATTCCCACAACTACTATATAAAGCTACTCATTTATGCAAGCATAAATCTTCCTACAAAAGAGAAATTAGGCGAGCCAATCTACGTGGTACACAAGAATTTGGCGGCGATGAAAGAGCATCGGTTCAGCCTCAACCGCGACTCGGCATTCAGACCCTACTGGGCATCCGATAAAGATCGGGTATCGTCCCTAAACTCCTGTTGGGTGACGTGTTCAATTAAGTGTCCACTCAAGCATGCCAACACTCAAACCAATTTTATTTTCCATCAATTAGTCCGATACAAAAGAGTTCGTGCTCAAATAACAAACTTTTGCAATTTTTTTTACACTCAAAATTTCGATAAAATAATCATACGTGATCACGTACTTAAAATCAACTCGCCAACTTTTGTACACTTTTACTTCAAAATCCCATTGTCCCATTTAACATGTAAAACATGGTGTCCAAACATGACACCTCAAATTTGCCATTTTCTTGCCAATAAAACCTTCTTTGAAAATAGTATACAAGGTTTCTAACTTGGGCAATAAATTTTTATGGCATTGCAAGCTTAAAACAACATAAAACATGCATAGAATTATCCCATTAATCAAGTATAAAATACATAAAAATCACCCCCTTATCGCACTATTGCAATAGCTTATCAACCTTAAATCGATAGCTTATCATCCATTTAGCAATAGCTTATCGCCTATTTTCCGATGGTGATAACTTATCACCAATTTCTCGATAGCTTATCACCCTTTGGTAATAGCTTATCACCTATTCTTGATAACTTATCAAGTCCACTTATCACTTATCGCGATAACCTATAGATTAAACCATCATTAATTAAGACTTACTACTATTAGCCTTAATCTAAACTACCCCTAAATGTAATTAATATCTTAATCAAAGATTAGGAAGTTGTCACGCTATGCGCACATCTCTCTAGGTCGATTAAAAATGCGACGTCCCAAGATGCGTCGTCAACCCTTTTCATTTTATCTTTCAATTAAGCACATGCGGAAGCGAATTAAATAAACACCCGACCAATAATCAAACACAGGGATAGTAAAAACATACAATTATTTTTCACAAACTATGCTTTATAAACATACCAAGTTAACCCTACGAGTTTATACACACAAGTCTGTCTCAAAAGAAAACCCTTAGGCTACCTACACCCCAGATCCCTCCGACTCAGGCTCGGGATCCTCCACGACACCGTCCGGTATATCGATGTCCATGGGTGACCTACCTCCCCATCCTCTGTTTCGACGGGCGGTCTATCAAAACCTTGCAGGGGACCCACCCGAGCACCATTACGCTTGTTAATGAACCACACTTTGAAGCAATGAGGTACCAAGTGAAGGAGACTCTCATCGACCCAAATCGTGGTCACCACTAACTCATGAGTCTGGGTGCTCCCAGGAATAGGGAAAAAGGTAGACTCATAATCCATCTCCCATGGGAACCCAAAATGAACGGGATGTATCTCCATACTAAGGACCTGAAAAAGGTTAATCATGACGGGGTGAGATGAATCTCAGTGAGTCAAAACCCTAAATCCCGATTAGGACGCAAATTCGCCTTGAAGGCAATCCTAAACACGCACCATACAAAACTCACCTCGCCTCGGCACGTCCCTGCATGTTAGCTCATCACATAGGCTATTATTAATGCAACAAGCGTAATTTAATAACCGGAACACAGGTTTCACTCTTCAAACATTCACAAGGTCTTGATTATAAGACCAAATCGTTATGACACGTCTCATACTGTGTCACACAATTTTGTCCCATAATCAAGTGCAGCTATCACAATCATTCAGGCGTGTTCCAATTATTACGACCCATCGGCCACAGTCAACTCAACAGTCGGTGGTCATATGGCGTAACTGGGCATCGTCCCTCTTCGTCAGGCACGGCAACGTCTAGCGCTACACGCCTAGACAGCATTCTATAAAGGAGCATCGGCCCGGCCTTCACCGCGACTCGACATCCGTTGACGTGGGGCATTCGAACTTAATTAGGCATCGCCTCCCCGACTCTCGTCGGGTGATGGGTTCCGATAGTGACCATACACGCACATATATTTAGCCAAGAACACCATACTTTGCGTTCAAATACCTCGTTTTCAAATAATAAACTTGGCCACTTTTTCTTCATATTACAAATTCCCGGTAAAATAATCGTGTGTGGTCACGTATTTAAATTGAACCATTAAACATAGTACGCTCCCATTTTAAAACTTCATGATTTTATATAGTACATAAAAATTGGCATCGAAACCTGACACCTAAAATTTTTCTATTTAAAAGCACATAAAATCGAGTTTTACAATAATAATCGATAACTACCATCAAACAATCAATTGCACATATAAGCCATCAAAACCACTCAAAATTCCATCTAGAAGAACGAGTGTAAAATTATGCAAAACGGCTAATCCGTCACTAATTACGCTAATTACGATTAATTAAATAAATTGTGATTAATTAAGCTAATCCACTTAATTAACGTAACCATGATGAATTAACCTAACCATGGTTAACTAACCTAAATATGGTTAACTAACCTAACCAAGCTAACTAAACTAACCTAACCAAGTTACTAACCTAACTAAGCTAGTTACCCTAACTAAAGCTAATTAACACTAATCTAATCTCATAAGTGCAATTAACAACCTAATCAAGAATTAGGGAGTTAACTTACCAGATTAGGATGGCGGTGGGCTCACGGCGACGGCAACACGACGGCGGTGAGAACCTGAGATTACCGTGTCTTGAATGGAGCTCAACCGGCGGCCGTGATGGCCCTACCGGCTCACGGCCAAGAGGAGCTGGTTTCGGCTTGGGCTGGTTCTTGCTGTGGCATGAAGATGGGCGGCTCGGTGAAGGTGGCTGGATGGCGGGCTGGACGGTCATTGGTGGTGGTTGCAGGGGTTTGCTGAACGGAGCTGAGGCGGATGGACGGTGGTGGTGAGGACTAGACCGGTTGGAGCTACAGTGGCCGTGGGCTATGGAGGCGGTGATGGAGGCGTGAGGCGGTGAGTTGGTGTTAGGCGGTGGGCTGGCGATTGTTGGACACAAGATGGGCTGGGCGATGCTGGGATGAAGATGGCGAGTTGGTGTAGTGGTGCTGGGCGTGTGGCAGCACAAGGAAAGATGGAGGGGCATGAATGTGAACAAGAAATGAAGAAGAAGAAGAAGAAGGAGTGTTCTGCTGGGGGCTTGCACGCATGGAGGGAGAGGAAGAAGGAATGGAAGTCAATTGAAGGGCCAATGAGAACTTAGGAAAAATATCCAAGCCACTCATTACATTTTACCCCAAAGTCTTCATGCCCAATAAGTCAATTGGTCATCCAATGGCCATTTTTCTTCTATTTCCTCACAAACAAAGCCATTTTAGGGGCCAAATAATCCATTTCTTCAGCCATCCGAATTTCCCTTTTCTTTTCTTTTTGTCTGAAATTGATTTTTCTGCAAAATTCCAGATTCCATGAAAATTCGCCGAAAGATGAGACGACGTCCTATAAATGAATCGTGACATGCTCGAACGTCCGATTCTCAAAACCGAATTCAATTTCGTGGTTAAAATCGATCGAATGCGATTTTAGTACAACCTAACCTACCGGGTAGCTTTTAGAGATTTTAGTACGTTTGACTCGTGATCGATAATTTTCGGTTTACGTTTGTGCATCTCTGACTCGTAGATGACTCTCGGTTGTCATAAAAATTGCGATGGTTCAATTACTTGTCCCGAGTATAATGTCGATAGAAAATTGGGTTATTGCCGTTTGACGTGAATATTGCAATCGTGCAGAACCACCCGCAATTTGGCTAGGTAATTCCATCAAATCGACTCATGTCCGATCACAATTCGATTATAACAAAGTGTCGTATTGATCATTGCCGATTATTATGATCGAGCAGTCGATTTTTGATCGAATTCTCTAATCTGTCGTGTTTATATCTCTTAACAGCCTCACCTAATAAATTAGTTAACTCGTGAGGGGCCAGTTTCGAGTAAAATGACCATAGGCGTGTCGACGAAACAATCATTTCATATATTTGAGACAGGATCAAATTTCAGGATGTCACAACTCTTCCACTCTTATAAAAATTTCATCCTCGAAATTTAAACCATTACAATTCTTCTTAAAAAAGGTGGGGGTATTGATATCCCATCGACTCCTTGCTTTCCCACGTGGCTCCCTTCGTTGCATGGTGTTGCTAGACCACTTTAACCAAGGGAATCGTCTTGGTACACAGCACTTGCTTCTTTTGATCCACTATTCGAACTGGTCTCTTCATATATGACACCCTCTTGCCCATGTCTAATTCCTCGAAGTTCAGCACATGGGTTGAGTCAAGTTCGTACTTTTTCAACATTGAAACATGGAAGACGTCATGCACTTGAGCGAGTCTCGGCGACAACGTAAGACGATACGCCAAAGTCCCAATTCGCTCCAAGATTTCAAAGGGACCGGCGTACCTTGGACTTAATTTTCCTTTCTTGCCAAAGTGCGAAGTACCCCTCATTGGTGACACCTTGAGGAATACGTGCTCACTAACTTGGAATTCCAATGGTCTAGGTCGCTTGTCTGCATAACTCTTTTGACGACTCTGAGCGGTCTTGAGTTTTTCTCGAATGACTTTGACGGCGTCCACTGACTGCTGAACTAACTCAGGGCCAATAATCTTACGCTCCTTGACTTCGTCCCAACAAACAAGAGTTTTGCAGGCTCTGCCATACAACGCTTCAAACGGTGCCATTTGGATACTCTGTTGTCGCGACCTACCTTCGGGGGGAGGGAACGAGGTTTAGGGGTATTGCCTAAGTGACGAACCTAAGGCCCATGATTAGGTGTGAGCTCTCCCAAGCCCATACCCCACATGACGTTGGGATATATTTTAGGAATCTTACACAAAAGGAGTCGCCACTAGCCTATTGGGGTCGGCTAGAAACCAAGTGAAGCGTGGGAGCGTGCCTCACTTTCTATGCAACCAGAGAATTTAGGGTCGGGGACTTGATTACACTAATTGACTAATTAGTGCCCTTTCGGTACCTAATCTTATTCATTTTATCAAAATAATTTTTGGCAGACAGCTTGAATTGATTTTATACTTATCTACTAACATATGAGGTGATCATGCAGGAGCACAATCATTAAAGTAATAATCATAGCTATCAATGATCCTAAATGCAGTAAAATTAACACATACCACTAAACAATTGCAAGCATAGTTAAATAGGTAAATTAAATATGCAATATAATCAATATACTAGCAATTAAAGGCCTAAATACACTATAAATGCAATACATGGCCATTCCTAATCAAAACCTACATTTTTTGAATTTTTGAATTTTTTGAATTTTTTAAAATGTTTTTTTTATTTTTTTAATATTTTAATATTTAATTTAATTTAATTTAATTTTTTTAATTTTTTTGGATTTTCGAAATTGTTTTTTAAAAAATAATAAAATAATTTTTTGGGACCGGACCGGGTCCGATCCAACCCGACACGGGTTCGGCCCAATCGGCGCGGATCGCTTCATATTGGACTTCAAAGGAAGGCTGAGAGGAACAGTTTCATCTAGTTGAGTTTACCTATAACAACGGTTATCGCAGATGTTGACACCTATTTTTTTTTTACTTTCAAGTACATAAAAAAATTAAATTAAAAAAATTAAAATTATTATTATTATTAATTAAAAATTAACTAATTAATTAGTTAAAAAAGAGAAAAAGAAAAGGTAAAACAAAACAAAACAACAACAAAACAAAGAAGAAAGAAAAAAAAAAAAAAAAAGCAAAAGCAAAAAGAGTGAATGGCCGTAAAAAGGGGAGGGCAGGACGAGGTAGTTGAGCTTCGCCAGGGCGATCATGGGAATCCCCATGCTCTCGAAATCTGAAGTTTCTTGGAGGAGGAGGAGGAGGAGGAGGAGGAGGAGAGGGATGGTGGAGAGGTCCCTTGTTCGTTAAATCAGCCACGGTCCGACTCGCTAGGCATTGTGGATCCATGTGCACCGTTAAATCCGATGGGTCCCTTCAAATTGTATACGGAAGTCGGTCGCGTTACGCTTCCCCACGCGAGCGTCGGTCGCATGCACCCGGCTCATCTATGAAATCTCTTCATTTGATGATTCGCGTAGATTCAATATTCGGCGAGAATAGAGTACGGTTTGAAGAGAACATAGGGAAAAAAAATCTGTTTTCAATGCGCATTTGGATTGAAATATGATCGGTTCTGTAAGGCAAAGGTGATAATTGCTCAACAGTAAGTTGTGGTCCATCCTCGTCCTTGGCAATAATTATTTCGGTCCGAGGGAATCGCAATAGACCCACATCTGATGCAGAGTATGATTTTGGGACAAAGTTTGGTTGATGCGATTATATAATACTAAAAACTCCGTTTGTTTCGCGAAAAATCTAATTTTTAAAAAGAATATTTTCCTTACTTCAATCATTATATATCGGTCACGAGGATAAGTCGATGAAAAATATTTCTTATTATTAACAACAATTTGTACCTAAACATTTTTGTTGATAATGAAAATATAATCTGTTTACCATTTTTTAAGAGATATAAATAATCAAAATTAAGATTTTTTTCTCGATTTATTATTTGACTTCGACAAAGATACGATATTAAGTTAAAAGACAACTTTTCATTTTATTATTAAAACAGTTGAAATGGTCCTATAAATAGTTTGCGAGCCGATTTTATAAAATCCATGTACTATAGTGCAAGTTAGTCCAAGGCACTACAATTTCTTTGTAATGTCACCTCTTTTATTGGTTGAGTAATACCCGGAATACAAAGTAAGTTCATACCAAGAGGTCTAGGGATATAAAACCACAAAGTATATACAAAGAAAGCTTATCTGAATTTAACCAATTTTTTTTATGCTGATGACTCATGTTATTTTGACATGACTCTTACCTTAGAATGCAAAAACAAACAAAAATGGCATTTTGCCATATCAGTCTGAATCGATGTTCTATGCCCAATCATTCCTCCTATCTGTTAGACCAAATCTACTGGAAAGAAAAATGTCCTCGTTGAGCCTTCGCTGCACCTATCATGCCAAATGGCCAATGCGGTCGTGGTGATTCGATCGAGTTCTCTGCTTTGCCTACACTTATCAGATACATTTTCTAATTAAGTATAAAAAATCATCAAATTATTATACACGATTCTATGTTCAATCTTTGAATACTCGAAAAGATCATAAGCATTCCAAGACTCTTATGCCTATCAATCATGAGGAGCTTCAATACAGAGCCATCATGGACTAAAGAACTTTCACGAATGAAAGGTCTATTTTCCCAAGGGAGAGATGATATTTCCAGGCAACGCGAGTCCAATCATGGAAAAAGCGAAGAAAAAAGAGGTGCCAGGAATCCAACTCGCAGCATTAACCTTGTCTCCTCCATGAAACTTTCGAGACTCTTAAGATGGGAAAAGAAAAAAGATGCCTTCTAGGGGTTATCGCCGTACGGCGCAAAGATGAATGGTCAGCACCCGACTGGAGGACACGGTGGGACACCACTCGGGAAATTTCCGGGAAGTTTCGTGGCCATGGCCACGATTTTCCCACAGCGAAAAGAGAGAACAAGTACCACCCACCCATCCATCCATCCATCCATCCATCATCGATGTTGAATCGAGCACGTGAATCGTGCAATCATGAGCAACCGCTTCAGGTTTCCTCAAAGAGCCAGGATGAGAAAGAGCGCAAGCACTAGCAACAGACGGGCCCCCCCCTTCGTGACACGCCTTTTGGCAGAGGAAAAGAGATGCGGGCAACAGAGAGGTGGAGGGTCTTCGGAGTTCATCGTGTGAAGTCATGGAACATGTGCGCTAATGCAATGTCAGGCCGATCGAGTGTCGTGTTATGTCGTGTAGCGATGTCAGGCCGATCGAGTGTCGTGTTATGTCGTGTAGCGAGTGATGGTTAATCTCAGTGTCCCGAAGGCTGAAACAAGAACACGAGAACGGTAGGGGACCATATTAGTTTGTCGATATGGCAAGCTGTAGAAGCATCGTGTTTCAGTTTTGAGTCACGGGATGAACTAGTCAACAGAGCCGGGGATTAAAAAAAAAAAGAGAGCAAGGTCCACCCTTCGAGAAATCACAGGAACGGGAGCCCAATTATTACAGTTCGGCCGAAAGGGGACCATAGATAGCGGGAAGTTGAAGAAAATTCATGCCGGTGGCCCATGTGCTGCTGAAAGTTCTCACGGCTAAAGACGAAGATGTTAGGAGGGAACATGCTCGATTACAAGCTCGCCGTTAGACGGGTCGAACGACGTTTGGACGATCAAACAAGAAGTTTCGCCAGTATCGGTTGATCCCTGGAACCCGGCTGCCACAGGCGTGGATAGAAGCTTCACCCCTTGCTTCCAATGCCTCCGGTCTGAAAAAGAAATGTTCTCTTAGAAACCACCTCTGAACTTGCTTTTTGTCTTTTGCGTTTCGTACCGTCTTAGTTACCGAAGTCTCTACCTCAGTTTCAATGCTTTTGAGGGGCCTAAGTTGTAGGCGATAAGATGTATGATGGGTAAATCACAAATGATACAGGTTCGAGCAAACATACTGACATGACAACAATCGATACCTGGGCCAGTGGAAACCACAATGGAGTTTTCAGCATCCATCACCCAATCAATCCACAGCACCAATCCATGGCAAATTCCTCTCTCACTAAACTTGACCTGCAGGGAAAAAAATATCTCAGGTAATGGACCCCTAGTACTGAAAATGAACTCATTTAAGAGGAATGTCCACAAAGGTGTTGCCGCTTGTCGGCATCTACACCTAAGTTATGGCTTTAATGGCTAGACAGCTTTCATGTGACAATCACTAGCTTCCAAGTACCACAATACGCAGAGTCTACCCACCAAAAGTTTGCGTTCTCATTGTTTCAAACCAATAGTCAAGCTTTATTCAAGTTTTACGTTTAAAGAATCAGGACCTTCTAAAAATCGGTTTCTGAATTGAATTAACCCATACTTAAGACAATGTTTGTCATTGCTACAGAGGTGATAAAAATTATATTATTCTTCTGAAGCTAAGAACTCTATTGGCTTTTACTTGCGTCTTACTTGGTGCACGAGCTAGTCAGATAGGTCATGGCCGCAGGGTTCATCTACATAGGTCGGCTTTTTGTCATGGAAAAAATACGATTTTACTTTTTAATATGTAAAGTGGTTGTTGACACGTCAAGCAACATGGGTGGTTGAGGCGCAAGTCAAAAACGCAAAATCACGGGCATGGAATGAAGAAAAACTAGTTCAGTACGCAAGCAAACACCACTACCGTGAGTTCAGTTTGAGCAAAATGATTGTCCTACAGAACACAAACCTTGGCTTTTCCTTGACATGGACTTATAGGTCTTGAGAAATCAAATTCCATTACAGTGACTATCTGGCTGAGTTCCTGAATCAGAGTGGATTAATGACAGCAATTAATAGACATTAGACTTTGAGCAAAGTATCGTTCTTCCCTAGCCAAAAAACACCCATACTAGTTTACCTTAACCTCCCCACACTGCCAGACGTAAAAGGGAAGACAAGGACCTCCATCAGCTGCATCACCACATGCTCCTAAAGTAGGATTTACCACCGAATGATCAAAACCTTCGATCTTATCCAAAGAGCGACGGCTGTTCCATAAGTCCTGCATAATATGTCAGAAGGATCACTGACAGTTGATATACAAGCCTGTCTAAAGACTCTAGCTATGTTTGGGAGAGAGGGAGGGGAAGAAAAAGAGATGAAAACGCCCAAATTTTTAAATTTTCACTCCTCTCACTTCTCACAAATATTCTAAAATTTCAAAACTTTCGGCCCCAATATTCATTCCTCCCATTTCTCTCATTTCTCAAACAAAACATAAATGAACAAACACAAAAAGGAAACGTTCAAATATAAGCCACTTTTTTTTTTTTTGGGGGTCATAAAACATAAGCCACTTACCGGGAGAGACATAGCACAAACTTTCAACAGTCCTTTACAAGGCATTATAGAGGCGTCTTTGGAAAGCAGAGAGTCAAGTGCAGTCCGTTCATTCCTGAAAACCATTCAGAACTTAGAAGCAAAGGCAGCTTGGAGATACACATACATTCTCTTCGTAACATAGTGCTTTATAATCTTGGAACATAAGACTAAGGGCAACAATGCTCGTAGTTGGGGGTTTCTAATGGTGGAAGAAAATGCTTTGCCCTTGAACGGTACAGAACACTTATCAAGACGGCAGATATTACGAAATGCTAACCAGAGGAATTCTTAGTATAATGAACCTGAAGCAGATATTACAAATATGACAGCTTCTCGCCAAAGGAGGAGCTGGGACAGATTGAAGGGCAAGGGAGAAAACAAAAAGGTCCATTGGTTGACCTGATTGACAAGAAAGCCGAATGCAAGTCTTGCTTGGGAAGCATTCTTAAAAGTTTTTCACCTTAAAAATTTCCAGAAAAGGGTAGAGAATCATAATTAAAGCTCTCTTTGTGTAACACTAAGGCGAATCCATGGTCATCTGATACTCAATTCAAATGGCTTGGGACATTACATGAGCAGTATAAAACCAGTGTATCCCTAGTGACAGAGGGAGCAGTCGAAAATTTGTGTATACTGTTAATATAGAGAAAACAAATTCTGTGTAACTTCCATAATTTCTGGATTATCTGCGGAGAGGAAGAAGCATGGCTCTTGAAAATGTGATATCATGCCTTTGGAAGGCGAATGGGCTTAACATCTAAATAATTCAAGCACAGGATAGTTCATATTGATATAGAGAAGAAGATTCTACTTACACAATGTGATATGACAACTTACCAGAACCGAAGGTTCTGCCAAGGAAGCATGCCATCACTTCCATAATAAAATGGCTCCGCAATCAGCAGGTCCACCTGCAAACCATGTTAACCAAAAACACAAACTATTGTAGTTCAAGGCCAGCACCTAAAGGGAATTTGACCAGGTAGAACATAAACGAACGTAAATTGTCAACCAAAGGACAAAGGAAACCATTGTTAAGCTTAGTGAGGCAATGCATTCAAGCTACAAATAAACATCACTACAAGTGTCTGGTTTCCCAGAAAAAGAACTCAAAGAAGAAAAAACTACCAAAGTGAGGTGCTGTAGTGCACAGTCCTTTCCATTATGGCAAAGCTGGAATTATCACGTTATAAAAGTGGCATAAAATCTGAATAGAGGAAATTACCACTTTATTATGAGTATCGTCCCCAGTCCAGTTTGCCATTTTCTTTCTGACGAATTCTACATGATCCATTGAGAAACCATTAGCATCAGCAACAGCTTTCAAATAATGGATACCCTTATCTTGCAAGCCAGGAAACAAGGCCATTATGTGTGATGCTGTCGAAAAGCGAGCAACCAGAAGCGCAAGAAAGATGCTGTCATCAGCAATAACACATAAAGAAGGAGCTCTTCTCTGCAGCTGCGGGAAATCACGAAAGTTATTACATAAACCAAGATTCTTGTCATCGTTAAAACAATTACATATGTCAAGAACAAATCTAATTAAATACCAAAGACATGTAAGGGCAGAGAGAGTGTTCGGGAACAGAATAGTCTACATAACATATAGCAAAGAGGGAGTAAGTCAACTTATAAGAATGTGGACTTCATAAGAGTGACTGGGGAAAGGTCGGGGTTTTTCCCCTCCTGCAACCAACTTCTGCCTCTAGCTTCTACCTTTTTATCCAACACATGTGGCATAAGTAATTAGCAGAAGCCAGAAGCAAGAGTTGCTCTCTGCCCACTCCTTCTCCAAACCTTAGGCTTGCACTTTTTTCCAGAGTGAAAATGAATGTACAGCGACTTTGAGACTATAATTCCATACATTACATGTATAAGTTTCACAACTAGAACCAAGAAACCCATAACAAAAAGTGTGTAAGTCACCCCAAACAAAGCCTAAAGCAAAATTAATGATTTCTCTAAGCCCGGAAAGGAAGCCCTGATCAAACAAAATACAAAAGAGCTCGCAGCAGAAAACGTACTACAGTTTTTATGGCATTTAGCACAGAAAGTCGCCACTCAGCATCTCCATAAATTGCAATTCTTTCTGGGGATAGGGTGAGACAAAAATCTCCACCCTTAATGTGATGATCCCCTCCTGTGGATTTTGGCTGATGAGGTTCAAGTTGATAGGAAATGCTAGTATCACCATGAGCTGCACGTAAAGAAATTTCTTCGTCTTTGGCTAATGGCACCCCCTTCCCTGGAGTGAACCAAACACACTGTTTCCAATGGTCACACCAATTCCCAGCACCTAGCAAAGCATTTGAACCAGTTTTATTAGTTCAGTGAGGACAAGGAAGAGAATTTAAATGATAAGTCAGCCAATATTCTTTGTCAATTTCTTCACAGGATAGCCCACATCACTCTCTTGATGTAACATATTTTCCCAATTAATTATCTTTGCTCCTTAGAAGTGGTAAGACCATCCACTGGAATCAATGGAAATTAACCTACCAGCAGGAGACCAAAATTCCGACCCACTCAAATTACCTGACAAAGTAATCCATTTCGGAGCAGTCGAATACTGTATAGACCCTTCGTCATCAAGCTGAAGCATCCACCTTGCATAAGCACCAAGAACAAAACACTGATGTTACAGCAATGGCCAGAGAAACATTATGAACCACAAGAAAAATTATCACAACATTTGTAGTTACCAGGAAATCACAGCATTTACTTGACCACTACCGGTTGCTTTTACACGAACTGCAGTTTCACCGTGACTCTCTGGCCGTTTTCCAAAGTTGAATTCAAAAATTCTGAAGGGTTCTGACAACTGGATGAATTTAGTGTTGAGTAGAAGCAAAATGACTTCATTTTCCAGAGGAAATGCAGGAAAGGATCAAGTTGCATCACCACTTACCAGTTTTATTTCTCGTCTTATTGCATCACAGTGCATAGGGTGTTGTTGAAGTTTAACACCGATTATCCTCTCCAACCCAGCAGGAACTAGATGAATGCCATCCAATATTTCTGCCTCATTATTATACAGATCATGCAGCTTCCACAAATATGTACTTTCAACTAGCTGTTGATTGAAGACCCAAGAAGAAAATTATGATTACCAGTCTGACAAATTTCCCTAAATCCAAGTTTTAATAGCATAACAACAGCAAAAAAGTGCAACATTGAAACCCACAATAGGCGACAGAAGATAAACAGCAAATTTGATCTGCATCATCTAATCTCTAGGGACCATGTGTTGGACAGATTGTTCAGGGCAATTCTCTCCCACTAATGCTCTTACTGTCACATGAATTAGCCGGAATACAAACAAAGTAGTTGGCTCGTATAGTTTTCAATTATGAGTCACCATTACTGTAGCGACATAATCACTCATCTAAGATTTATTGAATAACCATTGGTTGAACTGGCACATGTCCTTTACCTTAAGGATTAAGAACGGATAAGGAAATCCCTACAAAATGCTAAATATTCTATCAAATTAAAGTCTTCAAAGTATAATGAAACATGATATAAAGACAGACCAAGCACCTGGCCATACACGATTGTTCAGGGTGAACCATGACTAATGCTCTTACTGTCACATGAATTAGCCAGCATACAAACAAACAACTTGTCTAGTTTAGTTTTCACTTCCGAGTCACCATCGCTGTAGTGACATAATCACTCATCTGACAATTTATCGAATAAGCACTAATTGAAGTGGCACACGTCCTAATCTTGAGGATTCAGAATGGGCAGGGAAATCCCTTCGAAATGCTAAATATTCTATCAAATCATAGTCTATAAAGTATGATGAAACATAATATAAAGACAGATGAAGCACCTGGCCATACACGATTGCCTTGTATGGAACTGTTACTGGATTTTCCACCAAAAGCATGTCATGCGCATGCTGTAAGGTTGGTATTAACCCTTCACCCAGTAACTCTGAGTCAAGTATCTCACTAACCTGCATTTACAAAACAATCACCCTTGATGAAAGGAAGAAACTCCAACATAGATGCATTTGATTGAAATGGCAAAGTCACAAGGAACTTTGACAATTAATGAGGGAGAACACCAAACTTGAAGTTGAATGTGCTCCAGCATTTAGAGTAGTGTATGTTTCTCACATTCTTAAATACACGCTCTGACATACATTTTTATTTTCCCAACCTCCAATATTTAACTTCGGTACAGGGCAAGGACAAACTTCACAAGTAAAATAGTTCACTGAAGCAAGTACAAGATGGACGTTGTAAAACTCACCAGAACATCGGCACGTGATTCAATGTCTACCCCAACTCTGACTTCATCAGAACGCTTGTTGAGGACAGTTATACTCCTTGCCATATCATTAGCACGCAAAACCTTGCGCATCAATTTCACCATTGGAAGGTAAGACTCGCAAGCTGTTACTGATCCATTATTACTACGGCATGTTGGCGAATCCCCCAAACCCATCGCCCGAGCAGCCATCATTGATAACAAGCCAGTTCCAGCACTAGATACCATGCCAAGCAAGTTTAGGAAAACATAAATACCGGCCTCATCCACCAGAAGAAAAGTAAATTACTCACGATCCCCACAAGGTCCAATGCATCTTCTTAAGAAAATTTGAAATGTGCGGGAGGCGTAGAAAGGTTTAGTCCCCTCTTTTGAGTAAGAGAATGTAATTTTCTCAGGCAAGTTATACCATCTCTCTCTCTCTCTCTCTCACACACACACACACACACACAAAACACCTAGGGATATCCACTATGTTTCTGTTTAGCCCAAAAAGAGAGATTCTTTATTTTTCCCCTATGAGCCAGACACGAACTAATTCTCATGCATGGTTTTCACCATCTCCTTTTTGTCAACTCAACAACAAACCAAACTTCCTTTCATTGATCTATCGTCCATCCCAATCCAATGGCTCTCACAAACACACCACGGAAATGCCACTGTCTATAGAAAATGTCCCCTCGATCTGCAATTAATGAGAAAGGGATTCCTTCTGTGCTGTCAAGCTGATTCATGCATTTGTAATTTTCTAGCCAAGTGGAGCCAGTGGAGTGAACTCAAACTCCGTTATTTCATTTCTAAGATCAAAACGAGTCATGGAGCAATGAGACGATCCAAGCAACAATACGAAGTCGAATAACAGAGCAACATGAGCAAAAGAACACCTCTCAACTCCAAATACACGAATTAGACATCTTCACATCAATTGATAAAAACTCAGCTTGGACATTCCACCGACGGAAAGTTAACTACTCTGGCTAAGCCAAACTCAACGGAGCAACAGAGCTCATCGTTACGCGAGATTACCCAATGTCGAGCACGCGGCAAGGCCTGGCGACGGCCTTGTCGATGGCTTCGCGGAACGCCCTGTTCCGGCGCGAGTCGTTGAGCATGTCCAAGTAGGACGTCGTGGCGAGGAGGCCCTGGTGGAGATTCTCGGGAGCCGTCCCGCCGGCGTCTTCCTCGATGACGACCCACTCGGAGTTGCCGGTGAGCGGGTCGAGCTTCAGCTGGAAGACCCGCTGAGCCGAGCCCGAGCTCATGGCTCGAGCGAGCGCGAGTCCTGAGCGAGGGACCGAGCGAGAAGCCGAGAGCAAGCGCGCCGACGAGACCAGCCGGCGATTGGCGGTCAGGAACGCCACCATCGCAGGGACATCGTCGCTGCTGCGGATGCGCCGGCGGCGGTGATTCTGCTGCGCGAGGAGTTCCCGGGGAGGCGAAAATGGCGGAGGGTCTGAATGTCGGGCCGGGCTACTCCGGGCCCGATGTCACTCGAGGAAGTCGCGGGCCCGTCTCGTGGAATTTCGCTTTCCCGCGCACTAGTACATATATAGTCACGAATGAATCGGTTCGATTCGGTTCGGTTCGGTTTGGTTTGATTTTATTCATAACATAAAGCCGTGACTTTGTTGGTAGACTAGATGGAGCCCGCACGAAGTTGAGCTCTATCACGGGAGCAGCTCGGTGCCGCTTTGAGATTTGCTGGGTTATGGAGAGAGGGATGGCCAAAGGTTGAAGGATGAGATGTGCGAGTTAAAATGATCTATGTGAGTCAAAGCATGTGAATAATCCACTATTTTGCCTATATCAAATTATCAATAAGGAAATACTTATTAAAATATGGATGGTGGGAACGAATTAAAGTTACAAACATAAAAAATAATTATCGCCAACATGCAAATTGCAAAAGAAATAAATTTGCAGAAGAATGTTGAATTATGTTGATTGATTGGGGCGCATGCAAAAAAATACACATACTTGTGTATTTCGACGGTTACACAACAAATTACTGAATTTAAATCCAATAGTAACTCCCTAATCCCATGTGGGGTTATGTAAATTTCAAATAGATAGACACAATCTCCTATTTAATAGTAAAGTTTATTTTTTATCCTAAGAATATTGGCACAACCACTCGGTAGATTGGTGCTCATGTCGATCCATTATTCTTGTCTTCAATTGACATGTCGATAGGCGTTTGCTCATTAATTGCTCCATCTCAAACACTTAAAGACTCGAATTGATCTGCACATTTAAAATTCATGCTGATAGCATATCACTGGTCAGCTACGTTACGAGCGCTGATCAAAACCCATGGAGCCTGAGGGCTTAGATTGAAGATTGCAAGTGAAGACTGGCCCAATACAAATCCTTACAAATCCGTCCGTATAGCCCATTGTCCCCGTGAGGCCAATCGGCGGGTGGACTGAATTGTTAAAGTCCACCGAAAGAAAGCCCTTCCCTTTGGTTGACTATCTAAGTCCTTACAACTTGGGGTGAGCATGGTTTCAGACAAAAACCTGGAACTTGAGAATTAGACCGATAAGAATATGTAGGTTTCAGATTCCAAGGCATGTAAGGTAAATTCTAAATTCTAAAAAATGAAAAACCTGTTTCAACGAGTAGGTTTTGTGTTTGTAGTTGGAGGAACCTGAAACTCGGAACCTATAATTTGTAATATAGATCCTAGAATAAGTTTTAATGTTTTTTTTTTTTGTTCATATTTCCATCCGATCTTGAGATATTTCATACTATTCGATGATGAGTGTATATTCTGAAAGCACTAGTTTGAGCTTCCATTTTATGATCGAGAATTTTACTTTATTAATGTTCATATTTTTCGTGTATTTTTATTTATGATTAGTAAATTGTAGTAGTAAGTGGTAATTATTAATAATATTAATTTATTGTAATCGTTCAATTAATAATATAGGTGAAACTTGAGTAGACCTTAGAACTTGTAATAGGGTAGGTTCTAAGTTCCAAAAATTGATAAACTTGTTCCAACATATAGATTTCGGATTTTATATGGAACCTATATGGAACTTCTATATGGAAATGAAACCGTTCATTCCTACTCATAACCCTTTTTAATAATTTTTTTTCCTTTTTCTCTTTTTTGCCTTCTAGGTCACGGGGTACGTACAAGTATAGTTTGGTCGTAGATATTTTTAATAATTGAATTTGGGTGGCAAAATGGTGAATCCCAATCCGAAGCATACAAACATGGTCCACATAAAATCATTGACTCCCCTTCGACTTCTATTCTTGTCTTGTCTCGATCCCCCGGACTACGACTGATTCGGTCGGGGAAGGTTTTTCTCTCGGAAATGCATTAGATGGCGTTTTCTCAATAAAATACACAATGAAGAAAAAGGAAAGGCGAGATTCGAAAGCAATGATGCTACCAAATCTCCGTAATTTAATCAATTACACCGAAAATATAAATTGCCGTAGTTAAAACAATGAAGGACGACGATGAAAGTGGATACCAAGTTACAACGCGTCAAAAAATAAAATTTAAGACGGACTCATGCTAACACAAAATGATAATTACGCATAATTTCACCCGTGCACGCTCAACTAAGACATCAACTCGCACCTGTCTCTCAACTAATAAGTTGCATAGATCAATCTATTCATAAGGAACCTCATTGCAAATTATTGTGTAGATACTAAAGCGACGTCACATTACCATAGACTTGACTTTGAACCTATTTCCCCACTAATAGGTCGCATAGGTTAAGATAATCCAGCTAAGCATTGGTCCCAACATAGCTGCTTAATTAGCTGTATATATGTGCAGGTACTAGAGCTTAGTTATATTATGTTTTTCTTAGAAAGCAATAAGCAAGACCTTGGTTTAGAAAAAAAGAAAAAGAAAAAAAACTGTACCTTACACAATTAAGTGATCACCTAAAAATAAAACGCGAACAAATTTGGTGGCAAATTAATGTTGTCCGAGCAACATATTAAAGTCTAAAAATCGGTTTGGTGTTCGGTTGACCAGAAAATAGTTCCTTGGACGAAAATGCAAAGACAAAATCCTCCTGCTGGAAAATAGAATACTATATGAATTATAATACTTAGCATTGACATTTGGTGGAAATGGGTTGGTGGATATACCTTTAAGAAAAATATATCTTAGCGTAAAGTTGTTGATATGTATATATACGTGTGTGAACATGATTTTTTCTTGTTAATTTTTGTCGTATCTTTTCGTTAAGCACCGGGGAGGGAGAGGGTCTCCATCAACTTTCAATGCATGCAATCATATGTGGCTGGAGGAAACGAATTTCGCAAACTGCTTTTCAATTAATTAATCAATTAATCTCGTCTCGTGATGCTTAAGTTACTGCCGACCTATTAAGATCAGATTGATGTCGTGACAACAATCTACATATTTATGAAATGCAGCTTAAAAAGAAGGATAAGGTAGTTTCATCTTGTGATGATTGTAGCAATAATGATTGAAAGGTGAAGATCGGCGGTAGAGGACAAAGGTGACAATTGAGTCGCACTACTAGTGAGTAGCTTGGATTCAGTTCGGTGATCAATCGCAATCATCTCGTCAGATTTCACATGGAGTTCATAAGTGATCTATTCAATTATCTTTTTGAATTCAATTTTCAACTCGATAGGTTTGTGAGCTACTTGAGTCTAATATAGAATTCATTACTTTTTTTGAAAATATTTATTAGTGTAATCAAACACGCGTATCCTCAAAGCTACATAATATCCCCACAATATTTCACATTAAAGATCTAGCTCGAGTTTACTTATAAACTGATTTTAATTGAATTGAGTCAAGACATAGTATCTTGATTTTTTACTTGATTCGAGCTTGAGCAGATAATTTAATACTCGATCAAATTAATTTGAACTGAATTTCGAGCATTGACTTCACAAGTTGAGTCAAGTCAGCTTTGGTACTATATCGGCTCGACTTGATTACACCTCCAATGGTGGGAATGTCACAACTCATTTTGAGTTAAGAGGCCTAGGGAATGGAGGGCAGGGAGCGGGGGCCGGGAGGCGCAAATTTGTAATCCACTTATACCCTAAAACAAGAAAGATTGCTCACTTAAAATTATGTGAAATTACACAGAACCCCCTCCGGACTTTAGTGATGGTATGCATCTACCCTTAAACTTTTGATTTTCAGAAATCATAATTAGATAGGGTTCCTCTAGATTTAGAGCGGACCGTCGTAGCAAACATTCTTTTAATTCTCGGTTTCTTCTCTTCCATTTAATAATTATATGGCTATGGTCGATTTACTTAACTTTCAAGGGCCCAATTTTCCAAAGTCACGTCGTGTTCAATGCACCCGCAAAATCGGATTACGTTCGAAAGTCCAAAGCCAAGATTATTATAAAAGAGCTGTTCATGTTTATCTCGGAACGGATGTGCATAAAAAGTGCTTTCGCTTGCTTGGTGTCTAAATAATAATAATAATAATAATAATAATAATAATGTTTGCAAATTCATTCCCCCATATGAAGCCTAAGAGGCGAGGTTCTAGTTATGGCTGGTTCTGCCTCTGATTCTCTGTGCATGGAATGCAATCTGGGGGAAAAGTCAACTGTCCAGCTGTTTGACCTTCGAGGTTGCGGGGTCGCACTTGGCGATCTTCCCCTGTTTTGACTCGGCGTGCCAGCTCATATTAGCCAAATGGACCGCTCTGCTCCTTCCACGCCTGTATGGCCCCCTGCTCTATACAGAAAGCAACCAGAAAATATAAAAACAACTCCCGAAAACACATCTCACTTCACTCACATTTGCTTTTGCGAAAAATATTTTGGATCGCTTCGAAAAATTATTTAATAAAAATGCGTTTCTATTAAAACTTACTTTTAAGAAAGAATGTCATTTTCATAAATAGAATCAAAAGAATAATTCTAAGGTGTCGGTAAACTCGATTATGTAGTTAGATGCTTTACTTGTTTTCAAAAATAAATATACATAATTGGTCATTTCATAATGTGATCGGTCATTTCATGAAACGTGATGATATTGTATCATCACAATCAGTCCAATTATTCAATCTGATTAAAAAATTTAAATTAAATCATATTGATTGCGTTGACACTATTAAATGATAAATTGGAATACGAGGAATTTGGAGTTCAAGCAATTGCTTTTGAAAGCCTTGTCTTTCGGATTCGACAATGTTAAGAAAGAAAAAATCCTTTGAATTTTTCTCCATGTAATAGGACTCCCACTTGCAAAAATAAAATAAGAAAATTTTCATCAATGACTAGACCAGCCTCTAGACTATTATTACATCCTTACTGAGGGAGGACCCCGTGATCTTTTAGCTCCTTTTAAACCTAGGACCTGTCGTCTCCTTCTTGCCCATCAATCATATATACCAAAACCATGCGAGTATTAAAAGAATTTCTTGGTTCCTAAGCATCAGCATGCGACTTTTCCTCCGATTTTGGTGTTTTTATATGCTTTTCGATTTTGCATCTTCCCTTCCTCAAATCAACCTTTGCCTACTTCTCAAATCCACCCATCAAAATCACAAATCCCCTCCGTAATCAGAAGCTTCCTCTCCTCCTCCCTTCCTCTCTTTTTTTTTTTCCCTTTCTTTCACTTCACTCCTGTCTCCCTCTCACTCTCTTGCCACTATATATTCATCATCTCTCTCTTCTCGATTCAATTCAAGCCCGAGCCACTCGCGTCATTGAATTTCCAAAGCTCATTCATGGCTTCGTCCCTGCTGCTAGTTGGCTTCATCATCACCTTCCCCTGCCTCGTCTCCGTTTCCCTGTCAGAGACCCTTTTACTCCCCTTAACCCACTCCCTCTCCAGCGCCCACCCGCAATTCAACTCCACCCACCACCTCCTCCGCGCCGCCTCCGCCCGCTCCGCCGCCCGCTTCCGCCTCCGCCACCGCCACCAACGCCACCTCCCCGGCAGGCCTCCCTCCCTCTCTCCCCGGGCAGCGACTACACCCTCTCCCTCACCCTCCACTCGCAGGCCGTGTCGCTCTACATGGACACGGGCAGCGACCTCGTCTGGGTCCCCTGCTCGCCCTTCACCTGCATCCTCTGCGACGGCAAGCCCAAGCCCGCCCCCGTCGCCCTCAACTCCTCCTCCTCCACCTCCGACGTCACCTGCAAGTCCTCCGCGTGCAGGGCCGTCCACTCTTCTCTCTCCCACTCCTCCTCCTCCTCCGACCTCTGCGCGATGGCTCGTTGTCCCCTCGAAGACATCGAAATCTCCGACTGCGCTGCCTTCCCCTGCCCGCAGTTCTACTACGCCTACGGCGACGGCAGCCTCGTTGGCCGCCTGAAGAAAGGCATCGTCACCATACCCACCTCGTCGCCGCCTCTCGTCCTCCGCAACTTCACCTTCGGCTGCGCCCACACCGCCCTCGGCGAGCCCCTCGGCGTCGCCGGCTTCGGCCGAGGCCCGCTCTCGCTGCCGGCCCAGCTCGCCGAGTCGTCCCCGCAGCTCGGCGCTCAGTTCTCGTACTGCCTCGTCTCGCACTCGTTCGACGCCGACCGAGTTTGCCGCCCGAGCCCTCTCATCCTCGGACGCTACGACGTGACGGAGAAGAGCTCGGAGGGAAAAGGAGGGAGCGACTTCGCGTACACGCCGATGCTGGACAGCCCGAACAGCCAGTACTTCTACTCCGTCGGGCTGGAGGGGATCTCCGTCGGGAGGAGGTTCATCCCGGCGCCAGAGAATCTACGGAGGATCGACGGGAGGGGCGACGGAGGGGTGGTGGTGGACTCGGGGACGACGTTCACGATGCTGCCGTCGGGGCTGTTCGGCGCGGTGGCGGCCGAGTTCGACCGCCAGCTCGAGCGGGTCAACTCGCGGCGGGCGAGGGCGGTGGAGGACAATACCGGGCTGAGCCCGTGCTACTACGTGGACGGCGCCGTGGCCAGGGTGCCCGACGTGGAGTTCCGCTTCGCGGGCGGATCGGGTGTGGCAATGCCCAGGGGGAACTACTTCTACGAGTTCGTGGACGTGGACGTGAACGTGGACGGCGGGCATAAGGGGAGGCGGGTGGGGTGCCTGATGATGATGGACGGCGGGGACGCGGCGGAGATGGGGGGTGGGCCCGGGGCGACGCTGGGGAACTACCAGCAGCAGGGGTTTGAGGTGGTTTACGACCTGGAGGGGAGGCGCGTGGGGTTCGCGCGGAGGCAGTGCGCGTCGATGTGGGACAGCCTCCGGCAGGGCTGACGTGTCACTTCGGGGGGGTTGACTTCTTCCGGCTCGAAGATCTTCGACTTCGAGCGAGCGTGTCGTGGGCTCCACGTGTGGTCCATGGAGTGTGGTCAAAGGGTTGAAAGAAAATGAGAGAGATGGGGCCATTTTTATTTAGCTTTCGCTTGTGTAAATAAATGGGGAAGCTGTTGGTGGAGGAGATTTGTAAATTTTGCAAATACAGTCGGACGGGGATGACAATTCTTTTCTGTAAGATATGCTATATATTCAGAATCTTACTTTCTTCGGACAAAATCCTCAACTTTCACGAGGTAAAGAGAAGCCAAGACAAAATGGACGAGAAATCCAAAGAGGAGAAGAGAAGAGAAGAGAAGAGAAGCGAGGTTCCCTCAGCATGCAAGAAAAGAATCATGATGGAGTCATTTATACATTGGCATGCGTGCATGGTTCACATACACAAAATACACAAACATAACGGGGAGCCTCTTTCCTCCTCTCACTCTCCCCGAAATTCCTCACCCCAAGGAATTCGATTCAGTTTCAAACCCCAAAATCAGCAACGAATCCTTGCAGAACCTGCAGAATTAGGTCTCGGATTGGTGTCAAAGGGTCTGTTTGGGTCTATTTTTCTGTTCTCCTATTCTCCAAATCAGAAAAAAAAAAATTACAAAAATCCATATGATAACATTACCTTTTCTGCTCTCTGAAATAAAAACTGAGTCGAGAATATATTTGAAACAAAAATAAATAAAAAAAGAAAAAATAACAAATAAAAATTATTTTTGAAAAAACACACTCGAAATAACTAAGTCTTTTCCTGCACCTGGACCTCCTCTATGGTTTAGGTCTCTGATGAGCTGTGAAGAATTGACGACACAAGTCATCATGGAAAAACCGCATCGCAATATGATTAACCAGCGATTACTATATGGTCGCAGGCAAAAAAAACCCAGAAACCAACTAAACCTCAAAAGGGAACGAGAAGGGAACTTCCGAGAGGAAACACGGAGAAGAAACAGAGAGGACGCAGGTGGAGGATGCGGGGAAGAAGGAGGGGTTAAAATAGGGAACACTTGGGGGAGGAGACTTGGACTTTTGGTCTTTGCCTGAAGTCTCTGCAACCTTCTCGGTTCCTCTGAGGAGAATGGACAGCTGAAGGTTTCGTGGCCATTCCATGTTGTTGCCAGCTCCACCGGGTAACTGACAGATGGTCTTCTTCGCACCGAAAGTAGAAGAAAATATTGCACACGCTCGTACCTCGTTATCCGAACACTAGCCACTCACTGCCTCGTGTCCTGGCCCGATAAACCGGTGGAGTTATTTTGCTCTATCGACCACCCTATCAAATTTAATGAATTGCTGTGCATGTTCAAGTAACTTTTCATTAATGTGTTGGGTAGAGTTTCTAGAAGTAAAGTGTGCATTTGTGAAAGCTCTTTAAATGTCTCTTTAAACACCTCTTCTTCTCTAGTATGATAGAATCCTCTAAAAATGCAGCTTGACTAATTAGAGACATTACCATTCTGGTACCCTTGATTGTTTTTATACTTTGAACTAAATCTCTGGATAGTTTACTGCTAAAAGGTTGTTTCGAAATGGCTTAAACAAGAGTTTCGCCCTGTGTGGAAAGACATATTTGCAGCAACTTACTCAGTTTTCTTTGGTTCTAAGCATAAGTCCTCTTATTGGTATCAAATGGCTTTATCTAGAGTAGTATATTTGTAGCGATATAACTATGTTCCAACAATTATCACTCAATTGGCCAACATAATCAAATCTATTGTGATTTTTGTTCCGCGTGGCGCGTTGAAATTGCCCCTATTTTCAATAGAATTGATTGAATCTTGAAAGAATTGGAAATACGAAGAAATCACTACGAGATCAAAAACTTTATGTTAACAACACAAATTCGCAATCCAGAGGTACTAAGCTTCCCTTAGCGAAGAAAGGGAAAAAGTTTTGTCCTTATGGAGCACAATCCTCAAAGACACCATTAATAGACAAAACACAGATTGTTGAGACTCCCATCGAAGTGGCAGAGAAGTCAACTCGGTGGGCTTTGATGGTTAGCCCTAATAAGTCACCAGGTTATCCATGAAGTTTCTAAGTTAGAATTGTCAAGGGTTGGGCATATCCTTGACAATTCAAGTATTGAAAGTCCTAGTGACTTAGGAAATGCCTAATATCGTGTTTAATGGAAACAAAAAATTAAGAGCAAATGGTGTAGCGCATAAGAAGACGGCTCAAATTTTAGAATTGTTTCTTGGTGAATCCAGAGGGAATTACATGAGGCTTGGCCATTTTCTGGGATGACCGGGTAAATATAACAATTAAGTCACATTCAGAGTCATTTATAAATTTTCATTGTAAAATGCTAGAATTAAGATAGCTCATGAGAATCGTCTTTCTACATTGCCCCTAATGAGTTTAAAGAAAGAGTATTATTATGGGAGACTATTCATAAAACAATCATTACAAATCAGCTTCCTTGGCTATGTTCGGGGGATTTTAATGAAGTGTTGTACCATTGGGAGAAAGAGGGTAGAAGGATGGCTGAGCATTACTGGTTGACAGCTTTTAGGGACTTTTTGCATGCTTGTTCTTTAATGGATTTGGAAAGCAAGGGTTTCGCGTTTACCTGGACAAACAATAGAGAAGGTGATGCATTTATTAATGAGAGGCTGGATACAACATTATGTATGATGGAGTGGAGAATAGCATACCTTAATGCTGAATGCCAAGCTTTACCAGCGATTGGTTCAAATCACAGCCTAGTTATTTTATCACTTTTCCCTAAGACTATATGTAGAAGAAGATAATTTATATATGAAGCTTTTTGATCGGAGGATGAAGAATTTGCGAAAATAGTGAAGACGGCTTGGGCTTCAACAAATCCCCAAATAATGAGTATTGTAGATAAATTGAATATAGTGTCTCAAAAACTGGCTGAATGGAGTAAAAACAGGTTTTCTAATGCATATAAGAGAATTTCATGGCTAAGGAATAAGCTCCAAGTGCTGATGAATAATCCAAGGTATTCAAATGATATCGAGAAAATCTAAAAGATAAACCAAGAAATGGAGAGTCTATGGCAACAAGAGGAATTGTATTGGGGTATGAGATCAAGAATTAGTTGGCTTAAATGGGGTGATAGAAACACTAAATTTTTCCATGCTACAACTATCCAAAGAAGAACCATAAACAGAATCACCATATTAAAAAAATTTGGAAGGTGAGTGGATGAGAGACGAGAAAATTCTTAAGGAAATGATAGGAGAGTATTTCAAAGATCTTTACAAGTCGGAGGGAAACAGAAACTTTCAGCCTATATTTGATCAGTTTCCATGCTTGGTTGATGTATGATGAATCAAAAAATGATACAACCTATCACCCTAGAGGAAATCACAGCTGCAACACATCAATTAGGAGCTTCCAAGGCTCCTGGGCCTAATAGTTTAAATGATCTATTCTGCCAACATCATTGGAAGGAATTAAATCAAGATATTTTCGGGGAGGTGTAGTAGTTTTCTAACACGGGATATTTGAACCCTGAGTTGAACAAAACATCAATCACCCTCATTCCCAAAACCCTGAATCCAGAGAAGCTAGAACAATTTCGCCCCATAAGCCTATGCAACTTTATCTATAAGATCATCTCCAAAATATTGACGAACAGGTTGAAACCTTTGCCACCTAATCTAATCGTAGCAGAATAAAGTGCATCCGTGGGAGGTCGACAAATTCAAGCTAATATTTTAATAGTGCAAAAGGTCCTACATAGACTAAGAATACGAGAGTGGAAAAAGAAGTTCCAAGTGGCTTTAAAATTAGATATGCAAAATACCTATGACCAAATAGAATGAGATTTCTTTCGAGAGTGCTTGTTCAAGATGGGTTTCTGTGGAAAGTGGGTGAACTACGTAATGCAATGTGTTTCCACGATATCATTTAGCATCAAATTTAATGAGGAGACTATGCCTTTCTTCCAACCAACTAGAGGAATTCGTCAAGGTGACCCTCTATCTCCCTATCTCTTCATACTAATGGCCAACATGCTCTCTTGATGAAGCAAGCAATTCCAGCAAGCACTATTCAAGAATTAAATTGAATCATAATTGCCCTACTCTTTCGCATCTCTTATTTGTGGATGACTCCATCTTTTTCTTAGATGGAACTATAAAGAAATGTCAAAATTTGGTAGCTAGCCTACATCAATACTATTTTGCACCTAATCAGGCTATTAACTTGAACAAATGTAGGATATATTTCGGGATAAGTACACTATCAGTGCCAAAACTTGTGTATGGCGCTTACTTTGATGCCAAAAGTTTCCGTCGGATCACTTAAGTGCCAAATTGGAGGGAAAACAATCACTTTGGTGCCACCGGCGAAAGATTCCGGCCAAAATGATTACGTGGCTTTTTAAAAAAAAAAAAATCGACAGGCCTTTAAACGACGTTGTTTTCGGTCCTCCTTAAGAAAACGGTGTCGTTTTGCCGTTCTACATGGATGGCCTCACGGAAATGACGCCGTTTAGCTCACATAGGGATTGAAATTAGGGTTTCCGCTGCTCGGCCACCGTCGTTCGCCCGCCGTCGATTGGCCACCATTGTAGTTGCTCGACCATGTGAGCGAGGAGAGACTGAGATTGTTGCTCGAGCAATAAGTGGCAGGAAAAATCGGAGGCGAGGGCGGAGGAGGAGGAGGAAGAAGATGGGTCGAAGGTGCCGTTGGTGTGCTCTCTTTGCTGCTCTTTGCATTCTTTGGTATCGCTGCTGGTGCATTGCCGGTGCTGTTGCTGGTGCTATGTTGGTGCCGTTGCTGGTGTGGGTCTTCGAGGAAGAAGAAGACGAAGACGAGCCTTCCCTCTCTCTCAATTTGGGGATTAGGGTTTTTAAGTTGGGGGAAAGATGCCAAACGGTGTCGTTTTGGTGTTTGGATGTTGACTCAATTCTCCGACGAGCCACTTTAGCTTCAAAAATTAATAAAAAAAGGCCACTTTGGATTTCCAGCCAATTTCATCGGCGTTGGCACTGAAATGATCATTTTTCAAAATTTTTGGCACTTAAGTGATCTGACGGAAACTTTTGGCACCAAAGTGAGCGCCGTACACAACTTTTGGCACTGATAGTGTACTTATTCCGATATATTTCAGTAAAGGCTATTAACTTGAACAAATGTAGGATATATTTCAGTAAAGCTTGCCTAGAAAGTTTGAGGAGGAATATGGTTTCCGAGTTAAGAGTTCTAGTAATTGACAAAACCGGAAAATATCTAGGAATTCCTTCGGATTGGGGGCATCGAAGAAAGAAATGTTTGTTTGGATCATTGCTAGAGTCAATATGAAATTAGGGAACTAGAATGAGAATTTATTGTCAAAAGCTGAGAAAGAAATATTGATAAAGGCTGTGGTGTGGGCGATTCTTCAATACGCCATATCCATCTTAAAAATCCCAGTTTCAATTTGCAAAGCAATCGAGAAGAAAATAACCAATTTTTGGTGGAGAACTAGCAATAAAACAATTGGTTTGCACTAGAAGAAATGAGAAATTTTAAAGCTTAGGAAGGATGAGGGGGGCCTAGGTTTCAAAGATCTGTAGGCTTTTAACAAAACTATGCTAGAGAAACAAGCATGGTGAATTTCTTAGCATCCAAAAACTCTTTGGAGTTAAGTTATGAAGGGTTTATACTTCCCACAAGGGGATTTTTGGCAAGCTGGAAGAGGATCTTATTCTTAATGGGGTTGGCAAAGTCTCATAGTGGGAAGAGATGCTATATCTCCTCAAGTCACGTGGGCGGTTGGGAATGGCAAAAAAATCTCTATCAAAAACAATAAATGGCTAAAGAATGAACCTATTGGTGGCCCTGCGACAAGAAATGAGCCACTCAAAGTGGCTGATTTGTTGGACATTGAAGCAGTAAATGAATTCTTACTTAAGACTATGTTCGACGAATAGACGGTAACGGAAATCCTTACTATCCCTATCAGGTTACCGACTACAGAGGATAAATTAGTCTAGGCTAACAACAAATTAGGGACATACACAATTAAAAGTGGATATTTCAGTAACGGAAGTTCAACAAATAGAGCTCTCACAATAATAGCATCATCTTCCTACCAAGCCAAACCAGAATTGTGGAAATACATATAGAAAGTAAGAACAACCCCCGAAGTTAAAATCTTCCTATGGAATGCATGCCAAAACGCCCTACCTATCTTGGACAACTTGCATAGGAGAAAGATTGTACCTGCACCAGTATGCCTAATTTGCAGATAGGAGTTGGAAACGGTAGAACACACCATGCTGCTCTGTCCTTGGACATCTGAACTATGGTGTGAGAACCCCTTGCGAATTTGTATCACAAGAAATGGTCTAACTCAGTTTGACAAGTGGTTAATTAGATTGAGAGAAGACCTACGAACCTCACCTCACCTCAGTTCGACCTAGTTGTAACGACCCTATGGTGCATATGGAAGGACTGGAACAATGCTATCTTCAGAAAAATGCCCTTGAAGCAACAACAAAGTAAAGACAGGGCCACGCCCTATTATGAGAACTTCAAGACTTGGAACAGGATCACAAAAGGAGAACAAAGAAATGCAGATCTTACCCGAAGATGGCAAAAACTGTACCCAGGTTTCTTGAAGGTAAATGTGAATGCTTCGTTTGTTGGTGCTCACGAAGAACCACCCACAACCACGATGAATAGTGGGGCATACAGAGGAGGAAACCGTGTGGTTATTGCTTGCATCGTCCGAGACTCCCGTGGTAGGATAATGGACAGATTTTCCAGTTTAGTTGAAGCTGGATTTGCCGAGCAAGCTGAAGCCTTGGCGTTGCTCAAAACCCTTCCTAGATCTACTTTAAGCTTGCAATTGGAGATTGACTGCCGTGTACTTGTTGAAGGCGTGAACTCCTCTAAACTGGTGAACTGGGAAGTATAGCCCTTGGTGGACCGGGCCGAGGAGCTGAAGAGCAACTTTTCGGGCCGCACCATAGCCCATTGCAGCCGAGAAACAAATATAATTGCGGATTGGCTAGACAAAGCCCAAAGGTCGAATAGTTTACCTAGAAATTGGGTCTCCGACCTATCGTCCGCTCTTTTTGATATGTTTTATTGTGATGCTCTTGATGTATTTTCAGCGAATTTCGTTAGGTAATTAATATCACTTATATTTTTGAACCCCCCCAAAAAAAAAAAAAAATCAACACAAGTTCGCATATTCTTTTTATTAGCTTTCATAAATTGACATATTTTATACACATGATTCTCGAAAATGAAAACTTTTGATTGAAACGAACATTTTTTCAATATAAATATGTTAATACCATTTTCAAGCCACGTGGTTCTCAAGATTTAGATTCGAACCTTACAATCTTACCAAAATAAAGTGATCGTAAAACAGTTCAAAACGACGAGAAAGCATAAGGCAACCCACTTATCATTTGACACGCGTATAATTAACGCAACTCGTGAAGTTTTACCGACCAGCCGATGGAAGGGTCGTACTTGGCAGGGGGCCGATCCATTCCATGTAATCGGACTGCTAATCCCGTGGCGAACGGATTAATAAAAAATATCAGAGACGATTTGGATTCCAGACAGCCAACAATGGCTCTCTCTCTCTCTCTCTCTCTAGAAGCTTCTCTCACTTCCACTCGCCTCCCGAACCTTCTGCACTCTTCTTCTTCTTCTTCTTCTCTCTCTCCCTCCTCCTATTTAAACATCCCCAAGCACCTCCCAACCGAATCAAGAAAGCTTCGCCACTCGTCGAACGCCAGTCGGTAGCTCACTCTCGAAATTCTCCTGCAAGCTCCAAGCGCAATCGAGAAGATGGCGTCTTCGCTCGCTCTCCGGAGGGCCGCCGTCACTGCCGCCGCACCGTCGGGCCTCCTGTCAAGGCTGACCAACCCGCTCCGCGCCACCTCCGTAGCCCCTCACGCGACTCGCTCCTTGATCATCAGCTCTCTCGGATGCGGCGCTACTACGACGAAGACGACAGCGACGTCGACGTCGAGCGCCGCTCCGATCGCGCCGCCTCCCGCCGCCGGGAGCCTGGTCTGTTTTCAGGCTTCTTGTTATCTTAGCACTCGTTTTCCTGGTGTTTAGGATCGCTGTCTGTCGCAATGATGAGGTCGTCAGCTGGTTGATTGCTGCTCTGTTTCCTTTATTTGTAAATGACGTTTCTGCGCTAGCCTAGTGGCATTTACGGATTCGATGATCGAGCATTTGCTCGTTTGACGAGGTAGCTCTCCGTTTAGAGAAGCGTTCTCATGGATTTTGTATCGCCGATCGTTCGACAGATGTGTTTGATCCGTTCTCGCCGACTCGGAGCCTGAGCCAGGTGCTGAACCTGATGGACCAGTTCATGGAGAGCCCGTTCCTCGCGGCGTCGCGTGGCATGGGGGCTGCTGGATCGAGGAGGGGCTGGGACGTGAAGGAGGACGACAGCGCCCTCTACCTCCGGATGGACATGCCCGGCCTCAGCAGGGAGGACGTGAAGGTCTCGGTGGAGCAGAACACCCTGACGATCAAGGGCGAGGGCGAGAAGGAGTCGAAGGAGGAGGAGGAGGAGAGCAGGAGGAGGTACTCCAGCAGGCTGGATCTGCCGCCGAACCTGTACAAGCTCGGGGAGATCAAGGCGGAGATGAAGAATGGCGTGCTCAAGGTGGTGGTCCCCAAGGTGAAGGAAGAAGAGAGGAATAATGTCTTCCAGGTCAAGATTGAGTGAAAATGCTGAGAGAGTTGTAAAAAAGGGATTTCTTTTGGGGGTCAAGGTGCTATTTTTCCTTCCTTTTTCTAGCAGTAAGTTCTGTCTGGTGTTTCAACTGAAGACTCTTTGGGCAATAAATAGGTAGGGAAGAAAGAGTATGCGAGTTCTTCCGGTTGCTCGGGTACTTGATGAGTTGCTGAGTCCTGTCTTTTTGTCAAGCCTTTCACAGACGATGTTTCTCTTCAATGAAAATCGGAGAAATCTTACAAACTGAGCTAGTCGTCATTTGGGTGTTTTCCATCTTGTTTGCAACGGATTTTGGGATTTGCTCTGGAAAAAGCATAGATGGTGTATCAGTCGAGCAGGGAGATTCGAAGCAGATCAACTATGGGGGCTATCTCTGCTTTTCTCCATGCATAGTCGTAATTTGAGTAAATCGTGTGCGCGGACCTGGGAATGCATTGAATTGGAGGGTGGAAAGGACTAATCTTGAAGGACTGAACTTGAATTCGAAACTTGGCGTTAATTTGCGGTAGAGATTTGGCATTTGACACCCAGAATGTGCATTGCTCTCTGTTTTGAGGAGAAAGTCTCGGCTGTACCGCGTTTCACTTGATATAATACAAACCGCGACCAGCAAGCAATTCAATTTGCTACCATACAGTAATACGCACGAATTGAATTCACGTTCAATGGCCAAGGTATTTGCCTAAGCAACTGGTTCTGATGTACCTGAAGAAGAGGCGGAGTTGATGTTCTTCCTCTTTCTTGATTTGGAGGTCGGCCGATTCATCTTGGACCTCCCTTTCGACCTTGAAATCCCCCTTTACGATCACTCGTTCATTTCGAATATCTACTGTGTATTCACGCACTCCTGCAAATCACAACGAGGGCTCCATAAATTTCCACTCTCGACACTTGCTGCAGGTTATATGATATGACTACTCAACAGGCGTGGGCATTACTAATTCATCTCGACAGAAATCTAAAAAAGGTAAAAATCTGTTGAGCTTAATCTTTCTATATTTTTCCTCATCAGATATAACCTGTTTGATAGCATTACTGCAATGAATCAATCTGTACGCTCTAGATGATTGTCGAACTCTAAATGTTGCATTTAACATCATGAAGACGACTGTGTCGAGAGGAGATTCTCATTCGTGAATTTCTTTTGATGATGTTCGCTTCTGCTGTAAAATTAAGCTATGAAACTGAGGACAGTGATCTCACCGTCCATCTTCGAAATGACTTGCGAGACTCTCTCCCGGCAACGAGCACATCCCACGTTGGCTGTCATCACTACTACCTGAAACTAAGCACAAGGAATTTGCAGTAATCAATCATTCAAATCTGATTCGAAAAGCAAAAACGAGAATAAGGAAAAGGATTGCCTGAAGATGAATAGAATGAAAACGGTAAAGAACAAAACCCGAAAAAGGAACATGTTCAGAACCAAACGGCGGCATGATCTTCCATTGGTACCTACCGGAGGAAGCGTCAAGTTCTCGTAAGTCAGTAGACATTGCCGCGGGAGTTTCTTCATTCGACTTTCAAGCGGCAATCCTATGCTCTGTGCTTCCCCAGTTTCCTGCCCTTCTCTTCAAGCCTCCATCATTGGCTATGGAAGAACCAACTCGTCTCTCAGTTGCATACCGTTTATACCTAACAATGTTGTTGTTCCAGCCTAGAACACGCAAGTGACCCAATTTCATTTCTGCCCGCTATTATCTTTGACTCCATTTAAACTATAAGAAGCCCATGTCTGACTGGAGGAGACGGGGATTAATCTATTCAGGGTAGGCAAGTTAGCTTTCAAGAGATCGTCATGGCATGGTTCATCTCTCGTTAAATATTCATTAAACAACGACAATGAGCTATTGCAGATTCGGTCTTCTTCACTTTAACCTCTCGCGTGAGCTAAGCCTGCCATAAAAAATAGACGGGCGGCACCTTTGGGGCCAATTAGGATCGCCGCAGGTACCAAGAACGACACCTACGTCCCTCGCATGCTGTTTGTGACTCTTGAGAATATCATGTTTTTCTTCGAACCTTATCTGAAACAACTTTCTTTGTCCCCTTCTTATTAAGAAATTGCTAGTAAGAATAGTGTATTATAGCTTACGCACTGGAAAAATGCAGACACAACTTTTAGTTTCCAAGGAGGTTCAGCAGCCGTCTGATCGTAACCAAATAAATCTCAGTCCTGACTTGCACAGACAGTAGATCAGAAATTGTGGGAGTTACAGGATGAAATAGATTGAAACGGATCTCTGCAATGTTATTGGGAATCTAGTTTGTACAATGTGCTTAGTAAGATGGATGATGAGGTGAAGAACTAGCATTAACCCAGCAAAGAAAGTACTCGAGGTGGCGATGGCTCAACAACTCTTTTCATTACTTGGACCCAGGAATTCACGGGTCAATATGATGAAGTCATGGACAATGACAAGAACTGGAGTAACTTGCAGAAGGATCAAAGTGATATCATTCCAACATAATGCAATAATGACCAAGAAAGCCAAACTAAAAAGAAATAGACATTTACAAGCTTTGATTATCCGTTGATCATCTCCAGGATTTGAAAAGGACAGGTGAACCAGTCCATTCTTTCTCGAAGAGAATCTGAAGTGAAGCGTTCACATCTCTACGGGAGCCTATTTCGCAAGGCAACTTGGAGAACTGCACAAGAGGGGTGGAAACCTCTGAAAACATGACCTTAGAATCCCAATCTTGCCAAACCAATAGCATGGTCCAGGCTCTCCCAATCAGCCATAAGGCAAGGTCTACATATAAGTACGATCAAAAGTCCAAAATGACCAAAATTTGCAGCGTCACCTCCTCTGGAAACCCTTGTCCTTCAGTAGAACTCCATCCCTCCGGCTCTTCTCTAGCATCAATGACCTTGCCCTTTCTTTCTCCTGCTTTTCTCTCTTCATCCGTTCCTCCCTCAGCTCCTCCAATGTCTTCTTCCCACTTTTCTTTCCCTGCTCCTTCACATCCCTCGACGGCCCTTCATCCCCAAATTTCTCCCCATCAACGTGATCACCCCGCTTCTCAAGATACCATGGCAATTTAACTCCTTTTCCAGCAATCCCATATCCCAATCTATATTTCTCATCCTCTGCAGTTACCACCTTTGGCGCCTCCTCTTTCTTCATCTTCTTCCTCTTGAATCCATCCCTTTCATCTCCTGCCCCATTTTTTGGTAGTTCAACTGGGTCGAAAATCTTAATTCCCTCAAAGAGATTGATATGGCCAGACTCCTTCTCCGTCTCAGCTGGCTCCACAGGCTGACTAGCAGGGGCCTCCGCAGGTTGACTGGCAGGAGCGAAGCCACGGGCAGCACGAAGCTTCTCGAGACGAAACTCAGCATCGCGCTTCCTCACTTGCTCTCGCTTCAGCTGCTCCTCTTTCGCGGCAGCCTCTTCATCTTTCCGGACCTTCTCTCTGTTCTCAAAATTGTACACATTCCAACGTTTCTGGGGAAGGATGTTCAAACCGCCATGACCGCCCATGTCGTCGTGCTACCTAGAGATTATCATGCACGATAGAATTCAGCGCATTTCAAAGGCCACATCCAAAAACCATCTTTTGATCAGGCAAAACTTAAGAAGCATCACATAAGCAGCCTCCTAACAAGTTAACTTCCATTGGAGCCACGGCCATCAATGAATGAGAATGAACTTAAATCTCGCTAATAAATGCACAAGCATAATTCAAAAACCTAAAAACGTCGCAATGCCAGGCTTTCTCAACAGGAGAGAATGGAATGCGCAAATGGACGAAAATCCTAAAAAATGAAGAGAAGTGGGCAAAAATTATTCCTGTTGGGCAAATCCACAAACAGCTTAGAGCAGGGAAAATAAAAGCATCTCCTGGCGAGGGCGCCGAAATAACAAAACCGAGTGGCGCTACCCAATCAGTAAATTCCAATAGCGAACACTGGCACTTGCATGCCAACCCATGCTAGTTTAACGAAAGGATCAACACCGAATTAGGATGCGAAGGAACAATCAGGCGGGAGAGGCCATATAGGGTTAGTCACATCCAAGGTCGGAAAAAAACGAAAAAAACGAAAGGCTTTTCCTTTCCGATGAAATCCGATTCCGGGCTGGCGAAGTACCGCGTTAACAGGTAATAACTCAGCAATTCATCGGCTACCCACATCCCCAATCGGCAAAAGGAATCCAAAACACACCCTAATTTCAGCCGGATGTTCCGATAACGGAGGCAGAGAATCAACCGAAACGACACGCCGCCGAGAGACGGAAAGAGCGATTACCTTGGGCAAGCTGAGACGCGAAGATAGGCGCGCCTGAGGCGAGAAGGCTTCTTCTAGGGCTTCTTCCGCCGGCGAGAATCGGAGGTTGATGAGATCGAGCCTTCGGAATCCTTTTGGTGTCTTTTGCTACGAACAGGAAGGAAGCGATTCCGGTTTTATTCGGACGCCGACATCGCAATTTGGAAAAACGAGCCGGCCCAGATAGGCCGATGGTTACAATATAACAAATTTTATATTCATATAATGTTATTCTATTTAATTTAGTGGAGTTGGGTATGGTGCAATTAGACCATATTTTCCCCTCGATTAAGTTCCTCGAACTAATGTATTGATGAAATCAGTTCTTTTAATTTACTTGATTTGTATAAATTAATTCATTAATCATCTATGGTTGCCCGTCGACTGCTTTTTCAATTTGCTTTGTGAAGTGGCAAAGTCTTATCGACGGCGTTGATGTATTAATATGGCACAACATGCATGCAATGACCCATGCATAAAAAGAGAATAAGATAAAATTGCATGAGCGAGAGAGAGAGAGGAGGGAAAAGGGGAGGAGCGCCGACATGGACAAGGATGGCTGACCCTCATCAAACTTGGCAACTCCTGTCATGCTCCGGCCCTCCGGCGAGCTTAGCAGATTTAGGTACATATTAGGCATCTGCATGACTAAGGTGAAACCGATTTTCTTTTGTTAGATTTGGACACACTTTTTAGCAAACATTAATGACATGATATCTCTAATAAGGTCGAGCAATTTCAGGTCTCAGGTTCCAAATGTCGTGTAAATTTCACCCGAAACCTAAAACTTCCAATTGAAAAAGTTTTATTTTGAAATATGAAATTTACCTACTTATCTTGAAACTTAAAATCTACCATAATAAGGTTAACTAGTTTTAGGTCATAGGTTCTAGGTTTCGTGCAAATTTCACTCAAGACTTCAAACTTTCAGTTGGAACAGATTTATTATTTTTTTAAATTTGAAACTTACCTACATATCTTGAAACTTAGAATTTATCATTTCACAAATTTCAGGATCCACCTGGATTCCACTTATATTATTAATTGAATGATTGCAGTGAATTGTCACTTTTAATAACCATCATTTATTGCTACAATTGACTGACCACAATTTATGTCTAAACATACAAAGAATATGAAACATTAATAACATAAAAGTCTTAATCATTAAATATAAGCTTAAATTAGTAATTCTATATTATACATTCATCATAGGATGACATGAAATATCATAGAATCGCCCAAAGACATATACTAGGAAAAACACAAAAAATTATTTTTAGATCTAGGGTGCCCATCAAAGCAAGTTTCCAATTTTTTGAAGTTTACCAAACTACCCTACATACCTTGGAATATGAAACCAGACAAGTTTCGGTTACTTTGAAACCATGCCGACTCTTAATCGCTAAAACGAGATTGATATATCACGTGGTCACTACACTAAAAAGATAAATGTAAATACTGATATTGCCATGGCAAAAAGCAATAGCCCTTCTCCTCAATACTTCTTCCACTTTGTGCTTCGACCGCTCTAACATCACTGAGTCAGCATATGATTGCTTGCCACTATTCAAGAATAAAATCTTTTAAAAAAATGCCATCATGCCACTGAGAATAATCGTGAGAAAACAAAAATTGGACTCGACTAAACCATAAGGTGTAGAAAGAATTGCCGAAAGCAACTTCTCAGAGTTGAATACAGTGATCAATGAAAAACAGTCACTATAGCATGAGCCATGTCATTTCCCTATAGCGTGAGCCATGTCATTCACAGCAACTAGTTTTCTTCTTTTAGGTGTTGCACACTTTAACAACATTCAGAAGAATGCTGATGGATTTAATCAACTGGGAAACATGAAGTCCCGACATTCCATAGCTAGCGTTCTCTACAAACCATTAGGCAGCGAAGAACAACTATACAAGCCAGAGATTGCGATTCTCGCTGATCAACAAGTCAGATCACATTCTTCCATCGATCACACTGCTTCTGAACTTGAAAACCCAGGATCTTGAAGTTGCACCGACAGCTCTCTCTCTCTTTCTCTCCATAAATAGCTGTACAGGGACCAAGCAATCATATAATGCCTGGTTTCTCCCACACCGAGGATCAGAAAATGAATTCGCTGATCTGAACATGCTTGCCCCTTTGAGGATGCCTACTGACAATATATGCACTATCTTCTGCACCGGCATTCAGACAATTCATTCTGTGCCTGGTTTTGTTAACAGGTTCCAAATTAATCAATCAGCTTTTACATCAGATTTCCAGGAAGAAATATCAAGTGCGAGTGGTCTCACCATGAAAAATGATCTTCGCAGCTAATAGACCCTCTTATAATAGCAAGTCCTGCTCCTTTCCTGGATTGGACAGGCATTAATTGGAAATTTATTATCTTTAATCAGAAGGCACAATAAATGGACCTGGCTACTGAATAACTTCTTGCTTAATATTGAATACCCTAGTGGGAAATTATCACCTGTTACTGTCTAAACCCCACAACCAACCCCAACATGGCTGACCCATCCCTTAGAATATCACCAGCAATTCATATAAATTAAAGTAACTATACAATGCAAAAGAAAAAAAAAAGGGGAAGGCCACGTACCAACTTGCAGTACACATATCATAGAATTTGTCAAATGCTTTGTCAAAACAGTAATGGCAAGCCAAAAGATCAGAGATATCTGTCACTTTGCATGTTGCTTTACTGCATTTCACCTGCAAAAAAGAAAAGAAGTAATCTGAGAGACTGGATTTGTGCAATGCAGAGAAATATGATCTCAAGGCCACTTATGTCAGGACTACTTGTTTAATGAAGCAGCACATTCTTTTAATCATTTTGTGCAGTGTGAAGGATTATAATGTGAAGGGGACTTATCTCAATCTACTTGTTCAAAGAAGCAGGCACATCGTTTACATCATTAGTTTATTTATAAGCTGGGAGTCACTCTTTCGGGAGAATCTAGGATATCTTCCAAATGGTTAACTTACAAATACAAATCCAACATTTCATCGATAAACTAACTGGTAGAGATATCATTGCAACTTGACTAGACGAAGGAGCAAGTAAATCCTAACCAAACGCTTGAGCTTGTGAGAATAATATTGTCGGTGAGAGGAATTCATTCTAATGTGCTCATCCAAATGACCTGCACTGAGAAATATTCCATGTGAGTGCACAAATACTTAAAAAATGAATGTCAATACATTCTATGGGGCCTCAGAATGAATCAATCTCCTAAATTACTGTGAGTTCTATTACTTCAGTCACCACTTTCAACAATATTTTATTTAAAACGAAGTGCACTAACATGACATGACCATTGTCCCCATGAGCATCCTTATCCTGCCATATGCTACCCAGCCTATAAACTTCCCCTTATAGAAATCAACGGAAGTCGCTAATGATATTACTGCCCATAGGCTCAGTACCAACCAGATCCCCATCAAATGTCCCAAAGCAGAGTAACAATAAGTGAAAATGGAATTAAAGGCTCGCCAACCCCTAAAACACTGGTTTAAAGTAATATCAACAGCAAAAACATTAAAAGAAATGTAACTTGAAGAAGACAGAACATACCCACTCAAAAGAAATAAATATTGTACCAGCCAGAAACTCTGTCCCCTAATGCCACTCAAGTGGTCACTGAACAAGCAAACTGATGCCTCGAGCAACAAAGGCAACCTATGATGCTGCAGTAATTTGACCAACAACAGGCACTTACCCATCACATATCACTCTATTACAGTCAAGGCAAGTCGCCACACTATGCGTGGATTGACATTCATTGCACCTTGCTGCCGATGAGCTTTTCCCTATCTGCTCGCATCTGGAATGCACATAAAGCAATAGAAAAAGAAGAGAGGAATTGAGTGTCTCAACAGCAGTTGACATAAAATTTTAGAAACAAATTTGTGCGATCCTTAACATACACCAAGGGTGTGAATAGCCAAAGAACTATAATAACAGGGAAACAAGATGAGACAGATTCAGAATTCTTGAAACCTTCTATAAAGTCCCAGAAGATCTTTGGGTATGGAAGTTGATTTGTTTTGTCCAGCTGCAACCTGCATGAAAGGGACTTTTTCACGTCGTGCCACTGGAAACAAGGAGTAAAGAAGTTGAAAAATAGATTATCACACCAAGGCAGGGAAGTTAATAGGGCACTCACCAAGCAATCTTCAGCAAGGTGCCCAGGCCTCTGGCAGGTAGTACTACAATCAACAAATATTTGTAAGCAACATAGCACAAATAGGAATATAATGTGGCAGCCGTGTGATGAAAAAGATCCACGAAACCTTTTCCTTTTCTGCATATTGAAAACCAGAGGGAGTACGCAGTTCCAAAAAGAAAATGAGTACTAGAAAAAATGATGAGTTAAACAAGATTCATCCATTCTCATAGCATGGAAAATTTAAAATGCTTTCTTCTTTATCCAGGATTAACCCATTTAAACAGACTGTGAAGAATAATGACTAGTAGGTCTAGCAAACTTTACCATAGATAAGTGGAGAGACTGGATTTCCTATTGGACCACCGGTGCTGAACATAATCCCAAGCATCGTTTTCTTCTTCAGGCACGGATGATCCAGAAACAAGCTCAGCTGAAGCGGTGACTGGACTTTGGCTGCTTGAGGGATCCTGGAATTCAACATTACAAAAACCAGAATGTCAAAACTTGGAACCATATACCCCTTCTTGAACATCATATATCAAAAAGGCAACAGCAAAATGACCTCTTTAAATTTAAGAGTTCGTAAAAGCACCGCTTTGCACTCCAGGCTGCAGATATCATCATCAGTCTGTCAACACAGACAAACTTCATCTAAATGTCATCCAGCCAGATGTCAATGATAAGAAAGTGCTCAGAACTCCAGTTTACAAAATTTCACCTCATCGCAAATATATTCTCCATATTTGCCACACACCAGGCAAACCGGTTCTCCAGGCAGGGGAAATCTTTGCTCACTTCTAATCTTAACTAGATTGCTTTCCCCATTGGTTTGGTCGCCTTCAACAACATTACCAACAAAATGTGCATCAGGTAAATGTTTGGAAAAGATACCAAGTCAAAAGTGTACTGCATATTTCCTGAACCCATAGACAACATAGCTAATGAAATCACTAAATCAATTATGGAACAGGCCTAACAGTAAACGGGTCTCAGGTTATCTCAATCGCCTAAAAGCAAGAAAACCCTCTGAGAAACTTTAGATTCATGTGCCAAATTCCATTTTCTTGGCAAGTCACCAGAGTCTAGAAGAAAGAAGAACAGATTTTAAGACAAACCACAAATTTCAGTCTCCTTCTCTTCATCCTTTTCAGAAGTGCTTCCGTCGCCTGCAAGAATGGCAATAATACAAGATTAACATTCACAATGAGACACCTTGATCGACATTTGCGTTGGGGTAATATCAATACTGAAAAACAGAAACACCAAAGACAAGTTGAATCAAATCATATCCCATGCACAAACTTGCATGGCCGTACAGAAAGAGGCATAAAGTCATTCCACGAGCAATGACATCTAAATGCTTGGGAAACATGTTCATCCCTATTAACCACAAATCCCAAACAGGACTTACTTGCATAGTCAACTAAGTTCAAACCCGAACTCGAAGCCCCCTACAAAATGAAAGCAACCCAATTAATCAGTAATCAAGAAAAACAATCTCAATCGCCAAACTGTCAGGGGAGCAAAATTACCAGAACATCAGGAGTCAATTCCTGATAAACCTGACCCGTGCTCGTTTCTCTCCTGCTCGATCAATTCGACACGGTAAGAACAGAGACACTACAAAGCTGGCGTCTTAAATAAGCATCGCAGCGCAAAATAAAATCCACAATTGCCTCCTCTTTTGGACGTATTCCTCGTGCGACATCGGCCGATCGTCCTCCACGGCGCCGCGGCTCCCGCCACGCGGCGCTCCAGACTCCCGGCGGCGGCGGCGGCGGCTGCGCTGGTGGCGGCGCTCGGCATTCTCGTCGTTCGAAGGTGCTCCATCGGTCAAGGAGGCGCTTCCAGTCACGATGTTGTAAGCTACCGGTTCAACACGCGCAAATGGATCGATGAGAAAATCAGAAAACGAATTCGGGCGATGTGATCAGCTGACATTCGCAGCCGAGGAAAGTAAAGTTACGGTTCCGCAGAAACAGCGCAACGAATGGCCATCACAGCTTCTCCAAATTGACGTCGGCAATCGAACGAATCGCGAGGGCGGAAATGAAAGCAGCGAGGGCGGAGTGAGGAGTTACCTTTGAGGTTTCGAAGAGCGGAGGAGAGATCGAAGTCTCTGTTGTAAGCGAAAGAGGAGATTCTTGTAGAAATTGGTCCTCGTCCCCATTCTCTCTCTCTCTAACAGCTGCTCAGGATGCTACCGGCGGTGAGCAGAACCAGATTCCGGCCACCAGAGCAGAGTTCCGTTCGTCGGAGCGAAGTTTTTTTTTTTTTTTTGGCAGGAAAAGGAGGAGGACGAAGGGGATGGAGAAGGGGGACAATCGGATCGGGCGGCAACCCGAATCCAGGAGGAATCTCGGCCCTTCACGGCCCGACCCGAGTTGCCGTTTCGGTCGAGAACGATGTCCGGCCCGGCCTGGATTGATTTTCTCTTTTCGGTCAGTTCGGACTTAGGGCTGCTGTTTGGCAACTTGCCAAATAATAATAATTTCTATTCTTTTGTTCCTGAGAGTAGATTTATAATATAAATCCGTTTGGTAAAATTTTTATTTTTGGAAATAAATTTCTATTTTTTTGCTTTTGAAAATAAATTTGGAACAGAATTGAAAAAGAATAAAAATTGATTATTTATTCCTCGAAACAATTCTAGAATCGAGGCCCATATTTTCTCTCTTTTCTTTTCTTTTTTCTTGTTCTTCTTTCCTCTTTCTTCTTCTTCACCTACTGCCACCGCCGTCGTTGTCGTATGCCACCCACCGCCGCCGATCGTCGACAATCGGTCCGGCGAGCTTGTTGGAGGCTCGTCCAGGCCAGGGTGAGGTTTGAAAAGCTCGGTGGTGGCCAAGCGGGCCTCGCCCAAGCCTCCCTCGGCCACCAGTGAGGCTCGCCTAATTGGGCGAGGCTCGCCAGCCCCATTGAGGCTTTGGGCAAGCCATGGTTGAGGGCTTTGGGCATGGCTTGGCCAGCCCGCCCACCGCCAACAAGGCTTGGTTGATGAGCCATGGCCTCGCCAAGGGCCGATGACGCTTTGGCGAGTCACCAACCCTCGTATGGTCGATCGCCGGTTAGCCCAAGGCCAGCGATCGGCGACTTGAAGAAGAAGAAGAAGAAGAGAAAGGAAGGAAAAAAAGAAAAAAAGTAATAAAATTATTTAAAAATTAAAAGAAAATGATTTGGAGTAAAAATTTTGAGCACGGTATTAAACGCAATTTTATTTAGGGAATTGAAATTTTGGACAGTTATCAAACGACTTAAAATGTTTAAAATTATTCTCGAAAACAAAAAAGTTACCAAATGTGCATTAAGTCGCCACATTGGCACTTTTAATTTTCCTTTTTAGAAAAAGTGTTCTATATTTAAAAAAGAAAAAAATTACTTTTCATTTCTATACTCTTGCGGTTTTTCTAATTAAGCTCTTGTACTTTTAATTTGTCCAATAGGTCTTTCTACTTTTGTAAATTTTGTAATTAAGTCCTTTGACACCAAACCTTGCAAAATCTATTTGGCATTGATTATGGAACAATGCCATGGTGTGATGTGGATAAAATTTTTTCTAATAAGAACGTTCACGAGGGTTTCCGCATTAGGTGAAATTTAATCCACACCAAACTCCGATGTCGTCTACGTTGACGGTGATTTTCCCATTATGTCCATGTGGCAATCTGCACATTTTTATCTTATATCATGCTTTGGTGCCTTCTAGCAGCCTCTTCAATTAAATTAGATTGGATTTGTTGTCAAAGAAACTTGATCAAAAAGCTCGTGAAAATAGAAAGACTTAATTTAACAACTAATGGTTAATACCATTAAGAATCCCAAGTTTATACCCTACGACACGTTCAACTCAAAACTAATTCATCATCTCACGAAAAAATCTCAAGTTACACATTTACCCCGAATTTTTCCATCTCGCAAGAAAATTCAAGCCGGCATCCCTAATTTCAAGTCTACCATTGTGGACAGGGTCAACTTAGGTGGATTTTCCACGCCGAATTCATCATTCCCCGTACCAAGTCCGTCTCGTCTTCCAACAAACGGTCCAAGTAAGTAACGACAAAACGTATCCATCGCTCTTCGCCGCGAGTCTTGGCAGTATATCGGGATCTTCGCCATATTGCTATTTTAGCAAATCGACTGTCAGCCTCAGACGAACGAGCGGGGTAAACCGCGGTGCTGGTTTTCTGTTCAGGGGAGCAAGCGAAACGTCGCTGTCCCAAACCGTCACACGATTGGAAATTGTTTTGTTTTGTTTTGTTTTTTATTTCTTGTCGTCATTATAATCGTGACCTCTTAGCGCAAGTCTTCATCCACCGGCCTAATTTATTTGGAAAAAAAGAAGAAGAAGAAATCCCCACAAAAGATTGTGGATGTCAGGCGTGATGATACTACAGTGGCCCCCACCACATCCTGCCGCATCCGAAACTTCTCTAGAAAGACTGGCCCGTTTTAACTAAAAGGCCAATGAACAAAATTCACAAGGACAATGACGTAAATAATCCATAAATAGAATTTTAAATTTTGAATTTATTTAAATAATAAAATTCCCAAAATCTCAAACTGGTAATAAATTTATTCTAAACTAATTTTTTGACTACAAAAAATTCAAACATAAAATTTTTAAAAACTGTTACACTTGTGACAAATTTACCATATGTTAGTTTTTGTTAAATTTTACTATTAAATTATTAAGTTGGATGAAATGTGACAGTGAACTAGTGTATTAATTTGGATTTTACTATATGTTTGTCACAATTGTATCATTTTTGTGCTTTTTTATATTATTTAAACCAATTTAATAGAGGGTATATTTACCACGAATATATTGGTTTGGGATTTATGGCGGTTGAACAAATTTGTTTGAGGTAAATTTGTCACAAGCATATTAATTTGGGATTTTTTTATGGTCATTTAGGATAAATTTGTTACAAATGTATCGGTTTGGGATTTTTTGTGATACAAAAATTAGTTTGGGATAAATTTGATATATGTGTACTATTAACTCTTTATTTAATGTGGTCTTCGATCTTTAACTTAATATTTAATATAGTCCTCAAACTTTTAATTTATTCAACGAAGTTATTAGATTTTTGATATATTTTCAATTTAGTTCTTGCACTTGATCAAAACGTTCAATGTCCAACGTTAAACATTTTCTTCAAGTCTAGGGGCTGAAGTGAACAAAATAAAAATTTACGGACTATATTGGACGTATTAAAAATTCAGAGACCATAGTATAATTTGGCTAAAATTTAAAGATCATATTAATCAATTTAAAAATTCAAAAATTACATCACACGTTAAATCTATATTAAGGGATTATTTGTGTCGTTTTTTCCAATCAGTTGACCGAAGAAATTGGAGTAGCAAAGGTCCCATAGAATTCAAGAAGCAAGCAATTGAAATGGTATTTAATTGCAATTGACTTGCAAGTAGGATCTAGCTAATGGATCATCGAAAAAAATGGAGCTCACTTGACCATCCTCACGAGCTTTCCAACCTAAAACTTCCCCAGCGAAAACACACAGCCGCCGCAGGTGCAGAGCTTCGAAGGAAACAGGGGAATCGATAGCACGAAACAGAGGGGGCCATCATGTTCGGTTGCGGCGTCGATGGAAGCCTCGACCAGGGCGAGTTCAGCAAGCCCATGCCCTGGATCGGCGTCTACATAGCGGCGGCTTCCCTGGCCTGCGCCATCGCGATGGCCGCCGACGCCGCCGCCGGCTTCCGCTACAAGAGGCTCTGGTTCCCGAGCCGCTACTTCGCCCTCAACGCCACGTCGCTGAGCGTCATCGCCGTCGCGGTCAAGCTCTCCGTCGACCTCAACACGCCGATGCCGCGCCGCCAGGAGCAGCTCGCCAAGCTCAGCAGCTCGGTCCTGATCTGCACCGTGATGGGCAACTCGATGCCTTCTCTCGGGTCGATGGAGAACAAGGAGCTCCTGGCCAACGTGATTGCTCTGGCGATTCTCGTCATCACATCGATTGTGAACATTTGTATGCAGTTGGGCACCGGAGCGATCTTCACGTTCTGGAGGGAACATGCCTTCGTGATGTTCCTGATGCTGCTGTTGCTGGTGATCCTGAGCTTCTCGGCCGCGATGGTCCCGACGAGCAAGTGCTACTTGGACATGAAGTATTGCAAGAAGCACGAGCTGACCCTGAAGGAGAGCTTGAGCCGGAGCTGCGACAACGTCTTCGACAAGCTCAAGGAGGACCTGTTGAAGTATGGGATGATGGCTCATACCTGCAACCCGCAATTCGTCGTGGGGCGGTCCGTGACGTGCGCTGCTTCTGGGGCGCTCTGCCTCCTGAGCGCGATGACCCTGGCGCAGGCGATGCTCCGGTCTTACCTGATGCCCGGGAGGTTCAAGTTCTGCGATGGCGAGTCGGACTATAAGTGGTCGAGCACGGCGATTCTCATCACGCAGACTATTGCGGTCGGGGTCGGCACGATCGCCCCGGCATTCCGATGGTTCCTCGCGATCAGATTCAAGTGCCCAAAGCGGGGGAACAAGAGCTACAAGGACGAATTCAAGCTCGAAAAGTATTGGATACAGCAATTCATAGAGATTAAGGAGTGTCCATTCAATTTACACATCCGGAGCCGGCAGTGTCGTAAGCTCATCTACGATGCAAAGAACGTGGTTTTGGATATGCTCATTGGAATACAGGTGGGAATCGTGTTGGGAAGCAAGGTCGTGCGGCTGATCTCCATTCTGTTCATGAGCCGGATCTTCTTGTTCTGTGATTTGTGCTGCGATCTGAGGAAGAAGTTCAAACTGAACATCAGCGTTTCAGACAAGGATTTGCACTCGAGTTCGCGCCTAGAAGGCTCGGCCTCAAAGCCGGACCTCAGCCGATATGTTTTGCATCTCGAGGGTGAGGAAGAATTGGTCCACCTCATCATGCGGAACAACTGCGACGCCACCGAGTGTTGGATCAAGATGGGGAAGAACAATCCACCCAAACATCTCATACAACTTTTGGAAGAGATGCCCTCTCGCGGGTTCGCAGGGATCATGGATTTCGACAGTGATGCAGTTCCTCCCCTGGATTCTGCAGAACCACCGAACAATTGGGCACTGCCGATCGCGACCTTAACGAGCATAGCAGTCGCCATTCCAGACATTGACCCATCTGCCAGAAAACGTTTGCTGCGTGGGGTTCGCGAGGCCCTGATGTATGTCAACATAGTAGAGGAAAGGCTGTGCGCAAAACAAGAATTGATGAATGCCCGAAAGGCGGCGAGCATTGTGTACTTGGGAGTCGATCTCTACCACAAATGGCTCGATGTAGATCTCCGCAAAATTTCCCTCCAGGGAAACACCACAAAGGATGTGCTCAAAGCCCTTGCCTGCGCTGCGAAGAACGTTTTCGTCGAATTCAAAGCTGTACCAAGCCACGGATGTTTAATGGAATACCCTTCGGTGTGGCCCGTCAAAGTACAGGCCGCGCATTCCATGTACCGTATAAGCGAGACTCTACTGCTCGATTGCAAGAGCAGCGACTGTGATATGAGCAACAGAATCTTCGAGAAGCTATCAAGGATGATCTCCGATATTATTGCGGCCTGCCTCACCAACTTAGAACATGTCATATTCACCGAATGCTCTCGCAGCGGCATCGAGGGCCGGAAAGAGAGCGTGCAGTCCGCCGCTATTCTTCTTGGAAGAACGGCGAAAGTGATGAAAATCTCAAGTCAGAGAGAGCTTCCATGTCTGGACTCCGACCAATTGGCAAGCATTGACGAGTGGCGTGCCTCGAGTGACCTGAAGAAGGCTTTACTGATGAAGTCATTCACAGATGAGAGCGAACCGTCTTCTCTCAATCCCGGAGATCAGTACCTGTCAATTCAGTATTCACAAGTCTAGGGAGGAAGCTTGAACTGGCCTAGGAGTTTTAACATGTTTCTTTTTTCATGCTGGTGACGATCTGAACGATGGTTGAGGAATGGTTACTAGTTGTAACCACGAGCGTTGTAAAAAGAGCTGTCGAATGTCTCAATGCATATCTCTTGCTGATGTATAGTACTAACATTACCGAGGTAAGAATATGATGACTCTTGAGCATGGAAGTTGTGATTAATGTCAAACTGTCAGATCTGATTTGCGCCCCAGTATAGGAGGAGGAGTTAGCATTACCAATAGCATCAGAATCAGGATTAGAAACCAATGTTCATCCTCCAACCTACATGCTGAACTAGCTAATGAAACAGCAAAAACCGCGAGGTTGGTCTCTTCAGAAGATCCTTTATGTTTTTGCGAAGGTTTTCAAATTTCTTGTCGCAGCGAGATCTCGGGCCAAAGGAAGCCACTCTTAGCACCTGCTTCAAAGTCTGTCTCATAATCGGTTTTTGATCCAGGCTCTTGATCTGGTGATATGTCTGTCCCTATTGGCTCGCCAGTAGAACTGAAGGCTGCTAAACTATGGTGCAAAACAGATCATCGGAAAGGAAAAAAGCCTTTCGTTTTTTCCGACTTTGGATGTGACTAACCCTATATGGCCTCTCCCGCCTGATTGTTCCTTCGCATGCTAATTCAGTGTTGATCCTTTCGTTAAACTAGCATGGGTTGGCATGCAGGTGCCAGTGTTCGCTATTGGAATTTACTGATTGGGTAGCGCCACTCGGTTTTGTTATTTCCGCCCCCTCGCCAGGAGATGCTTTTATTTTCCCTACTCTAAGCTGTTTCTAGATTTGTCCACGATTATTCTCAGCGGCATGATGGCATTTTTTTTTATAGATTTTATTTTTGAATAGTGGCAAGCAATCATATGCTAACTCGGTAAGGTTAGAGCAGTTGAAGCACAAACTAGAAGTAGTAATGGCGGAGAAGGGCTATTGCTTTTTGCCATGGCACATTATTTACATATCATTGGTTTATTTATAACTTGGGAGTCACTCTTTCGAGAGAACCGAGGATATCTTCCAAATGGTTAACTTACAAATACAAATCCAACCTTTCATCGATAAACTAACTGATATAGATATTGTTGCAACTAGACTAGACGAAGGAGCAAGTAAATCCTAACCAAACGCTTGAGCTTGTGAGAATAATATCGTTGGTGAGAGGAATTCATTCTAATGTGCTCGTCCAAATGACCTGCACTGCGAAATACTCTATGTGAGTGCATAAAATACTTAAAAAATGAATGTCAATACACTCTATGGGGCTTCAGAATGAATCAATCTCCTAAATTACTGTGAGTTCTATTACTTCAGTCACCACTTTCAACAATATTTTATTTAAAACGAAGTGCACTAACATGACATGACCATTGTCCCCATAAGCATCCTTATCCTGCCATATGCTACCCAACCTACAAACTTCCCCTTATAGAAATCAACGCAAGTCGCTAATGATATTACTGCCCATAGGCTCAGTACCAACCAGATCCCCGTCAAATATCCCAAAGCAGAGTAATAATAAGTGAAAATGGAATTAAAGGCTCCCCAACCCCTAAAACACCGGTTTAAAGTAATATCAACAGCAAAAACATTAAAAGAAATGTAACTTGAAGAAGACAGAACATACCCACTCAAAAGAAATAAATATTGTACCAGCCAGAAACTCGTCCCCTAATGCCCCACTAAAGTAGTCACTGAACAAGCAAACTGATGCCCCGAGCAGCAAAGGCAACCTATGATGCTACAGTAATTTAACCAACAACAGGCACTTACCCATCACATATTACTCTTTTACAATCAAGGCAAGTCGCCAAACTATGCGTGGATTGACATTCATTGCACCTTGCTGCAGACGAGCTTTTCCCAATCTGCTCGCATCTGGAATGAACATAAAGCAATAGAAAAAGAAGAGAGGAATTGAGTGTTTCGGCAGCAGTTGACATAAAATTTTAGAAACAAATTTGTGCGATCCTTAATATACACCAAGGGTGCGAATAGCCGAAGAACTATAATAACAGGGGAACAAGAACAGATTCAGAATTCTTGAAACCTTCTATAAAGTCCCAGAAGATCTTTGGGTATGGAAGTTAGATTTGTTTTGTCCAGCTGCAACCTGCATGACAAGGACTTTTTCACGTCATGCCAGTGGAAACAAGGAGTAAAGAAGTTGGAAAACAGACTATCACACAAAGGAAGGGAAGTTTATAACTTTATAGGGCACTCACCAAGCAATCTTCAGCAAGGTGCCCAGGCCTATGACAGGTAGTACTACAATTAACAAAGATTTTGTATGCAACATAGCACAAATAGGAATATAATGTGGCCATGTGATGAAAAAGATCCACGAAACCTTTTCCCTTTCTGCATATTGAAAACCACAGGGAGTACGCAGGTCCAAAAAGAAAATAAGTACTAGAAAAAATAACAAGATTCATCCATTCTCATAGCATGGAAAATTTAAAATGCTTTCTTCTTTATCCAGGATTAACCCATTTAAACAGACTGAGAAGAACAATGACAAGTAGGTCTAGCAAACCTTACCATAGATAAGTGGAGACTGGATTTCCTATTGGACCACTGGTGCCGAACATAATCCCAAGCATAATTTTCTTCTTCAGGCACAGATGATCCAGAAACAAACTCAGCTGAAGCTGTGACCGGACTTTGGTTGCTCAAGGGATGCTGGAATCCAACATTACAAAAATCACAACGTCAAAACTTGGAACCATACACCCCTTCTTGAACATCATATATCAAAAAGGCAACAGCAAAATGACCTCTTTAAATTTAAGAGTGCGTAAAAGCACCGCTTTGCACTCCAAGCTGCAGATATCATCATCAGTCTATCGACACAAACAAACATTAACTAAATGTCATCCAGCCAGATGTCAATAATAAGAAAGTGCTCAGAACTCCAGTTTACAAAATTTCACCTCATCGCAAATATATTCTCCATATTTGCCACACACCAGGCAAACCGGTTCTCCAGGCAGGGGAAGTCTTTGCTCACTTCTAATCTTACCTAGATTGCTTTTCCATTGGTTTGGTCGCCTTCAACAATATTACCTACAAAATGCACATCAGCTAAACGTTTGGAAAAGATACCAAGTCAAAAGTTTATTGCATATTTCCTGAACCTGTAGATGCCATAGCTAATGAAATCACCAAATCAATTATGCAACGGCCCTAACAGTAAACAGGTCTCAGGTTATCTCAATCGGCCAAAAGCAAGAAAACCCCTGGAGAAACTTTAGATTCATGTGCCAAATTCCATTTTCTTGGCAAGTCACCAGATTCTAGAAGAAGAAGAACAGATTTTAAGACAAACCACAAATTTCAGTCTCCTTCTCTTCATCCCTTTCAGAAGTGCTTCCATCGCCTGCAAGAATGGCAACAATACAAGATTAACATCTAAATTGCACGAGTAATGACATCTAAATGCTTTGGAGACATGTTTATCCCTATTAACCACAAATCCCAAACAGGACTTACTTGCATAGTCGACAAAGTTCAAACCCGAACTCGAAGCCCCCCTACAAAGGGAAAGCAATCCAACTAATCAGTAATCAAGAAAAACAATCTCAATCGCCAAACTATAAGGGAGCAAAATTACCAGAACATCGGGAGTCAATTCCTGATAAACCTGACCCGTGCTCGTTTCTCTCCTGCTCAATCAATTTGATGGGTTTTATGTTTGATGGGCCAAGTTAAGCCCGTCCACCCATGTTGAGCCAAAACCCAACCCGTAAGTGAAGGACCCATAAAATAGTGCAGTTACTGTAATATATAAAATAATAAAAAAAAAGTAAAAATGGGGATATCTTAACAGTTGCGTTTTCAAAAGAGAAATACGTTTCTCTATTTTTACCCCTTTAAAATGGTACGCGCCTCTCTCGACAAACGGAACTAGAGCTTTAAAGAATTCCTCAAAACTACAACAGTACTTAATCTGTGGCAATCAAGATATGTCCGACTCCGTGATATGTATTCGATCGGTGTAATATGTTTGCGAGCATGTTTGCGCATTCATTTTCGATATTCAATCGTTTGGCCTTATAATCGGGATCCTTGTGAATTATTTGATGAGTGATATGATGTGTTACAATTATTGAGGTACACTAATGTGCAAGAAGGTGCTGAGGCGAGATAAGTTCTAAGTGGTGTATGTTTAGGACGTCTCTGAGTGAATTCTCGTTCTAATCAGGGTTTAGAGTGTTGACTCACTGAGATTTATTCTCACCCCGTCGTGATTTACAATTTTTCAGGTCCTTAGTTTGGTGATACCGAAGGGTGTTGTGGAGGTTCCTGAACCAGAATCGAAGGGATCCGAAGTATAGGTTGTCCGGTAGTTCTTCCAGGTCAAACCTTTAGTGTACAGACTTGTAGGACTGACTTGGCTTGTTATTAAAGCGTGATTGGTGAAATTTGGTTGTCCTACTTTTCTATCCCATGTTTGTTGTTGTCTAGGAATATGTTTAAATTTTGTTTCCGCATGTGCATAAAAAGAAAAGGGTCGGCGACGCGTCCTAGGAACGTCGCAATTTAGTCGACCGCTGAGGGATGTGCGCATGCCTGGGGTTCGAGGTGTGACCATTGACTGTTTGATCGCGTTAACTGTTGGCCGTTGACCCAAAAAAAAAAAAAACGAAGAATTTATTTCTTTTTCAATTAAGTTCCTATGGATTATAAGTAATCCATTTTTGTTCTACATTTGGTGCAGGAACAATGCCTTCCATTCTAAGTGCATACCTATTTGCGCACAGTCAGAAAGTCAAAAGACGAGGCTTTCAAAATTGATAGCTGAGTTAACTGATTATCGATGGGAAAGTGGTGATTTAATTGAACATGTTCTCGAGGTCAATAAAAAAGATATAATAAGTCATTTGGAAGGGTTATTTCATGCCAGCTTTTGAGATGGTGCGATTCTTCATGAGCACTCTTCCATTTGAATGGCAAGAAGTGTTGAATCGCCTATGAGAGGTCAATATAGTTCCTAATTATAAGAAGCTAGTAGTGGCTTTTTTTTTTTTTTTTTTTTAAATGAATATTATCGAAGTGAAGCCACAAGGACTTCAACCCAAGTAATGAGTTCAATTCGGCAGGGGATGGATGTGCGAAGGAGAAATCTTAAGGGATTTCCATACGTTTTTTCGTGGTTGCCGATTGTGCCTAATGAATTTACAAAGGAAATTTCCAAGAAATTAAAAGGGTATTTCCCTGTTCATAGTTTGACTTGGCGTTATCTGTTTCTAGTGATGTTTATTTAGTATATTTTATGGATATCTTATATAGATTATTTTTACCATGTTGATATTGTTGTAGCAACTGATGTATTTGTTAAATTATGTAAAAATATTTTATTTTATCATTAATAGATATCTAATGTCAATTGCTTATGTTATTATTAATGGTTGTGGGTAGTTTATAAAAGTTTCTGTAACTTGAAAGAACTTATTTTGCATAAAAGATTATATTAATGATAATTTCAAGTTAGGATTTTTGGATGATGATTGGAAATAATGTGACATTTTGATTCTGAAACATTATTTGAAATTATTCATTAATATGATAAGTTTATGCAAAATTTATGCATAAATGATAGACATTAATAATTCATGTATATGTATCTGATATGTTTAGATTCAATGGCTTCAGCAACTAAGAGCATAGTCGTTGAATTGAACAAATGTGAGAAGCTGAATGGCGATAATGATGAAATATGGCATATGAAAATCCAATATATGCTGGAAGAGCAAGATGCACTAGAAGCTCTTAACTGTGAATTCCGTGAAAGAGTAGCTACGTGAACTTAAGTTAGACATTAAGTATGTATGAACTATCATTTGTATGGTATTGAAGGTGTAAACATATACTCCATGGGAAATGAGTTAATACCGCAATACGTATTTTATACTACGTATAAATGAGATGATCAACAAGAGTGGCAAAAATTTTGATCTTAACTTTTATACTGTGTGAGACTCTTAAGGAAAAGAGTTCCTCAATTAAGTGTTCTCATAACTCTTACTTATTTTTAAGATTTCTATTCAATGTTTGTTACATTAGAATGTTACTAATAATCATGAATTGATTCAATCTAATGTGACATTTCTAGAAAAACAAGTTGAATTGAAATTGAGAGTTTAAAAAAAAAAAGAAGATCGAGTTTGAAGAATCACATTCTAGTTTTATATTCATTGGTCGGTCAATTATGATTGTTTTTAGAATAATCATAATTGTGAATACAATATATCATTGTTAAAAAGAGATCAATAGAGATATAAATGTAATCAATCGATTTAGAGTACTGCATACTATACCTACTCAAAAATATGATACCCATTATGAGCTGCTCAAAAATATGATACCCATTATGAGCTGTTATATATTCCTAACAGATGTATGGTAATAAGCTCTTAAAGTATGTTGGTCGTACGGATTATTTACTGGTATGAATATTGCATGAAGGTAAAGGGAGTTCTATTCAACCCATTATGTGCGAGTGGGAGATGATGGGTTTTATGTTTCATGGTTTGCCCATGTTGGGGCAAAACCCAGTTCGTAAGTGAAGGGCCCATAAAAGAATGTAGTTACTGTAATATATAAAATAATAATAAAAAAAGTAAAAATGAGAATATTTGAACAGTTGTGTTTTCAGAAGAGAAATACGTTTCTTTATTTTCCCCCTTTTGAAACAGTACGCGCCTCTCTCAACAAACGAAACCAGGGCTTCAAATAATCCCTCAAAATTGCGACAGTATTTATGTCTGACTCCGTGATATGCCTTCGATCAGTGTAACATGTTTCTTGGCACGTTTTCACATTCGTTTTCGGTATTCGATCGTTTGAGTATCAGATCGATTTTTAGGAATATGTTTCCCTGCACAATTTGACACAATAAGAACAACGATACTACAAAGTTGGCATATTTAATAAGTGTCGCGACCTAAATTTCAAGTGTACCATCTAGGGTTTAAGCTAATGGACTACTGAGTCTAAACTTAAACTTAGCTCGAGCTCTTCCAAGTTCATACTAATTCGCGACTTAGGTTTAAGTTTTTTAGCATGAAAATGAATTTTAACTAAGAGTCGCCACTAATCAGTTTACGGTAGGTCGATTAGATACTTAAGTAAAATAATGAGAGAATTATTTTACTCCTACGAACCAGAGATTTTGAATACGAGGACTTAATTACACTAGATTTCTCTAATGTCCTTTCGGTACCATTCTTTTTATTTTCAAAAATGTTTTTGTAGGCAGCTTGGATTTATTTTAACTTAAATCATTATCATGCAATAGGGTAATCATACGAGTGCTCAATTATTATTAAATACTCAACGAATCAAACAAATTGCATCAAAAGAATTAAATGCACCAAGCAAACAATTTTTTTGGTTTTTTTAATCTTAAAATTAAAACATGCACGTTAACTACATGACCTAATTTTACTAACAAGCTATTTCTAATTAAATGAACCTAACATGCAAACTAATTGACCTACACCTAATATTTTTGTATTTTTTTTATTAAAATTCATAATAAATAAAAACCCTAATTAAACTATCTAAAATGAATAATTTTCTAATTTATTTTAGGAATTAATTTGACTTAGACCTTATCCTATCTTAGAAAACTATTTTTTAAAAGAAAAATGAGATTATTAAAATGTGCAAACATTGTCTAAGATCCTATCTAGAAAAAAAAATGATTTAGATTTAACCCTAATCTATGTACAATTCTATAATAGAGTCCTATTTATCCTAACACGCAAACTAAAAAAAAATGTAATCTTAATTTACGAAACCAACATATTCCGATGCAAGATTTTGATTTTTGATTTATATATTTTTTAGTATTTTTCCAAGACAAGCAATTATCAAATAAACATTATATACCCACCTCGCAGTGGACGAGATGGTTCGCGCTTCGCCCTTCAACCAGTAGGGAAGGGGTTTGAAACTTCTCGCCCCCATTGCGCGACTCTCCTGCGACCCATGGGAGGTGGGTTCTTGCGGGTTGCCTGGGTTTACGCCTCCGGCTACCGGCTGTACGGTGGTTCCCGGGTCACAAAAAAAAAAAAAAAAAAAAAAATAAACATTATATCTAAACTGATCAAGATATTCAACAAATAAATTATTAAAATAATCAAAAAAATAATCTATCTTCTCACAGGTTAAATTAACGATTACTTTAACCCTAAATATCACAACATATAAGAAAATTCAAAATAATTAAAAATTTGATTCAAAGTCTTACGGATCAAATTAATAATTATAATAATTTAATAAGTTAAAATTCTATCAAATGCCTAAAAATTAATATAATTAAAAAATGATTGGACATCTTACAGATTAAATTAATAATTACAGTAATTTTAAGCAAAAACTATGCTTAGAATATTCATAAAAGGAAAATCACCTTCCAATACTCCAATTTGTACAATAATAACGGAACTTAAAAAAATAAATAAAATAACATAAAATAAATGAATAAAAATAAACTAAACTACCTAAGGGAACCTGGGGAAGGGCAGGGGAAGGGCAGCAACGATGGTGGGCGGCGCCGGGCAGAGGGTGGCCGGCATCGGAGCTCCGCCGAGGGGACCGGCGGAGGTGTGGCGTCCGGCGCGGCTGGCGGGCGGCGACGATGAGGCTGGGCGGAGGCTGGTGGCGTCGAGCGGCTGTGGCTTCGGGTTCTGGCTCGCGGGCGCAGGTGCGGCCGTGGAGCTGCAGCGGGTTGCGTCGCGGACGAGCGGAGACGCGGCAGGCGAAACGTCAGCGGAGGGTGAGCGGCAGCAGCTGGGGCGTCGGGGCTGCAGCAGGCGAGCGACGAAGGAGGTAAACTGGGGCGTCGGCTGGGTGACGGAGACGAGTGGGCGCGGCGGCGTCGGGCTCCGGGCGGAAGGGCTGCAACCGGGGATGCAGCTGTGAAGCTGCAGACGTCGGCGTCGGTGCAGCGACGGCGGGGCGCGGCGCTGGCTACAGGCGCCGGGCGGCGGCCAGCGACGGGCGAGCAGAGAGGGAGGCGCGGCGCGGAGGTGCGGTGGCCGGCGCGAGGCAGTGCTGGTGCGGCGGCCGGTGTAGCTCGGTGGACGGCGCGAACGGGCGGCGGGCGCAGAGGAGAAGATGAACAGTCGCTCCGTTTTTTTTTTTTTTTTTCTCTGCTCCCTCACGTCACTTCCCACGCCCCTTCTCTCTGTTGCTTCTGCAGAAGTCAGCAAAAAGGACAAAGTCTTTTGCTGACTTCGACCCTTTTTCAGAACAAAAGAAAAGAAAAGAAAAGGTTTTCTCCTTTTGCGTTTGAACTTTTCTCCTCAAAATCGAGAAAATCCCCCTTTTCCTTCACGAATTTTCTCTCCAAAATTTTTTGCTCCCCGTTTTGTCGTGTGCGCACCACACCTTATATAAGAGAGGGAATTAAATTTTGGTGGAATATTTTACTTTCAATTTTTCTTGTGTATAATTCACTTGAATATATCATTGAAATATATACACCTTGCGCAATATTCTCTTTTTGTATTTTTCAAATATTCTATTCGAAAGTTTATTTTCTGCCCAAAAATATGTCTTTCGGTGTATATAATCTAAATATGTGAAAAGTCTCACGTCATATCAACGTTCATTGTTAGTTCAATGCAAAAATGGAATAAAATAAAATAGATGCTTCTAAAACTACACGTTGCAATTTTAATTTTTTTGGGTAAAAATTAACTCATTTTTTATGCAAAATTTTAAGTGTCAAACACGTTGCGAAAGAAAAATCCACAATTATCTCCTCTTTTGGACGTATTCCTTGTGTGAAATCGGTTGATCGTCCTCCATGGCGACGCCCCTCTCACCACGCAGCGCTCCAGAGTCCTGGCGAAGGCGGCACTCAGCATTCTCATCGTTTGAAGGTTCTCCATCGGTCAAGGAGGCGCTTCCAGTCACAATGTTGTAAGCTACCGCTTCAAGATGCGCAGCGAATCAATGTGAAAACCGGAAAATGAATTCCGGCGATGAGATCGTCTCACACTTTGCAGCTGAGCTGCGAAAGAGGAGGGAGGAAGTTACCTTTGAGGTTTCGAAGAGCGGAGGACAGATTGAAGTCTCTGTTGTAAGCGAACCAAGGATTCTTGTAGAAATTGGTCCTTGTCCCATCCTCTCTCTCTCTCCTTTTGCCGAGTTTCTCTCTCTAACAGCAGCTGCTTAGAACCAAATTCGAGTATGGAAGACGAAGGAGAAGGAGAACGACAGTCGGATCGGGCGGCAACCCGAATCCAGCAAGAATCTCGGCCCTGCACGGCCCAACCTGAGTTTTCGTTTCGGTCAAGAACTAAGTTCGGCCCGGCCCAACTTGGACCGAGTTGCCATATTGGCACTTTTTTTCCTTTTCTTAAAAAGTATTTTATATTGTAAATTCTTTTTTGACTTTTCATCTCTACATTTTTGCGGTTTTTCTAATTAAGCCTCTTTCCCTTTAATTTGTCCATTAAATCTTTTTATTTTCTTAAATTTTGTAATCAAGTCCTTTCGACGCTAAACCTTGCAAAATCCATTCGGCATGGCTATCGAACAATGCCACAATGCGACGTGGATAAGATTTTTTCCAATAAAGACATTCACGTGGACTTCCACATGAGCTAAGATTTATCCACACCGGACTTTGATGATTTTCCTATTGTGTCCACGTGGGAATCCGCATACATATTTTAGTGTCTTCTAATGGTTGATTGGATTTGGTGTTGAGGAAACTTGATCAATAAGCTTGTGGAGGTAGAAAGATTTATTTAGACAATCAATAATTAATACTATTAAAAATCTCAAATTTATACCCTAAGACATAGTTATCTCAAATTAATTTATTGCCTCATAAAAAATTCACAAGCTACGCAATTGCGCCAAACCATTTTCCATCTTGCATAAATATTAAAGCTGGCATCCCTAATTTCAAGTCTACCATCAATGCATATGTGTCAACTTACGTAGATTGAATTTCTCATTCTCCATATCACTCTGTACTTGAATACAGTCCAAATAACAACAAAATATATCCATCGCTAGCTTGGGCCCTGTTTGATAACCATCTTCGAAATAGAATCCTTACCAAACGCATCCTTGGTATCTTCGTCATATTTCTATTTTAGCAAATCAACGGTTGGCCTTAGACAGACAAGAAAGGTAAACCGCGGTGCTGTCGCAAACGAAACGTTGTTGTCCTAAAAATTTTGGTATATGTTCAATCTAGTCTTTCCATTAATTCAAAATCAGGGACAACATTGAATATTTTCATATGGTTTACAAACTAAATTGAACACGTGTCAAAAGTTTAAGGAAAATATTGAAAATATTCATATAATCTAAGGATTAAATTGAATATAACTAAAAGTTTTGGGACTACATTGAATACATTAAAAGTTCGGGGAACACATTGTGTATTCGGTTAAAATTCAAGGATCATATTAAATAGTTTAAAAATTCAAGGACCCATCATATATTTGGCAAAGATTCACAGACTATTTGCGTCTTTTCCCAAACTCGATGGCCAGAAAATTGAAGTTGCAAAGGTCCCACAAAATTGAAGAAGCAAGCGTCCTCTTTTGAAATGGGATTAAATTGCAATTGACTCGCAAGTAGAGGTCTAGTTCATTGGACCTGGAAAAAATGGAGCTCACTTAACCGTTCCCACGCGCTTTCCAGCCTAAAACTTCCTGAGCAAAAACACAGCCGCTGCAGTCGCTGAGCTTCGAAGGAAACAGGGGAATCGATACCAAGAAATAGAGACGGCCATCATGCTCGGTTGCGTCAATGGAAGCCTCAACCAGGCCGAGTTTGGCAAGCCCATGCCCTGGATCGGTGTCTACATAGCGGCGGCTTCCCTGGCCTGTGCGATCGCAATGGCCGCGGACGCCGCTGCCGGCTTCCGCTACCGGCAGCATTGGTTCCCAAGCCGCTACTTCGCCCTCAACGCCATGTCGCTGAGCGTCATTGCCGTTGCGGTCAAGCTCTCCATCGACCTCAACACACCAATGGCGCGCCGGAAGGAGCAGCTCGCCAAGCTTAGCAGCTCGGTCCTGATCTGCACCGTGATGGGCAATTCGATGCCTTCTCTCGGGTCGATGGAGAACAAGGAGCTCCGGTCCAACGTGATCGCTCTGGCGATTCTCGTCATCACATCTTTTGTGAACATCTGTATTCAGTTGGGCACCGGAGTGATCTTCGTCTGCAGGTGGGAACATGCCTTCGTGATGTCCCTGATGCTGCTGTTGCTGGTGACCCTGAGCTTCTCGGCCGCTATGGTCCCGACGAGCAAGTGCTACTTGGAGATGAAGTATTGCAAGAGGCACGAGCTGACTGTGAAGGAGAGCTTGAGCCGGAGCTGCGACAACGTCTTTGACAAGCTCAAGGAGCACCTGTTGAAGTATGGGATGATGGCCCATTCCTGCAACCCGCAATTCGTCGTGGCGCGGTCCGTGACGTGCACTGCTTCCGGGGCGCTCTGCCTCCTGAGCGCAATGACCCTGGCGCAGGCGATTGTCCGGGCTTACCTGCAGCCCTGGATGTTCGAGTTCGTATCCTGCTATGGCCCGTCAGAGTCGGAGTCGGACTATAAGTGGTCGAGCACGGCGATTCTCATCACGCAGACTATTGCAGTCGGGGTCGGCACAATCGCGCCGGCATTCCGATGGTTCCTCACGATCAGATTCAAATGGCAGAGGCGGGGGAACAAGAGCTACAAGGATGAATTCAAGCCCGAAAAGTATTGGATACAGCAATTCATAGAGATTAAGGAGCGTCCGTTCAATTTACACGTCCGGAGCCGGCGGTGTCGTAAACTCATCCACGACTCGAAGAACGTGGTTTTGGATATGCTCATCAGAATGCAAGTCGGGATCGTGTTGGGAAGCAAGGCCGTGAGGCTGATCTCCATTCTGTTCATGAGCCCGATCTTGTTGTTCTGTGATTTGTGCTCCGATCTGAGGAAGAAGTTCAAACTGAACATCAGCGATTCAGACAAGGACTTGCACTCGAGTTCGCCCCTAGAAGGCTCGGCCTCAAAGCCGGACTTCAGCCAATATATTTTGCATCTCGAGGGCGAGGAAGAATTGGTGCACGTCATGATGCGGAACAAATGCGACACCATCGAGCGTTGGATCAAGATGGGGAAGAACAATCAGCCCAAACATCTCGTGCAACTTTTGGAAGAGACGGGTCCTCGTGGGTTCCCAGGGGTCATGGATTTCGACAGCGATGCAGTTCCTCCCCTGGATTCTGCAGAACCACCGAACAATTGGGCACTGCCGATCGCGACCTTAACGAGCATAGCAGTCGCCATTCCAGACATTGACCCATCTGCCAGAAAACGATTGCTGCGTGGGGTTCGCGAGGCCCTGATGTATGTCAACATAGTAGAAGAAAGGCTGTGCGCAAAACAAGAATTGATGAATGCCCGAAAGGCGGCGAGCATTGTGTTCATGGGAGTCGATCTCTACCACAAATGGCTTGATGTAGATCTCCGCAAAATTTCCCTCCAGGGAAACACCACAAAGGATGTGCTCGAAGCGCTTGCGTGCACCGCAAAGAACGTTTTCGTCGAATTCAAAGCTGTACCAACCTATGGATATTTAATGGAATCCCCTTCGGCATGGCCCGTCAAAGTACGGGCCGCGCATTCCATGTACCGTATAAGCGAGACCCTGCTGCTCGATTGCAAGAGGAGCGACTGTGATATGAGCAACAGAATCTTCGAGAAGCTATCAAGGATGATCTCCGGTATTGTTGCGGCCTGCCTCACCAACTTAGAACATGTCATATTCACCGAGTGCTCTCGCAGCGGCATTGAGGGCCGGACAGAGAGCGTGTGGTCCGCCGCTATTCTCCTCGGAAGAACGGCAGAAGTGATGAAAATCCTAAGCCAGAGGGATCTTCCATGTCTGGACTCCGACCAATTGGCGAGCATTGACGAGTGGCGAGCAATGATGAGCGTGCCTTGAGTGACCTGAGGAAGGCTTTACCAACGAAGTCATTCACAGATGAGAATGAACCGTCTTCTCTCAGTCTCGGAGATCAGTAACTGTCTATTCAGTATTCACAAGTCTAGGGAGGAAGCTTGAACCAGCCTAGGAGTTTTTACATGTTTCTTTTTTCATCCCGGTAATGGTCTGAATGATGGTCGAGGAATGGTTACTAGTCGTAACGATGAGCATTGCAAAAAGAGCTGACGAATGTACTCGAGGCATATCTCTTGCTGATGTATAGTAGTAACATTACCGAGGTAGGAATATGATGACTCTTGAGCACGAACTTGCGATTAATGTCATTAATGTCAAACTGGTAGATCTGATTTGCGCCCTAATATAGGAGGAGGAATTAGCATTACCAATAGCATCAGAATGAGGATAAAAAATCAACGTTCATCTTCCAACCTACATGCTAGCCTAGTTAATGAAATAGCGAAAATCGCGAGGGCGGTCTCTTCAGAAGATCCTTTATATTTTTGTAAAGGTTTTCGAATTTCTTGGTCGAGACGAGATCTCGGGCCAACAGAAGCCACTCTTAGCACTTGCTTCAAAGTGTGTCTCATGATCTGTTGATGATCCAGGCTCTTGATCTGGTGACATGTTTGTCCCTATTGGCTTGCCACTTGAACTGAAGGTTGCTAAACTATGGTGCAAAACAGATCTCTCTTCCACCCACAAAAGAGAACTCAACTCTAGCTCAATTTATTAGCCAATCTCCAGGCAATCGGACCTCAATCTGCAACTTCTAAACAGCTAATGAAAATCAAGAGACCGAAGATCAAAATAGAGCATAACTTTAAGACTATGTCATTGAAGAAGCCCCGTGAGAGTATATCAAGTCAGACGATGGGCATCTAATCGGTTCCCAGCTATCAATTATGCCTACTTTAGTTGATCCTTTTTTTAAAGCCAAATGAGACTTATCTTGGCCATTGCAGAGTAGTTCTGCATCATTTCCTCACAAACCAAGTAATGAAGAGTGGTGGATTTTGAGAATAAAAGGATATTCTCATTCATGACCCGGCATTTCGCAGTTTTACCTTTTGATAGGCTGCAAATCGAAAGTTTAATAGACTTTTTGTGCAACGCGGAGAGACTTTAAGTAATCACGTCCTTAGAGCTAGGTCTAGCTACTTCTATAGGGATGACGAACATGTCTCGAATGATTGAGTGAGTGCATAATAGCACAAACGTTGGTCAAAGTCTCAATTTCCCTGTGTCAAATTGTGTTTTACACGGCATGCGTAGGTACCAAGCCAAGACCAATGAGGCTAGTTAGAACTTGAAATTTATAATGTTTTATTAATTTTTTAGTAAAATCAGCGCTATGACATATTTTCATACCCATTTGTTCATCCTTTCGATGATCAAATGTTGTCATTCTAATTTTTCCATGGCATAGTAATTCATAGAATAACTTTTGGTTGATATTCGACTCGCTAAAAACATATCATATGTTTGATATCTTTGAGTGAAATCTTGCTAAATTTGGTAGGTCATAAAAAAACGCAATACCAATCTAATTTGATTGGGGAAAAACTTGTCATCGAAAATCGTATCTAGGGCTTAAACGAAAAATAATTTGAAATAAGACAGAAAACCGAGCCAGAACCATTTTAGAAAAGGAAGAAGGTTGACTATCGAAGAGGGGTGTATATTTGTCATCATCGTCATCACTTATTATTTATTTATTTATTTATAGATTTTAAGTTTTACTTAATTAAAAAAGGGTTATTATTAAAGATGGGCATTGATAAGGGAGTAGTTTTTTTTTTTTGGTCGGTGATAATGGTGTAGTTGGAAATCACTGGAAATACACAAAGCCAAAAGGCTGCCTCGTATCCTCGTTATCTTCTCCAACTGATTCCCACGGGTTTCACAAGATTTCTCTCCCCAAAAAAAGCTCTCTTTTTTATCTCTCTTTCGACCGAGCCCCCTTTTCCGTCACTCAACAAGATACGATCATCGGCTTCCAACTTGCCTCTCGATTCTTCGTCCGCTTTGCGAACTTGTACTTCGGTTCGATTACCTAATAGGTCGGAACGTAGTAAAGTTCGAGTCTTTGTTTTGGGAATCAATCGCTGTTCATCTTGGTGCTTTGTCTTCGACGGTGCTCATGCTTGAATTTGCAGAATCCTGGGTTGCTTTTCCCTTTTTTCTGTGTTTTTGATTATTTGTATGTCTGATCGTTGGTAAATTCTGTGCTCAGGGAAGTGTGAAGGAGATAAAGTTTTGGGCTTTTTTAACTTTTAATTTTTTTTTTCAATTTTGTTCTTCTCCCTTTTGGGTTAGGAAACTGACTTCACCTCCTGAATTTGACTGTATTGCTCAGTTGAACTACCCTTTTAGATATATGGCGTGGAGGGATGGGGTGATAAATTGAAGGGCTCTGTTGTTGTTATCATTATTTCTTTTTCATATGTTATGCTCGATTTTATCAGTTTTGGCTTATGTTTTTGGGGCTATGGTAGCAGGTGGAATGGCTAAGAGTTACGTCAAGCAAGAGCATGATCTTGGTGCGTTTTACTCTTCCTTGAGTAGCAATTCGCTTTTGTGGTTATTTTGTTGCTAAAGCTTCGATTCTGAACGTGTTAATTAATAAAAACTGTCCTGTAAACCCAGAGAGGAGGCGGGCGGAGGCTGCCAGGATAAGGGAGAAGTACCCAGATAGAATTCCGGTGAGAATGGAAGTTGGATGAACTTGTTATGATTCATGCTGATTAACTTTTCTTTGGAAAATTTAGCCTTAAGTTTTTTTTCTTTGGGAACTCAAGTATCTAGTTATACTTTCTGGCATACTTGATTGTTTGCGTGCTTCATCTCTCACGCCCTCTAGGACATGCGGAGTGGAAAGTCAAGCTCGCAGTATTACTTTGTTCAGCACTTTAGAATTTCAGTCTAACAATATGGGAAATTAAGTGGTTTATGAACTGGAGTAACTTGCAGAAGGATCAAAGTGATATCATTCCAACATAATGCAATAATGACCAAGAAAGCCAAAATGAAAAGGAATAGACATTTACAAGCTGTGATTATCCGTTGATCGTGTCCAGGATTTGAAAAGGACAGGCGAACCAGTCCATTCTTTCTCGAAGAGAATCTGAAGTGAAGCGTTCATATCTCTACGGGAGGGAGCCTATTTCGGAAGGCAAATGTAGATTGGATTACTGCACAAAGGGGGCAGAAACCTCCGAAAACAGGACCTTAGAATTCAAATCTTGCCAAACCAATAGCACGGTCCAGGCCCTCCCAATCAGCCGTAAGGCAAGGTCTACATATAAATACGATCAAAAGTCTAAATGACCAAAATTTGCAGCGTCACCTCCTCTAAAAACCCTTGTCCTTAAGTAGAGCTCCATCCCTCCGGCTCTTCTCTAGCATCAATGACCTTGCCCTTTCTTGCTCCTGCTTTTCTCTCTTCATCCGTTCCTCCCTCAGCTCCTCCAATGTCTTCTTCCCACTTTTCTTTCCCTGCTCCTTCTGATCCCTCGACGGCCCTTCATCCCCAAATTTCTCCCCATCAACGTGATCACCCCGCTTCTCAAGATACCATGGCTATTTAACTCCTTTTCCAGCAATCCCATATCCCAATCTATATATCTCATCCTCTGCGGTTACCACCTTCGGCACCTCCTCTTTCTTCATCTTCTTCCTCTTGAATCCATCCCTTTCATCTCCTGCCCCATTTTTTGGTAGTTCAACTGGGTCGAAAATCTTAATTCCCTCAAAGAGATTGATATGGCCCGACTTCTTGTCAGTCTCAGCTGGCTCCTCGGGCTGACTAGCAGGAGCTTCTGCAGGTTGACTGGCAGCATGAAGCTTTTCGAGACAAACTCAGCATTGCGCTTCCTCGCTTGCTCTCGCTTCAGCTGCTCCTCTTTCGTGGCAGCCTCTTCATCTTTCCGGACCTTCTCTCTGTTCTCATAATTGTACACATTCCAACGTTTCCGGGGAAGGATGTTCAAACCGCCATGACCGCCCATGTCGTCGTGCTACCTAGAGATTCTCATGCACGATAGGATTCAGTGCATTTCAAAGGCCACATCCAAAAACCATCTTATGGTCAGGCAAAATTTAAGAAGCATCACATAAGCAGCCTTTTAACAAGTTTACTTCCAATGGAGGCACGGCCATCAATGAACGAGAATGAACTTAAATCTCGCTGATAAATGCACAAGCATAGTTCAAAAACCTAAAAGCGTAGCAATGCCAGGCTTTCCCAACGGTAGCGAATGGAATGTGCGAACGGACGAAGGGCCAAGAAATGAAGAGAAGTGGGCAAAAATTCTTGCTTTTGGGCACATCCACAGTACAGCTAAGCGCAGGGAAAACAAAATCATCTCCTGGCGAGGGCACACAAATGACAAAACCGAGTGGCGCGACCCAATCGGTTAATTCCAGTAGCGAACTCCGGCAATTCTTGCAAGCAATAGAAATCTAGCGCACTCGCATGCCAACCCACCCATGCTAGTTCGACAAACGATCGGCACCGAATTAGGACGCAAAGGAACAATCAGACGGACAGGCCATAGGGCTAGTCACTTGAAAAGTCAGAAACAAAAGGCTCTTCCTTTCCGATGAAATCAATCCTGGGCTGACGAAGTTCCACACTTACTGGTATTAACGATTCGAAAGAGAGGGAAAAAAAAAAAACCTCGGCCACCCACATCCCCAGTCGACAAGAAGAGTCCAAAACACACGCCAATTCAGCCAATTATTCCGACAACAGAGGCGCAGAGAATCAACTGAAACGACACGCTGCTGAGAGATGGACAAAGCGATTACCTTGCGCGAGCTGAGATGCGAACAGCCCGAGGGGAGAAGAGGGCTTCTTCCGCCGGGAATGAGTCGAGGTTGATGAGATCGAGCCTTTCTCGACGACGGCGGAGTCCTTTGCTCTCGTTCGCTCTGATGAACAGGAAGGAAGCGATTCTGGTTTTATTCGGACGCGGACATGGCAATTTGAAAGAACGAGCCGACCCATGTACGCCGGTAGTTACAATACAACAAAATTTGTATTCTTGTAATGTTTTGTATTTAGTTTAATAGTGTGGGGGTATGGTGCAATTAGGCCATATTTTTCCTCTTTAAAATTCCTTACACTAATTTATCGATGAAATCAGTTCTTTTAATTTACTTGATTTGTATAAATTAATTCGTTAATCATCTATGGTTGCTTGTCGACCACTCTTTCAATTTGCTTTATGAAGCGGCAAAATCTTATCGACGGCACTGATGTATTAATATGGCACCACATGCATTGACCCACGCACAAAAAGAGAAGAAAATGAAATTGCATGCACGAGAGAGAGAGGAGGGAAAAGAGAGGAGCGCCGACATGGACGAGTATGGTTGACCGATGAGCTTGGTAGATTTGGGCACAAATTAGGCATCCGCATGAAAAAGGTGAAATTGATTTTCTTTTGCTAGATTTGGACACACTTTTTAACAAACATTAATTACGTGATATCCCTAATAAGAACGAGTGATTTTAGGCCCCAAGTTCCAAGTTCCAAATAAGCTCCACCTGAAAATTGAAACCCATTAGTTGGAAGAGGTTAAACTTGCTTGCCTTGAAACTTGGAATCTACTTTGTTATAGATTTCGAGGACCACATAAATTCCACCTGTATTATTAATTGAATGATTATAGTAAATCATAACCTTTAATAATCACTACTTACTGTTATAATCCATTGATTACAACTTACCTCTAAACTAGGGGTGTGCATGATCCGGGCGGGCAATTATTGACCTAAAACTGGGAATCGCCCGCTAAGAATTGGTTCCAAAAAATTGGAACCGGAAACCACCCGCTAGTTGCATGGATCCACCGGAGAATCGGACCACCGGTTCGGTCCAGTTCTCGGGTGGATCCATAGAACTGGTCCCAACCTCTACGCCTTCCCCTTTTCGCCTTGCCCACATCTGCTTATTCTGGCTCTCCTAACCATGATAGTTTTATTCTTCTCAAGTACTAGCACTACGTCGGTGTCCATGGTGGCGGCGATCATAGCCCTTGCTCCACTTCCGTCCCGGCCACCACCACCATCTTTGCCACCGCCTCCGCTGTCTCCCACTCCTCCCTCGAGACCGACAATGAGGAGGACAACGAGGACGATGAGCTATTCTTAGACCTGGAGTTTGCCCATCCCCGAAGATGAGGATGATAGGGAGAAGCTTAAGGAGGGGTAGGAGGAAGAGGGGAGGTAGAAGCGGGATGAGCCCAATAATGAAGATAACGATAGTGATAGTGAATGCGGAGGTGGTGACGACGTGAAGAGAGAGTTCAAGTTCGAGGGAGGAAAAAAGAATCAACTCACTGTTTCACCGAGTTCGAACTAGGACTCGAAGAGAGATGAGTAGATCCGGAGGTGAATTGGAGAGGAAGAGAGAGCTCGGGGATATTTTTAACAGAGAGAGATGAGATGGAGTAGGAAAGTAATGAATTGAGACAAGATGGTGATTGGAGTCCTAAATTTTAGATTTGCTAATTTCGAATTTTTTAATATTAAAAATTAATATATTGTTATAATATAACCGGTTTGGTCCAGGTGGGCGGATCCGCCCATGGAACTGGGAACCGGACCGGTTCTCTTAAGAACCACCGGTTCCGAGCGGTTACGGTCTAGTTCCAGATGGTCCGGATAGGTCTAGGTTCTTTTGCACACCCCTACTCTAAACATATGAGGAATATGAAATATTAGCATAATAAAAATCGCAATCATAAAATGGAAGCTCAAACTAGTGTTTCCAAATTATACACTTATCATCGGACGCTATCAAATACCACATGATTGCTTGAAGACATAAATCAAGAAAAATATAAAAACTTGATTTAGGTTTCAAGGTACCCATCAAAACTAGGTTTTGAGGTGCCTGTCAAAATAATTTCTCGATTTTTGGAATATATAAACTTATTTCCCAATTTTTGGAATATATAAATTTACTCGGTGTACCTTGAAATGTGGAACTAGACAAATTTTCATTCCTGATTCTGCATTGAAACTATGTTCACCTCTAATCCTTAAAACGAGGTCGATATATCACGTGATCGCTGCACTCAGGAAATAAATGTAAATACTAATCTTGCCATGGCAAAAAGCAATAGCCCTTCTTCGCCAATACTACTTCTAGTTGGTGCTTAGACCGCTCTAACCTTACCGAGTCAGCATATGATTGCTTGCCACTATTCAAGAATAAAATCTTTAAAAAAATGCCATCATGCCACTGAGAATAATCGTGGACAAACAAGAATTTGCCTCGGCTAAACCATCAGGCTACAAAGAATTGCCAAGAACAACTTGTCAGAGTTGAATACAGTGATCGACGTAAAACAGTTAGTATAGCATGAGCAACCTCTTTTTTTTTTTCCCCTTTTAGGTGTTGCACACTATAACGACGTCGAGAGGAAGAAGAATGCTTTAATCAACTGGGAAACATGAAGTCCCTACACTCCATAGCTAGCATCCTCTACAAACCAATAGGCGGCGAAGAACAACTATACAAGTCGGAGATTGCGATTCTAGCTGACCAACTAGTCAGATCATATTCTTCCACCGACCACGCTGCTTCTGGACTTGAAAACCCAAGATCTTGAAAGTCGCGCCGGCAGCTCTCTCTCTCTCTCTCTCTCTCTCTCACCATAAATAGCTGTACAGCGACCGATGCCTGGTTTCTCCCCCGCCAAGGACAAGAAAATGAATTTGCTGATCTGAACATGCTTGCTCCTTTGAGGATGCCTGCTCACAATACGCACTATCTTCTGCACCGGCATTCAGAAAATTCATTCTGTGCCTGGTTTTGTCGACAGGTCCTAAATTAATCAATCAGCTTTTACATGAAATTTCCAGGAAGAAATATCGAGTGCGAGTGGTCTCACCATGAAAAATGATCTTCGCAGCTAATAGACCCTCTTATAATTGCAAGTCCAGCTCCTTTCCTGGATTGGACAGGCATTAATTGGAAATTTATTATCTTTCATCAGAAGGCACAATAAATGGACCTGGCTACTGAAGAACTTGTGTAATATTGAATACCCTAGTGGGAAATTATCACCCGTTACTGTCTAAACCCCCCCAACCAACCCCAATGTGGCTGACCCATCCCGTAGAATAACGCCAGCAATTCAAATAAATTAAAGTAATCATACAATGCAGGAAAAAAAAAAAAGGAAGGCCACGTACCAACTTGCAGTACACATATCATAGAATTTGTCAAATGCTTTGTCAAAACAGTAACGGCAAGCCAAAAGATCAGATATATCTGTCACTTTGCATGTTGCTTTACTGCATTTCACCTGCTAAAAAGAAAATAAGTAATCTGAAAGACTGGATTTGTGCAATGCAGAGAAATAGGATCTCAAGGCGACCTATGTCAGGACTACTTGTTTAATGAAGCAGCACATTCTTTTAATCATTTTGTGCAGTGTGAAGGATTATAATCTGAAGTGACTTATCTCAAACTACTTGTTCAATGAAGCAGGCACATCGTTTACATCATTGGTTTATTTATAACATGGGGCCACTCTTTTGAGAGAATCTAGGATATCTTCCAAATGGTTTACTTACAAATACAAATTTAACATGTCATCAATAAACTAACTGATATAGATATCGTTGCAACTAGACTAGACGAAGGAGCAAGTAAATCCTAACCAAACACTTGAGCTTGTGAGAATAATATCGTCAGTGAGAGGAATTCATTCTAATGTGCTCATCCAAATGACCTGCATTGAGAAATCCTCCACGTGAGTGCATAAAATACTTAAAAAATGTATGTCAATACACTCTATGGGGCTTCAGAATGAATGAATCTCCTAAATTACTATGAGTTCTATTACTTCAGTCACCACTGTCAACAATATTTTATTTAAAACGAAGTGCACTAACATAACATGACCATTGTCCCCATGGGCATCCTTATCCTGCCATATGCTACCTAACCTACAAACTTCCCCTTATAGAAATCAACGGAAGTCGCTAATGATATTACTGCCCATAGGCTCAGTACCAACCAGATCCCCGTCAAATGTCCCAAAGCAGAGTAATAATAAGTGAAAATGGAATTAACGGATCCCCAACCCCTAAAACACCAGTTCAGAGTAATATCAACAGCAAAAACATTAAAAGAAATGTAACTTGAAGAAGACAAAACATACCCACACAAAAGAAATAAATATTGTACCAGCCAGAAACTCGTCCGCTAATGCCACTCAAGTAGTCACTGAACAAGCAAACTGATGCCTCGAGCAGCAAAGGCAACCTATGATGCTACAGTAATTCAACCAACAACAGGCACTTACCCATCACATATTACTCTATTACAATCAAGGCAAGTCGCCAAACTATGTGTGGATTGACATTCATTGCACCTTGCTGCAGATGAGCTTTTCCCTATCTGCTTGCATCTGGAATGAACATAAAGCAATAGAAAAAGAAGAGAGGAATTGAGTGTTTCGACAGCAGTTGACATAAAATTTTAGAAACAAATTTGTGCGATCCTTAATATACACCAAGGGTGCGAATAGCCGAAGAACTATAATAACAGGGGAACAAGATGAGACAGATTCAGAATTCTTGAAACCTTCTATAAAGTCCCAGAAGATCTTTGTGTATGGAAGTTAGATTTGTTTTGTCCAGCTGCAACCTGCATGACAAGGACTTTTTCACTCATGCCGGTGGAAACAAGGAGTAAAGAAGTTGAAAAACAGATTATCACACCAAGGAAGGGAAGTTTATAGGGCACTCACCAAGCAATCTTCAGCAAGGTGCCCAGGCCTTTGACACGTAGTACTACAATTAACAAAGATTTTGTGAGCAACATAGCACAAATAGGAATATAATGTGGCCATGTGATGAAAAAGATCCACGAAACCTTTTCCCTTTCTGCATATTGAAAACCACAGGGAGTACGCAGGTCCAAAAAGAAAATAAGTACTAGAAAAAATAATGAGTTAAACAAGATGCATCCATTCTCATAGCATGGAAAACTTAAAATGCTTTCTTCTTTATCCAGGATTAACCCATTTAAACAGACTGAGAAGAACAATGACAAGTAGGTCTAGCAAACCTTACCATAGATAAGTAGAGGGACTGGATTTCTTATTGGACCACCGGTGCCGAACGTAATCCCAAGCATCATTTTCTTCTTCAGGCACAGATGATCCAGAAACGAACTCAGCTGAAGCTGTGACCGGACTTTGGTTGCTCAAGGGATCCTGGAATCCAACATTACAAAAATCACAATGTCAAAACTTGGAACTATACACCCCTTCTTGAACATCATATATCAAAAAGGCAACAGCAAAATGACCTCTTTAAATTTAAGATTTCGTAAAAGCACCGCTTTGCACTCCAAGCTGCAGATATCATCATCAGTCTATCAACACAAACAAACATTATCTAAATGCCATCTAGCCAGATGTCAATCATAAGAAAGTGCTCAGAACTCCAGTTTACAAAATTTCACCTCATCGCAAATATATTCTTCATATTTGCCACACACCAGGCAGACCGGTTCTCCAGGCAGGGAAATCTTTGCTCACTTCTAATCTTTACCTAGATTGCTTTTCCATTGGTTTGGTCGCCTTCAACAATATTACCTACAAAATGCACATCAGCTAAACGTTTGGAAAAGATACCAAATCAAAAGTTTATTGCATATTTCCTGAACCTGTAGATGACATAGCTAATGAAATCACTAAATCAATTATGCAACGGCCCTAACGGTAAACAGGTCTCAGGTTATCTCAATCGGCCAAAAGCAAGAAAACCCCCTGAGAAACTTTAGATTCATGCGCCAAATTCCATTTTCTTGGCAAGTCACCAGAGTCTAGAAGAAGAACAGATTTTAAGACAAACCACAAATTTCAGTCTCCTTCTCTTCATCCCTTTCAGAAGTGCTTCCATCGCCTGCAAGAATGGCAACAATACAAGATTAACATCTAAATTGCAGGAGCAATGACATCTAAATGCTTTGGAGACATGTTTATCCCTATTAACCACAAATCCAAAACAGGACTTACTTGCATAGTCGACTAAGTTCAAACCCGAACTCGAAGCCCCCCTACAAAGGGAAAGCAACCCAACTAATCAGTAATCAAGAAAAACAATCTCAATCGCCAAACTGTAAGGGAGCAAAATTACCAAAACATTGGGAATCAATTCCTGATAAACCTTACCCGTGCTCGTTTCTCTCCTGCTCAATCAATTTGATGGGTTTTATGTTTGATGGGCCGAGTTAAGCCCGTCCGCCCATGTTAGGCCAAAACCCAGTTTGTAAGTGAAAGGACCCATAAAAGAGTGCAGTTATTGTAATATATAAAATAATAAAAAAAAGTAAAAATGGGGATATATGTACATTTGCGTTTTCAAAAGAGAAATACGTTTCTCTATTTTTCCCCATTTTGAAACAATGCAGAACGGAACCAAGGCTTCAAAGAATTCCTCAAAACTGCAATGGTACTTAATCCATTAGCAATCAAGGTATGTCTGATTCCATGATATGCATTCGATCGGTGTAATATGTTTTCGGGCACGTTTTCGTGTTCATTTTTGGTATTTGATCGTTTGAGTATCAGATCGATTTTTAGGAATATGTTTCCCTACATTGGTATCAGAGCGATGTTGTTCATGTTTCCCGATCATTGTTGATGTTTATAAATTGTTTTTGGTTGAAATTTCGAGAAACGCCGCTGTTGGATGCTCGGGGATGGAAATCCCGACACCCCGTACTGTTCGCCCCCCTTTTTGATTTTCAATTAATCAAAACTCGTTTATGATAGTGCAAGGTCGTAGTTCTCGTTGAGACGAGAAAAACGATGGGTGGCTTGCCGCCAGGGGCCGCCGAATGCGCTGCCACGCGCGGTAAGAAGAAACAGCCTTGCAAGCGTTGAGGCGGTTTGCACAGGCGCGTGTGAGCCACGCGCAGGCGTAATCGCCTTGCGCATGCACCACACGCACCAGCTGATGTCATCGTGACGTCAGCCGGCGGTTGCCCGCGCACGCACAAGGCATGTGCCGATGACATCACAATGTCTCGAGTTTGAGCATTTGTCAAAATACGATCCGCTTGAATAAAATTTTTATGTGGTTGTTTGTGAAGATATTTTTCTAATAAAGATAATATTCAAGATTACGCATATAAAAAGAAATTCAAAATTCTTTTTTGGTCTTGAATGTCTTCAATTAATAGAAGGAGATTCGTTGGATTCTATGAAGGTTTACAAAAGAGGAAATAAAATAAAATAAAATAAAAGGAACAAAGTTTCTTCTTTATTTGTAGGAGCCGAATAAGGTTATCTACGTGCGGCCTAAAGTCAAAGTCTTGACTTTGGGCACACAATATAAAAACTAAAAAGAAAGGGTTAATACTTTGAAAAACCCAAAACTGGTACACTTGTGACAAATTTACCCCAAAATTTTTTTAACCCTAAAAAAAATTATACTTTTTTTAACTACCAAAAGCCCAAAACCCTCTGTTAGTTTTTGTTAAATATACCTTTGACAAATTTATCCCACACACGTGCCAAACTGGTACTCCTCCACTTGTTGACAAATTTACCTTGGGTTAGTTTTTGTTAAATTTTACTGTCAACTTATTAAGTTAAATGACACGTGACAATTGACTAGTATACTAATTTGAGATTTTACGCTCCGTTTATCACAATTTACAATTCTTGTTTTTTTTTGTGGTATTAATCCAATTTAGCGGATAGTATATTTGTTACAAATTTACCAATTTTGGGTTTTTTGCGGTCAAATAAATTAGTTTTGGGTAAATTTATCATAAATGTACTAGTTTAGGGTTTTTATGGTTATTCGAGGTAAATTTGTCACAAGTGTGTCGGTTTGGGGTTTTTTATGGTTAAAAAATAGTTTATGATAAATTTATCACAGATGTACCAGTTTGGAGTTTTTTTTTTATGATATTAATCTAAAAGGAAATAAAGAAAGAAGCCCCCTACATGTCCACGCCGCTTGAGAGTGGAGCCGTGAAAAGAAAACTTGGAGAGTGCCGCATGACGAAAGAAATAAAAATGGGCAAGAGCCGAGGGTCCAGGAGAAGAGTCACACTGCACAAAGCTTTGAACAAAAACGTGAATCCGTACGTATGCGGACCAAAGTTGAACGCTGGAGTTCTTGTTTTGGCATACGTAAAGCGTTTTACTTTGAGCTTAAACGCGTAGTGATTTTGTGCCGTGAGTTTACATCTAAGTGAGTTGTTTATTTATAAACACTTTGAGTTTGTGGTTAAATCTAGGTGTGGGAAACACTCGAGCGTGTAAGCGATTGTAAACTTTGATTTTCCGATTATAGTGTATTATTTACTGTTGGCTCTTCCCGTGGATGTAGGTACTGATATTCAGATCAAACCACATAAATTTATGGTTTCCTTATTATTTCTTTGGTGATTTCACGTTAACATAAATTGCAAAATCCTGTCGTTTCCGCATATTATATTCCAACAGGTTTGACTTGACTCGACCCTTTTAACCTGACTTGGTCTCCGTCAACCATTGATTGTTGACTTATTGACCGTTGATCGCGTTGACTATTGACTTTTTGACAGTTTATTGTTGACATAAAAAAAATGAAGAATGTGTTTCCTTTTCAATTAAGTCCTTATGGATTATAAGTAATTCATTTTTGTTCTGCATTTGTTACAAGAACAATGCCTCCCCTTTTAAATGCACACCTATTCGCACATAGTCAGAAAGTCAAAAGATGAGGCTTTCAAGATTGATAGCTAAGTTGACTGATTATCGATGGAAAAGTGGTGATTTAATTGAACATGTTCTCGAGAGCAATAAAAAGATACAATAAGTCATTTGGAAGGGTTATCCCATGCTAGCTTTTGAGATGGTGCGATTCTTCATGAACACTCTTCCATCTGAATAGCAAGAAGTGTTGAATCGCCTATGGGAGGTCAACATGGTTCCTAATTATAAGAAGCTAGTAGTGGCTTTTTTTTTTTTTTTTTTTAATGAATATTATTGGACTGAAGCCATAAAGATTTCGACCCAAGGAATGAGTTCAATCCGGCGGGGGATGGATGTGCGAAGGAGAAATCCTAAGGGATTTTCGTCTATGTTTTCCGTGGTTCCCGAATGTGTCTAATGAATTTACAAAGGAAATTTTCAAGAAATTAAAAGGATCTTTCCCTATTCATAGTTTGACTTGGCGTTAGCTGTTTCTAGTGGTTTTTATTTAGTATGTTTTATGGATATCTTATATAGATCATTTTTACCATGTTGATGTCATTGTAGCAATTGATGTATTGGTTACATTATGTGGAAATATTTTTATTCTATTGTTAATGGATATCCAATGTCAATTGCTTATGTTATTATTAATTGTTGTGAATAGTTCGTAGAAGTTTTTGTAGTTTCAAAGAACTTATTTTGCATAGAAGGTTATATTAATGATAATTTCAAGTTAGGATTTTTGGATGATTATTGGAAACATAGTGACCTTTTGATTCTAAAATCTTATTTGAAATTATTCATTAATATGATGAATTTTATGCAAAATGGATGCATAAATGATAGGCATTAATAATTCGTGTATATGTGTCTAATATGTTCAAATCCAATGACTTTAGTAACTAAGAGCATAGTCGTTGAATTAAATAAACGTGAGAAGCTGAATGGTGATAATTATGAAATATGGCATATGAAAATCCAATATGTGCTAGAAGAGCAAGAGGCACTAGAAGCTCTTAACCATGAATTCCGTGAAAGAGTAAATACATGAACTCAAGTTAGACATTAGGTATGTCTGAATTATCATCTATACGGTATTGAAGGTGTAGATATACGCTCCATAGGAAATGAGTTAATTCCGTAATACATATTTCATATTACGTATGCATGAGACGACCAACAAAAGTGGCAAAAGTATTGATCTCAACTTTTATGCCATGTGAGACTCTTGAGAAAAAAAGTTTCTCAATTAAGTACCCTCATAACTCTTATTTATTTTCAAGATTTCTATTCAGTGTTTGCTATTTTATAATGTTGCCAATGATCATGAATTGATTTAATTTAATGGGACATTTCTAGAAAAGCAAGTTGAATTGAAATTGAAAGTTTCAAGGAAATAGGAAGATCGAGTTTGAAGAATCACATTCTAATTTTGTATTCACTAGTTGACCAATTATGATTGTTTTTAGAATAATCATAATTGTGAATTCAATATATCATTGTTAAAAAAAGATTAAGAGAGATATAAATGTAATCAATCGATCTAGAATACTGCATACTATATCTACTAAAAAATATGATGTCCATTATGAGCTGCTATATATTTCTAACAGATGTATGACAATAAGCTCTCAAAGTATGCTGGTCGCACGGATTATTTATCGGTATGAATGTTGCAGAGAGGTAAAGAGAGTTTTGTTCGGCCCACTATGTGCGAGTGGGAGATGATGGGTTTTATGTTTGATGAGCCAAGTTAAGCTCGTCCACCCATGTTGGGCCAAAACCTAGCCCGTAAGTGAACGGCCCATAAAAGAGTGTAGTTACTATAATATATAAAATAATAAATAAAAAAAAAGTAAAAATGAGGATATCTGAACAGTTGCGTTTTCAGAAGAGAAATACGTTTCTCTATTTTCCCCCTTTTGAGCAATACACACCTCTCTCGACGACGGAACTAGGGCTTCAAAGAATTCCTCAAAACTGCGACGGTACATAATCTGTGGCAATCAAAGTATGTCTAACTCTGTGATATGCCTTCGATCGGTGTAATATATTTCCGGGCACGTTTCCGTGTTCGTTTTTGGTATTCGATTGTTTGAGTATCGGATCAATTTTTAGGAATATGTTTCCCTACACAATTTGACACGGTAAGAATGGAGATACTACAAAGTTGCATCTTCAATAAGCATTGCGAAAGAAAAATCCACAATTACCTCTTCTTTTGGACGTATTCCTCATGTGACATCGGCCGATCGTCCTCCACGATGACGCTGCTCCCGCCACGCAGCACTCCAGAGTCCCGGCGGCGGTGGCAACGCTTGGCATTCTCATCGTTCAAAGGTTCTCCATCAGTCAAGGAGGCGCTTCCAGTCACGATGTTGTAAGCTACCGCTTAAAGATGCGCAGCGAATCAATGAGAAAACCGGAAAATGAATTCCGGCGATGAGACCGGCTCACATTTTGTTGCCGAGCGGCGAAAGAGGAGGGAGGAAGTTACCTTTGAGGTTTCGAAGAGCGGAGGAGAGATTGAAGTCTCTGTTGTAAGCGAATGAAAGATTCTTGTAGAAATTGGTCCTTGTCCCATCCTCTCTCTCTCTCTCTCTCTCTCTCTCTCTACTTTTGCTGAGTTTCTCTTTCTAACAGCAGCTGCTCAGAACTAGATTCAGGTATGGAAGACGAAGGAGAAGGAGAACGACAGTCGGATCGGGCGGCAACCCAAATCCAGCAGGAATCTCGGCCCTGCACGACTAGACCCGAGTTTCCGTTTCGGTCAAGAACTAAGTTTAGCCCGGCCCGGCCCGGACCGAGTTGCCATATTGGCACTTTTTTTTTCCTTTTCTTAAAAAGTATTTTATATTGTAAATTCTTTTTTGACTTTTCATCTCTACATTTTTGCGGTTTTTCTAATTAAACCTCTTTCCCTTTAATTTGTCCATTAAATCTTTCTATTTTCTTAAATTTTGTAATCAAGTCCTTCTGACGCTGAACCCTGCAAAATCCATTCGGCATGGCTATCGAGCAATGCCACAATGCGACGTGGATAAGATTTTTTCCAATAAGGATATTCACGTAGACTTCCACATGAGCTAAGATTTATCACACCGGACTTTGATGATTTTCCTATTGTGTCCACGCGGGAATCCGCATACATATTTTAGTGTCTTCTAATGGTTGATTGGATTTGGTGTCGAAGAAACTTGATCAATAAGCTTATGAAGGCAGAAAGATTTATTTAGACAATCAACAATTAATACTATTAAAAATCTCAAATTTATACCCTAAGACATAGTTATCTCAAATTAATTTATTACCTCATAAAAAATTCACAAGCTACGCAATTGCGTTGAACCATTTTCCATCTCGCAAAAATATTCATGCTGGCATCCCTAATTTCGAGTATACCACCAATGCATATTTGTCAACTTACGTAGATTGAATTTCTCATTCTCCATATCACTTCGTACTTAAATACAGTCCAAATAACGATAAAATATATCCGTCGCTAGCTTAGGCCATATTTGATAACTAACCCGGAATAAAATCGTTATCAAACACACCCTTGATATCTCCTTTATATTTCTATTTTAGCAAATCGACTGTCGGCCTCAAACGAGAGAGGTAAATCGCGGTGTTGTCGCAAGTGAAACGTTGTCGTCCTAAACCTTCGCGTGACTAAAATTGTGTCTGGGAAAGGCATGATGTCCAATTTTCAAGATAGAGCGACCGTGCCACCAATGTTGACATCCATGCATACGCGCGCGCATATATATATATATATATATATATATGATTTCATTGTCAACCCGAGGTTTTAGTTGGCTGCTATGGTGGAAATTTCACGGATAGGTTCGGGGCATCATGTAGGGTTTTTCGGCACTTCCCTCTCTACGTGTTGTCTTACGTCACGCATATCTTGGGTCGTTTTGCTGATTTTTCTTCTCGTGTGGGTCGGAGGATCGTTTTGCTTTGAAAAGACAGTTTCGCGATGATTAGTACGTGGTTAAAAGGCACTCTTGCGTGTGCAATTACGTATGTGTCGGGCAAAACCCTTTTTTTTTTCTTCCCGTGGCCGTGAGTCGTACACTCCGCGGAGAGTCACGAGAATGGGTCAAAAGAAGGAAACTTGAACGCAATATCGAATCTGGAAAAGAGAGTTACCCTTTGGACTGTTTTACTTAAATTGTTTATCTTTTAGGTTTCCTATGGTTCCATCATCGATTCCGATGAATCGTTTCGTTTAAAAGTACTGATGCGTCGTCTTGCTTCAAATTACAAGACTTCTAAGTCATCGCTCAAACCAGGTCCAACGGCAAAACCCATCTTTTATAGGCATATTCTACCACGTGGATTTTATGAACCCGAAAGGTGTACTATAAATCGCCCCAATTGACTAAACCAAAAAAAGTTATTTTGGGCTATGAATCTTAGTGCTACTGCTTGCTAATAATCCTAACATTACCACGTACGAGGGATCAAAATCGTTAGAACACTCATTGATATAAGGGTTAATACTCTTAAAAATTTCAAACTGATACACCTGTGACAAATTTTCCCCAACTTATTTTTTGACTACCAAAAACCCTAAATTGGTATATATTTGACAAATTTACCAAAAACTGATACACTTGTGATAAATTTACCATTTATTAATTTTTGTTAAATTTTACAGTCAAATTATTAAGTTAAATAACACGTGACAATTGACTGATATACAAATTTATGATTTTATACTTCCGTTTGTCGCAGTTTACAATTTTTGTGATTGTTTTTGTGATATTAATTCAATTTAATGGATGGTATATTTGTCACAAATTTACCAGTTTGAGTTTTTTGCGGTTGAATAAGTAAATTTGTCATAAATAAACCGGTTTATGATTTTTTTATGTTAATTGGGCTAAATTTGTCATGGGTTATCATTTTGGGATTTTTTATGATAAAAAAAATAGTTTTGGATAAATTTGTCACAAGTGTACCAGTTTGAAAATTTTCAAGTATTAACTCTTGATAAAAAAGGTAATGAGAACAATTATACATACGTGCTCCATTGAGAAATAGCCGCCCAAGATTTTTTTATACATCCGAAGATTACACTTTCTTCCATTAAACCCTAACCTACCCTACCTCTCTCATTCCCCCAAATCACTGAGCAGCCACCAAGTCACCACAATCGGAGTCGTCGCATGCCACTCTCGTCAACCAGTGGCACTCGCCACCCTTGCATATGGTTGTGCCACTAAAAACATTGTCTCTACCTCTTCTCTCTTGGCTATGCTTTCGCTTTCTTCGCCATCGGCTTCATTGCAAAAGTGAGTGATCAAATAATAAATAAACAAAATAAGAAAATAAATCAAACATCAGATTTACATGATTCTACAGAAAGTCGTCCACCGAAAAAAGCGAGAACGAATTTCATTATAGATCAAGTGATGCAATGGATATTACAATCACACTCGAGTCATTCAAATATTATCATGTTTCTCAAGCATTGCAATTGACTCGCAAGCAGAGGTCTAGTTCATCGGACCTGGAAAAAATGGAACTCACTTGACCGTTCCCACGCGCTTTCCAGCCTAAAACTTCCGGAGCAAAAACACGGAGCCGCCACAGTCGCAGAGCTTCGAAGGAAACAGGGGAATCGATACCAAGAAATAGAGACGGCCATCATGCTCGGTTGCGTCAATGGAACCCTCAACCAGGCCGAGTTCGGCAAGCCCATGCCCTGGATCGGCGTCTACATAGCGGCGGCTTCCCTTGCCTGTGCGATTGCGATGGCCGCGGACGCTGCCGCCGGCTTCCGCTACCAGCAGCTCTGGTTCCCGAGCCGCTACTTCACCCTCAACGCCATGTCGCTGAGCGTCATTGCCGTTGCAGTCAAGCTCTCCATTGACCTCAACACGCCGATGGCGCGCCGGGAGGAGCAGCTCGCCAAGCTTAGCAGCTCGGTCCTGATCTGCACCGTGATGGGCAATTCGATGCCTTCTCTCGGGTCGATGGAGAACAAGGAGCTCCGGTCCAACGTGATCGCTCTGGCGATTCTCGTCATCACATCTTTTGTGAACATCTGTATACAGTTGGGCACCGGAGTGATCTTCGTCTGCAGGTGGGAACATGCCTTCGTGATGTCCCTGATGCTGCTGTTGCTGGTGACCCTGAGCTTCTCGGCCGCGATGGTCCCGACGAGCAAGTGCTACTTGGAGATGAAGTATTGCAAGAGGCACGAGCTGACTGTGAAGGAGAGCTTGAGCCGGAGCTGCGACAACGTCTTTGACAAGCTCAAGGAGCACCTGTTGAAGTATGGGATGATGGCCCATTCCTGCAACCCGCAATTCGTCGTGGCGCGGTCCGTGACGTGCACTGCTTCCGGGGCGCTCTGCCTCCTGAGCGCAATGACCCTGGCGCAGGCGATGGTCCGGGCTTACCTGCAGGCCTGGATGTTCGAGTTCGTATCCTGCTATGGCCCGTCGAAGTCGGAGTCGGACTATAAGTGGTCGAGCACGGCGATTCTCATCACGCAGACTATTGCAGTCGGGGTCGGCACAATCGCGCCGGCATTCCGATGGTTCCTCACGATCAGATTCAAATGGCAGAGGCGGGGGAACAAGAGCTACAGGGATGAATTCAAGCCCGAAAAGTATTGGATACAGCAATTCATAGAGATTAAGGAGCGTCCGTTCAATTTACACGTCCGGAGCCGGCGGTGTCGTAAACTCATCCACGACTCGAAGAACGTGGTTTTGGATATGCTCATCGGAATACAAGTCGGGATCGTGTTGGGAAGCAAGGCGGTGAGGCTGCTCCCCATTCTGTTCATGAGCCCGATCTTGTTGTTCTGTGATTTGTGCTCCGATCTCAGGAAGAAGTTCAAACTGAACATCAGCGATTCAGACAAGGACTCGCACTCGAGTTCGCCCCCAGAAGGCTCGGCCTCAAAGCCGGACTTCAGCCAATATATTTTGCATCTCGAGGGCGAGGAAGAATTGGTGCACGTCATGATGCGGAACAACTGTGACACCATCGAGCGTTGGATCCAGATGGGGAAGAACAATCAGCCCAAACATCTCGTGCAACTTTTGGAAGAGACGGATCCTCGTGGGCTCCCAGGGGTCATGGACTTCGACAGCGATGCAGTTCCTCCCCTGGATTCTGCAGAACCACCGAACAATTGGGCACTGCCGATCGCGACCTTAACGAGCATAGCGGTCACCATTCCAGACATTGACCCATCTGCCAGAAAACGATTGCTGCGTGGGGTTCGCGAGGCCCTGATGTATGTCAACATAGTAGAAGAAAGGCTGTGCGCAAAACAAGAATTAATGAATGCCCGAAAGGCGGCGAGCATTGTGTTCATGGGAGTCGATCTCTACCACAAATGGCTTGATGTAGATCTCCGCAAAATTTCCCTCCAGGGAAACACCACAAAGGATGTGCTCGAAGCGCTTGCGTTCACCTCAAAGAACGTTTTCGTCGAATTCAAAGCTGTGCCAACCCATGGATATTTAATGGAATCCCCTTCGGCATGGCCCGTCAAAGTACGGGCCGCGCATTCCATGTACCGTATAAGCAAGACCGTGTTGCTCGATTGCATAAGCAGCGACTGTGACATGAACAACAGAATCTTCGAGAAGCTATCAAGGATGATCTCCGATATTATTGCGGCCTGCCTCACCAACTTAGAACATGTCATATTCACCGAGTGCTCTCGCAGCGGCATTGAGGGCCGGACAGAGAGCGCGTGGTCAGCCGCTATTCTTCTCGGAAGAACGGCAGAAGTGATGAAAATCCTAAGCCAGAGGGAGCTTCCATGTCTGGACTCCGACCAATTGGCGAGCATTGACGAGTGGCGAGCAATGACAAGCGTGCCTTGAGTAACCTGAGGAAGGCTTTACCGACGAAGTCATTCACAGATGAGAGCGAACCGTCTTCTCTCAGTCTCGGAGATCAGTACCTGTCTATTCAGTATTCACAAGTCTAGGGAGGAAGCTTGAACCAGCCTAGGAGATTTTACATGCTTCTTGTTTCATCCCGGTAATGATCTGAATGATGGTCGAGGAATGGTTACTAGTTGTATCAACGAGCATTCCAAAAAGAGCTGTCGAATGTACTCGAGGCATATCTCTTGCTGATGTATAGTCGCAACATTACCGAGGTAGGAATATGATGACTCTTGAGCACGAAGTTGCGATTAATGTCATTAATGTCAAACTGGAAGATCTGATTTGCGCCCTAATATAGGAGGAGGAATTAGCATTACCAATAGCATCAGAATCAGGATAAAAAATCAACGTTAATCTTCCAACCTACATGCTAACTTAGCTAATGAAATAGCGAAAATCGCGAGGGCGGTCTCTCCAGAAGATTCTTTATGTTTTTGCAAAGGTTTTCGAATTTCTTATTGCGATGAGGTCTTGGGCCAACAGAAGCCACTCTTAGCACCTGCTTCAAAGTGTGTCTCATGATCTGTTGATGATCCAGGCTCTTGATCTGGTGACATGTTTGTCCCTATTGACTCGCTACTAGAACTGAAGGTTGCTAAACTATGGTGCAAAACAGATCTCTCTTCCACCCACAAAAGAGAACTCAACTCTAGCTCAATTTATTAGCTAATCTCCAGGCAATCGGACCTCAATCTGCAACTTCTAAACAGCTAACGAAATTCAAGAGACCAAAGATCAAAACAGAGCATAAGTTTCAGACAATGTCATCGAAGAAGCCCCATGAGAGTATATCAAGTCATGTTGACGATGGGCATGTAATAGTTCCCAGCTATCGATTATGCCTACTTTAGTTGATCCTTTTTTTAAAGCCAAATGAGACTTATCTTGGCCACAGCAGAGTAGTTTTGCATCATTTCCTCGCAGACCAAGTAATGAAGAGTGGTGGGCCTCCTCGGTCTCCAAAAGGGTTTTGAGAATAAAAGAATATTCTCATTCATGACCGGCATTTCGTAGTTTTACCTTTTGAAAGGCTGCAAATCCAAAGGTTAATATAGTCTTTTTGTGCAACGGGGAGAGACTTTAAATAATCATGTCAACCTTACATCATTGCCAAACTTAGAGCTAGGTCTAACTACTTCCATTACAGGGACGACGAACATGTCTCAAGTGATTGCAAAATGGCGCAAACGATGGTCAAAGTCTCAGTTTTCCTGTGTCAAATTGTTTTTCATACGGCATGCGTAGGTACCAAGCCAAGACCAATGAGGCCAGCAGAATTCGAAAGTTATAATATTTTCCTAATTTTTTAGTTCAATCAGCACACTTGACTATGACATATTTTCATACCCATTTGTTTATCCTTTTGATGGCGTAGTAATTCACGAAATAAATTTTGGTTGATATTTGATGTGTCGAAAACATAATCATATGTTTGATATCTTTGAATGAAACCTTGCTAAATTTGGTAGGTCATAAAAGAACGCGATACCAATCTAATTTGATAAGGGAAAAACTTATTTCGAAAATCGTATCTAGGGCTTAAACGGAAAATAATTTGAAATAAGACAGAAAACCGAGACAGAACCATTTTAGAAAAGGAAGAAGGTTGGCTATTGTAGAGGGATGTTATTTGTCATCATCATTATCACTTTTTTTCTTTCTTTTTTTATATAAATTTTAAGTTGCACTTGATTAAAAAAGGTTTATTATTAAAGATGGGCATTGATGATGGAGTAGTTGGAAATTACTGGAAATACACAAAGCCAAAAGGCTGCCTCGTATCCTCGTTATCTTCTCCGACTGATTCCCACGGGTTTCACAATATTTATCTCCCCAAAAAAAGCTCTCTTTTTTATCTCTCTTTCTCTCTCAAGACCGAACCCCCTTTTCCGTCACTCAACAAGGTACGATCATCGGCTTCCAGCTTGCCTCTCGATTCTTCATCCGCTTGCGAACTTGTGCTTCGGTTCGATTACCCAATAGGTCGGAACGTAGTAAAGTTCGAGTCTTTGTCTTGGGAATCGATCGCTGTTCATCTTGGTGCTTTGTATTCGACGGTGCTCATGCTTGAATTTGCAGAATCCTGGGTCACTTTTCCCTTTTGCCGTGTTTTTTGATTTTTTGTATGTCTGATCGTCGGTAAATTCTGTGTTCAGGGTCGTGAGAAGGAGATAAAGTTTTGAGCTTTTTTAATTTTTAATTTTTTTTTTCAATTTTGTTCTTCTTCCTTCTGGGTTAGGAAACTGGCTTCACCTCCTTAATTTGACTGTACTAGGTTGAACTACCCTTTAGATATATGGCGTGGAGGGATGGGGTGATAAATTGAAGGGCTCTGTTTTTGTTATCATTACTCCTTTTTCATATGTTATGCTCGATTTTATCAGTTTTGGCTTATGTTTTTGGGGCTATGGTAGCAGGTCGAATGGCTAAGAGTTACTTCAAGCAAGAGCATGATCTTGGTGCGTTTTACTCTCCCTTGAGTAGCAATTCGCTTTTGTGGTTATTTTATTGCTAAAGCTTCGATTTTGAACGTGTTAATTAATAAAACTGTCCTGTAAACACAGAGAAGAGGCGGGCGGAGGCTGCAAGGATAAGGGAGAAGTACCCAGATAGAATTCCGGTGAGAATGAAAGTTGGATGAACTTGTTATGATTCATGATGATCAACTTGTCTTTGGAAAATTTAACCTTAAGTTTGCTTCTTTGGGAACTTAAGTATCTAGTTATACTTTTTTGGCATACTTGATTGTTCGCGTGCTTCATCTCTCATGCCCTCAAGGACTTGCGGAGTGGAAAGTCAAGCTCGCAGTATTGCTTTGTCCAGCATTTTAGAATTTCAGTCTAACAATATGGGAAATTAAGTGGTTTATGAGGCCCTTTTATTCTCTTGAATTGAGAACGGGTATTGCCTGCTTGAGCTCTCTCTTACTCATTGACTATAAATTTATTTTCTTCCACCTTTTTAAGATTTAAGACTTAGTCACATATAATCATAGTGCCCCCCTTGTTGCCTATGTAAATGCGTTCAGGCCAGTATTTCTTAATATTCTGTCATCGCTTCTGCTCTCTGCCCCCAGAACAGGTCAATTTTACATTATGTTGATCAATCCTTTCATGTGCAAAGAGTTTTTGATGAATAGACTGTAATATCGACTTAGCAGAGTATCCTCTATATTAAAGATTGTTACAAGCAATTTGCATATGACATACAAGGTTTCATATGGACCGCAGTGTTTTTTTTATCTGTTTGGCAGAAGTCATTCATATTGATGTCCAGATTCTTTGGGCGCTCAATAGTTGAAAAATAACCTGTAATCTCAATTCTCTCCTCAAATTTTTGTACCTTATCTTTAGGGTGACATTATGAGGTCATGGAGAAGGAAAAGGTGTGCTTTTTTTTATTTGAAAGGTAGCGTCTATTGGGATAATTTGAGTTCAAAACTGCCACTAGTGGTCTGGAAAAGCTCAGTTGTTTACTTTATCATCAGTAAGTGTGTGTTATGGTAGTGAGAACTTAGACTTCCACGATTTTGGCTATAAAAGTCCATATGTATTAGGGACTGGCTGGGTGTGGTGGTGTGGTGGTCCACCATTACCAGGATGCAGTAGCTTTTGTTGGTTCAATTTCCTTACCCTCTTGATCTTACTAGTATTTTATTTGAAGATGAATGCATGTGCATTTCATCATATTGGGTTTTGAAGCTAACATGTCTTGGGCTTTGTCTTTGGTTAAGGTGATTGTGGAGAAGGCCGAGAGAAGTGATATCCCGAACATTGACAAGAAGAAGTAAGAATCGAGCTTTTGTCAATCACCTGCTCTCTGTCTGTTGGACATTAGACTCTCATCTAAACAGAAAGGGGTTGGGGGAGATTATCTGGTTATTGATGGAAAGACTGTTGAGTGGTTGCCTATGTTGTGTCTCTGAACCTTTATTCATTATTGTGGCCCTCAACTTGTCTGGTGATGTCTGTTATAATTTATTCAGCTTGTTCAATTTATCAGTTGTATGGGCCATAAATCATTTATCCATCTTGACTTTTCTTCCCTTTTGTGATGTTTTCTTCCAAAAAACAATGGGGAAACCGAGAGCCCATTTTGTCCTTCAATAGGTCATGTGTCCACATTATATAAAGTTTTTGGTGGACTTGTAGTTGCTATGCTCATCATGCAACTATGTTCCCCCTCTTCTTGTGGCTTTCGTGCATACTGGGTTACTGTAGATTGTCTTTTAGTGTCAAAGGTATCACTCTGCACTGGTATGAGAAGTAATCCTCTGTCTTCACCGATTAATCCTCAATCTTGATGTGCATGCTAGGTATCTTGTTCCTGCTGACCTGACAGTCGGACAGTTTGTATATGTTATCCGCAAAAGGATCAAGTTGAGTGCAGAGAAGGCAATCTTCATCTTTGTGGACAATGTTCTCCCACCAACAGGTGATTCTTGCTTTTCATCCAGGAAGTTTCATCTACTTATATATGCTTCTTGCACTGTAACCCAGAATGGACTTAAAGAGAGACGTTCCTTTCTGATTTATTCTTGCAGGGGCAATCATGTCTGCAATATATGAAGAGAAGAAGGATGAAGATGGGTTTCTCTACGTCACTTACAGCGGAGAAAACACATTTGGGCATGGGTGTTAGATTTCAATAGCTATCTTAGCAGGTGGCTTATTTCCACCCGTTCTCCGGTGCTATTTACTTTTGTCATTTCACTGCATGGGTTTATGAAGAATTTCGTGGCAAGTAGTATTATGTACATCTTGTATATAATCTCCGACTGTCAGTTTTGCAAGAAAAGTTCCTGCTCGGTCCTTTCGATGCTGGCGAATCTTCTTAGATGGAGTTCAATATCTTATGATTTTATGAGCTTTGGAAAGTGCTGAACAAGCACTATGCAAATGCTGATTAGAATAGTGCTTCACATTCTTGAAGGACCATCTGGAGAGTGGTTTGTTGTGATGTGGTGCCTGAGGTGCCGAAGGAGAAAGTAATGTCTGGGAAGTGAATGTAATGCTCATGTCCAATGGGAGAAAAAACTCAGAACAGTCCAATTTGTCGAAGACGTCCTCGTGATTGTTGGTGAAAAGCTGATCTATGTGTAGGGGAAACCTTTGATGGATTTCAATTTTTCGCCAAAATTGACACGTGTTCATGTGGAATCGCCCTTCACAGCATCTACGTGGGCATGGCTATTTGATAAATGAATGATTTCGGAACGGTCTTAAAGAGTACTTTAAATTCGGGTCTACTTAATTGTAGTCATTCTGTGAGTGGACTCGCAACAGAATTGTCCGGATCGAGATGTAAGACTAAATATTAATGCCCTTGCAAAATGTTTCATTTTGCTTATACCTTAGTACGTCCTTAAATTGTTACGTCCTTAAATTGGTATGTTTGAACTCTTAAGAGATTGAGAAAGGGAATTGTTATGTTTGAACTCTTAAGAGATTGAGAAGGGAAGAAAATTATTATTTTCAATTGGGGGTTGGGGAGTATAGGTACTGGCATGTAAAATAAAGAACGCAGCCAAGCGGGGTGGGGTGGTCGCCAATGGAGGTTTTGGGCTCTTGGATTGTGGTGAGATAAACCTGTAAGCATCATCCAAGATTGACGACTCGTCCCTGTAATATAGAGATGCCGATTGCTGAACTACTGTTAGATTATAGAGTTTTAGTAGTATTTTTAATTTGAATCATGCATATTTATCCCCTTTTTCTTGGTCAAGATGTTAATGACCTTAATGATAGATCTATCAAAATGAATCATAAATCTCTCTCTTAACCCATGTAGATGAGCTGAATTGTTATATAGGAAGCTATACTGACTAAATGAGTTTAGAATGATAAAATTCAAAATAATATAAATTGTTAAATGGGTTTATAATTTACTTAGACTTAACCCATCTATATAACTCTTTTTCATCTTCACTTGATTTTGCACTTGTGCACTCTACGCTCTCACAATAATTTTGATATTTTTTTTTTTTGGTCGAAACTCGAGTTTTATAAGCTTTCTTAAACTGGGTTGAATATGAAAGTATTTTAGGTATTTTGTATCAAGTTAGAAATGGGTTAGTATGGGATATGGGTCGTTGGATTCTTTTTTGGTTAAAATAGGTCAATCGATTTGTATTGTATAAAAATAAGTCAAAACGGATTAAATTGATTAATTTGGGCAGACTATTTTCGATCCATCTATTTGACAAGTGTACCTAATGCTATAAGGTCATCAGAATTGATTATGATAAGAAGGGTCTAGAATACCCTTTATATGATAGCTTTTCTGCATAAAAGTGATGAGATAAGAAAATGCGCCTTTCCATGCATGCTTGGAAAAATTTGAAGGGCGGCTCTAAAAGGTTGAATCGGACCACCAACTCAAATCGACTTGAGAACTTGGATTCATTACAAGCCTGTGGGCTATGGCGATTGACAATGACTGGTTTAGGAGACAAAATCTCTCTTGGGAATGTCGAAAGGGGGAAAATGTTTCCACAATCTCATATCTCGAAGACATCCTCTCGATTGTTGCTGAAAATCCGATCGAGGTAGTATGGAAAAAGAGCATCCTTCCACAAAGGCAACCGTGAGGGATTTCAATTTTTCGCCAAAATTGACTTTATTTATATCATATAATTTATCACAACATCTATTTGGATATGGCTATTGATACATGATGTTATCAAAACTCCGTGTTTTAAGAAGAGTGTATGCTTTAAATTCGGGTCTAGTTAAATTTTCGAGAGTAGGCTTGCGACACAATCTTGGCATGGATGGTTTGCGTGAACTTGTGCAGATTGGAAAGGGAGGGACTTGATAGAGATGCTGATGAATCGGCTATTGCCAAGCGTCTTGAGCTTCGGCCGAAGTTTAGGCCGCATTATGCTACGCGTCTGTTTTTCCCTGGTCAGGATGTACCCCGTCCACTGATTAGGAACATATCGCTCGAATTAAATTTGTTGGCAATCGATGTTGACGGAGCGTTGGGAAGCCGCCCAACATCTTTAGTTCGTTCCGTCGTCCTTAATTGACAATAGCCAAGAAAGGGTCTGGAATGCCCTTATACGATAGCCTTTCTCTTGGGAAGTTGATAAGAGAAGAAACCTACCCATCCACATGTTTGGAAAAAAAAACTCCTAGGGTTGGGCTCTAACTGGTGGTGGAACGACCGAAACAGGAGTTGGAATGGACTTCGAAGACCTCGGAAATTCGTCAGAAGACAGCGGGGCCGTGGCAAGGCGGCGGCTGTTTCGGGAGACCAGAAGGAAGGGAACGAGCGGTGGGAATGATGGGAGACACCGCGATAAGCACTCCTCTCCATTTGCACCTTTTTTTTTCTCGAGAGTTGAAACTCAACAGTCGTGCCATTCAACTCACGCCGTGTTTCCCCCTCTGGACGGGGTCGGTGGAAAGCTGTCTTAGAGGCTCAAATCCGGGGGCTGCCCCTTGCGTGGTTTCTTCTCAAACTACAGATTTCTTTATCTAACAAGAAAATTTCTAGGGAGCTTTCCATGGAAGTCGCTAGATCTCGTTCCTTTCGAGTTCGAGGCGTGATGATACCGCCAACAAAGGGAGCAGCATTTGTTATGTGCGTGTTAAGTACAGCAAAAATAAATTAGATGGTCGATAGATGGAAACTTGTTGGCATATATATTCACTCTTGTGCGTGGAGAAAGACGTTATAATTTATTAAAGTATCCCGCATAATTTATTTACGAAACTCATGACATTCCTTCACGCATAAATTTAAATTTTCCAATATGGTATCAGGGTTGGGGTTTGCCCCAGTTTATTTTGCTATATGAGAGGGGGCGTGAAAACATCATGTGGTGTAGCCTTCATCTATAATTTTAGGATTAATATCACAAAAAATTCTAAATTGGTACATTTTTTGTGACAAAATATCTACCAAAAATTAATTTTTTGATCACAAAGATTTCAAACTAATATACCTATGACATATTTACCCTAAATTATTTGTGACAAATTTAATATCCATTAGTTTCCGTTAAATTGAATTACTATCATGAAAAACTACAAAAACGAAAGGTAAAACCCCAAACTTAGAACTCGGCAATTTGGCAGAAACTAATGGATGATAGATTTGTTATAGGTGTATCCTTTTGGAGTTTTTGTGATCAAAAAATTAGTTTAGAGTAAATTCATCAAAGAGATATTAATTTTGAGTTTTTTGTGACATTAACCCATAGATTTAAGGTTTTGGGTTGGATATCCTTATAACAGATGACTTACGTTGAGAAACTCATGACTTATGCTGAGGAACTAATGGAACGAGCTACACTTTTCCTCGAAATGGGTCGGGACCTATGAAGCCGTCGGGCATATTCCTTATTTATGCGTTCAAAAGACAAGCAATGTCATTTCCTTGTCGTGAAAGGCGATTCGTGAAAGGCGATTCCCTCATTTTCCGCATCGATAATTGGATCCGATGTCTCAACTTTCATTATCAATTGGTTTGATGCGCGCAAAACAGAGAATTTTCGATTGCCTGCACGTTATTTCTGCTGCCGAGAACCTTAAGGTTGTCCGGTCAATTCGGGGGTAAAGAAAAGGCATATTGAATTTCAATAAAGAAGCTTTGAATTTCAATGAAGAAGCTTCTCCAGTGCTGGAGCCCATGGAATTGGATTGTCCACCACGGAAAAATCGATCGTACGGCTCTTGCTGTCCCCATGCAGCTGGGCCTTGGAGTGCCCTCCAAGCACTTTGAACTTTCTACATCAGTAATTTACTATTCCCATCTATGATATTTGGATCGCATAGCGCCGTGAATACGCGTGGAACGCGATTTCTAGGTGGGATGGTTTGTTTTGCGATTGCGCTTATTACATTAGGTTGTGAGATCGCATCATAAATAAGGCGCATACATAAATATGTTTTATTTTTTGATTTCCCTTTTTGAAAGTCGACAGGATTGATAGAATGATCTAAAAAGTCTGTTCTCTCATCAAATGAGGCCAAGAGGAGCTGTTAAAGAAGATTCAATGCAAGTGCTTGATGCTTAGGCACCAGCAAGCAGCAAAGCAAACATGGAAAATAATCACCATGCATTTCTTTCAATGGGAAACATTCGATTAATATTTTGGTATTTTTGCGATAGATGTTACCATGTATATAAATTGATTACCCACCCAAAAAGTTACATATATGCATTGACGAGGGCCATGATGAAAATTCGAAAAATATAAAACGAAACATATTAAATTTCGTACATTTTTAAAGTGATCTTGAGATAAATAGTGTCACGCATATTAAAAACGATTTATTGAATTAACATGTTAAGTGATTTGACAAGTAAAATGGTTGGGTAAATTGATCTTTTTTTATTGTGGCCGGTGGTAAATTGATCGTTTAACATATGGGAAATTACGTTTTTGTGTCATTCAAGACGTATCATTAGGAAGACTTCTTCTCCAAAGACTTTCCCTCCTCAATCTCTTATAAAACCCCACAAAACCTCCAAACCATTTATCTCCAAACTGTAACCAAACAACCGCCACTAACCACCGCCATACCGAAACCTCTACTCTTGAACGCACCATCGCTGCCACCGCCTGCCTCTGCCGTCCCACCACGAACACCATGCACAAGACGTACTCCGCCTCATCCCTCGGCCCCGATGGCCTCGACCTGTCACAGGCCTTCTTCAGGCCCATCCACAACACCGCCCCGCCCTCCCAGACCAACCGCCACACCAAGATCACCGTCGTGGGGGCCGGCAATGTTGGCATGGCCATCGCGCAGACCGTCCTCACCCAGGACCTCGTCGACGAGATCGCCCTTGTCGACCCCATGGCTGACAAGCTCCGCGGCGAGATGCTCGACCTCCAGCACGCCGCTGCCTTCCTCCCCCGCACCACCATCCTCTCCTCCTCCTCCGACTACGCCGTCACCTCAGGGTCAAACCTCATTGTTGTCACCGCCGGCGCCCGGCAGAACCCTGGCGAGTCAAGGCTGAACCTACTGCAGAGGAACGTGGCCCTCTTCAGGAGCATCATTCCCGAGCTTGCCAAGCACTCTCCCGACGCCATCCTCATGGTCGTCTCGAACCCGGTCGACATATTGACGTACGTGGCGTGGAAGATCTCTGGGTTTCCACCGAACCGGGTCATCGGCTCGGGCACGAATTTGGACACGTCCAGATTTAGGTTCTTGCTGGCGGATCATCTTGAGGTCAACGCTCAGGACGTGCAGGTACAAAAACGAAAATGTCTACTGAGTGTTACTCATAACCTAGATTAATATGAGGCAAGACAATGACTGTGATCAAATGACTCTGACGAATGACTGTGATCATACAGGCCTACGTTGTCGGAGAGCACGGCGACAGCTCGGTTGCCCTGTGGTCGAGCATAAGCGTCGGGGAGTCCCGATCCTGAGCTTCCTGGAGCGGCAGCAGATCCCGTACGAGGAGGAGATGCTGGAGAACATCCACAAGACCGTGGTCGAGGGCGCCTACGAAGTCATAAACCTCAAGGGCTACACGTCCTGGGCGATCGGCTACTCCGTAGCCAGCCTGGCCCGGACCCTCCTCCGCGATCAGCGCAGGATCCACCCGGTCTCAGTCCTCGCGAGGGGGTTCTACGGCATCGATGGAGGGGACGTGTTCCTGAGCCTGCCGGCACAGCTCGGCCATGGCGGTGTCGTGGGCGTGACCAACGTGCACCTGACGGACGAGGAGATGCAGAAGCTCAAAGCCTCCGCCGAGACCCTCCTGGAGCTTCAAAGTCAGTTGGGCATTTGAGGGACGAACCGACCACATAGATTGACAACGACAATAACACGTGCTGCTCTGTTTATTTTCCTCATTTTCCTTTTGCTGATCAATGTTCCTCTTTTTAGTTCCCTCAAGTCCTCATGTCCTTATTTGAGATTTTACCATATGTATGGAAGCCTTGATTGTTGTTGTTTTGACTTTACTTGGAGAATGTGTAATAAGTTAATAACGGGTGTACTTCGTCACTTGTCAATTAAAAAAGGATTCTCTTATATATGAAATATCCTAACCTTTTTTTTTTCTTTCTTTTTTTTTATAATCTTTTCTGCTTTTGTTGACAGGTGACTAAGATCTCTAACTATCGAGTGTATTAGAAAAAAATTGCTAATCATGGAGAAAGAGGTAGACTTCCGTTAGAGTGGTGCATGGCCTCTCTTACTTAGCAGTTTGGGATAGGCAGTTTCAAAATTTATTAAAATCGATTCTCTATTTTTTGAAATCTGAAACCTACAACCATACTTTAAAATTTAGAATATGTTTATTGTTTATTTTATGTGGGCCACTTTATAAGTGTGTAAGTGTCATAACTTGTTCGAATAAAAACAATAGACCATGTGTTGGACCCTATAATACCCGCGTGCAGGTTTGCAATTATTAGGCACACTTAACGCTTTGTAGAAAATAATTATTATTTTGTTTCATATAATAATTTTGCCGATCTTTATTAGTCGTTTCACAATTTATAAAAGGTTGTATTTGTTCTTTCGATGTCTTTGGAAGTTATGAAATTTGAAATTAAAAAATTATTATTTATTATTTATTATTTGGAATTTTTTAATGTCTTCTCAATGCAACTTTTGAGAAAGCACAAAATGAGAAAGCGACATGGCTCACCGCCAAAGAATACCACGCATGGCAGCAAAGCCCTAACCTTTTAAGAACGTTTACCCTACTAACTGAGAAAAAAACGGAGACTTTAACGTCCAGGTGATTTGTCAAACACGTGAAGTAATGCGAAAGCTACGGACAATCGCTTGAACAGAAAATTCAATCAACCTTCCACAACAAATCTCTCTCCGAATCGGTCACTGAGTCGACGATGTTGAAGTCGCGAGGGAAGAAGGCCTTGCGACCGATGTTGCAGCGACCACTTTCGTTCTCTTCCCTTCATCATCTCGGGTCGCTTACGGATGAAGAAACCGCGTGAGAGCTCGTCGCTAATAGGGCTCGTCACTTGTGCCTTTCCACGGCTGGCGTCGGTGACCGCAAACATAAAGCAGCGTCTGGACTTTCTAGAGGAAGAAATTGTGGGGAGGGAAAAAAGTCAAGGAGTCGCTCTCGTAGAGGAAGATTAGGGTTTCGTAGAATGAGAAAGCTAAATGTATAAGTCAACTTTTATTTTAGGTTTTTGTAGGTTGCCAGGTCTGTTCCTCATGAATTGGGATCCAAACCGCATATTCCCGATTCTTAAAAATATAGAACCGAAGACTGAATGAGGTCTCAGGTTTCCGGTTTTACTATAAAATCATGCTCATCTCCATTAGCAATTATTATTATGTCATAGAGAGTGACGGCAAATTAATTTGTTTCCTATTAGAATGGGGATGGATGTTACATTTTGATGGTTGGTCCCCCTAAAGACCAACATAATGGAGGCAAAAGTCGTAGCTAATCTCCTATTACAAAATTATCATGATACCCATTAGGAGAAAAACCCCTTGACAATTAATTAAGTTCATATAAGGAAGAGTATAAAATAGTACTAGAATTTGCACAATTCACGTCCATATTTCTATAGGTTAATATTACGAAAAACCCAAAACTAAATTTACTTCAAACTAATTTACCAAATTAGTGCACATGTGATGAAAATACCATCTATTAGTTTTCATCATATTTTCTTGTTAAATTGCTAAATTGAGTGATATGTGATAATTGATGGATATATTCTCTAATTTAATTTTATTATATTTTATTGTTATAAATTGAGTGATATGTGATAACCGGTTTGTAATTTTTCATGGTATTAATCCAATTTAACGAAGGATAAATATGTCATAATGTACTAATTTGGAGTTTTTGATGATTAAAAAATTAATTCGAGAAATCTATTATAGGTGTACCGGTTAATTTTTATTTTTTATTTTTGTGTGGTGGCCGCACAGCAGCACAACCAAAGGCAATCGAGTTGGAAACGCAAATTTGAGAGGACAGTCCATACCCAAACTAACGCTCGGCTCGGTCCAGTCCAGTTCGGTTCAATTCACCTAATTTGCTCTTTGATTCTCCCATGCTTTGGACCACCCCCGATGACACATCGTAGGCCATCCCATCGGGCTGATACCATCACAGCAAGCTAGCCCGTGCTTTCGGCTAATTAGACCCAGTAAGATGGTTTGATCACCCTGCCCAATCGGCCCATTAAATATTTTGGGCCACACTTTCGCGGGCCTTTGGTCCGTCGGCCCGTGACACCTTTCATAGAGTTCTCTCTTGTTCTTATCAAGACCGACGGGGAGACAGATTCATGACGACCAGCACATCTCAATCACCCTGCTCAAAAATAGACGATTCGATATTGATGAAAGTGCAAATCATTCACGCATGCCCAGGAGTACTTTGCTCCCACAAAAGGAAAAAAACCAAAACACAGTAGGACCATAGTTTTGCTCGAGGGATAAGGAAGATGGATGACAGATTTGATCAGACACACTAAACTCCAAGCCTCACGATCCTCCACCTTATCTTCTCTTAGCTGCATTGCCAGGTTGTTGTCTACACATTTCGCTCCAATTGACATGATGCCCACTTGATCCTCCGTGCTCTCGATATCTATATCAAATGCTTTTTTTAATTTTCGGGTGGGTGTAATTGTACAATCTCTCGAAAACCAGTTTCTCGAGATCCGGTAGCTATCAAATTACAAAATAATCGATCTTGATGGTTAATCAAAACAAATTTCGGTATGTTACTGCATGTTATATGTAGATCTACAAAGGAAAGGACATTAATGGGATAGGCCACTATAAAAACCCTTGCTCTTCTTCACCATTTTCATCACATTCGCCTTGGTCATTCTGCACCCTCGTACCTTTCTCTCTTCAAGATACAATCATGGCTTCTAAGGCTCTTGCATCAACTGCATTCCTTTTAATCCTCAACCTCCTTTTCTTCACGTTAGTCAGCTCCACTCCTCTGCCATGCGCACCTCCACCATCGAAGCCGCACAAGCACCACCAACACTCGCAGCCGGCGAAGCCCTCTTGCCCCAGGGATGCCCTTAAACTGGGCGTGTGCGCCGACTTGTTGAATGGCTTGGTCAACATTGTTGTGGGCACGCCTCCGAAGACCCCTTGCTGTAGCCTCCTCGAGGGCCTGGCCGACCTCGAAGCTGCCGTCTGCCTCTGCACTGCCATCAAAGCGAGCGTCCTCGGGATCAACCTCAACGTCCCAGTCTCGCTGAGCTTGCTGCTGAACAACTGTGGGAAGGACGTGCCTTATGGTTTCCAATGTGCATGAGGGCTCTTTCGTTTTGCTTGATGTTGTAATTCACTTGTGATCACATTGCTCTGTCTTTGCTTTCTCCGGTTTTACACCGAATTACTGTGGCTGGTTGCTGTTTTCCTTCATTCAACAAATAATGCGTACTCTTTTCTAGCATGATAACTTCTCATGAACCAAGAGTCGGCACAGTGTTTTGTGGTGTCGAGGACGTCTACCACTAATTTGGGTACACAACAGCGAAGTTACCCTCGCTGATCTACATCCCTCAGCCGTCAGCATTACATCAAATGACTTGCTCATTTTATGTTTTGGAACTTTCTGACATCCCGTTCGCAAAGTTCTCATGTTATTTCATGACATCATAACTAAAAAGAGATACCATATGCTGGCACTTTGCGTTTAGGGTTGTTCCTAGTCGGGCAAGCCTAAGCCTCAGATCACTTCTGATTTATGGCCATATCAGAAAGGGCGACAATGCAGCTAACTTGAGAATATTAGGTTTTATAAGTGCATCGACCACTCATAAATACTATTCCTTCATGAATTCTACAAGAGTACACTCGAGTTAACGTCGCACTCGACAGTGCTTAACAGGAGTCTTTCTAGGACAAAGAGATGAGTAGTTAGAGCTGAGCTATGAATGTCACCTGCTTGCTCAACAAATTAACCCTTTCAAGCTTTGCTGCTAGAAAAAAGAAAGGAAATGTGTGTTTTGGCTTATGATTGACAGCAGACATGAGAGCAGTTGATCAGCTACACAATCGCGTTGGGTTTTATATAGCTCGAGGTGGGTTTACCACCAGCTGGAGGCAAGTTTAATTAACCTAATCTCCACTCGCTCTCCAAGAAAGATCCGAGTGCTAAACAGCTTCGAACAACCTTTCTTGCCAATAGATGATTGATCAGAGATGAAAAGCTTAGAAATACTTGAGAGATATGGAGATCTTGTCGCCTCGTGTAACATGTCGATGCATTTTAAAGTTTGAAAATTTGTGGAATTATATAAATACTCCCTCGAAATGAAATTGAATGTTTATTCCAAACTGGAAAATAAACTTCTGTATATCACAAGAATGAGAAGGGAAGATGGAATATTCAACATTACCTTGATATGCATGATCAATCACCAAAAAGAGGATTCAAGAAAAAGTTTCACTAAACCAATAGTAATATGAGACAGTTATGCTATCCCACAACACATAGCTTTTCTCCAGGTGTTACAAGAGACTGCCTTTTTGTTTATTGGGTCTCAAAAGTTTTATTATTTACAAATCTACATAGTGGCAAGTGAAGAGCATACTTGTGGAACCGGCTTATCATATCAAACTAACAATATAACTCTAAGCTTTAATGACATTAGACTTTGAGAAAGAGGGATGGGTGTTCCGAAAGCTATTTGAGTATTATATAAATTCAAAATTTTTCCAAACTCGGATCCTATTCAACTCCTTGTAAAAGTTACGATTACATAGACAATGCCAAGGGTAATATGGTAATAGTGACATTAGACTTTGAGAAAGAGGGACGGGTGCTTAGAAAGCCATAGAGTATATATGAACTTGGGCTTTTTCCAAAGTGGATCTAATTCAACTTCTTGCAGAAGTCACCATTACATAGGCAGTGCCAATAGTAATATGGTAATAGTACAAATACACACAACATCTTGAAGACGCGTTTTTAGCATAATAATACATTTTATATAGGGGACAACTAGACATGAAGGACCACACATGCATCTTATAAGATGCTTTTTCATATTGAAAGACAATACTGAAAGCACTTTGGCCAAAAGTAATGGCCAGTCTTGTGGAAAAAGAGGTTAAGTATACAAAATTTGTGCACCACGGCCATTAGAATTCCTTGTAAAATTTGTCACTGAATCAGTGACCATGTTGCATTCTTTTTTCCTTGGTGAAGAATAGAATCCAGCGTTTAAATGCAGTTGATTAAGTTACCGATGAAGCGGTTCACGGCTAGATCGAGAGCGATTCTTGAAAATTCGAAAGTCAAATCCAACTGTATTAGGCCCCATTGGTTGCGGTCCATTGCTCCTTTCTGTCCTCGTCCAAATTTTTTTTTTCTTCATTTATTTCCACCGAAGTTCTAACTGCAAGTTCATGGAGGCTCCGAAAAAGCCCGACCGTAGCCATCTGCTCGTGTATATCATATGTGTGTCAAATTTATGCTCATCGGCTAATTAGATATGGTCCATTTTACTTAATCCAAGCTAGTTTTTGTCGTGAAATTTCTCTGTGCATCGTCTTGTTAATATATGCCCTATAGTCCAAAACTCACATGCTCCTCTTCAATTTTTTTTTTTTGGGCACAGTACTCTTATGCTCTGCACTAATCTCATCAGTAATGTCTACATTAGGAATATTCCTGCTCTATTTGTTTGGTTCTGATTACGAGTTGTGCCTACGAAGCTGCTATGAAATTATAGTCCGGTCCTTCGAAGATGTCATTTCATAGGTGAATGAGTCAATATCGAAGGGCTGGTACCAAAACTATCTGTAGATCTACAAGTTAAGTAGCACCGACACCAACACCGACATGGGATACGGAATATGACATGACACGATACGCCAACACATTATTTTTAAAAAAATAGAAAATTTCGACACATTGGGATATGTTGTATATTAAATGTATATTTTTATATATACATAATAAATTATCATTTTATGGTTATTTGAATCAAATTAATTTGATTCAAATTTATGAATAAATAAATAATAAAAAAGAGCCTAAAATGAATTTACACTAAAAATATTAATCCACCATTTATTGATATCATTTATCTTTTCAATTTGACAAATTCAACTACATTCACTCCAATAGAAGAAACAAATAATCCACATTCGACTATTAAATTTAGCATTTAACAATAAGTCGAAATAAAAAAATCTGACATTTCACCATCAAGTACAATAAGAAGTCTTTCTTTCCTTCTTTATTATTATTTTTTTTTACATATATACATCTCAACTCTTCATTTATTGAACTTTTTTAAAATTGACATCTTATGTGTCAGAATTGCATGTCGGAATTGTGGATTTGCGTGTCGAGAGAGTTGATCACGTGTCGGATTTTCCGAGATTTGTTCATCACTTGTTGAAGCGTGTCGGACACGTGTCGAAGTGTCTAATATGACACGAAGACTCCCGAAAAGTATCGGTGCTTTTTAGTCTACAAGAACAATAGATTTAGAAGATATAATTTCACATGAATCCACGTAATTACTACGCAAGATCTAGTCTATAAATCATTATTGGAGGTGGAGCATAGTCTTGCTATGTAAAGACTACTCGATATATTAGATCACGAGTTTCTGTCAACTTTCTTTCTTTTTTAGAATAAATTCATGACTGCTCCATGTGCATTTCTGTCTCAATGCGACAGCAATCAATGCATTTATTCGTTCCAATTCCGTGAATAATCACCGATCATCAAGCTGCTAAGTGACAAAATTTCACAACCAGAAAGTCACATGTCCGTTTTGTACATTCGCCTACATAAGTTTTTAATCAACTTAATTCATTTCTTGGGACTGCAAGTTGAATATCGCACATACAAATGATAGTACCTTATGAAAGTAGTAGTTAAAATTTTAGATAGTAATAAGGACTAAATGTTTTAGAAAAAAATATTGGATGTACTAAAAAAGGTTAATTACCTATATGTGACGTGTTAAGTTTTAGTTGGACATTGAAATAAGCAGTACTAGCACATTGAGTCATTTAACCTTTTAATATTGAATAAGAAATTGCTCGAAGTTTTAGGGGGTTGATAGCATCATTATCAAAGTTCCTCAGTTACGGTTTTTATCTTCAGACGTGATTAGTGACAAGTTGATTGCATTTGAGTGTTTATAAAATCAAAAAGTTCGTACTCGGATTGTTAATAATTGTACTATTTTTTGTGCTCTCGATTGCCCGTCTTATTCCCTAATCTGCTAAAATTGTTAGAGGTATTCAAGGAAGGAATTTGTGACAGATGGAACAGGAGGGGCCACCATTGAAAGCTCGAGCTAAAAAGGAGCAGTAATTTCTGGACTTTATTCGTCACAATGCCATATTTTTCTTAAAGGAAAGAAAAAGGTAAGGAAAAGAGAGACAGAGATTGATAGGTGCACCAATCACAAATCACATGCATGCTACCATAACTTTATACTCCTAAAACTTAGGTGCTACATCCACAATTTCGATAATTATCATAAAGGATCTGTTCCAAGATGTTAGTTCTTTTTCTTTTTCTTTTTTTTTTCATTTAATTTTCATGATTCGTTACGACAGCAAGGTGGACTTTTCTTATGCTAATTCTAGCAAATTAAACTATAATCACCACTTCATAACTAGTTAGTACCATCCAAACTCCGATCTACTAAAAACCGTATTTCCCAAATACATTTCTCTAAAAATTCCGCGAGTCCTTTTGGACTACTATTAATAGATTAGTTGGCGAGCCCATCTATTTCACCCCGTTTATTTTTATTTTTCGTGAGGATACCACTTTATTAAAACCATGTCGGCCATCAGTTTTTGTCTCAGGGGGTCGATTCAACTGGCGTGTGAGCAGATTCTGAGGACCGAGATCGAGGAATTCTCGGGACCGTGAGCTCTCAAGATGAAGATCGAAAGTCGCCCAATTTGTAGCATTATTATAAAGCACCCCCGACACTTGCACCCGCAACAAGACAGACGACATCCCCTCGAATGCTCGAAAGATCAACCGGCTTTGGACGACTAAACATCACACAAACCTCCAAAATTCCACGATCCTGAGAGGACTTGTCGCCTGTCCTATCAGCCCCATTTGCACCGCCGCGTTGTGCTGGAATTTGAGCCCACGGGTTTTCCTCCTGTCAAATATTCCTTTTAAAACTTGGTCATTCTAATTTCGAGATTTTAAAACGGGTCAAGTTGGATTTGATTTTTTGGGGTTTTATAAGCTCACGATCTGGCGACTATATCGAATTTAGCTCGATTGGGGTTTTGCCCACTAATCATAAGTACTTAGTTAGTACATGATTAGCAAAACTTGAAGATCATGATTCAATTGCAAGCTCAATGTGTGGTGTATTTAAGATGAGGTTTCATTTGATCGAATTCATGAAAGAATGGATCATGTGAAATGTCATCTCACTAGGTATGGCAGTGGATTTGATCTTTTTATGTCGACATAAATAAAATGCAATCATCTTTATTTTGATTTTTGGTCCTTTGGGGATCATCCCTTACATGTTATATCGAGATTATCGAATTTGAAGGTCATCTTTTACAAAAGATAAGTAAATAAATTCAAAATACAACTTCTAGAGATTTGAAAAGATATAGTCTCTCCCTCCGTGAAAAAATAAGACATCGAATTTAACTTGTGAGATCCATATTTTATACTACAATCTCACAATATAAGTTATCGCGATTGAAAATTATATGCTCAGCTCTAAATTAATTTCAGAATCAAATATCTCAAATTCATATTTTTCGTTTCTTAAACTTATTTTGATCATTCCCATGAGATGGGCTTCAATTTCAAAATAAAATGACAATCCACGCCGTTCGCTAACAGCTTAAGCTTTTGATGTAAATAATTATAATCACTTCTCTCTCTTTGAAACGACATGAGAAAAATTTTAGGCGGTGATTACCTTTGGATCCACCATTCTCGAGACTTATTGGATCTGCTAAAATTATCTTCCCAACCCAAATGTCCTCTATAAATACTTCGATCCTCTTCATCACCATTCGCACATCTCTCTCTCTCTCTCTCTCTCCAACAACACTACACGTTCTACACTCTTGCTCTTTCGAGTGTCTTCTTTGCGAGAGAGAGAGAGAGACCGAAAATGGCATCAAGGACTCTTGCCACAACCGCCCTCCTCCTCTCCCTTAACCTCCTTTTCTTCACCATGGTGAGCTCCACCTCCTGCCCCCCGCCGCCGGCCAAGCACCACCCCAAACCCTCGCCCACGCCGGCGAAGGCCACGTGCCCCAGGGACACGATCAAGCTTGGGGTGTGCGCCAACGTGTTGAAGAACCTGCTGCACCTCGTGGTGGGCACCCCGCCAAAGACCCCTTGTTGCAGCCTCATCGATGGCTTGGCCGATCTCGAAGCCGCGGTCTGCCTCTGCACTGCCATCAAAGCCAACGTGCTTGGCCTCAACTTGAATGTCCCGGTCTCGCTCAGCTTGCTCTTGAACTACTGTGGCAAGAAGGTCCCTTCTGGGTTCCAATGTGCCTAAGCTAGGTCACATGCCTGAGGAATGTGTTCTGCATCTCTCTATTAGGTTCTTGATCTGATGATTATGGTTTGTATTTGTTGTTGGAATTTGGGGTTTGTGCGTGTTTACATTATTCCTGAGGTATTGGTTTTGTTGTTCCAAGACATGTACTAAAAATCACGTGCATGTCACAGGGTGGAGAGATCAAGAAACAGAATAAGTATGTCGCTAATGACGTTGATGTCTTTCTTTTAAGTCATAAAATGGAAGAAAACTCATCTTCCTATATAAATTGTCCTCGTTATCTTCTGCATTTTGTAGCCTCGTTTGTTTTAAGGAGATTTTATACTGTGTTATATATGACACGGTTCGCGACTCAGCATAAAAAATATAAGTGTTCGTACATATTATCTTAGATGCACAACACGTGTCTTTTTAGATTCATAAAGCAATCTAAGATGCTAAGTGTTACTAATTTAAGATAGATTGTGCGAGCTCTTTTTTATATAGGATGTATCAAACAAAAGTTCATTGTAGACTAGGATTGTTATACAGCATGAAACAAGCTTAATTAACCCTTTGAGGTAAGTAGTCATCCAATCGAATTATCGAGAAATTGAGCATCTTATAGGATTATGCAAAATGAATATGGTAAAATAAGCAACATATACATTGCGCACTTTGAAAAAAAGAATCAGTATTTTTAAAAAAAAATGTTTGAGTTACCTTTTACTATCATATGATATCAATATGGATTCCATCTTATATACACGTTTATTTCCTTGTTCCCAATCTTTGGGTGCATACAACATCATCTGCTTCAATCTGTAAATCGAACCAATAACTTTGCTTGAATACATTGGCAAATAATTAGTGAATTTCTAGTCCCACCCACTCTTGGATTTAATAATTAACCTTTCACAGCTCCGCAAATTAAGCCCGAATCTTATCATTAACTTTTTTTTTTTTTTCTGGCTAGCTAGTGTGGGACTAGATGGAACTCCACGGACATCCTGATTTCTTCCCTCCTTGCACATCATCACTACATATCTAATCACTTTGATAAAAAAAATAACAAGAAAGACTTGAATCAAAACCAGACAATTGCTTTTCTAAAGTTCTGTCATAAGGTAAATTTTAAACCCATGAGAATGAACGACGTGATCAAGAAAAGAAAAGGAGAGTGGTGATGATAAAGTAACAATTTGGTACTTCCATCAAATTGATTGGCTTGAATAACAATTTACAAAACCCTCTTGTAAACACGACCGAAAGAGCCTTTTTATTATATTATTATTATCTTCCACGTCTGAACTTTTATAGAGATATGAACACATATTTCCTTAGTACACAGTAAGTAGCTACACATTGAATCCTAATTATTTTTTTCAGAATTAAATTTCAAAATATTACATTCTACCCCACTGAAAATAAGTCACCCTTGAAGTTATGCTCTGTATCCTTTCCAAAGTCAGCAATGTCTATCGATCCTAAACAAATAAGTTACATTTATCATGAAATTTGTTTATGAAGTTCAAAAATACGAAAACTAACATTCCAAATGACCACTAAATTGGGCAAAACTCCTATTGTTGTATTCCATCATTAAAAAGATCTTCTATCGTTGACAGCCCAATGCCCACGCCCATATCGGGCAGGGGGGATTTTAGAAGTCACTCCTCATAGGTTAAAAAGGTGGCTCCCATAATATAACGCTTTGCCTCAAATGAGTTGAAGAGGTTGCTATCACCTAGTAGCATTTGTCCGAAACGAGCGTGACAGGTGGCTTCTACCGTATAGCACTTTGTCCCTAGTGGAATCAAGATGTAGCTTCCAAGGTATAGAAATTTGTCCTGCGTAACACTTGGTTCCTACACTTCCGACTGGCGCGTTGTTCCGACACTATTTGTAGCACTCCAAATCCGAAAGCCAGAATCGAGCACAATAGATAGCCTCAAATATTTGACCAAAAAAAATAAAAAGATAGCCTAAGAAAATCACTAAATAACAGTAAATAAGGTACATGGTCCTTAAATCGCTAAAACTATTATTATTAATTAGCAATAACCAAATACATAAAATGACTATGCTCTCGTTGTACTCCAATACTTCGAGTCTGCATTCAAACTATAGAAAAATTATCTAAACTTATTGCACTCATGCTAATTCAGTCATAAACTTTTCAGCTATGCTAATTGATTTTTGAACCTTTTTTTTACAATTTGCCAGTTTAGTCATTTCAATCAATTTTGGCCAGAAATTGCCGATATGGACGTCAACTATTCTACGTAGCACGGCCGACGCTAACGTTGACAATTTTTACAATGTTATAATTTTTTTTTTAATAATTTTTCATTTTTTTCCTTTTCTTTTGTTTTTTCCCTATGCTTCCATTAGTCGCCGAGCCTTAGCAACAGTTGGTGACTGGCCCCAGGAGAAGGCTGACCTCAAGCAAGGCTCCACCTTGGCAAGCTCGAGCCTTGCCCAAAGCTAACAAGGTCGGCCCTCGCCTGAGGCTAGTTGCTAGCTATCATCGAGTCATGGCAATTAACGAAGGAAGAAGAAAAAAGAAAAAGAAAGAAAAGAAAACAAATAAAAAATTAAAATACTCAGTTTATTTTTTTTAAAATTGTAAAAAGTGCCCATATGAGTGTCGATCGTGCCACATAGAACGAACGGCGTCCACGTCAATAATTTACGGCCTAAAATTTCAAATCAACAAAACATAATTCAATGCTAAAAGAAGCGAAGAAGCACTTAATTAAATTAAACTGTGAAGTCTGACCAAAGAAAAAAAACTTAAACTGTGAAGAGATTGACGTTCATATTGAATTTTCATTGGTTTAAGAACTCTCTCTCTCTAAATTAATGTTTTAGTGAACTGTTCCTCTTGATTGGCTTAAGCTCCATCACTATCTTGGAAAAATAATAATTACAAAACCACTTTCTAGTTATTCTTCAATTCCAAAATGACCTTCTCAATCTATCAACTTTATCTCCGACCATAAAAAAACAAAATCTATCATCTTTATCTTTCATATCCAGAACTTTTGATCGGATACAAACACCTAATTTCTTGTACACAATAAGTGAGCTAGATATAACAAATCCTAATTATGTTCCTGGGATAAGTTTTCGAGATATCAAAGGCCCAAAATCAGTGGACATTTCCTTGGTGGGGCACATTTCATTCCAATACGAAGCAAGAAATGAAATTTCTTTTGTTCTTTTTCCTTTCTTTCTTTTGTGGTTAGGTTTCCATGGGACCACTAAAATCATACCTTACCATCATCCCCAAATGCAAAACCAGGGCCGTACGCTACAATTTTTCTCTCGCGTCCATCACCGTCTCTCTTTAATTAAATTTCTCTGATATCGGCCTTCACGGCAAAAGCTACGTGCCAAAGAGATTGGTAAGCTTCGTGTGCGATGCGAATTCGGCATTGAAGTCCATTCCAGATGCGTCCACCTCGATCACTAGATGCATCGCCGCTTCCTGTTCCGATCATTTTCAGAATATAGGTGGTCACACCCTCTCCAACTTGATCAAGCCATTCGGACTGTTGCACCAAGTTATGATCGTTGATATGGCTATGACTGCGTTCAAGATTTTCTCTGAAGGTTTCACTGGTGACTGCGCTAAAAAGATAAAGACCAGATGGTCGGCCATAAGCTCATTGAGCTACCTCGTTGTTTTGGTGTTGGGAGGTGGAAATGATGCAGTGATGAAAAGAAGAGAGCAAGAACAATAGCAATGTCAGTTATGTTAAAGCATGTTCAGTTAGGAGTTAATACCATGAAAACCAGCAAAATATGTCCACTATGACATTAATACCGAAACTTTTTTTAAGTCATCAAAAACCCTAAACTATGCTCATTGTAACATCAATACCCCAAACTTTTCTTCTTCTTCTTCTTCTTCTTTTTTTATCATTCCCAAACTTGTACTTTTGTAACAAAAATACCCCCCTCATCTACCTCCAAATCTCTAAACTGTAGGCTCAAAATAATCCTAATGGATTCTAATGAAAATACCCTCTGTCACCAGTACAAATTTGGGTATTGGTGACACAAAAGTTCGGGATGACAGAGTTATAGTGTGCAAACTTTAGAGTTTTGTGGTAGACAGGGTACTTTGTCATGTTGGTACAAGTTTGCAAGATTGATAATACGAGAAAAAAATTTGAGGTATTGATGTTACAGTGAGCAAAATTTAGGATTTTTTTTATAGATGGAAGGTACTTTGTCACACTAACACAAGGCTGTGCGCTTTTGTGATTAAAAAAAAAGGTATCACTATCGTGATGGACATAATTTAGGATTTTTTGTGACGTTCTTGCATTTTATGAAAAAAAATCAATGATAATGTGTAATCCTCTCTTAGTACAATGCATGCGCGGTTTCATCTAAAGTTCCTTGCTGAAAAACATGAGATAATATCCCATGGCGACAATTTTCTCAACGCGGTAATAATTTCTTTCTTTAGTATTCACGGATGTTTAATTTAAGACTTATATAACTAATGAGGGATCCCAATAGATCATATGGTACATGCTCATTACCTCGGTAATTTAGAGTGAATTCTTACTCTGAATCAGTATATACGAACTCACCCGTCTTCCTCTGTCTAAGTAACATTTTACTTGGTCGATAAAGATATTAGTTAAAAGAAGTTGAGCTATCGGCACGAGAAGCATAAATGCTTGTCCTACCGATGTAGAGAAACTGAAGGATAATCCTAAATTTCTCTCGGTAGATTACTATGAGAAATTTATGCTTCTTCACGCCAATAAATTTATTGGGACTGAAGCTACAAAGAAGAATAAGATAGAGCAGAAAAATTTAATATTGCCAAATTGAGCACTGAAGAAATAATTAAGTTAGAAGAGTTTTCAGAGAGCCTAAAAAATAAAGGTGAGAGTATTTGGACCCGTGATAAGATCGCAGTACAATTTCTGAGATTTATTAGACCATTGTGCGAGAGCCTTTGGAGGATTCTGTCCTTATGAGATCTCGTGACGACGCTCTAGCATTTGCATTTAGAGTTTTTTTTTGTGAAAACATGTGGAGAAACGTTGATATTATCTACATGACGATATAAAGTAAATTAACGGGCGACGTACTGAATTTTCTTCTTTCACTTATAATATGTACATCACAAGGTGATGAGATCCTTATAATCCATACATGGAAATAAGGAAAATTATTCAAATAATCATAAACCTATTGCACTTTAACCAAACTTGGTAGAAAAAAAATGAAAAAACTAAAGAAAAAGAATGAAAGAATTCAATTTAAGAAAATTGTAAGAAATTGTCTATGTCAGTGATGGCCCTTTTACATGACAATAATAATGTTTACACCAAGGATTTTCAGCTAAAATTGGCCGGGTGGACTCAACTAGCAAAACATGAATATATTTAAGACTCAATTGACATAATTGAAATACTTATGACTGAATTTGTTAAAGTGTGATAAGTTTATAACTTTTTTGACAATTTTCTCACAAAATTAAGGACTTATGAACGAAATTATAATTTATCAATGACAGCACATGCCTCTCGAGGACAATCTGACCGTGGTCCCGTGGCAAAATATAACTCCTTTCAAACATATTGAAAAAATACTATTATGTGTTGCACTTTGTTTGTTTCCTATATATAGTAGCGACATTATTATATACTTGCATCATTTGAGAATTGTATGTGCTCGCTAATAGAAAGTTGGAATGCGCCCAAAAATGGTTCACGGGAAGCAACTATGGTGGTTAGATGGGACCAGATACAGCATATTCCGTGTTCGGAGAATAAGAGGAGCGGGAATTACTGAATCAGATAGGTCCCACCTCATCCAAAGATTCATTTAAATTGGTGTAACGATTTTCGAAAGGAATGGATGGCCACTTACAGAAATGTATCAACCATGAGCATGGCTTTTATGCCATCATGAGTTCACAAGTAATACTAGAGGCATTGAGACCCGAGTGAGTTTTTTTTTTTTAATAAATAAAGTGGCAAATGATAAGTCGTCGTTTAAGTTAGTTGGCCCATTAAAATATGGGTAAATACACTATCACTGCCAAAAGTTGTGTACGGTGCTTACTTTGATACCAAAAGTTTATTTTGGATCACTTAAGTACCAACAAATTTGAAAAACAATTATTTCAGTGCCAACGCTGATCAAATTGGCTGGAAATCCGACGTAGTACTTTTTTATTAATTTTTGAAACTGACGTAACTCGTCCGAAAGTACAGTCAGCATCCAAACAACAAAACGACGCCATTTGGCGTCTTTGCCCCAACTTATAACTATAAATCCCCAAATTGTGTGTCTATGTGTGTGTGTGTGTGTGTGTGTGTGTGTGTGTGTGTGTGTGTCTATGTGTGTGTGAGAGAGAGAGAGAGAGAGTAACTGCCAGATCTGTCCCATTTGTTAATGCTTAATAAGATTGAGACAAGCTACCTTTAGCTAGGAGCCTCTTTTCCTTCTACCCAGCTCCCCGAAAACAACGTTCGACTTGAGAGAGAGAGAGAGAGAGAGAGAGAGAGAGAGAGAGAATGCATGTCATCTTCTTACCCAAAGAACAACACCAGCAATGGCACCAGCAGCATACCAGTATCGACACCAACAACGGCATCAACAACAGCAGTAGCAGCGCACCAGCAGTGACACTTTCGACCCCTCTTCTTCCTCCTCCTCTTCCGCCCTCACCTCCTATTCTTCATGCCACTTCTTGCTTGAGTAACAATCTCAGTCTCTCCTCGCTCACCTGGTCGAGCAACTACGATGGTGGCCGAGCGACAGTGGCCGAGCAATGGCGACGAACGACGGTGGCCGAGCGGCGAACAACAAAAAAACCCTAATTTCAATCCCCATATGAGCTATACGGCATCGTTTTTATGAGGATGTCCACATATGATGGCAAAACGACGTCGTTTCTTGAGAATGATGGAAAAAAACATCGTTTAAAAGCCATCGCAACTTTTTTAAAAAAAATAAATATAAAAGTCACATAATTAATCTGGCCGGAATCTCTTACCGGTGGCACTAAAGTGATCGTTTTTTCTCCGATTTGACACTTAAGTGATCCGACTGAAACTTTTGGTACCAAAGTGAGCGTCGTACACAACTTTTGGCACTGATATTATACTTACCCCCATTAAAATACCCAATAAAAATCTGTCACATCATCTAATCGAAATCTTAATATATTGGATCTCCTACATTATTCATAAGTGGATTCATAAGTATATTAGGAATTGAAGTGCTATGTCAATTGTCAATGCGTAAGTAAATGGAACCATAGGATAAGATGACCCTTCACTTGAAAGTTTAGTAGCCAAGCCCAATTTTTTCCTACGTCGCATATGCAATATATTAGTGAATGTGGACCCAGCACTAGAGAAAATAAAGAAAAATGTATAAATTTTTACCAGTATTTATAACTTTGCCTACTCTATTTCTACCGTCATAAGTTTGCAATCTAACTTTAAATTTTTACAGATGAAAGTATACCTATAAGTTATTACTCAAGATTTATTTACAAGATTGACATTATTCTTTCCGAAGTATCCTTACCATAACCTAAGTTCCACAATCATCCAAAAGACCCCCATTGAAAACCTTAACCCTAGCCATCCTAACTATCCTGTCTATAGCTGCCATGGCCGTGTTGTCGTCGCCGCCGTTGTTGCAGCAGAATCATCAAGTCGTCGTGGCCTTCGTACCACAGTGCCAGTCCTCGACGACCTTATGAGAGAGAGAGAGAGAGAGAGAGAGAGAGAGAGAGAGAGAGAGAGAGAGAGAGAGAGAGAGAGAGAGAGAGAGAGAGAGACTGTAAAAGAGTAATAAAGCAGAGGAGACAGAGATTCGAGTGAGTTGACAAATTGGTAGGGGCTAGGAATCAAGAGCAACGACCTTGGAAACGGTTAAAGTGGTCGGGGCAAGTCAGGCGGCTTGTAGAGTCGAAAGATAAAACTGTCTAATTATTTTCATAAGCACATTTCTCAACTGAGAGGATCCCACCCTGTTGCAGCTGTAACTTTGCATACTGCCTACTCATATATAGACTGAAAATGTATTAATGTATGAGGTCTGATTTTTGTCTATGCACTCTATCAGATTGACCGTTTTACGTGAGGAATGAGATAGGAACGACATAAACCCATTTTGATGGATTTGAGATCCGGTCGTGAATCATGACATCTGTTAAGCTTGTGATCACGAGAGACCTCGAATGCACACATGTGACAGAGTGCATGCAAGTCTCTCCAAATCGAGTTATCGATAAATTTGCCTTCACCGAGATCATGCATGTATGGTATTCACCTATTCCTTGGCTGCGAACTTATGGTGTTGGCCGGTGATGTGAAGGAACCCGAGATCTTTACAAGACAATTTATTAGATACATGCAAACATAGTTATCTGGTTTCGGCATGCAAAAATATTATACAAATTTAAATCGTGTATTCTTCTACCAACTTTAAAACCATGGATTAATAAGGTGTGCATGTATTGTATGTCCACTTAACATCAATAACCAGTTTATTGTATAGGAGAAATTTTGTACACACCTGAGATTGGAAACCTTTTTCCGCCCCCAAAATGCATGGTATCTCACTCGGGAAAGGGGAAAAGAAGCATGTTCTCTAAGAAAAAGTATTCATTTCGATTGAAACAACTTTGACAACTTTCTTTATTTCATTACATGAAATACATCACTCAATAAGCATCTTGTAACAGAGACCGTTATTCACTTCATAGTAAACGTAAAGCTGAACAAGCACTGTAGGCATTTAGCCCTTTTAACACGCACCACCTGCCACATTCATCACGTAAAAGAAAGAAAAAGAGAATACGAACCCACAGTTTCACGACATCATCTGATAATCACACCTCAGGTACATAATCAGAGGGACTTCAAACTCAGATTAATTAAGACCTCTCACGCTTAAGGACATTGGAAACCAGGAGGGACCTTCTTGGAACAAGCATTGAGGAGCAAGCTGAGAGAGAGTGGAACATCAAGCTGAAGGCCCAAAACATCAGCGTCGATGGCAAGGCATAGGCACGCCGCGGCTTCCAGGTCTACGAGGCCACCGATGAGAGAGCAGCATGGCTCTTTCGGAGGCGTGCCGACGGTGACATTGAGCAAGCTACCCAATAAGTCGAGGCAGACGCCTAGTTTGAGGGCGTTTTCGGGGCAAGAAGCAGCAGCGGTTGGGATCGGCTTCGGTGTCCATGCAGTGGCCAACGAGGCGAAGAAGATGTTGAGAGAGAGAACGAGAGCGAGTGTTGGGCAGTTCTTGGAAGCCATAGTATAAGAACGTCACGAAACCCTAGGCTCGTCTTTGTAAAATGTGAGTGTTTTGGGCTGCAGAGAGAGTTTAGGGGGAAGTGGTCTTTTATAGGGTTTCAAGGAGGAACATGGGTTTGAGTCGATGAAAGCTGAAAATATTTGTTTTAGATGAAAATATATAATATATATATATTTTTTCTCTTGTCGAAATAATATGTTGCGTGCATATGGTACGTCCCCCACGTGTGGCCTTACGGTTTTTAGCTGGCGCAACAAGCAATTCCTCTGGTGACAATTTTGGATGGTTCTAATCTCGTGGAAAGTGACAAATTGTCATTCTTTTTTCTCTCTAGCGTTTGATTGATTGATTGGTTTCTCGATCTGCTTTTGACTTGGTTTGAGGCCTTGATCTGACTAATGAAATGCATCCAAGACTTTAAAATGGGGTAGGGTTTTTCCTATTCCATGCATGATATGGTAAGAGAAGATCAATAAATTAATTCATACGTTCAATGCTTATCACGCATCATTATGCTGTTCAATGAAATGGATGTTAATATATAAACTTGAATATTATTCATGGATTTCTCATATCCCCTATAATTTCAAAAGACTAATTGAACTAAAGTCGTAATTAAATTTCAGCCATGAAATGGAATCAATGTACCCAAAAAGCTCAAAATTTATCCTTTTTTTTCTAGTCCGCAAAAAGTATGGCATTGTTCATTGGCCATGGCCCATGGTACGCAGAATAAAATGCAAAATGCACATAATAATTTGGCACAAACTTGTCCCTTGCAGCGAGTGGCAACCGTTTAATAATGTTGTCCTATATTGGCTTGTTCTTGGTGGATGCAAGTGTCACGAGTGCTCAAAGAACAAATTAACCCCCACATTGTTAATCTAATGAACCTCCATAATTTGATCCACATCTCGCCAAAGATTAGGAGGCGTCGAAGAGATCTTGTCCCAACCAACTTTAACCTTTCTGCGATTCACGCCGTGTGGAGCCATCTTTCGTTTTGCGACAGTGGAAGCGAGAAGCATTGCGTGAGCGTTTTAGTCAATGAGTTTGATGTTGATTTGGTGGTAAGGATTAATTATATTTAAATGTTAGTGATTAAAGAAGTTCCTCTGGATGATTCGAACTGGCTCTTACGACTCCCTTCAGTACATTTTTCATTTCAGGGGGTCTCTGTATTGGCACTTGTCTTGACGTGTAGTGGGCTAGGGGCTAGCCGAATTTGAAGGCCTCCGTGATGGATTAACGTGTGTTTACATTAAGAACGTATACGAGATTTATTTCCAACCTTGATTGAAGTAACATGAAACGGAAGACTATAGTTTCTATCTTTATATCTGTAAATCAAATTTTTCCCGTGAAAAAATTGTCAAACGTCTCAAAGGAATTGATAGTAATTGAAGAATAGGGAAAGGGGAAATTAAATAGAAAAAGATGGCCTTTGTATATCCAACTAATATCCATTCTCGTATTAGTGTTATAACTTTTCATGAACCAATGTGCACTGTAAAAAGATTGGTGAATACATGCTCAATTCCCAGCACCTATTGTTTTATTTTAGAATCCTTTGAAGACCGAGTTCTCTTTCATCCAAATGTATCAACAAAATAGAAGGTTAACATGTCAAAGACTCACACTTGCCATATACTCTGCATTTGCTGAAGTTGCATCAATCAGTAGAAACTCCCTGTTTATGCACAAGAAATAGGCTTTGACCTTAAAGACTCCCGACCATTAGAACATGTTTTATAAACTTATCGTGCATATCCCCCAAGAGATTTGGATGAGTGCATTTAAGCAATTGACCGGAAAAAATATACTAGAAGTATCAAAATTTTCACTGGGAGAACCAACTTAACATTATTGTAACATTAACTAATCCTAGATGTGTGGCTCACTGAAAAATTGAGCTCTTAAAAACAAAACCCAACGAGGATGTTTACACCAGATATTTAGTCCCAAATTAGCTTAATTTGATCTTCTCACCAAGCCCTAGCTTCTTTCCACAAACCCTAGCCCTAATTTCACTTTCAATCACACATTTTGAAATTAATTCCCAATTTGTTGCTGAATTTGGCAATGGCGGTCATCCTACGTGCTCTCTTATACTCCCTCACTGCGCCGCCGCCCTCATCTTCCTCTTGCTCGTACTCTCGGACTCTACTTTCTTCGTGGTCCAGGCCTTCGACAACGCCGCCGCTCAGGGTGGTCCAGAAGTCGATAAAGGTGAGGCTGTTGCTAACAATAAGCAACACGCCGGGGATGAAGCTCACGAGCTCATGGTGTTATCTTGACCAAAGTCGTTTCACGAGCTCATTGGACGACCGTAGTCATTTTTGCCTGAGCTCATAATTTTGTTCTGGTGAGATTTCCACACAGATTTGCCACGTTGAATTGTTAATTATTTAAGGAAAGCCATGTAAGAGCGCATTTATCATTAATTAGTGCCCCATGGACGCTCGTAGAATACCTTGATAACAGAAAATTCGTCCTTTTCAACACATTGTCTTTTCCTTGTTTCGTGTAATCCATGTATTGGAATGAAAATAATTACGATTAGTTAGCGTCTTGGAGGCACTCATTAACGAGACTCGTATAAGTGACAGTTCTTTGATCACGATATCTTCTATTTAAGTTAAGTTTCGGGTTATAGACATTGCCTTGTGAGTGAAGTCTTTCGGGTTATAGACATTGCCTTGTGAGTGAAGTCTTACATCCATGGTGAAAAGAGTTTAGCTAACAACAAATCTCCATAGATGGGATGGTGTGCATGCATTTGAGAAGCTGAGTTGAGCCAAAATATTCTAATAGCATTGATTGTTAAAAAGATAATCGGGTAAAATATTGTAGATTTGACTAACGGACGGTGAAATGTGATTGACTCGACTCATGTCTCAATGGTCATTTTTTAACTTAACAGCTGAAATCTGTAAGCGAATATAGGTATTACTTAGACATATCGATCGCCTGTTTTCTTTGCATTAGGCAAAGGGTTATAGACAGGTAATCACCAATCTATCTTTATCCACAACCATAAGCTAATGCAATCTCTGTTTCGATAATATTCCCTAAAGACTAGATGTTCAGCACGAGAAGGCCAGGTGAAAGATGGAATAATTGGAGAAACTAAAATATGTGGAAAAACCGGAATTGCCAGCTATGCTATCTCATGCATCTTCCACGTACGCATGCAACGGAATGATCTGAACTCCAAGCCTTTCTGGAGAAGAACTCACGGGAATGTCTAAACATGTTGATTGGCCACTCTTGTATATGAAAATATGATAAAATATGACAAATTTTTTTTCCCAAATTAATGCATGGTGAAGAATCTCTTCCTCTCTTTGGCAGCAAAAGAATTCCTGACCACCCACATGGGATCCAAAACTCTTATGCCTCAATCTCGTCCTCAATCTCAAGAGACTCTCCATGCAAAATCACTTTTAACTATAAGCAGCCTTTTTCATCCTTTTTGTCATCAGTCCTAACCCTAATACAGGCCATTGTGCATGTTTCAGTGAGGAAAACAGATGGCTTCATCCAAGAACACCTCACACCATCTTTTGCCTTGTTCCTCTCCATCAACCTCCTCTTCTTTGCTCTAGCGAGTGGCTGTAACAGTAGCGGTTATCCAAAACCGACCCCATCTCCGAAGAGAAGTGCTAAAATTGGGGGTTTGCGCGACGTTGCTCAGCGGACCAGTCAATGCAGTGATCAGGTCACCACCGGCCACTCCATGCTGCTCAGCACTCGAAGGCCTTCTTGATCTCAAACCAGCGATTGAAGCCAACGTCCTCGTGATCAATTTGAACATCCCCATTTCACTGAGCCTCTTCATAAGCACTTAAGGCGAGAAGCTCCCAACTGACTTCCAATATGCCTGACCCAAGAGCACTTATGTCTTTTCTTAACTTGTGTATTTCGCACCAAATTTCATGGTCTAATTCTGCGTTTTGGGCGGTGTTGTTTTTGATTAGTGGTGGGAATAATTCTTCTGTTTAGGATATGGATTACTTGATTTATTTGTGCAAGTGGAAGGAAATGCATGTCTGTATTATCTATCATGTCCAGCTGTGGTGGATAAAAAGACACCATAGTACAATCATACTACATTATACCTTGCCAACTCGATGAGTAGATCATGACAATCAATAAATTAAATATTGCAAGTTGTAAATTAAATTTTTGCATTCATCAGAACACTGTTGTGCTGTGCTAAGGACTCAAAAGTTATTAAAGAATTATCATTACAGCATCTTCGAAAGGAATATTTAGGTGTATAACTATTATGACGCCTAGAAGAAATCTTTTTCATTTTTTATTAGTCAACGGAAACGTAAGTTCCCCTTCAAAATCATGGATGACCCCACCTCCATGGATTCATGCTACCACGATAAAACCTATCTATATGGGCCATCTTTAGCAACATACGTTTGGTGTTACCACCTGCCGATAATTTCAATGATTTTGATTTGCGCCTTTGAAATAATTCTCTGAGAGCATATGTCGACGCATTCTAATTAGGATCTCGCAAACTCAATCTCGGCCTAATGATCTGGTTTTTGTGGTGTCCATTGAAACACGTAATGTAAAGATACTTGTTTTTGTTGTTAAGTTATTATCATATGATATAGGTTCTAAAGCTTGAGTCCTATTCTGCTTCACAAAATGGAGGTTTTCCGCTTGGTGACGGCAATCCATGGATCGTAAGTTGCAAGAAATTGGGACGTGGCGGGAATAGAACAGCGAAGACGACAAAAAAACCTTAAAAGTTGCGGATAATATGGACGGATTTTTATAATCCAAAACTATTGTGAATGCATGAATATTTGGTGGGTCCAAAAGATTTCTATGATGAAACTCTTGAGGTCCACGAACCAGTAGCTTTGTGAAGAGAATTCATCCTTTTATATTCTTTTTATTTTTATTAATTTTTTAAATCAACACAGTGTGAACTGAATGATTAAGTCAATCACATCTTTTTGTATTGGGTAATAAACCAAGAATAAGTTTAATCCTAAAATGTTTACTCATAGATTTCATGAAAAAAATCCACATATATTACTAACTGAATCATAATTGCACAATATCTAACGAAAGGGAGAAACTATAATTCAAAAACATTTAAAACATAATTTCTGCAAAACGTTTTTAAATTTCAGTTTCAATCTTCCGTATCCTTTTTGATAAGGTATATCCTTCATATATATTATAAAAACTTAAGCTCATTTCCGAAGTAGACGAAATCTTCAAGCATTTAATTTGACCTTTTTGGTATACAGACGTCGTGCACATAATGTGTAAGTAGATAATGACTCGTCACTATTTATCTTGCCATGATTGACTTTGTCCATGATAAGCAATAAATTCCTATTTCCTTTACATGGCATGACGTACTTGAGCCAAATATATGGATTTGAGAGATATTTTTCTAGTTAATTATGGTTCAATGATCTTCCAAAAAGTCAAATGGACCTTAAATCATGTACTTTAGATGTGTCCATCATCTAAAAATGTTGAGATGCACATGTAAGTTATATTAAAAAGGCTCCACATTGGAGAATTAGTGTGGTGTAATACATATTAGCTGACTTATAACTCATTAGCTTGTATTGTTGAGTGAAAATATATCCAACTAAATATGTTAACAGGCTTTTTATTAATGATCTCTCTAAATGAAGATATCAAATTTCCGATGTATGCTGCCAACATAAAATATGATAAACTTGTGGATCATGCCATTTTGATGTAATTTTTACCGTACTTCAAATGCTTTCATCAATCCAAGACAACCACCACGTAAAAACTAGTTCCATTTTTTCTAAAGAAGGTAACGCAATTTTTACGGTACGTGTGTATAGGCCGAATGCTCATTTTTCTTTCGGAAGCTCTGTGGTGGGATATGGGTATATCGGACAAAGGCCAGGCTTCATAGACAAATCAACTTTTGTACAGGTTATTAGGCCCATAAGGTCCTCTGCTGTTGGGTTCAAAACTGAACTGAGCCTCAAATAGTTAAATGAGGCCTTAAAGAATTAGGAAATGGTTTGTCCCCCAAAACAATGCCTTTGCTACCATCTAAACCTTTGCGGGACTTGCTGACCTCCCTTTTGAAATTTGAAGAACAGAAAACCCATCAAACGGAAATTCTAAGGAGAATTCATTGCTGAAATGGCGAAAATTTGCATGTCCACTTCCGTGATATTATAGACAAATGACATGATCATGACCGTTCACAATACGTAATATCGGATGATCGATACCTGGAATTATTAAAGGGGAATATACTGGTTCAAACCCAATCAATTACTATTCGTTTTGTTTGCAAACCATAGTACACTTAGTTATTGCTCGTCATGCCGAATCATTTATACTGGAAAAGGAGGCAACTTGTAATCGGTGGTCCCCAAGTTTTTGCAACGCTAACCTAATAGTTTCACGAGAATTTCTAGCAAGAAAGGTCTATGACAAAACTTAGCAAATAAAAAGAGAACAAAAAAATCGAACAAATTGTTCAACAGATCGATTTTTCTAAAACCTGAGACTCTGAGGAAACCGGCTAAGATAGACATGGAAGGAAGAAACTAAATTCCATTGAACTTTTGTACAAACTAGAACTTCAGTTTAAGCCAATTTATTGCGATAGCAATAAGAGTACACCATGCATAATGAAATTACACTTTCACTTCAATACACAAATGTATAACAAATCAGCAAAAATTATAGCCACGTAAACTGAAATTTCATTTTCCATTTAGGGCTGAAACTTAAAGCCCCATTTAAGATGCAGATTCTATTCTTCACCTATGTAAAGCTCCAATAAATTTCAAATTGAGAAGGATCAAGCCCCTTTTATCTAGAAGTTTAGTAGGTTTTCAAGAAAAAGATCACCGCCATATTCGGCCCGAGATAATAAACTTCCATCACAAAAGACCACCAAATCTCCAAGCAACTCAAGCTCCAAAATCTTTTATTTCGAATTGTCCATTGAGCCATTCATGAGATATGCAATATCAAACCGTATTAACTCCTGCGACAATCATGTCATCCACATAAACAAGAGAAGAATCCAATCATAATCAGTCCCATCAAATACATGCAGCATTTATATCGTAAGGGCTTTGAATAGATTGAACAAGATGGTCCTACGCGTTATGCAAATTCACCTCCAAAAGAGAACACCATAGGAATCTACCAAGAATTGCGTACTATGTAAATACCAATTCTTCGAAGGTTGGTTACAAGTATCGTGTGTAACAAGATCTGTGGTACACCCAATTATCCTGTGTGAAATCAGGAAAATTTGTGTAAATAAGAGGAGAAAAATGGTTCCCTATAAGCTTTATCCACGATTGCTGCTAATGAATACTGTCCTGAGGTATGTTTCCTTGCATGGTTTGTCAATTCAAATGGGAAATGAGAGGGCGCACCAACAACCTCAGCGACACCAGTATTACAGTTTTCGGCTATCCGAATCAAAACAAACTCCATCCTCATGGCCCTGCCCTTTAGTCGTCCCAAAGGCCAGCTTGAGAGATGCAAAGTCAAGATCCAACCAATCCCTTATGACGAGCATATGCAATTACAAGGATGAATAAGAATGCGCAAGCGGTTCCAGTCACGATCACGACCTGCCAGCATTAGCATACAGTTTTCATTTTTAAGGAAAAGTAAAATCGAAAAGAGAAGGAGATGAGACGACGAAGTTATTAATTGAAGGTTCAGGCCTACCCATTTGAACATGTAGCCATGGTTTTTGTTCCAATCATAAGGTATGTTCATGCCGTAAATGGCAGCAACCAAAGAATAGATGGACAAACAAACAGTTCCTGAACTCAGGAAGAGCTCTAGCTGCAACCATAGACAGAGAGGAGTAAAAGAACATTGAATAAATCAATTCAACGACTCCGGACATTAGCAACTAAATGAAGAGGCGAACTACTTGGGTACACATTTAAAAAAGAAACAATTGAGAACATGAACGCACACAACAATAGAGAGAGAGAGAGAGAGAGAGAGAGAGAGAGAGAGAGAGAAGCACCTGAATTAGCTGATTCCGGTGATTATCAAGCTGAGGAAAGAGAAAGTACTTAGAATTTTAGGAAAAAGAGAACATTGACTTGACTCCATGCAAAACATTTGCTTTTCTCCTTTTTATCTACTTGATTCTCTTTATAGAAACATGCTATACAACTAACTTAATCAATCAAGTTACCTGGATGTTAATGTAGTCCTCAGTGTCATCGATATATTCCCGAAGCTGCACATGAGCAACTTAGGCAAATCAAATTTTTCGAAAAATGGACATTATACAGAAAATCAAACCCTCAAAAGTACAATCATTTTAGTCATGCATCACAAACAATCTTGAGCAAGCAAAATGAAAATCTGAATAACTATTTGACCAGAGCACATAACGAATTAATCAGTTCAAAATTTCCAACTACTGGCGTGAAATTAACACAAAATCAAAACATCTATAATTTATCTGCTACCCTGGTAAACAGAAAAGCAAATCATTATGAAGAGATTGATTTTTATTTAGTACAGGATATTTTCGACTTCAATTACAACAACACATCACAAATTTCATTCTCCCAACACCATGACAACTGTTAACATTGACCCTGTACTGATGTAGAAAACCTATAGTCTCTCCTTGGCAAAGAGAAATTTTTTAATGGATTCATAAGCTCAAATATAGTAATTAGACAAATTTCATTTAGCCATCCCAACTCACATGAGAGCGTAAATACTAACAAGAGAGTCCCTCAATCATCATTCCTAATATAATCATGTATCATAATGATGCCAACAAAAAAGACAATTGTCTCCAGCACAAGCATCACTGAAATTCATTACCTATCTAAAGTATCAATGGACGCACTCTACCCAAGATTTTACAACAGATAAATGCAGGTGAATTCTACAGCAACTAAAGGATCATGCAGATAATTCCCTATGTAATGCAAGTACTTACTGTTGTCAGCTTGTTCAATGTGCCATCAATTTGCATAAAGTAAGCCTGAAAAAAAAAGAAAAAAAAAAGACATTGATGCCTATTCAAGAAACAACAGAACTTAAAAAAACCATCCACAATAATATCAACAGGAAATAGCTCAAAACCTCAAGTAACATTTCCAACTCCTCAACATCATCTTCATCTCCACGAACTGTTGCCACACTCGCCCTACTGGCTCGAGATATTTTTGAGCCAATGGTAGGGGAAGCAGGAAACCAATTTTGGGCTCCTGTACCACTTATAGGGGAAGATGCACCAACTTGTTTTCTTGACAAATACAAGTCAGCCATATCTTCATCATCATCTAGTAGTTGCTCGAGCTCATCCCTTACCTGCAATGTACCACAAATACCTTTCAAGATGTTACCCTCCTACACGTCAAAGGAAAGCTGAGGAAGACACCTGTGTATAGTGACAGAAAAGTCCATAATGATTGAGAATATCAACAATAGGTTCTGTTCAACAATATTCCTCTAAATAGAGCGAGAGAGAGAGTGCAGTGTTCAGTCAGACACCATTTGATGAAGACAATAAAATCTATCTCGACTATTTATAAATTAATCAAGTACTAACTTTTCATACAAGCTCATCTAAATACTCAATTTGAAGATACAAACATTTTATCATGCATAGGATTGTCAGTCAGTCTAGACCAAGCCCTTAAAGTTGCATGAGTACATAGAATCAAGAAAGACAAGGACAACTCAAAATTTATGTTACTTGCGAAGATATCATACTCAGTCGAAAACATGATAGATAATGGCAAGGTAAACCATTTCGATTTCAGCAATGACCCAGAAGTTATATAATTTTGCAGGGCAAAAAGTGACTCACAATACCTTTTGCACCCTTGCTGTTAGCCTTGTCATCGCACTCTTCAATTTACGAACCCTATCCAAGTTACGGCTGCTAATCTACAAAGACCACAGACAGCAGACATGCAAATTTAAGAGAAACATTTCAAACTGAGATTGAGCATAGAAGCATGATCGACCAGCCAGCATTGAGACATTGTTGTAGAATTCCAAGCATAAAGAGTAATGGCTCGATTAGTACAAAAATCAGTGTTAAGCAAAAGAGGCAAAAGCCCCATAAAAACAATTGCATCATCTCGATCAATCAACACAAGTACAACAACAAATCTCTAGGAGAAACAACAACTAACAAAATTCAGCTGATCATGCATAACATCACATCAAGCATGCAAAACCAAATGGACCAGTCTTCAAGAGTTCACCAATCACTCAGGCATAAAATCCTTAGAGGGAAGTAGATATGCCTGGAATTCGACAAATGAAAGCTACGCTGCAAGAACATTTCAATCAGTAAAACAAAACCTATTTCCACACAAACAATAGTATTAGTTACACTAAGAACTGCAAATGACAGTATGCAGCTGCATATCGCTCCTTTAGAAGGAGAAGCAACAAAAACAATTAAAGAACCTTAACAGAGCATTTTTATTTTTGGTTTATTTATTTCCCAGTGAGATAAGAAAGAGAATCTACTTACTTTTGAGGTGAGCTCATCTAAAGCAGGATAAGCAGCAGTCTCCAATTCAGTAGTACGTGCTGCAAGAAAGCTACAAATTGCTTCCAAAGCTACCTCCAAGGCGCGAAATTCAAATGGAGACTCTGCATTGCATCATATTACAACTATCAAAAGATGGCCTGCTTAAAACAAATCCAATTTGAAAGAGCCAACTCAAACACACCCCATACCATCATCTTCCCCAGCTTCAACATCATTCTGTACATGAGAGTACTCTTCTGCATCATCTTGACCCTGGCATATGGCATTTACAGCTAATCGCCGTTGGAGCTCCTCAACAACTGGTATAACATTTATATCTGATGGGTCTCGAAGCAACACCTACAAGCCAATAATGCAAGTGCCATCACTACTTATGATGTAAAACATGAAAATAAACAGACCCGGAACTAACTTAGTTCTTACATAAGGGAGAAAGTGATTTCCCACTAGAAGACATCAAATTCCATTCTTGCACAACCATTTAAGTATTTCATAAGAAAGGTTGTAATTTATCTCTGGGAAAAAGCATGAATATATAAGTACCTAGCTAGTTAAGTAGTCTCACATAAAAAACAGAGAAACCTGCTCATGCAAAAGGTCTGCGTAGCTTAACAGGAAAGAGGAAATATCTAAGGACTTGAGGATAACGAGAAAGCTGTGTTCAGTCATAATTGGCTGGAAATAAAAGGGAAAGGCATATGATAATTTCAGAATTGAAGGCTTTCACTGTGTGGAACAGTTGCCATTCGAGCTTGCAACTGAAAGACAAGTTATGCTGAACCGGGAAGAAAATCAGTGCTCGGCTAATCAAGGCCCGGCGACTAAACATTTAGCAACCTCAGAATTCCAGTCAATGGTACTAGAACTCATTGCAATAAAAAAAAATAAAAAAATACTTCATCAAATGCAAGAAGGAAAAACTCAACTGAATTAGCCAAAGAAACAGGAAAACATCCCACGCTAAACCAAAGTAAGTTCTTCCAAAACGTAAGTGACGATACACGGGGTTTCCAGACATCACACAAGTACCGCTCTGCTCAATAAACAGACATTAACCGCTAAGAAAGACACAAGCCGCTACGCACTAACCTCTTCGGCAGTGATAATCGCCTTGATATGCTGCAAAAAGTCCAAACACCCACAAATGCAACAGCGAAAAAAAAAACGAAAGTCAGCACCAACAATTGAAGGCACTTCAAGAAGAAAGGAGAGAGAAAAGAGAGAGACCTCCAAATTGAGAACGATGGCCCTCTCACGTCCGAGGATGGTGGAGGGGTAGGACAAGAGCGGGTCGAGGATGCGGAGGTCCCGCGCGTGGATCTGCACGCGGTGCATGATCGCGTACTTGTCGACGTCGAGCACCGTCCCCTGCCCCGCCGTGTCGAGGAGGATCCAGCTCCGCGACGGCTGGCCCTTCTTCTTCGCCGCCTGCTGCTGCTGCTGCTGCTGCGGGTCCGCCGGCACCACGCTCCCTTCTCGAGCCATCTCTAACCATCCCCAATTCCCCAGCACTCCGTCCGTCGCCGAAACGGCCCCCCGAACAACACGGCACGCCGACGGCACGAAAGGATTCCCGCGTGAGACGATTCCTCAATCGACGCTAACAATTTCACGTCAACAGATCGCTGCGGGGAAGCGAATTTGCGGACTCGCTTTATGGAGATTCTTCGCGAGGTTTTTGCAGAGCGAAATCGAAGCGAAGCGAGCCGGATCGTCGATCGGACAGATGGAAACGAGGAAGGGAAGAAGGGACCGAGACACGCGGCCCGCACGTGGCTCTATGGGCCGTCGGCCCATTTTAGGCACCGTGCGGAAAGCACAACGCAAAGAAAAAACCTTTCTTTTTGTGTTGTTTTTGAGGGGAAAAGGAAAAGGCAGCAGAAGAAAAGGCTTCTGCCGCCGCCGGTAGCTTTGCCTCGCCCGCGAGCTCGCGCCATCCACTGCACCAGCACCGTCGCTCCTGTTCCGCCTCGCCGGCAGCCCGTGCCGGCCAGCGACGACCCAACACCTCCTCCCGCTCGCTCGCTCGTCGCTGCGTCTGCCGCCCCGCCTCACCTGCAGCCCGCGTCGGCCCGCGACCCACCTGCTCGTGACTCCGTCTCCCTCGTCACGAGTCACTCCCCTTCCGAGCGACGCTGCTGCAGCCCGACGCCAGAAGCAGCAGCCCCCCCTCTCCGTCGTGCCTTAGTCCTTGTTCTGCCGAGCCGCCAGCCGCGACACCAGCAACCCCGCGACGCCAGTGCTCTGCCCTCGCCGCACCCCGAAGCCCAGCAGCGAGGACTGTAGCAAGCCACCGCCACCAGCGACGACTGCGGCTCCGAATCGCTGTTCCCCCCTCCGAACGACGGCGCCACAGCAGCTCGCTGAACGTTGCCCCTGCTCGCTGCTGGTCTGCCCTTCGCCGCGTGCTTGCCGTAGCCCCTCACCGGAGCTCTGAACGCCGGCTACCAACCACCCTCGACTGTCCACCGTCACAGCCACCCCTTGTCGAACCACGCCGAGCCGCCGTTTGCTAAACTTTGTTTAGATGCAAATTTCAAATTAGGTAGATTTTATTTTTATTTTTTTACTTTATTAATATTTTGCTTCTTTAGTAGAATTATTCCTTAATGTATGATTAAATTCCCGACATGAAATAGCCTCTTAAATTAGGAATTGACAGCTTGATTTTCACGCCCGAACTCCGACTCATAATCGCCTAGAAGATCGTCAATCCAATCGTCGATTCGAGGTTTTATTTAAAATTGACCATTTCGATATCATGCGCGGGATATGATTCGTCAATTTATGGATATCAATCTTCTATTGTTGGATTTGTCATTGTGTCGTTTGATCGATTTTGTTTTTGTAAAAGAAAATCCAAAAATTTTGATCAATTTTGTTTTCTTAAATGAAAATTCAAAAATTTTGAGTTAGATTAGGTTTATCGTTTTAGGGTTATTTTGCATAGGGAATTTATTTATTTCGATTTTTTTAAAAAGAAAAATCCAAAAAAATGCATTCATTTAGGATGTTAGTTTTTTTTTTAAAATTTAAGTTGCACATTTAATTATGTGGCAATTTTAATTTCAAATTTCAAATTTCAAAGAAAAGAAAAAGAAAAAACTAGAATTAGGATATTATTTGCACATCATTGCATATTAGGATAAAATTGCATGTTTAATATGTATTAAGTTTAGATAATGTTTTTAGATAGATTGCATTTTAGGATAGGGATTACCAAGTTGAGATAGCATCCTAATTTAAATCAAGATTTGGCCTAACCTAATCCTTAATACAAATTGGATAATATCTTAACCTGCATAGATAATTTTCGCATTTTTCTAATTTCAAATTTCATGGAAAATACCAAAAAAATTGTCTTTGGATAAATTAATTTCATTCTCTATGATAGGTTACATGCTTATTCTTAGGTCATATTGCCATGTCACATCATTTCATGTTAGATTAGTAGAATGCATTGCATAAAGCATGATTATCATTAAATAAGTGAAAAAAGTAACTGCGTGTTAATTAGAAATCTAGGACTGTCAATGTGAATTTTGATCTAACAGTCCAGATGTTTTCGTTGCCATGAGGTAAGTTCTGCAATTTATTCACTGCTTTATTTGGGTGTTAAATTGGTGGTTTGCGCACTCGCATGATAATCTCATATGTTATGGAGATAAATTAAAATCAATTCAAGCTGCCTGCAAAACATTTTTTTTCGAAATAAAAGATAAATGTACCGAAAAGGTATTAGAAAAATCTAGCGTAATGAAGTTCTTGAACTCACAATCTTTGGTTCGTAGGAGTAAAGTAAATCTCCCGTTACTTTACTTGGGTTTCTAATCAACCCACCAAAAATAGATTAATGGTGACTCATAACTGAAAAATCATTTGCATGTTAAGAATTTCAACTTAAGTCGCGAATTGGTATGAGCTTGGGAGAGTTTGAGCTAAGTTTAGGCTTAGTAATCCATTAACCAAACCTTAGGTAGTGCACCCGAAATTCAGTTGCGACATGATCAATGGGTGGATTGGTACAACTTTTGCCGGAAAAAAAATTCATATGCTAATAAAAGCCTAATTTGACTAGATTTCATATCTAAATAACCTCATCCAAACTCGTCCAAAAGTGTTTTTCTAAGGTCAATGTGATTAGAGAGGGTCGGTGGATGACATGCCTATGATGAAATCAATCCCACCGTGTCATTTTTCTAACTCTTACGATATCACACCATCCACTATTTTGTCTTGCCTTTATTCAAGGCAACAAAGCAAGAATCGGTCTCGTTGCTGAAAGAGAGTACTTTTTTTTTTTTTTTTATTGCTAGTATTGTAGTTTTGAAAGCGTTTTCAGATGAGGTGAAAAAAAATTATGCAAGTCCGATTCAGAATATTCAGCTTGGGTGATTCTTTTTTCATAGATCCCATCTTCTTTTTTTCTTTTCTACACCGTTCGTGTCAAAATTAAAATTTGTTCAGCAAATAATGACGCTGTAATCCATAAAGAGAGGAAGGAAAAAAAAAATTGAGGCGGCTATGGATATTAATGTTTAGATAATATCACACATTTAACTTAAAGGTCAAACATCTGGACAAAAAAGAAAGTTAAGAGGAAAACAATATAAACTCAAGGTCAAATGACGTGCACATGTTGGTGTAAATGTCCTTAATCTCTCTAAGTCAACCATTGAAACTGTGAGGTAAGGACTCCCCCGAAAGAACATGAAAAAAAACAAAATAACGTCATCAATAATAGCAAATCAAAGGGTTATTTTATTGCAAAAATCAATACTCCATAGGATCCATTAGCGCGGTCAAATGTCTGCTTTTTGTCCCCCACCTTCTTTAGATAAAAATTGAAGTTGGTACCGTCCGGTGCAGGTTGTAGCAGCAACCGGACAAGCCTACATTCATGAACTTTTCAGATGGCAATTTGCATCGGCCAATCAATCCCCACCAAACAAATTTTAAAAAGAGGGTTGAAAGGAGCTAGGAAGAAAAGCCGGCCCTGATAGGGACTTCGAACGGGGGTGTGTTTGTGTTTGACGTACGCTACGGTACCGTGTCGGACAGTACACGGGGGCTTGTCTAACGAGACTGAAAAGCAAGTTGCTGGAAATTTTTGAAGTATTTAAATACCGAAGCTTTTTTGACTTTTGACAATTTTGGGGTGTTCGATACGAGCTCCACGTCATTTTTGCTCTGCTTTGATCCATTCACGCTACGACATGTGTGTCGTTCGGGCCCGACACGTCTGCTCTCTCTTCTCTCCCACGTCGTTCCAATTCAAATCAACGCGCGGGCGGAAAAGCTTGGCATTCTCTCTCCTCTAAACCTTCTCTCTCTTCCTCCTCCGACGACGCTCGACCCTCTCTCCGCACTCTACCCCCAACGCACTGAACCTTCCGGTCTAGCGGTTCCTTCGACGATCATCACTCCCTCCCGACAACGGCCTTTCTCTCTCCACTCGATGGCCTCATCTCAGGGCTGCATTTTCTCAGCGCACTTCTTCTTAAATCGCGCTCTCTCCCGACGGCCAATTTCGATCGCCTCTCCCACGACCTCCACGCTTTTGGCAGTTCTTCCCTCGCGGTTCAGTGTGGATGTTAAACCAAGGATCATGAGTAAGTTTTTGGACCGTATGAGATGTTAAAGCTTCTTAAGGGACCATATGATGTGGATGGAGCGTCGATGGTCATCAAAGCTGAATCCAATGGCAATTACCGTGAGGTTTGATAATCTAACTTCATTTCTAGAATAATTATGCATGTGCAAAGAGATGATGTTTATATCACACTCTTCCGTTGTAATATACATTGATGTAGAATGGATGCAGAGTCTTTGGTTCCTGCTTCTTTATAATACTTACACCAAAATATAGGAGTTTCAAAGAACTTGAGAATGAAAAAACTGCATATATATGTACATATAAGGGTGGGACATTATTAGTGGAAAGTATATATGTATGCTCGTGCGCATCACCATTTCAGTTACTTCTTATCTATGAATCTCTTTGCTTGATCACTTAGATGTCTTGAAAATCAATTGTGGGATTTCTCCAGGGTTTAGCGGATCTTTAATTTATTGTCTAGTATCCTTCTTCCTGTGGGAGGTATTTTGCATGTCCCTCCCCTGAATTCCAACTCAGAAGTAAACATTGAGTGATAATGTGGTGGCTATCAAAAGAATAATGAGAAAAAAGAAAAGTGAGAATTTGATCAGTATGGATAGTGGTTTGATATTATTCTCCACTATGAGGATACTTGTGTTATGAGGATACTTCATTTTGACATCAGTATGAACTAGGACAGGGAATGATAAGTTGCCAATCTATTTGCGTATGACAGATGAAATCCTGGAAAATAGCGGACTGTAATATTCATCTATAATGGGGATATATTTGTTTTCCATTAGCTAATTCAATGAAGTTCACTCAGTTTTGTTCAACCCAAAAAAAAAAGAATCTTTTGGGCTTATGCCTCTGCTGGTTCCAATCTCTCTGTCTCTCATGCATTTGCTAATCCAGTTATGGGCTGAAAAACTACTGAGAATGTACCAAAAATGGGCTGAGAAGCAAGGTTATTGAGGGAGGATTGTAGAGAAGCGTTGGGCAACGAATGGTGGAATTACTTCTGCAACAATTGAATTTGAATTTGATTATGCATATGATTGTCTTCAAGGGGAGAGGGGTGTTCATCGAATGATAAGTGGTTCAGAAACTGGATCAACAATTGATGAGGTAGGTTTACAATTATCATTTTTGTTTTGATGAAACGTTGACTTTCGTATATTGCTATTGGTTTTTGACTTCTTTTTAACAATGAGCTCTGAATGATTTGTTTCTTCTCTTTCCGGAGATTTCAGAAGGCAAAAGTGGCATCTTGTTAGTGCATCATTAATATCAAGAAACAATTTAAAGTGTATTTAAGACATGACCAACATGTAAACAAAAGTTCATTGTAGACTAGGATTGTTATACAGCATGGAAACAAGCTTCATTAACCCTTTGAGGTAAGTAGTCATCCAATCGAATTATCGAGAAATTGAGCATCTTAAAGGATTATGCAAAATGAATATGGTAAAATAAGCAACATATACATTGCACACTTTGAAAAAAAGAATTAGTATTTTTTAAAAAATATTTGAGTTACCTTTTACTATAATATGATATCGATATGGATTCCATCTTCTATACACGTCTATTTCCTTGTTCCCAATCTTTGGATGCATACAGCATCATCCGCTTCGATCTGTAAATCGAACCAATAACTTTGCTTGAATACATTGGCAAATAATTAGTGAATTTCTAGTCCCGCCCAGTCTTGGATTTAATAATTAACCTTTTACAGCTCCGCAAATTAAGCCCGAATCTTATCATTAACAATTTTTTTTTTCTGGCTAGCTAGTGTGGGACTAGATGGAACTCCACGGACATCCTGATTTCTTCCCTCCTTGCACATCATCGCTACATATCTAATCACTTTGATTAAAAAAATAACAAGAAAGACTTGAATCAAAACCAGATAATTGCTTTTCTAAAGTTCTGTCGGAAGGTAAATTTTAAACCCATGAGAATGACCAATGTGTTCAAGAAAAGAAAAGGAGAGTGGTGATGATAAAGTTACAATTTGGTACTTTCATCAAATTGATTGGCTTGAATAACAATTTACAAAACCCTCTTGTAAACACGACCGGAAGAGCCTTTTTATTATATTATTATCATCTTCCACGTTTGAACTTTTATAGAGATATGAATACTTATTTCCTTAATACATAGTAAGTAGTTACACATTGGATCCTAATTATTTTCCTCAGCATTAAATTTCCAGATATTACATTATACCCCACTGAAAATAAGTCGCCCTCGAAGTTATGCTATGTATCCTTCCCAAAATCAGCAATGTGTCAATTTTTAAAAATTGCCAATGAAGTATCGATCCTAAACAAATAAGTTACATTTATCATGAAATTTGTTTAAGAAGTTCAAAAATACGAAAACTAACATTCCAAATGACCACTAAATTGGGCAAAACTCCTATTGTTGTATTCCATCATTAAAAAGATCTTCCATCGTTGACGGCCCAATGCCCACGCCCATATCAGGCAGGGGGGATTTTGGAAGTCACTCCTCATAGGTTAAAAAGGTGGCTCCCATGATATAACACTTTGCCTCAAATGAGTTGAAGAGGTTGCTATCACCTAGTAGCATTTGTCCGAAACGAGCGTGACAGGTGGCTTCTACCGTATAGCACTTTTTCCCTAGTGAAATCAAGATGTAGCTTCCAAGGTATAGCAATTTGTCCTGCGTAGCACTTGATTCCTACACTTCCGACTGGCGCGTTGCTCCGATACTATTTGTAGCACTCCAAATCCGAAAGCCAGAATCGAGCACAATAGATAGCCTCAAATATTTGACCAAAAAAAAAAAAGATAGCCTAAGAAAATCACTAAATAATAGTAAATAAGGCACATGGTCCTTAAATCGCTAAAACTACATCATTATTAATTAGCAATAACTAATTACATAAAATGACTATGCTCTTGCTATACTCCGATACTTCGAGTCCACATTCAAACTATAGAAAAATTACCTAAACTTATTGCACTCATGTTAATTCAGTCATAAACTTTTCAGTTATGCTAATTGAGTTTTGAACCTTTTTTTACAATTTGTCAGTTTAGTCATTCTAATCAATTTTGGCCGAAAATTGCCACTATGGACGTCGACTATTCTATGTAGCACGGCCAACGTTAACGGTGACAATTTTTACAATGTTATAAAAAAATTGAAATTTTTAATAATTTTTTATTTTTTTCCTTTTTTTTTTTTTCCTATGCTTCCGTTAGTCGCCAAGCCTTAGCGACGGTCGGCGATTGGGCCCAAGAGAAGGCACACCTCAAGCGAGGCTCCACCTTGGCAAGCTCGAGCCTTGCCCAAAGCTAACAAGGTTGGCTCTTGCCTGAGGCTAGTTGCTAGCTATCATCAAATCTTGGCAATCAACGAAGGAAGAAGAAAAAAAAAAAAAAAGAAAGAAAAGAAAATAAATAAAAAATTAAAATACTCAGTTTTTTTTTTTTAATTGTAAAAATTGCCTATATGAGTATCGATCGTGCCACATAGAAAGAATAACGTCCACGTCAATAATTTACTGCCTAAAAACATAATTCAATGCTAAAAGAAGCGAAGAAGCACTTAATTAAATTAAAGCGTGAAGTCGACGAAAAAAAAAAAAAAAAACTTAAACTGTGAAGAGATTGACGTTCATATTAAATTTTCATTGGTTTAAGAACTCTCTCTCTATAAATTAATGTTTTAGTGAACTGTTCCTCTTGATTGGCTTAAGCTCCATCACTATCTCAGAAAATTAATAATTACAAAACCACTTTCTAGGTATTCTTCAATTCCAAAATGACATTTTCAATCTATCAACTTTATCTCCGACCATAAAAAAACAAAATCTATCATCTTTTATCTTTCATATCCGGAACTTTTGATCGGATACAAACACCTAATTTCTTGTACACAATAAGTGAGCTATATATATCGAATTCTAATTATGTTCCTGGTATAAGTTTTCGAGATATCAAAGGCCCAAAATCAGTGGACGTTTCCTTGGTGGGGCACATTTCATTCCAATACGAAGCAAGAAATGAAATTTCTTTTGTTCTTTTTTCTTTCTTTCTTTTGTGGTTAGGTTTCCAAGAGACGAAGACATGGGACCACTAAAATCTTACCTTAACATCATCCCCAAATGCAAAACCAGGGCCCTACGCTACAATTTCTCTCTCGCGTCCATCACGGTCTCTCTTTAATTAAATTTCTCTGATATCGGCCTTCACGGCAAAAGCCACGTGCCAAAGAGATTGGTAAGCTTCGTGTGCGATGCGAATTCGGCATTGAAGTCCATTCCAGACCCGTCCACCTCGGTCACTAGATGCATCGCCGCTTCCTGTTCCGATCATTTTCAGAATATAGGTGGTCACACCCTCTCCAACTTGATCAAGCCATTCGGACTGTTGCACCAAGTTATGATCGTTGATATGGCGATGACTGCGTTCAAGATTTTCTCTGAAGGTTTCACTGGTGACTGCACTAAAAAGATAAAGACCAGATGGTCGGCCATAAACTCTTTGAGCTACCTCGTTGTTTTGGCGTTGGGAGGTGGAAATGATGCAGTGATGAAAAGAAGAGAGCAAGAACAATAATAATGTCAGTTATGTTAAAGCACGTTCAGTTAGGAGTTAAAACCATGAAAACCAGCAAAATATGTCCACTATGACATTAATACCGAAACTTTTTTTAAGTCATCAAAAACCCTAAACTATGCTCATTGTAACATCAATACCCCAAACTTTTCTTCTTCTTCTTCTTCTTTTTTATCATTCCCAAACTTGTACTTTTGTAACAAAAATACCCCCTCATCTACCTCCAAAACTCTAAACTTTAGGCTCAAAATAATCCTAATGGATTCTAATGAAAATACCCTCCTGTCACTGGTACAAATTTGGGTATTGGTGGTGCAAAAGTTCGGGGTGACAGAGTTATAGTGTGCAAACTTTAGGGTTTTGTGGTAGACAGAGGTACTTTGTCATGTTGGTACAAGTTTGCAAGATTGATAATACGAGAAAAAAGTTTGAGGTATTGATGTTACAGTGAGCAAAAATTAGGATTTTTTGGATAGATGGAAGGTACTTTGTCACACTAATACAAGGCTATGTGCTTTTGTGATTCAAAAGAAAAAATTAGGTATTAGTATCGTGATGGACATAGTTTAGGATTTTCTGTGACGTTCTTGCATTTTATGAAAAAAATCACTGATAATGTGTAATCCTCTCTTAGTACAATGCATGCGCAGTTTCATCTAAAGTTCCTTGCTGAAAAACATGAGATAATATCCCATGGCGACAATTTTCTCAACGCGGTAATAATTTCTTTGTTTCGTATTCATGGATGTTTAATTTGGGACTTATATAACTAATGAGGGATCCCAATAGATCATATGCTACATGCTCATTACCTCGGTAATTTAGAGTGAATTCTTACTTGGTCGATAAAGATATTAGTTAAAAGAAGAGGAGCGATCGGCACGAGAAGCATAAATGCTTGTCCTACCGATGCAGGGAAACTGAAGGATAATCCTAAATTTCTCTTAGTAATCAATTTCTCTCGGTAGATTACTAAGAGAAATTTATGCTTCCTCACGCCTATAAATTTATTGGGACTGAAACTGCAAAGAAGAAGAAGATAGAGCAGAAAAATTTAATATTGCCAAATTGAGCACTGAAGAAATAATTAAGTTAGGAGAGTTTTCAGAGAGCCTAAAAAATAAAGGTGAGAGTATTTGGACCCGCGATAAGATCGCAGTTCAATTTCTGAGATTTATTAGACCATCGTGCGAGAGCCTTTGGAGGATTCTGTGCTTATGAGATCTCGTGACGACGCTCTAGCATTTGCATTTAGAGTTTTTTGTGAAAACATGTGGAGAAACGTTGATATTATCTACATTACCATATAAAATAAATTAACGGGCAACGTACTGATATTTTTTTTCCACTTATAATATGTACATCACAAGGTGATGAGATCCTTATAATCCATACATGGAAATAGGAAAAATTATTCAAAAAATCATTAACCTATTGCACTTTAGCAAATTCAATCATAAACTTTCAGTTTTGTCAATTGAATTCTAAATATATTCATATTCTACAAATTGAGTCCATCCAGTCAATTTTATTTAAAAATCGTTAAAATGGATGGCGACAATCCAACGTGGCATGACCACCAGCTAATGCTAACATAAATTTTTTTTACGAAGGCGAGGAATCTCACCCACGATCATTGAGGGCTTTGTGACCCTCACTCGGTGGTCGACGAGGGTCACCGGCCCTCGCGTATGGTGGTGAGGGTCTGTTGGCAACCCTCGCTAAACTTGGTAGAAAAAAAAAATGAAAAAAAAATTAAAGAAAAAGAATAAAAGAATTCAATTTAAGAAAATTATAAGAAATTGTCTATGTTAGTGATGGCCCTTTTATATGGCAATAATAATGTCTAAGTCAAGGATTTTCAGTTAAAATTGATTGGGTGGACTTAATTGGCAAAACGTAAATATATTTAAGACTCAATTGACGTAATTAAAAGACTTATCACCGAATTGGTTAAAGTGTAATAAGTTTATAACTTTTTTGACAATTTTCCAACAAAAATAAGGACTTATCAACGAAATTATAATTTATCAATGACAGCACATGCCTCTCGAGGACAATCTGACCGTGGTCCCCGTGGCAAAATATAACTCCTTTCGTACATATTGAAAAATACTGTTACGTCTTGCGCTTTGTTTGTGTCCTAGATATAGTAGCGACATTATTATATACTTGCATCATTTGAGAATTGTGCGTGCTCGCTAATAGAAAGTTGGAATGCGCCCAAAAATGGTTCACGGGAAGCAAATATGGTGGTTAGATATTCAGCATATTCCAGACTTGGAGAACGAAGAGGAGCGAGAATTACTGAATCAAATAGGTCCAACCTCATCCAACGATTCATTTAAATTGGTGCAGTGATTTTCGAAAGGAATGAATGGCCACTTACGGAAATGTATCAACCATGAGCATGGCTTTTATGCCATCATGAGTTCACAAGTGATACTAGAGGCATTGAGACCCAAGTGAGTTTTTTTTTTTTTTTTTTTTCAAATAAGTGAAGTGGCAAATAATAAGTCATTGTTTAAGTTAGTTGGCCCATTAAAACACCCAATAAAAATCTGTCACATCATCTAATAGATCCATTTAATATACAAATCTTCGGATCTCCTACATTATTCATAAGTGGATTCATAAGTATATTGGGAATTGAAGTGCTATGTCAATTGTCAACAAGTAAGTAAACGGAACCATAGGATAAGATGACCCTGCACTTGAAAGTTTAGTAGCCAAGCCCAATTTTTTCCTACGTCGCATATGCAATATATTAGTGAATGTGGACCCAGCACTAGAGAAAATAAAGAAAAATGTATAAATTTTTACCAATATTTATAACTTTGCCTACTCTATTTCTACAGTCACAAGTTTGCAATCTAACTTTAAATTTTTACATATGAAAGTATACCTATCAGTTATTACTCAAGATTTATTTACAAGATCATCCTTTTTCTTTCCAAAGTATCCTTACCATAATCTAAGTTCCACAATCATCCGAAAGACCCCCATTGAAAACCTTAACCCTAGCCATCCTGACTATCTTGTCTATAGCTACCATGGCTATGTTATCGTCGCCGTCGTTGTTGCAGCAAAAAATCAAGAAGTCGCCGTGGCCTTCGTACCACAATGTCAGTCCTCGACGACCTTATGAGAGAGAGAGAGAGAGAGAGAGAGAGAGAGACTGTAAAAGAGTAATGAAGCTGAGGAGACAAAGATTCGAGCGAGATGACAAATTGGTCGGGGCTGGGAATCAAGAGCAACGACCCTAGAAATGGTTAACGTGGCCGGGGCAAGTCAGGCAGCTTGTAGAGTCGAAAGATAAAATTGTCTAATTATTTTCATAAGCACATTTCTCAACTAAGAGAATCCCACCCTGTTGCAGCTGTTATTTTGCATACTGCCTACTAATATATAGACTAAAAATTTATTTACGTGTGAGATCTGATTTTTGTCTATGCATTATATTAGATTGACAGTTTTACGTGAAGAATGAGACAGGAATGACATAAATCCATTTTGATGGATTTGAGGTCCAATTGTGAATCATGACATCTGTTAAGCTTGTGATCACGAGAGACCTCGAATGCACACATGTCACGGAGTGCATGCAAGTCTCTCCGCATCGAGTTATCGATAAATTTGCCATCACCAAGATCATGTATGCATGATATTCACCTATTCCTTGGCTGCGAACTTCTGGTGTTGGCCGGTGATGTGAAGGAACCCGAGATCTTTACAAGACGATTTATTAGATACATGCAAACATAGTTATCTGGTTTCGGCATGCAAAAAGATTATACAAATTTAAATCGTGTATTCTTCTACCAACTTTAAAACCATGGATTAATAAGGTGTACATGTATTGTATGCCCACTTAACATCAATCACCAATTTATCGTAAATGAGAAATTTTGTACACACCTAAGATTGGAAACCTTTTTCCGCCCCCCAAAATGCATGGTATCTCACCCGGTAAAGGGGAAAAGAAGCATGTTCTCTAAGAAAAAGTATTCATTTCGATTGAAACAACTTTGACAACTTTATTTTTTTCATTACATGAAATACATCACTCAATAAGCATCTTGTAACAGAGACCGTTATTCACTTCATAGTAAACGTAAAGCTGAACAAGCACTGTAGGCATTTAGCCCTTTTAACACGCACCACCCGCCACATTCATCACGTAAAAGAAAGAAAAAGAGAATACGAACCCACAGTTTCACGACATCATCTGATAATCACACCTCACGTACATAATCAGAGGGACTTCAAACTCAGATTAATTAAGACCTCTCACCATTAAGGACATTGGAAACCAGGAGGGACCTTCTTGGAACAAGCATTGAGGAGCAAGCTGAGAGAGAGTGGAACATCAAGCTGAAGGCCCAAAACATCAGCGTCGATGGCAAGGCATAGGCACGCCGCGGCTTCCAGGTCTACGAGGCCACCGATGAGAGAGCAGCATGGCTCTTTCGGAGGCGTGCCGACGGTGACATTGAGCAAGCTACCCAATAAGTCGAGGCAGACGCCTAGTTTGAGGGCGTTTTCGGGGCAAGAAGCAGCAGCGGTTGGGATCGGCTTCGGTGTCCATGCAGTGGCCAACGAGGCGAAGATGATGTTGAGAGAGAGAACGAGAGCGAGTGTTGGGTAGTTCTTGGAAGCCATAGTATAAGAACGTCACGAAACCCTAGGCTCGTCTTTGTAAAATGTGAGTGTTTTGGGCTGCAGAGAGAGTTTAGGGGGAAGTGGTCTTTTATAGGGTTTCAAGGAGGAACATGGGTTTGAGTAGATGAAAGCTGAAAATATTTGTTTTAGATGAAAAATATTTTTTTTTCTATTGTCGAAATAATATGTTGCGTGCATATGGTACATCCCCCACGTGTGGCCTTACGGTTTTTAGCTGGTGCAACAAGCAATTCCTCTGGTGACAATTTTGGATGGTTCTAATTTCGTGGAAAGTGGCAAATTGCCATTCTTTTTTCTCTCTAGCGTTTGATTGATTGATTGGTTTCTTGATCTGCTTTTGACTTGGTTTGAGGCCTTGATCTGACTAATGAAATGCATCCAAGACTTTAAAATGGGGTAGGGTTTTTCCTATTCCATGGATGATATGGTAAGAGAAGATCAATAAATTAATTCGCACGTTTAATGCTTATCACGCATCATTCTGCTGTTCAATGAAATGGACGTTGATATATAAACTTGAATATTATTCATGGATTTCTCATATCCCCTATAATTTCAAAAGACTAATTGAACTAAAGTCGTAATTAAATTTCGGCAATGAAATGGAATCAATGTACCCAAAAAGCTCAAAATTTATCCTTTTTTTTTTCTAGTCCGCAAAAAGTATGGCATTGTTCGTTGGCCATGGGCCATGGTACGCAGAATAAAATGCAAAATGCACTTAATAGTTTGGCACAAACTTGTCCCTTGCAGCTAGTGGCAACCGTTTAATAATGTTGTTCTATTTTGCCTTGTTCTTGGTGGATGCAAGTGTCACGAGTGCTCAAAGAACAAATTTACCCCCACATTGTCAATCTAATGAACCTCCATAACCTGATCCACATCGCGCCAAAGATTAGGAGGCGTCGAAGAGATCTTGTCCCAACAAACTTTAACCTTTCTGCGATTCACACCGTGTGGAGCCATCTTTCGTTTTGCGACAGTGGAAGCGAGAAGCATCGCGTGAGCGTTTTAGTCAAAGAGTTTGATGCTGATTTGTTGACAAGGATTAATTATTTTTAAATGTTAGTGATTAAAGAAGTTCCTGTGGATGATACGAGCTGGCTCTTATGACTCCCTTCAGTACATTTTTCATCTCAGGGGGTCTCGGTATTGGCACTTGTCTTGACGTGTAGTGGGAGCTAGCCGAATTTGAAGGCCTCCGTGATGGATTAACGTGTGTTTACATTAAGAACGTATACGAGATTTATTTCCAACCTTGATCGAAGTAACGTGAAACGGAAGATTATAGTTTCTATCTTTATATCTGTAAATCAATTTTTTCCTGTGGAAAAATTGTCAAATATCTCGAAGGAATTGATAGTAATTGAAGAATAGAAAAAGGGGAAATTAAATAAAAAGAAGATGGCCTTTGGTGTGTCTAACGTCGTATATCCAACTAATATTCATTCTCCTATTAGTGTCATAACTTTTCATGAATCAATATGCACTGTAAAAAGATTGGTGAACACATGCTCAACACACCTGTTGTTTTCTTTTAGCTCAATTCTCAGCACCTGTTGTTTTCTTTTAGAATCCTTTGAAGACCTAGTTCTCTTTCATCCAAATGTATCAACGAAATAGAAGGCTAACATGTCAAAGACTCACACTTGCCATATACTCTGCATTTGCAGAAGTTGCATCAATCAGAAGAAACTCCTGTTCTAAGCACAAGAAATAGGCTTTGACCTTAAAGACTCCCGACCATTAGAACATGTTGTATAAACTTATCGTGCATATCCCCCAAAAGAGATTTGGATGAGTGCATTTTTTGATATTTTTTGAAATTTTCAGATTTTTTTATTTTTTTTTAAAAATATTAATAATAATTTGACCGGAAAAAATACAATACTAGAAGATCGAAGCTTAGTTTATCAAAATTTTCATGCAAAGAACAAGATTAGATAGAAATCATAGTTAAAAACACACTAGAACCAAGCTAAAATCGGAAGAACTAACTTGCATTATTGTAACATTAACTGACACCAAACCAAATATATGTATTCTAGTTTGGGATAAAAGTTAATATTTTCCTCATTCGTTACTCAAATTTCTCAAACACCTAGATGTTTCACTCTCTAGTTGAAGATTTTGTGGCTCTTTTGTCCACTGAAAAATTTGATTTGCTCTTAAAAATACAATGCAGGTCCTTTTTATTGATTCGATTAATTAGATTAAGTTCAATTTCAACAAGATAATGATTTAGATGCAAATTTTGCAAATTGGCTCAACTTTTGAAAAAATGATCTCCTGGGCTTGGCTTTACGAGGCGATAATGTATCAAAATTTTTAACCAGATATTTAGTCCCAAATTGGCTTAAATCGATCTTCTCACCAAGCCCTAGCCTCTTTCCACAAACCCTAGCCCTAATTTCACTTCCAATCACACATTTTGAAGTTAAATTCCCAATTTGTTGCCGAATTTGGCAATGGCGGTCATCCTACGTGCTCTCTTATACTCCCTCACTGCGCCGCCACCCTCATCTTCCTCTTGCTCGTACTCTCGGACTCTACTTTCTTCGTGGTCCAGGCCTTCGACAACACCGCCGCTCAGGGTGGTCCAGAAGTCGATAAAGGTGAGGCTGTTGCTAAAAATAAGCAACACGCCGGGGATGAAGCTCACGAGCTCATGGTGTTATCTTGACCAAAGTCGTTTCACGAGCTCATTGGACGACCGTAGTCATTTTTCCCTGAGCTCATGATTTTGTTCTGGTGAGATTTCCACACAGATTTGCCACGTTGAATTGTTAATTATTTAAGGAAAGCCATGTAAGAGCGCATTTATCATTAATTAGTGCCCCATGGACGCTTGTAGAATACCTTGATAACAGAAAGTTCGTCCTTTTCAACACATTGTCTTTTCCTTGTTTCGTGTAATCCATGTATTGGAATGAAAATAATTACGATTAGTTAGCATCTTGGAGGCACTCATTAACGAGACTCGTATAAGCGACAGTTCTTTGATCACGATGTCTTCTATTTAAGTTAAGTTTCGGGTTATAGACATTGCCTTGTGAGTGAAGTCTTACATCCATGGTGAAAAGAGTTTAGCTAACAACAAATCTCCATAGACGGGATGGTGTGCATGCATTTGAGAAGCTGAGTCGAGCCAAAATATTCTAATAGCATTGGTTGTTAAAATGATAATCGGGTATAATATTGTAGATTTGACTAACGGACGGTGAAATGTGATTGACTCGACTCATGTCTCAATCGTCATTTTTTAACTTAACAGCTGAAATCTGTAAGCAAATATAGGTATTACTTAGACATATCGATCGCCTGTTTTCTTTGCATTAGGCAAAGGGTTATAGAGAGGTAATCACCAATCTATCTTTATCCACAACCATAAGCTAATGCAATCTCTGTTTCAATAATATTCCCTAAAGACTAGATGTTCAGCACGAGAAGGCCAGGTGAAAGATGGAATAATTGGAGAAACTAAAATATGTGGAAAAACCGGAATTGCCAGCTATGCTATCTCATGCATCTTCCACGTACGCATGCAACGGAATGATCTGAACTCCAAGCCTTTCTGGAGAAGAACTCACGGGAATGTCTAAACATGTTGATTGGCCACTCTTGTATATGAAAATGTGATAAAATATGACAATTTTTTTTTCCCAAATTAATGCATGGTGGAGAATCTCTTCCTCTCTTTGGCAGCGAAAGAATTCCTGACCACCCACATGGGATCCAAAACTCTTATGCCTCAATCTCATCCTCAATCTCAAGAGACTCTCCATGCAAAATCACTTTTAACTATAAGCAGCCTTTTTCATCCTTTTTGTCATCAGTCCTAACCCTAATACAGGCCATTGTGCATGTTTCAGTGAGGAAAACAGATGGCTTCATCCAAGAACACCTCACACCATCTTTTGCCTTGTTCCTCTCCATCAACCTCCTCTTCTTTGCTCTAGCGAGTGGCTGTAACAGTAGCGGTTATCCAAAACCGACCCCATCTCCGAAGAGAAGTGCTAAAATTGGGGGTTTGCGCGACGTTGCTCAGCGGACCAGTCAATGCAGTGATCAGGTCACCACCGGCCACTCCATGCTGCTCAGCACTCGAAGGCCTTCTTGATCTCAAACCAGCGATTGAAGCCAACGTCCTCGTGATCAATTTGAACATCCCCATTTCACTGAGCCTCCTCATAAGCACTTAAGGCGAGAAGCTCCCAACTGACTTCCAATATGCCTGACCCAAGAGCACTTATGTCTTTTCTTAACTTGTGTATTACGCACCAAATTTCATGGTCTAATTCTGCGTTTTGGGCGGTGTTGTTGCTTTGATTAGTGGTGGGAATAATTCTTCTGTTTAGGATATGGATTACTGCAGTGATTTCATTTGCGCAAGTGGAAGGAAATGCATGTCTGTATCATCTATCATGTCCAGCTGTGGTGGATAAAAAGACACCATAGTACAATCATACTACATTATACCTTGCCAACTCGATGAGTAGATCATGACAATCAATAAATTAAATATTGCAAGTTCTAAATTAAATTTTTGCATTCATCAGAACACTGTTGTGCTGTGCTAAGGACTCAAAAGTTATGAAAGAATTATCATTACAGCACCTTCAAAAGGAATATTTAGGTGTATAACTATTATGACGCCTAGAAGAAATCTTTTTCATTTTTTATTAGTCAACGGAAATGTAAGTTCACCTTCAAAATCATGGATGACCCACCTCCATGGATTCATGCTACCATGATAAAACCTATCTATATGGGCCATCTTTAGCAACATACGTTTGGTGTTACCACCTGCCGATAATTTCAATGATTTTGATTTGCGCCTTTGAAATAATTCTCTGGGAGCATATGTCGACGTGTTCTGATTAGGATCTCGTGAACTCAATCTCGGCCTAATGATCTGGTTTTTGTGGTGTCCATTGCAACACGTAATGTAAAGATACTTGTTTTTGTTTTTAAGTTATTATCATATGATATAGGTTCTAAAGCTTGAGTCCTATTCTGCTTCACAAAATGTAGGTTTTCCGCTTGGTGACGGCAATCCATGGATCGTAAGTTGCAAGAAATTGGGACGTGGCGGGAATAGAACAGCGAAGACGACAAAAAAATCCTTAAAAGTTGCGGATAATATGGACGGATTTTTATAATCCAAAACTATTGTGAATGCATGAATATTTGGTGGGTCCAAAAGATTTTGAGGGAATTCAAGTCGGCGAAAGACGACTTACCTGATTTTGATACGCAAACAACAAATAGCCCGGAACGAACAATGAATTGCGAATAAATCACAAACAACACTACCTCACGTTAGTCTGGATGCGATCACGAGGAAAGCACCCGATTTCCATGGCGCAAATGCCGATTGTTCTTGCAAAACTGAAATGGAATGCCTTCTCCCTTTGATGGAAATGGAATGAACAAATGAGAGGATTTTCTGATCATATGTTCTGCCAATCGTTCCAACGGTTGTGTTCGGGAGGCTTTTATACATCTCCATTCTTACCCCTCCATTAGTATCTTTCCATCATAACGCATCAAGACGAAACGGTGCGTTTCAATCGCACCCCATCATGGGCATACCAGCTAAAGTACAACATCTCCCACTCGGACATGATAAGCTTGATAGCGCTTTATCAAGAATATAAGGCAAGGCGTTCAACATTCATCAACTTTACAGAACAATTCATACTGGCAAGTAAGCCGTGCGACCAGTAAGTACACCTGCACTTGGGAGCTCAAATTATGCACTTGTTAGGGATGATATAATAGCTACAACCTCGAAAAAAAATAAACAATCGATGTCTCACAGTGCCCCGGACATATTTTGTTACATCAGTCCAAGTATACATGTCCCTTAAAGACTATACTTGACTATTCTCAAAACACAATATATTTACAATTATATCCACAACCACTTAAGGGCGATATAATTGGTCGACCAGTAAATACATGTGATAGATGTAAAACAACAATAGTCTTCATTCGCACTCATGTCTCTCTCCTTTTTAGAACAACTGCTTTCCTAGACACATCCCATAGGCTATATCTATTCATGACCGCCCGTAACATGCTAAAGTAGCAATATTGATCTTTCACTTTGAGAACATAGTCAGAAGTAACATATGGCACATAATGAGGTAAATTATAAATTACCTCAAGTGCTCACATGATGAGTAAATAGGGATAATTTTACTCACCTCTCATTGTCAGTCGTACAATGCACATGTAGTATGAATTACATGCTATAGTGGATTTCTCTTTCTATAAGAGCGTATGTCATTTACTAAATATATCCACTATACGAATCTTAGCCTAAATATAGTCACGTGCCTCTCACGTGCTCATGTTTAGCTCGAGTGCCATATCAGCTCGCTTTCTATAGCACATAATTAAGTACTCGCATCTGGCATCTTACAGGCATACATGATTGTGGGACTATCATGTTCGGTCTTATTATAAACAAATCACAGACCTCATCTTGACTCCAATCAAGGCGACATATTTTATGTACCAGATGCTCTTCAGCATTTATTTGTATATAACGTCTTATCTCAACGTGCTAACTACAGCACTTGAGGCGATTGCTCGTGTGAGTGAGCCAATCATTGACTGCTGACATACTTTTCAATAATATATGCGTATAGTACTAGTCTCATACTGTATTCATACTTATTGATAAAACATCAAGTCATTAATAAACAAACAAGTACAATACATATGTTCACAAATACATAAAACCAGTGATCCCCTACAATAACACATCACATTCTACACAATCCTAGTGACATCTTGTGGGTCAAGAACATATCTCTAGGAATAGCTTTCGTAAATGGATCAGCAACCCTTCTATTGGTTAAAATGTATTGTAGGATCACTTCTTTCTGCGCTATTATATCTCTTATGAAGTTATTCTTTATGTTAATGTGCTTCGTCCTTCCATGATACTTGGGATCCTTCACATAGGCAATGGCTGCTTGACTATCGCAATAAACTTTCACCGGTCTAGGAACCTTAGTGACAGTGTGTGACATCCCGATTTTTCTCAATTTTATTTTTCAATCAATTGAGTCGGACGATTCATCTGTGCATGTAGTTCGTCCCTCAGGGTTGGCCACTCACGAGGAAACTAATCTATTGAGCAAAGCAATTAAGGAATTTTACCGCGTCAGACTTGGGGACTGATCACCCTTGGGTCGGATGTAAGAAAATTTCCCAAAAGCTACTCAGTGGGTTAGGCGCGCTAAAATCGCACCAGGTTGAATTTAACCGTGAAAATTGGGATTGAATTTAGAAATTGGAAGCTCGGTTATGTCACATACCTTATCAGGATCATGAGATGATTTTGTGGATTTTAATCGGATTCAATTAGAAGAGAATTGAAAGAAAAATTGAAGAAATTGAATGTATAAGGATTTGGACCCCGGCGGAAATGATATTGCACCCATTGAAAAAGGTTGTGGGAGAGGAGATAGTGGAAGATGACATCATGGGGGTGATGTCATGCTGATTGAAGCCAAGGATTGAGGGCTTGACAAGTGGAGGGTGGAGATTTAATCTCCAAAAAGAGAGCCATCACCATCATCTTCAACCTTGGGAAGAGAGAGAGGGAAGAGAGAGAGAGAGAGAGAGCCGGCCAAGGGGAGCTCGCCCATCGACCAGCCAGCCCGCGCATGCCGCCGTTCGCCGCTCCTCCGTCGCCGTGCCGAGTCGCCGTCGCCGCCGTGTCATCCCGCGCGACCGTGCGCGCCTCACCTCGCCGTCCCGCCCCTCCGCTCGGCTCCGCTTCTCTTCGCCACGCCAGCTGTCACCACCGTCGTCTCGAGTTGCCCTCCGTCAGCCGAGCTGCCAGCTGCAGCCGTGGGCCACCGCCAAGCTGCAGCCGCCACTTCTCCACCGTTCCTCCGCCCGAACCGCCGCCGAGCCACCTCCGTTCGGCTCCAAACAGCAGCTCGTCGGGTGGGTCTTGCAGCACGGTCGTGGCCCGTTTTGGCCATCTTCCCGGCCTCGGAAGCTAGGCCCGCCTTTGGAAAAGTTGATCCCGGCGTCGCCCTCCTCGTTTTGGTCTAAGCGGCAAGTTAATCAAGTGAGTTACCTCACTAAACCTTGATTAGCGAGTTAATGATGTCTTAAGTGTGTTTAGCTTAAGTTGATTGAGATTATGTGGTTAGATTAGTTTATTTAGTTGTGGATTAGATTAAGGTGATTAATTAAAGTAAAGTATGTTTAGTTTAAAGGTTAAGTAGGTTTATTTTAATATAAGCATTAATGTGACTTAAAGGGATTTATTTATGATTTAAATAAATGTTTCGAAATTATTGGATTATTTAATAATATATTATATTCCGAAATTCATTAAAATATTATTATTAAAAATAAACTCGAAAAATTATTTTTAATCCTAATTGCTCAGAATTTTGTGCTGATCGCGGCCGTGTATTCGGATTTTGAAATCAATGGTTGGATATTATAAATTGAGTGTGGATCGTGAAAGATATGGATATTATTATTTAATTAATTTTCGGAATAAATTTAATTATTTAATAAATTTAAAAATTACTTTGGAATCTTATTCTCTTAGAATTTCGTGTCTGATCACTACTGTGTATTTAGAATTTGAATTTGATGAGCGAATATTGTAAATTGGGTATTGATTGTGAAAAATAGAGATTTTATTCGAAATTCCCAAATGTCGGGTTTGATACCGAAATCGAATTTTGAAGGGTCAATACTGTGATTGGAGTGTGTGAGTGAAATGTGACATATTTAGGGATCGATTTTGAATTGTCGTGTGCTGGTTGAAAGGGCTTGGGTCGCAGTAGTGGCTAGGCCAACTGGACCCTTATTCTGCTAGAAATGCCGTCAAGAGAGTGACATGGCTTGGGTCGCAGTAGTGGCTAGGCCAACTGGACCTTCATTCTTTTAGAAATGCCGTCAAGAGAGTGATGTGGCTTGGGTCGCAGTAGTGGCTAGGCCAACTGGACCTTTATTCTTTTAGAAATGCCGTCAATAGAGTGACGTGGCCCGGGTCGCAGTAGAGGCTAGGCCAACTGGACCCATGCTCCTTCGGGATCGCCGTCGATGTACTGACGAAGTCGCGCTCCAAAGTGGGGAGGCGATGCCTAGCTATGTGTCAGTAGATAGCCGAACTGCGAGTAAGCTATGCCCTTGTGTGGCAGTGAATAATAATTTGGAATGCTTGCTGTGATTGCGAAATTAAGTGAAATTGATTGGGTTTCGATGGTTTACATTCTTATTATTAATTGTGCTTGAATGATATGAATTATACTAATCTGTAGGAAAGGCAAGATGGCGAGGTAAGTCTTCTGTGCTGTGTGGTTAGACCACTCTGGGGCGTATTTTCTTTCTAATAGGGGTTTAGGAGAGGTGAACTTGCTGAGACAAAGTCTCATCCCGGTTTGGGGAAAATATTTCAGGGCCATAGATGGCGGTACCTCCGGAGCAGAGTGGCATGCCGACGGAGATTCACCAGACGACAGAGAGTGCTCTTGACCCTGGGAGTCCTTGGGTCTATCAGTTGGTTAGGACCCTTATCTGGGTCGAGGTGTCCGTGAATGTCAGAGTACCTTATAGGTTTAGGGCTTGGTTTCGTTATGGAGTCGATGGTGTTAGGGTTGGACCATTGGATAGCATGGACGTTCCATTGGCTGTGATGGACGCCATTTTGGGTGAAGGCATGGCCGATCTTCCCGACGGTGGAGTGATCAACGCATCGCCCCCGGCCTCTTGGGTGACTGATCCTGAGGATGTGGGATCGTTGAATGGGGCCGACTAGTGGTCTTATGATTGATCCTCTTTTTGGCGGACCGATCCATGTTGTGTAGACTAACCCCTTTTTGATGCACATAAACTCTGACCCATTTTTGGTGCATATAGTCTCTGGATCCTGTTGGCGTATGTAAACCCTGGAATGATGATGTATGGAAGTATGTTTGATCGATTTTGAATTGATTTTTCCTGCTGTCCTATCCCGTATGTTTTTGTCAGGGGTTTCTTAGCACGTTCCGCATGCGCATAATAAATTTAATGGGGTCGGCGACACTACCTGGGATTGTCGCATTCACATGACCATGGCGGGTTGTTCACGTGTCTCGGGGTTCGGGGCGTGACACAGTGGCTAAATTTTCAAAGAAACGTTTTAGCCATACTACTTCTTGCACTGCAGCAGAACATGCAATAAATTCCACCTCCATCATAGGCAAGGCGTGCATGTCTGTTTCTTGCTATTCCAAGAAATTGCACCTCCATTGAGCAAGAACGTATATCCAGAAGTCGATTTATGCTCATCCAATTCTCCACCCCAATCGACATCTAAGATGCCTAATAGGCGTAAATCACTCTCTTGGTAACAAAGTCGATAGTCCATGGTGCCTTTCAAGTGTCTCAGGATCCTCTCCACTGCTTTCCAATGAGCTTCACTAGGATTTGATTGATATCGGCTCAACAATCCCACGACATAACATATGTCGGGTCGAGTACACATCATAGCATACATCAAGCTTCCGACCGCACTAGAGTAAAGAACAGTTTCCATCACTTTGATTTCTTCTGGAGTCTTAGGACACATCTCAGTACTTAGGCCTTCACCTTGCATGACAGGGGTATCAATGGGATTACAATGCTGCATATTGAAACGCTCAAGAATCTTCATAATATAAGACTCTTGTAATAAAGTAAGGAGTTTCCTTGATCAATCTCTTTCGATCTTAACTCCTAATATATAAACAGCTTCTCCCATGTCCTTCATTTCAAAATTAGAGGACAACCATTCTTTTATGGTGATAACCAAAACCTTGTCATTTCCAACTAATAGAATATCGTCCATATAAAGTGATAAAATCACAAATTTATCTTCGGACCACTTGACATATACACAGTGATCTTCCTCAATCATCGTGAAACCAAAAATGGTTATGGCTCGATAAAAACGAAGATACCACTATCTAAACGATTTCTTAAGGCCATATATTGAGCTATGAAGCTTGCAAACTTTATGCTCTTGACCTTTAGCTATGAAACATATTGGTTGTTTCATATAGATTTCCTCATCTAATTCTCCATTGAGAAATGCCGTCTTTACATCCATCTAATGTAATTCAAGGTCCAGATGTGCAACGATGGCTAGAATAAGGCGTATTGAGACAAACCTTACAATTGGTGAAAAGGTTTCCTCATAATCTATACCCTCTTGTTGAGTATAACCTTTCGCCACAAGGCGAGCCTTATACTTTTCAATGGATCCATCTGCCCTTCGCTTAATCTTGAAGACCCATTTGTTTCCAATGGCCTTACGATTGAGTGGTAAATCAACCAAGTCCCAGACATGGTTTGCCATCATAGACTCCATCTCATCTTTCAAAACTTTTCTCCATTCTTCCTTATTAGAGGATGAGAAAGTCTCTTGAACAGTCTTAGGCTCGGCATTATGAGCAATCATAAATGCTTCCCCTTCAATCTCAAAACGACGACGAGGAATACTTTTATGATTACTTTTACGCAATTGAATTTCTCTTGAATTCAATTCGTTAGGCGATGCAACACTCCCACTAGGTCTTGTGTGTTGAGGTAAATCTTCATTTCCCTCTACAACATTAGTGGGTATGTTATTAGAATCTTCCATCTCATATAATTGGAAATCCTTATCAATCTCACCTCTATTAGGAAAATCGTTATCCAAGAACGTGACATCTTGTGACTCCATTTCGGTCACACTTCCATCAGCTTGTTCACCTATGAACACGTACCCTTTGGACTGTTCAGAATATCTAATAAAGATACATTTCTTCCATCTATAACCTAATTTGCCATATTTATGGGAAGAATCATGAACGTAAGCTGCATATCCCCATGGACGTAGACTACTTAAGTCTGATTTTTTACCAGTCCATAATTCATAAAGGGGTGGAAGTGACCGATTTTGAGGGCACTCGGTTAAGTATATAGGCAAAAGTCAATAACGCATCTCCCCAATAGGAGATAGGCAAATTTGTTTGCGCCATCATAGACCTAACCATTTCTATTAGGGTTCTATTCCTTCTCTCAGCTACCCCATTTTGTTGTGGAGTACCAGGAATAGTTAATTGTCGTACAATTCCCTTTTCATCACAAAGAGCCTTGAATTGCTCAGATAGATACTCACGTCCGCGATCGGTTCTCAATGCCTTTATTGTTTTGTTCAACTGATTCTCTACCATCGCTATATATCGTCTAAAAAAGTCTAATGCTTTTGATTTATGGGAGATCAGAAAGATATAACCGAAACACGTGAAGTCATCTATGAAAGTGATGAAATATGAGGCTCTATGCCTTGCCCTCATATTCAAAGGACCACAAATGTCAGAATGAATGAGTTGCAATGGAAATTCAGCCCTAGTCCCTTTACCGAATAGTTTTCTAGTTGTTTTTCCCGTTAGACAATGTTCACATACGAGTAGATTAACATTAGTGAGTAACCTTAAAAGGCCTTCTCTAGTTAATCTTTGTATTCTTTGTAACCCAATGTGACCTAATCTAGCGTGTCAAGTACTTGCATCAATCTCAACATTACTAGAAGATGCAATTAAAGAAAAACAACCATGGACATTAACATTGTACTGATCATAGTCAATGTCTAACACCATAAAACCATTCAATACATGACCTGAACCATAATAAACTGTTCCATACAAAATGTCAACACAATCACCATGGAAATTCAATACATAACCTAAGCTAAAAAGAATAACTACAGAGACCAAGTTTCGTCGAATATCTGGAGCATAAATGACATCATGTAGGAATAGGTTTTGACCACCACGTAAGATTAATTTACATGTGCCGATACCCTTCACTTCAACTCTTGAGTTATTCCCAACATATATCCATCTTCTTACAGGTTGTATTCGACGATACTCCACAAATGCTTCTTGATCCCTAGCTACATGGTCTATTGCTCATGAGTCTACAGTCCACATTGGATGAGATTCAACAAGCATCACAGTACTAGAAACAAAAGCATTACTTAAAGTAATGGAGTAATAGGGTACATCTTTGGGCTCAGTGTATTCACGAGCAAAGTGACCCATCTTGCCACAATTGTAGCACTCCATCTTGGCCTTGTCCTTCTTCCCACCACACTTCTTGCGTTGGAAGGTTTTAGCCCTCTTAGGTGCCTAATCAGTCTTCTTCCCTTTGTTGTTGAATTGAGAATTCCTTTTGCGCTTGAAGTCCAAAGCCTTGCGCGAACTCGATTAGCAACATAAGCATGGGTAGAGGATCTCGCAGCCTCTAGGCGCTCATCCTCTAATTTCAAATGACGCGCAATATTATCAAAAGTGACAATATTCTCATTATGCGTCATATTGATTTTAATATACTCCCAATTATCAGGAAAAGACCTTATAACAGCCTAAACTTGCTGTTCATCAGTAAGGGAGTGACCTGCCGACTTTAGCTCACGAATCATGTTTGACATCTTCCGAGGATACTGCCTCATCGTTACATTTGGGTGCTTTCGGAATGTGTCAAACTTGATGGTGAGTTTCCTCAACTTAGTGGCAAATGTACCCCCAAACTTATCTTTCAAAGCAACGCACATAACTTGAGCTTTTTCATAACTTTCAAACTCATACATGAGATCATCTTGCATACAGCTCAGCAACGTGATGCGAATAATGCTATTTTTTTTTTCAAGCTTGATAAGTTTCTAGATTTCTTCTGTGTTGAGCTGAAGTTCCATGCTCAGGTTCATCCATAGTGTGATTGAGGGTTTCCAAAACCTCTTTCTCCCCAAGGATGTACTGAATCTTTCGGTGCCAAATATCATAATTGTCACCGTTCAGTTTCTCACTCTTATTAAGGTCAGCCACAATGGTCTTGGATGCCAAAGCCATAATCAATGGTTTTAACACATTGACATAATAAACGCAGAATCAATACTAACACACTTTACAAAGTAACACACATATTTAATTTGCAGCAAAGACAAACTAAATTAATTATAATTCAACAAAAGACATAGAAGCAAAAGTTCACTATGTTCCCAATCAACTTCTATGTACAATTGTTCTCTTATCATTAATTATTTTAATTTGCGCAAATTTTAAGTTCTAGGTGAGAACTCCTTTGAATTCTACCAACCTACAAACTCCCACTAGGAAAAATAATTACATGACCTCATGTAATTTCTACATTTTTCCATTTGCTCAAAAACATAGCATGATATGAATCAACGTACAAAAAATAATCATGCTGTAACTACAATCATAATTGCAATTCAACATGTAATGGATTTCCTACCATTGTTCGAATTTTCTAGCAACTAGAAAATTGCAAGTATATTAAAATATATACATGATATCATCGAACCAAGCTCTACACAGCATATATGACATCATTTGCACACAAGCTAGCTACTGTATTTCCTAAACCACAGGAAAAATACAAGCTATAAATGAATAAACTATGCATTAAACCCCAAAAAATACGCGTACATAGAGTTTCCTACGCATTTTCATACATTTATAAAATTCAAAAGTATAAAATAATTATACCACAGTGTAGAGCACATCCATACGAACCAAACGCCGCTGACCACGCTCCAATCGGACCTCGCACGTGCCCCCACGCTCCGCCTGAGTGCGCGGCGCGTGTGGCGCACGGGCCAGCGAGCCAAACGGCTCCTGGCTAGTCCGACCGGTCCAACCGGTGACCGGTCAACGAGTCAGGTCGGGTCAGGTCGACGGGTCGGGTCGAACCGCCGGTCGGCCAACTGCAGCCGGCACTAACATCATCGATGACGTCAGCACGCGTCACTTCGCCGACACGCGCGTGACCCTCACGCGTTGGTTCGCCGACGTCGGCGCGTGACGTCACACGCCTGTTCGCTGGCATCCCCAACACGTTCGGCGCATGGATCCCACGCGCAGCGGCTTCTGGCCGCGCGTATGGGCGCGTCTGGCGTCCTCCGGCGGTGCTCTACCCATCGTCGAACTCATCTCGACAAGCACTTTCACCCTACATATTTAGAAATTGATTTTGGCCTTAAAAATATTTCGAAAAATGGCCAAAACCGTACGGATGCACGCGACTCCGAACCCGTTCTTCGCTTCGATTCAATTTTGAGTTTTCAGATTGTAATTCCAACCATTAGACATCCAGACAGTGTAGATTTCATACTCTTGATCTCAATATCAAATGGTAAACGGGAAAATCAATGAAAGACAAGGCAGAAATCACAACCGGGCTCTGATACCAATGAGGGAATTCAAGTTGACGAAAGACGACTTACCTGATTCCGATACGCAAACAGCAAATAGCCCCGGAACGAACAATGAATTGCGAATGAATCACGAACAACACTACGTCACGTTAGTCTAGATGCGATCACGAGGAAAGCACTCAATTTTCACGGTGGAAATGCCGATTGTTTTTGCAAAACTGAAATGGAATGCCTTCTCCCTTTGATGGAAATGGAATGAACAAATGAGAGGATTTTCTGATCGTATGTTTTGCCAACCGTTCCAACGGTTGTGTTCGAGAGGCTTTTATACGTCTCCCTTTGTACCCCTCCATTAGTGTCTTTCCATCATAACGCATCAAGACGAAACGGAGCGTTTCAATCGCACCCCATCATGGACATACCAGCTAAAGTACAATAGATTTCTATGATGAAACTCTTGAGGTCCACGAACCAGTAGCTTTGTGAAGAGAATTCATCATTTTTATATTCTTTTTATTTTTTTTATTTTTTAAATCAACACGGTGTGAACTGAATGATTAAGTCAATCACATATGTTTGTATTGGGTAATAAATCAAGAATAAGTTGAATCCTAAAATGTTTACTCATAGATTTCATGAAAAAATCCACATATATTACTAATTGAATCATAATTGCACAATATCTAACGAAAGGGAGAAACTATAATTCAAAAACATTTAAAACATAATTCCTCCAAAACGTTTTTAAATTTCAATTTCAATATTTCGTATCCTTTTTGATAAGGTATCCTTCATATATATTATAAAAATTAAGCTCATTTCCGAAGTAGACGAAATCTTCAAGCATTTAATTTAACCTTTTTGGTATATAGACGTTGTGCACATAATGTGTAAGTAGATAATGACTCGTCACTATTTATCTTGCCATGATTGACTTTGTCCATGATAAGCAAAAAATTCCTATTTCCTTTACACGGGGCTTCCAGACATCACGCAAGTACCGCTCTGCTCAATAAACAGACATTAACCGCTAAGAAAGACACAAGCCGCTACGCACTAACCTCTTCGGCAGTGATAATCGCCTTGATATGCTGCAAAAAGCTCAAACACCCACAAATGCAACAGCGAAGAAAAAAATGAAAGTCAGCACCAACAATTGAAGGCACTTCAAGAAGAAAGAAGAGAGAAAAGAGAGAGACCTCCAAATTGAGAATGATGGCCCTCTCACGGCCGAGGATGGTGGAGGGGTAGGACAAGAGTGGGTCGAGGATGCGGAGGTCCCGCGCGTGGATCTGCACGTGGTGCATGATCGCGTACTTGTCGACGTCGAGCACCGTCCCCTACCCCACCGCGTCGAGGAGGATCTAGCTCCGCGACGACTGGCCCTTCTTCTTCGCCGCCTGCTGCTGCTGTGGGTCCGCCTGCACTACGCTCCCTTCTTGAGCCATCTCTAACCATCCCCAGCACTCCATTCATCGCCGAAACGGCCCCTGATCAACACGGCACGAAAGAATTCCCGCGTGAGACGATTCCTCAATCGACGCTAAAAAATTTCACGTCAACAGATCGCTAGATCGGCGTACCTCGAGCGGAAGCGAGGAAGCGAATTTGCGGATTCACTTTTTGGAGATTCTTCGTGAGGTTTTTGCAGAGCGAAATCGAAGCGAAGTGAGCCGAATTGTCGATCGGACAGATGGAAACAAGGAAAGGAAGAAGGGACCAAGACACGCACTCGCACGCGGCACGCACATGGCTCTATGGGCCGTTGGCCTATTTTAGGCATTGTGCGGAAAGCACAACACAAAGAAAAAACCTTTCTTTTTGTGTTGTTTTTAAGGAGAAAAGGAAAAGGCAACAGAAGAAAAGGCTTCTGCCGCCGCCGGTAGCTTTGCCTCGCTCGCAAGCTCGCGCCATCCACTGCACCAGCACCGTCGCTCCTGTTCCGCCTCGCCGGCAGCCCGTGCCGGCCAGCGACAACCCAACACCTCCTCCCGCTCGCTCGTTCGTCGCTGCGTGCGTCGACTCGCGACCCACCTGCTCATGACTCCGTCTCCCTCGTCACGAGTCATTCCCTTTCCGAGCGACGCTGCTACAGCCCGACGCCAGAAGCAGCAGCCCCCCCTGCTCCGCCGTGGCTTAGTCCTTGTTCTGCCGAGCCACCAGCCGCGACACTAGCAACCCTGCGACGCCAGTGCTCTGCCTTCGCCACACCCCAAAGCCCAACAGCGAGGACTATAGCAAGCCACCGCCACCATCGACGACTACGGCTTCAAATCACTATTCCCCCCTCCGAACGACGGCGCCACAGCAGTTCGTTGAACATTGCCCCTGCTCGCTGCTGGTCTGCCCTTCGCTGCGTGCTTGCCGCGGCCCCTCGCCGGAGCTTTGAACGCCGGCTACCAACCACCCTCGGCTGTCCACCATCACAACCACCCCTTGTCGAACCACGCCGAGCCACCGTCACGAGCCACCGTTTGCTAAACTTTGTTCAAATGCAAATTTCATATTAGGTAGATTTTATTTTATTTTATTTTATTTTGCTAATATTTTGCTTCTTTAGTAGAATTATTCCTCAATGTATGATTAAAATTCCCAACATGAAGTAGCCTCTTAAATTAGGAATTGACAATCCGATTTTCATGCCCGAACTCCGACTCGCAATCCCCTAGAAGATTGCCAATCCGATCTCACGCTCAAGATTCGATTCGCGGTTTTATTTAAAATTGACCATTTCGATCCCATGCGTGGAATATGATTCGTCAATTTATGGATATCAATCTTATATTGCTAGATTTGCCGTCGTGTCATTTGATCGGTTTTGTTTTTGTAAAAGAAAATCCAAAAATTTTGATCGATTTTGTTTTCGTAAAAGAAAATCCAAAAATGTTGAGTTAGATTAGGTTTATTGTTTTAGGGTTATTTTGCATAGGGAATTTATTTATTTCGATTTTTAAAAAAAATAAAAATCCAAAAAAATGCATTCATTTAGGAAGTTAGTTTTTTTTTAAAAAAATTGAAGTTGCACGTTTAATTATGTGACAATTTTAATTTAAATTTCAAAGAAAAGAAAAAGAAAAAACTAGAATTAGGGTATTTTTTGCACGTCATTGCATATTAGGATAAGATTGCATGTTTAATCTTTATTAAGTTTTGATAATGTTTTTAGATAGATTGCATTTTAGGATAGGGATTACCAAGTTGAACATCCTAATTTAAATCAAGATTTGGCCTAACCTAATCCTTAATACAAATTGGATAATATCTTAACCTACATAGATAATTTTCGCATTTTTCTAATTTCAAATTTCATGGAAAATACCAAAAAAATTGTCTTTGGATAAATTAATTTCATTCTCTATGATAGGTTGCATGCTCATTCTTAGGTCATATTGCCATGTCACATCATTTCACGTTAGGCTAGTAGTAAACATTGCATAAAGCATGATTATCATTAAATAAGTGAAAAAAAGAAAGTAATTGCGTGTTAATTAGAAATCAAATTTAGGACTGTCGATGTGAATTATGATCTAATAGTGCAGATGCTTTCGTTGCCATGAGGTAAGTCCTATAATTTATTCACTGCTTTATTTGGGTATTAAATTAATGGTTTGCGCACCCGCATGATAATCTCACATGTTATGAAGATAAATTAAAATCAATTCAAGCTGCCTGCAAAATATTTTTTTCGAAACAAAACATAAATGTACCGAAAGAGCATTAGAGAAATCTAGCATAATTAAGTCCCCGAACTCACAATCTTATTCGAATGAGTAAAGTAAATCTCCTGTTACTTTACTTGGGTTTCTAATTGAGTCGCCAAAAATAGATTAGTGGCGACTCCTAACTAAAAAATCATTTGTATGTTAAGAATTTCAACCTAAGTCACGAATTGGTATGGGTTTGGGAGAGCCCAATCTAAGTTTAGGCTTAGTAATCCATTAGCCAAACCTTATGTGGTTCACCCGAAATTTGGTCGCGACATGATCAATGGGTGGACTGGTACAACTTTTGCCGGAGAAAAATTCATATGCTAATATAAGCCTAATTTGACTGGATTTCATATCTAAATAACCTTATCCAAACTCGTCCAAAAGTGTTTTTATGAGGTCAATGTGATTAGAGAGGGTCGGTGGATGACATGCCTATGATGAAATCAATCCCAACATGTCATTTTTCTAACTCTTACGGTATCACACCATCCACTATTTTGTCTTGCCTTTATTCAAGGCAACAAAGCAAGACTTGGTCTCGTTACTGAAAGAGAGTACTTTTTTTTTTTTTTTATTGCTAGTATTGTAGTTTGGAAAGAGTTTTCAAATGGGGTGAAAAGAAATTATGCAAGTCCGATTCAGAATATTCAGCTTGGGCGATTCTTTTTTCATAGATCCCATCTCCTCTTTTTCCTTTTCTACACAATTCGTTCAAAATTAAAATTCGTTCAGCAAATAATGACGCTTTAATCCACAAAGAGAGGAAGGAAAAAAAAATGAGGCGGCTATGGATATTAATGTTTAGATAATATCACACATTTAACTTAAAGGTCAAACATCTGGACAAAAAAGAAAGTTAAGAGGAAAACAATATAAACTCAAGGTCAAATGACGTGCACATATTGGTGTAAATGTCCTTAATCTCTCTAAGTCAACCATTGAAACTGTGAGGTAAGGACTCCCCCTAAAGAACATGAAAAAAACAAAACAACGTCATCAATAATAGCAAATCAATTATTGCACTAACTCCATTGGACCCAAGAAAGTATGGGTACCAAAGAAAGCTTGAGTTCTTTTTTAAATGCAGGTCACTATCAAGAAAAAGGTTAAATGGTATTTGGATAGTGGATGCTCAAGACATATGACAGGAGACTCAAGTTATTTCATAAAGCTTATACAAGTCAATGGTGGAAAAAATTTCTTTTTGAGGAAATAGCAAAGGCAGAATTGTGGGATACGGAACCATAAAGATTGGAAGTCTCACAATCAGTAACATCTCCTTAGTGGAAGGACTCAACTACAACTTGTTGAGTATCAGCCAACTGTAAGACACAGGTTACAAAATCAACTTTCAAGAAGGAATATGTTCTAGAACCAGTAAAGACTCCTCTCAGACATTCACGGGGTAAAGATATGGGAATATATATCTCTTAGATATCAAATCAGAAAAATCTCAATGTCTAATTTTAATTCAAGAGGAAGCTAATCTCTGGCATAGAAAACTTGGCCACATCAACATGAAGCAAACAGCCAAGATCTCTGCAAAGAAGCTTGTTCGTGAACTACCCAACCTAACATATCAAAAATCTGAACTATGCACACCGTGTGTATTGGGAAAACAGGTTAGAAACTCTTTCAAACCAATAAATCAAGTTTCCATTAATCGTGTGCTGCAGCTCTTGCATATGGATCTCTTTGGACCAACCAGAACTTAGAGCATTAGAGGTAAGAAATATTGCCTAGTAATAGTGGATGATTATTCACGATTCACTTTGGTATATTTCCTAGCAAGTAAATCTGAAACATTTTCTTATTTCATAAAATTTGCTAAGAAAGTTCAAAATGGGCAAGGATATGTTATTTCAAGTATACGGACAAACCATGGAGGTAAGTTTGAAAATCAAGACTTCGCTAAATTCTGTGATGAATCTGGTTTTAAGCATGTATTCTCCTCACCATACACTCTAGAACATAATGGAGTTGTGGAAAGGAAGAATAGATCATTGCAAGAAATGGCTAGAACCTTATTAATTGAAAGTAACATTTCCTCTCGTTTTTGGACTAAAGCAGTCTCTACATCATGTTATATTATTAATAGAGTCTTCTTAAGGCCTATTCTGGATAAAACTCCCTATGAGTTGTTCAAAGGAAAGAAGCCAATTGTTTCTTATTTTCATGTGTTTGGATGCAAATGTTTTATATTGAAAATTGCAAATGATTGAATTGGTAAGTTTGAAGAAAAATCAGACGAAGGCATCTTCCTTGGATATTCAACCACCAGCAAAGCTTACAGAGTATACAACAAAAGGACTCAATCTGTGGAGGAATCGATGAATGTCAAATTTCAAGACTTTATATAAAATCAATCGATTCAGACTCAACCTAAAGAATCTGAACCTGCTCTAGACTTTACAAAGTCCAAATCTCCAGAAGCAGCCCAGACTTCAGAAGACCAGTAACGAATGATCGTTGAAGAATCAAATGAAAAAAAAGGTCAACAGTCTAACAATTCAACCAGCAACTGGAAGCACTAGTCTAGTCATCCCAAAGAACTCATTATTGGTGACATTAATGAAGGATCCGTACAAGATCCAAAAGGCGTGAAGAGTCTAGTGATGTGGCTCTTATTTCTGAAATAGAACCCAAGAGCATAGAAGAAGCTTTAATTGATGAAAGCTGGATTGAAACTATGCAAGAAGAACTCGAGCAATTTAGTAACAATGATGTTTGGGAATTGACTCTTAAACCAAAAGGTAAATCTATTATTAGAGCTAAATGGGTTTTCAGGAACAAAATGAACAAGAAAGGAAAAGTCATAAAGAACAAAGCAAGACTCGTGGCCAAAGGATATACGCAAGAAGAAGGGATAAACTATGATGAGACTTACGCACCAGTAACAAGGTTAGAAACAATTAGATTATTACTTGCTTTTGCTTGTTATAAGAATTTTAAGTTATTCCAAATGGACGTCAAAAGCGTTTTCCTAAATGGATTTATCCAAGAGGAAGTTTATGTGGAACAACCTCCCGGTTTTGAAGACCCAAGGAAACCAGACTCTGTATTCAAACTGAAAAATGCGTTATGCGGTTTAAAGCAAGCACCTCGAGCTTGGTACGACAGATTAAGTAAGTTTTTAATCCAAAATGGCTTTGTTAAAGGTAAAGTAGATACTACATTGTTTATCAAAAGAGAAAGCAATAACTTTTTACTTGTTCAAATTTATATTGATGATATTATTTTTGGATCACCTAATGAAAATCTATGCAAGAAATTCTCTAAGTCTATGCAGGATGAGTTTGAAATGAGCATGATGGGTCAACTATCTTTCTTTCTCGGACTACAAGTGAAACAATTGAAGGAATGAACTTTCATTCACCAAGGAAAATATGCTAAAGAACTTGTTAAAAAGTTCGGCTTGGAGAATTGCAAAAAGACTGATATACCAATGTCAAGTTCCTCGAAGCTAGACAAAGATGAAGAAGGAAAGAAAGTTGACCAAAAGCTATACAGGAGTATCATTGGTTCACTTATTTATCTTATTGCCTCTAGACCTGACATTTTGTTTAGTGTTTGCATTGGTGCCAGATTTCAATCAGATCCCAAAGAATCTCATTTAAGTGCTACAAAACGCATCATCAAATACGTTGCATCTACCTCTAATTTGGGTCTCCGGTATCCTAAAAATGGAGACTTTACTCTTCTTGGATACTTAGACGCAAACCTAGCAGGATGCAGAGTTGATAGAAAGAGCACCTCGGGCATTTGTCAATTGCTTGGTAACAAGACAGTATCTTGGTTTTCGAGGAAACAAAGCATTGTAGCTCTTTCAACAGCTGAAGCAAAGTATGTGGCACTTGGAAGTTGTTGTTCTCAAATCTTATGGATAAAACAACAGCTAAGAGATTTTGAAATCGAAGATTCATGCATTGAGATCAAATGCGACAACACCAGCGCGATTAATCTTACCAAAAATCCAATTCTCCATTCAAGAGCAAAGCATATAGAGATTCGACATCATTTCATTAGAGACCATGTTCAAAATGGAGAAGTCTTAATTCAGTTCATTGACTCAAAGAATCAACTAACGGACATTTTTACAAAGCCTCTGGAGAAAAGTCAATTCGAGCTCATTCGTTCCAAACTCAATATCTTAAAGTTTGAAGAAGTTCAGACTCAGGGATAAAAGTCTAAAGATACTCAGACTCAGAAGATCAAGATTCACGACTATAAGTTATTTCTATTTTAGAATTTTATCTTACGGATGAAATCTCAAAAAGGTACGTTCATCTATTAATCTGTAATTGATTGATCTTCCCCAGTTTTCGTGATTATTGCAATCATTCCTTTTCGAAAAAGAAGTTATCTTTTGAAATAACAGTTATCTATTTTTTTCAAAAAGGCAGTTATTTTTTGAAAATGAATTTTCTATTTTTCCTTTTACGTCGTTTCGTATACCTCTTTTCGACTGCCTTATATACTTATTATCTTCCTCTCAAACCCTAAAAGCACAAAACATTACTTTCTTACTTTTACTCTCTAGTTTAATCTTCAAAGATCTCATCTTTCTCGCGAATCGAGTTTGGAATCTCTCAAAGACTGTGAGAATGGCTTCCCAAAGAAAGTCTTCAAGGATCGCGAACAGGGGACCACAACATATGCGTGTGGGACCTACGCATTTTGACCTCTCCGAGGAAGAAGAATCTCCAAGACAGCAGCAGAGCTCACAACATTCTTAACCGCGTCAATCTCCTCAAGCTAGACCTCAGGATATTAATCATAGAGTGGAGGAAGAAATCATTGAAGACGCAGAACCCATAAGAACTCAAAAGCCCGCTTTTATCTTTAAGCTTTACTCTACCTTGAAGAAGGGAGGCACTCCCTTGAACGATATTGATGAATTTTTGAAAGAGAAAGGGTATCGAAATGAAACCCACTTTTTGCGAACAATGGAACGATTGGGAGTTGCTCCTGCGGGGTCGACAGATCTAGCTTTTGCAAATATCCCTAGTGATCCACGTGTTGGAGGTCTTAGTCAACCTGATGGGAATGATGATGACAAAATGTACACTCATTTTAAGCCTAGAATGGGTGTTGCGACAAATACTTGATGCAAAAGGACAGATTTGTTTCGCTCGGAGGAACGCAAGCGACTTTACTCTAAGTTGCTAAAGCGAGGGGTGATCAACCCAAGAAGTGTGGACTTTGATTTTCTTGATTCTTTGAATGTGAAACTGCGAGAGAAATTCACGCTACTTTAGTTTGAGCGTTTTTGTTCTGAGACGACAAAGGCACATCCAGAACTTACTGCTTATTTCTATTCTAATCTGAGTTTCTTGGATGCGAATAGATTTTCTTTTAGTGTTTGAGACCAGGACTATATTGTTGACATGGACACATTGGCTGATGTGATTGGAGTACAAAGAAGGGCATTCCAATCAATTAGTGTGTCTATTGGTCGTGCGACAGTAGAGCTTGTTCGGGATGAAATAGCGGAAGGACAAATCTTGTACTTGAGGATGAATGCCTCAAATATTTTGCTTCACAATATTGTGATCAATTGCCTTAGACCCAAATCGACTTCGAAGACTGATGTCTCCAACTCAGAAGCAAAGCTGATGTATGCTATCAACACTGGCAAAAAATTCTCTCTTCCGCACACAATCATGTTTCACATGTATAGATCGATGGTGAAAGACAAGGGCCAACTTCCTTACTCAACTCTTGTTATTAAGCTATTCAGACATTTGAATATTCAGCCTCCCAGGATTCTATGTGTTCGAACTTGTGATCAAATGGTGGTGAGATTGAAAATGGTTTCTAAAATGCGTCTGAAGGAGCTGAACAAGACTTTGGAGCAATTCAAGGAGAAAACCCCTGTCAAGACTCACCAAGTTTCTTCAGCTGCAAAACGGAAAGGGAAAGAGCCCATGACAGCTCCATCAAAGAGAAAAAGAGCACTCATCTTGGAGGATGAAAAAGATGAGGACGATATTACCATTTCCGCTTTTGCATTGAGAAACCTACATCCTTTTGTTCCAGAGATAGAGGGGAGAAAGGATCAAGATAGAGAAGAAGAAGAGCAAAGCAGGGGAGAGAAAGAATCAATGAGAAAAGAAACAGAGGAAGAAAGGACTGCAGAAGAAGAAGAGGGCAAAGGTGAACAAGAAGAAACAAAGCATGAAGAGTACTTCTCACCGCCTGAAGGCAATGAAACAGGGGGAGTTGCTGAGAACGGAGGTACCTCTTCAATTGCTTTTACTAGTGAAGATGTTAGCCGTTCACCTGCAGATCCAGAAGACATCTATGCCTCTCAATTTCATGAAGAAGGTCATGAGGTTTCATCGCCAAATCTGGGTGCTCATGCTGACTTGCTATCATCTGCCAATAATCCTACTAATCATGCAGAAGCAAGCACTCAGACTGATAATTCAGCAGACTTTCGAAGACTACTTGATATTCTTATGGAGATGCGAGGTCAGATCTATGCCTTGGGATGCGAAGTTCAAAACTTGCATAATGCAGGTCAAACCTCTTCAGTTTCCTTGCATGATCAAATTCATGCCCTTGCTCTTCAAGTTCAAGCAAATGCCAAGGGTGAAGAAGTGGCTCAACTGAAGGAGGATTTGAAAAAGGTGAAAGGGATTGTCCAGTCGATGGGAGATTTCCAGCTTATTTGTGTTCCAAAGCAATCCTAATTTCATTCTCTTTTCGTCTCTACCTTTTTTAATGCTGACAAAAAGGGGGAGATGGTGCAGATTTGACTCTTGTTTGATTTGACTTGACTTTTGATTGACTTCACTTTTGTTTGGATGTTTGGTTGTGACTGGATTGGTTGTGACTGGATTTGGATTTGGATTGTTTGATCGTTTAAATGTTTGCTGCAGTATCTTAAGCACTATTGGTATTTCAGATAGTTGTTTATTTACAGGACTAACTTATTTCCCGTGGATGCAGATTTAATGCTATCTCTACTAAGCCAATTATCTTTTGTGAGATATCCATGTTTGCTTGAGTATTGTCTTGCAGGTCAAAAATATCCAAATTTGCAGGAAAGTTTTGTCACCATCATAAAGGGGGAGATTGTTGGAGAAAACTTTTGTATTTGTTTTGAAGCTGACAAAACGTTTCCATCAATCTAGTCTGAAGACTTGCAGACTCTTTCGTCAAAGTCTGAAGACCACCGAACCTCCAGACTTAAGATTTAAAGTCTACCCTCATTGACAATTTCTAAGACCGTCGAAGAAGACCTATCCATAATTAAGTATTTCTTTAAGGATTTGATTCTATCGACTAAAGAAGATCTCTCGGCTGGATATAGCACCTCGGAATCTTTTATTCGTTTTAATTCGGGTAATTCAGATACGTTAATTGGCGAAGCATACTTGGAAGGTTCTACTTATGGAAACCTAGATCCTGATTGTATGGGCGAGCAGGATTGGTGGACTATCGTCATATTCATTTAATAACTTAGAATCTCCCTAATTGATTCTGTCCAACGAGTAGATTGGAAGAGCTCCTTTGGAAAGTACCAACGGTTATGAAAGTATGGAGGAGTATATAAGGAAGATGTTCTAGTTATTCAAGTGTGTGCGCGATAGATAAATTCCAAAGTCTAAAGTTCTTTGTTCCTCGTCAATTCAATTGTTGAGCGTAAACTTGTACTCAAAAGAGAGTTTATACATTTGTGAGACCTTGAGGAAGTGTAGCTGAATCTCTACACTGTGGAATCAAGGACGTGATACTGTAACGACTCTTTTGTTTCATAGTGAAATCCAGCCGATGGGCTGTCAATGCAGAAGAGTGGACGTAGGCTTGGATTAAGCCGAACCACTATAAATCTTGTGTTCTTATTATCTTCCCTAAACTCTTTTACTTTACTCATAACTTTATTCATTTGTTAAGTCTCATTTCTATTTTAAAGTCTACTGTTAACAAACTCAGGTTAAAAGTAAAGTTTTATACTATATTTCGCAAAAGTTTGTTTTCGCACCTATTCACCCCCTCTAGGTGCTCGTACTAGCATTCACACAATTTGCATCAGCCAATCAATCCCCACCAAACAAATTTTAAAAAAGAGGGTTGAAAGGAGCTAGGAAGAAAAGCCGGGCCTGATAGGGACTTCGAACGGGGGTGTGTTTGACTTTGACGTGCGCTACGGTACCGTGTGGGTACTCAAAAGAGCTTGGCATTCTCTCTCCTCTTTACCTTCTCTCTCTTCCTCCTCCTCTGACGCTCGACGTTCTCTCTACACTCTACCCCAACGCACGCACTGAACCTTCTGGTCTAGCGGTGAGGTCTCGGGTATGCCCTCGTGCTGCGTCTCTTCTTCCTTGCTCAGCAACACCGTACTGCCTCTCTCTCTCTCTCTCTCTGAGTGTGTCTCTCTGTGCATTCTTTCATCCATGAGGCAAGCATTTCAACTAGGGTTGGTTCAGGGGTTTCGCCACCCCTTCTTTGCGGTTCGTCCGGGTACCTCTCATTTTTGCATGAACCCAGCGTGAATTTTATACTCTTTCTTTCCAGATGACTACCCTTTTCACTTCCATCGGTCCTTCAGCAAAAGCGACTGCTAAGCGACAATGCGACGGCAGTTTCAAATCCTGGGTTTCGCTCTGTGATGCTAAGCCTTGCTTTGGTTCCTTAAAAAGTTGCTGACTTTTTCGCACGTCGTAGCTTCACGGCTGCTCTGAGATTCTAGGTTGGTCGTTCTATCGTCTTGCTCGGAGCGAGCGAAATGGTGTCCAAAAGGGGCGTGTTGAATTCGTCGACACCTGAGTCGGCGGCAACTTCTGAGGACTAGAAAGGGAAGAATTCGAAAGGATTGGTGGCTTCAGTTCCTAGTTCTACCAAAAGTCATGTCAAGGTATTGTCTTTTAATCGAACCTACCGTTCCACCTGTGTTTTGGGGACTTCACCATTTAGCATTCATTTTTTCTGCAAAAAAATTCTGGTGCAAGCATTGGTGAAGTCGTGTTGCCTAATAATGACCCGGCCAAAATTGAGGCATTGACATTTCACGAATTGAGAGATACATTGAGGTGGGGATGAATTGTTAGTTGCAAGCGTGTGATAGTCATTATAGTGTTTCCTACGTAACCTTTACAGTAAGCAAAAATCAAGTTTTTCTATTTGATGCTTGCAAAAGGGAGATTATTGAGCAGGGAAGTGAATATTACTGATGGAAAACCATGAGTTCTTGAGAATTTGCCTTCAACAAAGAGCAAGGTTTTGAGAATCTGCTTTGTTCGGGTCAAGATGGCGGGCTCCGCAGCCGCACAAGTCCGCGGTCTCGCGCTGTATGGTCCGGGCTTGTAGCTCTTTCATGTGGGTAGTTCTTATTTTGATCAGATTAAGATGGAGTGCTCGGTTCATTTGCAAATGCACAAGATGATAGATGGTTCTTGCTTTTTTGAGAAGTTCTTTGACATGTTGTTTTAGACTGCTTGCGAAGAAATCCAGACCAGTTCGTGGTAAAATGAAAAAGAAAGAGTGAACTTTTCCGGATTTTATTGGTCATACAATCATGTCTTTCGTGTAAAATTTGAAGTCAGTAAGTATCTTTTGGGCCTGAATCTTTCTCATGAGGCCTCTTGCTTCACATTAGGTGAACTCCCATGTGTGAGTGGTTCTTGCTTTTTAAGTTATCACCGTAGTGGAAAGATTCTTCATTTCTTGTTCCTCGGTGTTCCAAATATGCTTGGTTTCGGAGTTTGCTCTTCGGAATTTCGAACCAGGGATTCATTTGATATCTATGGTTGCCGTTGCGAGGAAGTTATGTCAAACATGTTGGAAATAGATGAGTTTTGCAAAATGTGACTCCTGTCAGAGGACTTGAAGTCAAGTTTAATTTTCTTGTACAATCTGACACGAGTTCTAAGAAATGTAAGCAAAAGTGTTTCTGGGATGTTGGTGGGGTAAAAATCTTTGCAGTTCGGCTTTTATGTAAAATTTGCATTTCTTTTTCTCCAGGGTTGTTTTCACTAAAAAGGAAGATCGAAGATGCAGTTCAACGCACTGAGAAAATGGCTCCTACTGCACTGCAAATTGAAGAAGCTAAATGGATTAAGCTTGATGGACTGATTCGAGATTACGACCTTTGGGATGATCCTGCTAAATCCTATGATGTTCTTGTGAAGTTGGCAGACATCGCCAGAGCAGTCGATGCCCTGAGGGATTTAACTTACAAGGTGGTGTGGAATGCCATATCCATCTCATAGAATAAGCTTTTCCACCCAGTAGGTGTGGACTAAGTTGGGCAATTGTTGGGTCATTGGTTTGCCCATTATCTGTGCCGAAGCCTGAAAGCATGTGCACATACTTTTCTTGACTCTTCTTCCGAGATTAACTTGATTCTTAATGTGTCAATGGCTGTCATATCTAGTTTAACTGTATCAATTAAAGGAAGTGCAGTTGCTGGGCTTTAGTTGACTTTTATCTGCTGAAATTTGCAGGCGGAAGAAGCAAAGCTGATAACTCAACTGGTGGAGATGGATGCTATTAATTATGCTCTTTTCGAGCAGGCATACACTTCGTCTTTGGATATGAGTAAGTTTTTGGACCGTTATGAGATGTTAAAGCTTCTTAAGGGACCATATGATGTGGATGGAGCGTCGATGGTCATCAAAGCTGAATCCAATGGCAATTACCATGATTTGATAATCTAACTTCATTTCTAGAATAATTATGCATGTGCAAAGAGATGATGTTTATATCACACTCTTCCGTTGTAATATACATTGATGTAGAATGGATGCACAGTCTCTGGTTCCTGCTTCTTTATAATACTTAAGCCAAAATATAGGAGTTTCAAAGAACTTGAGAATGAAAAAACTGCATATATATGTACATATAAGGGTGGGACATTATTAGTGGAATCTTGTTAGTATATATGTATGCTTGTGCACATCACCATTTCAGTTACTTCTTATCTACGAATCTCTTTGCTTGATGACTTAGATGTCTTGAAAATCAATTGTGGGATTTCTCCAGGGTTTAGCGGATATTTAATTTATTGTCTAGTATCCTTCTTCCTGTGGGAGGTATTTTGCATGTCCCTCCCCTGAATTTCAACTTAGAAGTAAACATTGAGTGATAATGTGGTGGCTATCAAAAGAATAATGAGAAAAAAGAAAAGTGAGAATTTGATCAGTATGAATAGTGGTTCGATATTATTCTCCACTATGAGGATCCTTCTGTTATGAGGATAATTCATTTTGACATCAGTATGAACTAGGACAGGGAATGATAAGTTGCCAATCTATTTGCATATGACAGATGAAATCCTAGAAAATAGCGGACTGTAATATTCATCTATAATGGGGATATATTCCTTTTCCATCAGCTAATTCAATGAAGTTCCCTCAGTTTTGTTGACCCAAAAAAAAAAATCTTTTGGGCTTATGCCTCTGCTGGTTGCAATCTCTCTGTCTCTCATGCATTTGCTAATCCAGTTATGGGCTGAAAAACTACTGAGAATGTACCAAAAATGGGCTGAGAAGCAAGGTTATTGAGGGAGGATTGTAGAGAAGCGTCGGGCAACGAATGGTGGAATCACTTCTGCAACGGTTGAATTTGAATTTGATTATGCATATGGTTGTCTTCAAGGGGAGAGGGGTGTTCATCGAATGATAAGTGGTTCAGAAACTGGATCATTAATTGATGAGGTAGGTTTACAATTATCATTTTTGTTTTGATGAAACATTGACTTTCGTATATTGCTATTGGTTTTTTACTTCTTTTTAACAATGAGCTCTGAATGATTTGTTTCTTCTCTTTCCGGAGATTTCAGAAGGCAAAAGTGGCATCTTGTTAGTGCATCATTAATATCAAGAAACAATTTAAAGTGTATTTAAGACATGACCAACATGTAAACAAAAGTTCATTGTAGACTAGGATTGTTATACAGCATGGAAACAAGCTTCATTAACCCTTTGAGGTAAGTAGTCATCCAATCGAATTATCGAGAAATTGAGCATCTTAAAGGATTATGCAAAATGAATTTGGTGAAATAAGCAACATATACATTGTGCACTTTGAAAAAAAGAATCAGTATTTTTTTAAAAAAAATATTTGAGTTACCTTTTACTATAATATGATATTGATATGGATTCCATCTTCTATACACGTCTATTTCCTTGTTCCCAATCTTTGGGTGCATACAGCATCATCTGCTTCGATATGTAAATCGAACCAATAACTTTGCTTGAATACATTGGCAAATAATTAGTGAATTTCTAGTCCCTACCCAGTCTTGGATTTAATAATTAACCTTTTACAGCTCCGCAAATTAAGCCCAAATCTTATCATTAACCTTTTTTTTTCTGGTTAGCTAGTGTGGGACTAGATGGAACTCCACGGACATCCTGATTTCTTCCCTCCTTGCACATCATCACTACATATGTAATCACTTTGATTAAAAAAATAACAAGAAAGACTTGAATTGAAACCAGATAATTGCTTTTCTAAAGTTCTGTCGGAAGGTAAATTTTAAACCCATGAGAATGACCAATGTGTTCAAGAAAAGAAAAGGAGAGTGGTGATGATAAAGTTACAATTTGGTACTTTCATCAAATTGATTGGCTTGAATAACAATTTACAAAACCCTCTTATAAACACGACCGGAAGAGCCTTTTTGTTATATTATTATCATCTTCCACGTCTGAACTTTTATAAAGATATGAACACTTATTTCCTTAATACATAGTAAGTAGTTACACATTGGATCCTAATTATTTTCCTCAGCGTTAAATTTCCAGATATTACATTATACCCCACTGAAAATAAGTCGCCCTCAAAGTTATGCTATGTATCCTTCCCAAAATCAGCAATGTGTCGATTTTTAAAAATTGCTGATGAGGTATCGATCCTAAACAAATAAGTTACATTTATCATGAAATTTGTTTAAGAAGTTCAAAAATACGAAAACTAACATTCCTAGTGACCACTAAATTGGGCAAAACTCCTATTGTTGTATTCCATCATTAAAAAGATCTTCCATCGTTGACGGCCCAATGCCCACGCCCATATCGGGCAGGGGGGATTTTAGAAGTCACTCCTCATAGGTTAAAAAGGTGGCTCCCATGATGTAACACTTTGCCTCAAATGAGTTGAAGAGGTTGCTATCACCTAGTAGCATTTGTCCGAAACGAGCGTGACAGGTGGCTTCTAACGTATAGCACTTTTTCCCTAGTGAAATCAAGATGTAGCTTCCAAGGTATAGCAATTTGTCCTGCGTAGCACTTGATTCCTACACTTCCGACTGGCGCTTTGCTCCGATACTATTTGTAGCACTCCAAATCCGAAAGCCAGAATCGAGCACAATAGATAGCCTCAAATATTTGACCCGAAAAAAAGAAAAAAAGATAGCCTAAGAAAATCACTAAATAATTGTAAATAAGGTACATGGTCCTTAAATCGCTAAAACTGCATCATTATTAATTAGCAATAACTAAATACATAAAATGACTATGCTCTTGCTATACTCCAATACTTTGAGTCCACATTCAAACTATAGAAAAATTACCTAAACTTATTGCACTCATATTAATTCAACCATAAACTTTTCAGTTATGCTAATTGAGTTTTAAACCTTTTTTCACGATTTGTCAGTTTAGTCATTCTAATCAATTTTGACCGGAAATTGTCGCTATGGACGTCGACTATTCTACGTAGCACGGCCAACGCTAACGTTGGCAATTTTTACAATGTTATAAAAGAAATTTGAATTTTTTAATAATTTTTCATTTTTTTCCTTTTCTTTTTTTTTCCCTATGTTTCCGTTGGTCGCCAAGCCTTAGCAACGGTTGGCGACTGGGCCCAAGAGAAGGCACACCTCAAGCGAGGCTCCACCTTGGCAAGCTCAAGCCTTGCCCAAAGCTAACAAGGTTGGCTCTTGCCTGAGGCTAGTTGCTAGCTATCATCAAATCATGGCAATCAACGAAGGAAGAAGAAAAAAAAAAAAAAAAGAAAAGAAAACAAATAAAAAATTAAAATACTCAGTTTTAAAAAAAAAAAATTGTAAAAATTGCCTATATGAGTATCGATCATGCCACGTAGAAAGAATAACGTCCACGTCAATAATTTACTGCCTAAAAACATAATTCAATGCTAAAAGAAGCGAAGAAATACTTAATTAAATCAAACTATGAAGTCTGACAAAAAAAAAAAAAACTTAAACTGTGAAGATTGACGTTCATATTAAATTTTCATTGGTTTAAGAACTCTCTCTCTATAAATTAATGTTTTAGTGAACTGTTCCTCTTGATTGGCTTAAGCTCCATCACCATCTCAGAAAAATAATAATTACAAAACCACTTTCTAGGTATTCTTCAATTCCAAAATGACATTTTCAATCTATCAACTTTATCTCCGACCACAAAAAAACAAAATCTATCATCTTTATCTTTCATATCCGGAACTTTTGATCGGATACAAACACCTAATTTCTTGTACACAATAAGTGAGCTATATATATCGAATTCTAATTATGTTCCTGGTATAAGTTTTCGAGATATCAAAGGCCCAAAATCAGTGGACATTTCCTTGGTGGGGCACATTTCATTCCAATACGAAGCAAGAAATGAAATTTCTTTTGTTCTTTTTCCTTTCTTTCTTTTGTGGTTAGGTTTCCAAGAGACGAAGACATGGGACCACTAAAATCTTACCTTAACATCATCCCCAAATGCAAAACCAGGGCCCTACGCTACAATTTCTCTCTCGCGTCCATCACGGTCTCTCTTTAATTAAATTTCTCTGATATCGGCCTTCACGGAAAAAGCCACGTGCCAAAGAGATTGGTAAGCTTCGTGTGCGATGCGAATTCGGCATTGAAGTCCATTCCAGACCCGTCCACCTCGATCACTAGATGCATCGCCGCTTCCTGTTCCGATCATTTTCAGAATATAGGTGGTCACACCCTCTCCAACTTGATCAAGCCATTCGGACTGTTGCACCAAGTTATGATCGTTGATATGGCGATGACTGCGTTCAAGATTTTCTGTGAAGGTTTCACTGATGACTGCGCTAAAAAAATAAAGACCAGATGGTCGGCCATAAACTCATTGAGCTACCTCGTTGTTCTGGCGTTGGGAGGTGGAAATGATGCAGTGATGAAAAGAAGAGAGCAAGAACAATAACAATGTCAGTTATGTTAAAGCACGTTCAGTTAGGAGTTAATACCATGAAAACCAGCAAAATATGTCCACTATAACATTAATACCGAAACTTTTTTTAAGTCATCAAAAACCCTAAACTATGCCCATTGTAACATCAATATCCCAAACTTTTCTTCTTCTTCTTCTTCTTTATCATTCCTAGACTTGTACTTTTGTAACAAAAATACCCCCTCATCTACCTCCAAAACTCTAAACTTTAGGCTCAAAATAATCCTAATGGATTCTAATGAAAATACCCTCCTGTCACTGGTACAAATTTGGGTATTGGTGGTGCAAAAGTTCGGGGTGACAGAGTTATAGTGTGCAAACTTTAGGGTTTTGTGGTAGCCAGAGGTACTTTGTCATGTTGGTACAAGTTTGCAAGATTGATAATACGAGAAAAAAGTTTGAGGTATTGATGTTACAGTGAGCAAAATTTAGGATTTTTTGGATAGACGGAAGGTGCTTTGTCACACTAATACAAGGCTATGTGCTTTTGTGATTCAAAAAAAATAAAATTAGGTATTAGTATCGTGATGGACATAGTTTAGGATTTTCTATGACGTTCTTGCATTTTATGAAAAAAAATCACTAATAATGTGTAATCCTCTCTTAGTACATTGCATGCGCAGTTTCATCTAAAGTTCCTTGCTGAAAAACATGAGATAATATCCCATGGCAACAATTTTCTCAACACGGTAATAATTTCTCTTTGTTTCATATTCATGGATGTTGTTGCGACCTCTTTTTTCCTCGGCTCCCGATCGGGGTGAGCGTCTTGCGGAGGCTAATGGTTTGGCTATGTCTATTAGGCTTATTCTAGACTCTCCCAAGTCCAACAATTCACGACTTAATAGTCCAAGTTTTTAATCTATAAGTTAGTTTTAAAACAAAATCGCCCCTAATCGATTTGGGGTGGGTTGATTAGAAACCCACGCGAAGTATCGGGAGAAATACTCGCTCTTGCGCAACTAGAGAAATTAGAATCGGAGACTTGATTACACTAGTTAATCACTAATGCCATTTCGGTACCTAATCTTGTTTAAACCTTAAGGCTTTTTGGATGCTTGAGGGATTTTTCATGCATTTTGTGGAGGAAAAACATTTTTTGGGTATTTTTCTCATTTTTTGGACATAAAAAAAACATTTTTGGATTTTTGATCTTTTTTCTGAAAATATAAATCATTTTTGGCCTTTTGTTGACATTTTTGGCTTTTGGGGGAAAATATAGGGTATTTTTTTCTGGAAAATAATTATTTTTTTAATTTTTAATTAAAATATTATATAATTAATATATTATATTAATATATTAGAAAACGACCCGGGTCGGATCCACGGTTGGGTCCGACCTGTGGTCATCCGCCCAAGACCCAGACCGGCCCAAGATTTTTAAGCACAAAAGCCCTAAACCGATTTGGCCCATTTTCGTTATAAAAAAACAGCCCAGGGATTAACCGGCCCACACGCGCAGGCCCAAATCGGGGGAAACTACCCGATCGCTAACCCATGCTTGACCCACTTTTTGACCCGACTTCTCCTTCGCAGAACCGGATTTTGGGAACCCTAGAGTTCGACGATTTGCGGCACTAAGGTGGGGCTTAGCTAGGACGTCACCGGGTGATGACTCGACGTTGGCGACGCGACGGACGGCGGCGACAGGCAGCTGCTGGGTTCTCAAAAAGCGGCGACAACGTCGACGGGGGGCTATAGGGTTCTCGGAAAGAGCGGCAGCCACGACGACGTGCGACCGGGGGATCGAAGTGTAGGAGGGAACGGCGAATAGGGGTGACCAAGCTCGTACTCACCTGCGGTGAACTGCATCAGTCGGTGCCCGGCGTGGCTCTGGTCGACGCGGCACGGCAAGGGAGTAAGTCCGCGGGGATGGATTTGCGTCGAGGGGGCGGAAGCAATAGCTGGCAACAGGCGGCAGCTTCGCTGCAGCAGATCTGACGAAAGGGGATGGCAACGGCGGGTTACAGCAAACAGCAACGGTGGTAGCGACGGCTAGGTGCTGAAGCAAATTAGTGTCGGAGGACGGCGGTACAGCTCCAGGCGGCTCCTTCTGGTTTCTCTTCTCTCCAGCCCCTCCTCGTGGATCTGGAACTCTCTCCTCTCTTCCGGCCTCGACTGCTCGCAGATCTGTACGCTTGCCGCCGACCTCCCCCGATGTCTCTCGGTGGGAGGTCGTTTAGCTTGCGACCCGATCGTTCGCCTCCGTGCTCACTCTTCGATCCCCCCCTGAAGTCTCTCAAGGGGAAGCTCTCGGAGTTCGCTGGCTTCTGTTGTGTTCTTCAATGGGGGTTGTGCCCTCCTATTTATAGGCGAGAAGGAGGCCGGTCGACAGAGGTTCGGCCACCGGCCCCTGCACGCTGACTGGCCCCCTCGGCTGAACCGGCATCCCATCCGAGCTCCTCCAACAAAGTGTGTTCGTCATTGAAGGCAGCCAATAATGGCGCCTGAGATCTGTCTCTTCCAGCCGACGTCGGCCTACCCTCCTCGACCGTAGGTTGTCTTCGAGCTCGTCGTCATTGCTGCGCGTGGCCTCAAGAGGCGGAGAAGGAAGGAGCGACGAAGAAGAAGAAGGAAGAAGAAGGAAGAAAGAGGCCAGGCCGGATTTGGGGAAAAAAAGGGCTGGGCCTGGGCCTGCGCGGGAAGAGAAAAAGGAGAGGGGCTGCCAATTTTTGTTTTCTTTTGTTTTTACTTTTTTTTTGTTGTTTTTTTATTATTTATTTTTTATTATCCGAAAAAAAGGAAAAACAAAGATTAAAAGAGACTAAATACTAATTTAAAAATAACTTATCAAAATTTAGGCGTCAACAGATGTTTAATTTGGGACTTATATAACTAATGAGGGATCCCAATAGATCATATGCTACATGCTTATTACCTCGGTAATTTAGAGTGAATTCTTACTTGGTCGATAAAGATATTAGTTAAAAGAAGAGGAGCCATCGGCACGAGAAGCATAAATGCTTGTCCTACCGATGCAGGGAAACTGAAGGATAATCCTAAATTTCTCTCGGTAGATTACTAAGAGAAATTTATGCTTCCTCACGCCTATAAATTTATTGGGACTGAAACTGCAAAGAAGAATAAGATAGAGCAGCAAAATTTAATATTGCCAAATTGAGCACTGAAGAAATAATTAAGTTAGGAGAGTTTTCAGAGAGCCTAAAAAATAAAGGTGAGAGTATTTGGACCCGTGATAAGATCGCAGTTCAATTTCTGAGATTTATTAGACCATCGTGCGAGAGCCTTTGGAGGATTCTGTGCTTATGAGATCTCGTGACGACGCTCTAGCATTTGCATTTAGAGTTTTTTGTGAAAACATGTGGAGAAATGTTGATATTATCTACATTACCATATAAAATAAATTAACAGGCCACGTACTGATATTTTTTTTTCCACTTATAATATGTACATCACAAGGTGATGAGATCCTTATAATACATACATGGAAATAGGAAAAATTATTCAAAAAATCATTAACCTATTGCACTTTAGCCAATTCAATCATAAACTTTCGGTTTTGTCAATTGAGTTCTAAATATATTCATATTCTACAAATTGAGTCCATCCAGTCAATTTTAGTTAAAAATCGCTAAAATGGACGGCAACAATCCAACGTGGCATGACCACCAGCTAATGCTAACATCAAATTTTTTACGAAGGCGAGGAATCTCAGCCACGATCAATGAGGGCTTTGTGACCCTCACTTAGTGGTGAACGAGGGTCGCCGGCCCTCACCTATGGTTGGTGAGGGTCAGTTGGCAACCCTCGCTAAACTTGGTAGAAAAAAAAATGAAATAAAAAATTAAAGAAAAAGAATAAAAGAATTCAATTTAAGAAAATTATAAGAAATTGTATATGTTAGTGATGGCCCTTTTATATGGCAATAATAATGTCTACGTCAAGGATTTTCAGCTAAAATTGACTAGGTGGACTCAATTGGCAAAACGTAAATATATTTAAGACTCAATTGACATAATTGAAAGACTTATTACCGAATTGGTTAAAGTGTAATAAGTTTATAACTTTTTTGACAATTTTCCAACAAAATTAAGGACTTATCAACGAAATTATAATTTATCAATGACAGCACATGCCTCTCGAGGATAATCTGACCGTGGTCCCCGTGGCAAAATATAACTCCTTTCGTACATGTTGAAAAATACTGTTACGTCTTGCACTTTGTTTGTGTCCTAGATATAGTAGCGACATTATTATATACTTGCATCATTTGAGAATTGTGCGTGCTCGCTAATAGAAAGTTGGAATGCGCCCAAAAATGGTTCACGGGAAGCAAATATGGTGGTTAGATGGGACCAAATTCAGCATATTCCAGACTTGGAGAACGAAGAGGAGCGAGAATTACTGAATCAGATACGTCCAACCTCATCCAACGATTCATTTAAATTGGTGCAGCGATTTTCGAAAGGAATGAATGGCCACTTACAGAAATGTATCAACCATGAGCATGGCTTTTATGCCATCATGAGTTCACAAGTAATACTAGAGGCACTGAGACCCGAGTGAGTTTTTTTTTTTTTTTTTTTTTTCAAATAAGTGAAGTGGCAAATGATAAGTCGTTGTTTAAGTTAGTTGGCCCATTAAAACACCCAATAAAAATCTGTCACGTCATCTAATAGATCCGTTTAATATATAAATCTTCAGATCTCCTACATTATTCATAAGTGGATTCATAAGTATATTGAGAATTGAAGTGCTATGTCAATTGTCAACAAGTAAGTAAATGGAACCATAGGATAAGATGACCTTGCACTTGAAAGTTTAGTAGCTAAGCCCAATTTTTTCCTACGTCGCATATGCAATATATTAGTGAATGTGGACCCAGCACTAGAGAAAATAAAGAAAAATGTATAAATTTTTACCAGTATTTATAACTTTGCCTACTATATTTCTACCGTCACAAGTTTGCAATCTAACTTTAAATTTTTACATATGAAAGTATACCTATCAGTTATTACTCAAGATTTATTTACAAGATCATCCTTTTTCTTCCCGAAGTATCCTTACCATAATCTAAGTTCCACAATCATCCGAAAGACCCCCATTGAAAACCTTAACCCTAGCCATCCTGACTATCTTGTCTATAGCTACCATGGCTATGTTATTGTCGCCGTCGTTGTTGCAGCAAAATCAAGAAGTCGCCGTGGCCTTCGTACCACAATGTCAGTCCTCAACGACCTTATGAGAGAGAGAGAGAGAGAGAGAGAGAGAGAGAGAGAGAGAGAGAGAGAGAGAGAGAGAGAGAGAGAGAGAGAGAGACTGTAAAAGAGTAATGAAGCAGAGGAGACAAAGATTCGAGTGAGTTGACAAATTGGTAGGGGCTGGGAATCACGAGCAACGACCCTAGAAACGGTTAAAGTGGCCGGAGCAGGTCAGGCAGCTTGTAGAGTCGAAAGATAAAATTGTCTAATTATTTTCATAAGCGCATTTCTCAACTGAGAGGATCCCACCCTGTTGCAGCTGTTACTTTGCATATTGCCTACAAATATATAGACTATAAATTTATTTACGTGTGAGATCTGATTTTTGTCTATGCATTCTATTAGATTGACAGTTTTACGTGAAGAATGAGACAGGAACGACATAAATCTATTTTGATGGATTTGAGGTCCAATTGTGAATCATGACATCTGTTAAGCTTGTGATCATGAGAGACCTCGAATGCACACATGTGACGGAGTGCATGCAAGTCTCCCCGCATCGAGTTATCGATAAATTTGCCTTCACCGAGATCATGCATGCATGATATTCACCTATTCCTTGGCTGCGAACTTATGGTGTTGGCCGGTGATGTGAAGGAACCCGAGATCTTTACAAGACAATTTATTAGATACATGCATATATAGTTATCTGGTTTCGGCATGCAAAAAGATTATACAAATTTAAATCGTGTATTCTTCTACCAACTTTAAAACCATGGATTAATAAGGTGTGCATGTATTGTATGTCCACTTAACATCAATCACCAGTTTATCGTATATGAGAAATTTTGTACACACCTGAGATTGGAAACCTTTTTCCGCCCCCAAAATGCATGGTATCTCACTCGGGAAAGGGGAAAAGAAGCATGTTCCCTAAGAAAAAGTATTCATTTCGATTGAAACAACTTTGACAACTTTATTTTTTTCATTACATGAAATACATCACTCAATAAGCATCTTGTAACAGAGACCGTTATTCACTTCATAGTAAACGTAAAGCTGAACAAGCACTGTAGGCATTTAGCCCTTTTAACACGCACCACCCGCCACATTCATCACGTAAAAGAAAGAAAAAGAGAATACGAACCCACAGTTTCACGACATCATCTGATAATCACACCTCACGTACATAATCAGAGGGACTTCAAACTCAGATTAATTAAGACCTCTCACGCTTAAGGACATTGGAAACCAGGAGGGACCTTCTTGGAACAAGCATTGAGGAGCAAGCTGAGAGAGAGTGGAACATCAAGCTGAAGGCCCAAAACATCAGCGTCGATGGCAAGGCATAGGCACGCCGCGGCTTCCAGGTCTACGAGGCCACCGATGAGAGAGCAGCATGGCTCTTTCGGAGGCGTGCCGACGGTGACATTGAGCAAGCTACCCAATAAGTCGAGGCAGACGCCTAGTTTGAGGGCGTTTTCGGGGCAAGAAGCAGCAGCGGTTGGGATCGGCTTCGGTGTCCATGCAGTGGCCAACGAGGCGAAGATGATGTTGAGAGAGAGAACGAGAGCGAGTGTTGGGTAGTTCTTGGAAGCCATAGTATAAGAACGTCACGAAACCCTAGGCTCGTCTTTGTAAAATGTGAGTGTTTTGGGCTGCAGAGAGAGTTTCGGGGGAAGTGGTCTTTTATAGGGTTTCAAGGAGGAACATGGGTTTGAGTCGATGAAAGCTGAAAATATTTGTTTTAGATGAAAAGAAAATATATTTTTTTTCTACTGTCGAAATAATATGTTGCGTGCATATGGTACGTCCCCCATGTGTGGCCTTACGGTTTTTAGCTGGCGCAACAAGCAATTCCTCTGGTGACAATTTTGGATGGTTCTAATCTCGTGGAAAGTGGCAAATTGCCATTCTTTTTTCTCTCTAGCGTTTGATTGATTGATTGGTCTCTTGATCTGCTTTTGACTTGGTTTGAGGCCTTGATCTGACTAATGAAATGCATCCAAGACTTTAAAATGGGGTAGGGTTTTTCCTATTCCATGCATGATATGGTAAGAGAAGATCAATAAATTAATTCATACGTTTGATGCTTATCACGCATCATTCTACTGTTCAATGAAATGGACGTTGATATATAAACTTGAATATTATTCATGGATTTCTCATATCCCCTATAATTTCAAAAGACTAATTGAACTAAAGTCATAATTAAATTTCGGCAATGAAATGGAATCAATGTACCCAAAAAGCTCAAAATTTATCCTTTTTTTTTTCTAGTCCGCAAAAAGTATGGCATTGTTCGTTGGCCATGGCCCATGGTACGCAAAATAAAATGGAAAATGCACTTAATAGTTTGGCACAAACTTGTCCCTTGCAGCTAGTGGCAACCGTTTAATAATGTTGTTCTATTTTGCCTTGTTCTTGGTGGATGCAAGTGTCACGAGTGCTCAAAGAACAAATTTACCCCCACATTGTCAATCTAATGAACCTCCATAACCTGATCCACATCGCGCCAAAGATTAGGAGGCGTCGAAGAGATCTTGTCCCAACCAACTTTAACCTTTCTGCGATTCACACCATGTGGAGCCATCTTTTGTTTTGCGACAGTGGAAGCGAGAAGCATCGCGTGAGCGTTTTAGTCAAAGAGTTTGATGCTGATTTGGTGATAAGGATTAATTGTTTTTAAATGTTAGTGATTAAAGAAGTTCCTGTGGATGATACGAGCTGGCTCTTACGACTCCCTTCAGTACATTTTTCATCTCAGGGGGTCTCGGTATTGGCACTTTTCTTGACGTGTAGTGGGCTAGGGGCTAGCCGAATTTGAAGGCCTCCGTGATGGATTAACGTGTGTTTACATTAAGAACGTATACGAGATTTATTTCCAACCTTGATTGAAGTAACGTGAAACGGAAGATTATAGTTTCTATCTTTATATCTGTATATCATTTTTTTCCCGTGGAAAAATTGTCAAACATCTCAAAGGAATTGATAGTAATTGAAGAATAGAAAAAGGGGAAATTAAATATAAAAAAAAAAAAGATGGCCTTTGGTGTGTCTGACGTCGTATATCCAACTAATATTCATTTTCATATTAGTGTCATAACTTTTCACGAATCAATATGCACTGTAAAAAGATTGGTGAACACATGCTCAATTCTCAGCACCTGTTGTTTTCTTTTAGAATCCTTTGAAGACCTAGTTCTCTTTCATCCAAATGTATCAACGAAATAGAAGGTTAACATGTCAAAGACTCACACTTGCCATATACTCTGCATTTGCAGAAGTTGCATCAATCAGAAGAAACTCCCTGTTCTAAGCACAAGAAATAGGCTTTGACCTTAAAGACTCCCGACCATTAGAACATGTTTTATAAACTTATCGTGCATATCCCCCAAGAGATTTGGATGAGTGCATTTAAGCATTTGACCGGAAAAAATATACTAGAAGTATCAAAATTTTCACTGGAAGAACTAACTTAGCATTATTGTAACATTAACTAATCCTAGATGTGTGGCTCACTGAAAAATTGAGCTCTTAAAAATACAACCCAACGAGGATGTTTACACCAGATATTTAGTCCCAAATTGGCTTAAATCGATCTTCTCACCAAGCCCTAGCCTCTTTCCACAAACCCTAGCCCTAATTTCACTTCCAATCACACATTTTGAAGTTAATTCCCAATTTGTTGCTGAATTTGGCAATGGCGGTCATCCTACGTGCTCTCTTATACTCCCTTCCTGCGCCGCCGCCCTCATCTTCCTCTTGCTCGCGCTCTCGGACTCTACTTTCTTCGCAGTCCAGGCCTTCGACAACACCGCCGCTCAGGGTGGTCCAGAAGTCGATAAAGGTGAGGCTGTTGCTAACAATAAGCAACACGCCGGGGATGAAGCTCACGAGCTCATGGTGTCATCTTGACCAAAGTCGTTTCACGAGCTCATTGGACGACCGTACTCATTTTTGCCTGAGCTCATAATATTGTTCTGGTAAGATTTCCACACAGATTTGCCACGTTGAATTGTTAATTATCTAATGAAAGCCATGTAAGAGCGTATTTATCATGAATTAGTGCCCCATGGACACTTGTAGAATACCTTGATAAAAGAAAATTTTTCCTTTTCAACACATTGTCTTTTCATTGTTTCGTGTAATCCGTGTATTGGAATGAAAACAATTATGATTAATTAGTGTTTTGGAGGCACTCGTTAATAAGACTCATATAAGTGACAGTTCTTTTATTCAAATTACGATGTCTCCTATTTATGTAAAGTTTCGGGTCATACACATTGCCTTGTGAGTGAAGTCTTACATCCATGGTGAAAAGAGTTTAGCTAACATCAAATCTCCATAGACAGGATGGTATGCATGCATTTGACAGGCTGAGTCAAGCCAAAATTTCGAATACCATTGGTTGTTAAAAAGATAATCGGGTATAATATTATAGATTTGACTAATGGACGGTGAATTGTGGTTGACTCCACTAAAAAGTCGAGTCATAATCGTCATTGTTTAACTTAACAGCTGAAATTAGTAAGCAAATATAGGTATTACTTAGACATATCGATCGCTTGTTTTCTTTGCATTAGGCAATGAGTTATAGACAGGTAATCACCAGTCTATCTTTATCCATAACCATAAGCTAATGCAATGTCTGTTTCAATAATATTCCCTAAAGACTAGATGTTCAGCACGAGAAGGCCAGGTGAAAGATGGAATAATAGGAGAAACTAAACTATGTGGAAAAACCGGAATTGCCAGCTGTGCTATCTCATGCCTTTTCCACGTACGCATGCAACGGAATGATCTGAACTCCAAGCCTTTCTGGAGAAGAACTCACAGGAATGTCTAAACATGTTGATTGGCCACTCTTGTATATGAAAATATGATAAAAATATGACAATTTTTTTTCCAAATTAATGCGTGATGAAGAATCTCTTCCTCTCTTTGGCAGCAAAAGAATTCCTGACCACCCACATGAGATCCAAAACTCTAATGCCTCAATCTCATCATCAAGCTCAAGAAACTCTCCATGCAAAATCACTTTTAATTATAAGCAGCCTTTTTCATCCTTTTTGTCATCAGTCCTAACCCTAATACAGGCCATTGTGCATGTTTCAGTGAGGAAAACAGATGGCTTCATCCAAGAACACCTCACACCATCTTTTGCCTTGTTCCTCTCCATCAACCTCCTCTTCTTTGCTCTAGCGAGTGGCTGTAACAGTAGTGGTTATCCAAAACCGACCCCATCTCCGAAGAGAAGTGCTCAAATTGGGGGTTTGCGCGACGTTGCTCAACGGACCAGTCAATGCAGTGATCAGGTCACCACCGGACACTCCATGCTGCTCAGCACTCGAAGGCCTTCTTGATCTCAAACCAGCGTTTGAAGCCAACGTCCTCGTGATCAATTTGAACATCCCCATTTCACTGAGCCTCCTCATAAGCACTTAAGGAGAGAAGCTCCCAACTGACTTCCAATATGCCTGACCCAAGAGCACTTATGTCTTTTCTTAACTTGTGTATTACGCACCAAATTTCATGGTCTAATTCTGCGTTTTGGGTGGTGTCGTTGCTTTGATTAGTGGTGGGATAGTGGAAGGAAATGCATGTCTGTATCATCTATCATGTCCAGCTGTGGTGGATAAAAAGACACCTTAGTACAATCATACTACATTATACCTTGCCAACTCGATGAGTAGATCATGACAATCAATAAATTAAATATTGCAAGTTGTAAATTAAATTTTTGCATTCATCAGAACACTGTTGTGCTGTGCTAAGGACTAAAAGTTATTAAAGAATTATCATTACTGCACCTTCGAAAGGAATATTTAGGTGTATAACTATTATGACACCTAGAAGAAATCTTTTCCATTTTATATTAGTCAACGGAAACATAAGTTCACCTTCAAAATCATGGATGACCCCACCTCCATGTATTCATGCTACCACGATAAAATCTATCTATATGGGTCATTTTTAGCAACATACGTTTGGTGTTACCACCTGCCAATAATTTCAATGGTTTTGATTCGCGCCTTTAAAATAATTCTCTGGGAGCATATGTCAACGCATTATGATCAGGATCTCGTGAACTCCATCTCGGCCTAATGATCTGGTTTTTGTGGTGTCCATTGCAACACGTAATGTAAAGATACTTGTTTTTGTTGTTAAGTTATTATCACATGATATAGGTTCTAAAGCTTGAGCCCTATTCTGCTTCACAAAATGTAGGTTTTCCGCTTGGTGACGGCAATCCATGGATCGCAAGTTGCAAGAAATTGGGACGTGGCGGGAATAGAACAGCGAAGACGACAAAAAAACCTTAAAAGTTGCGGATAATACGGACGGATTTTTATAATCCAAAACTATTGTGAATGCATGAATATTTGGTGGGTCCAAAAGATTTCTATGATGAAACTCTTGAGGTCCACGAACCAGTAGCTTTGTGAAGAGAATTAATCCTTTTATATTCTTTTTATTTATTTTTATTTTTTAAATCAACACGGTGTGAACTGAATGATTAAGTCAATCATATCTGTTTGTATTGGGTAATAAATCAAGAATAAGTTGAATCCTAAAATGTTTACTCATAGATTTCATGAAAAAATCCACATATATTACTAACTAAATCATAATTGCACAATATCTAATGAAAGGGAGAAACTATAATTCAAAAACATTTAAAACATAATTCCTCCAAAACGTTTTTAAATTTCAATTTCAATCTTCCTGTCCTTTTTGATAAGGTATATCCTTCATATATATTTAAAAACTTGAGCTCATTTCCGAAGTAGACGAAATCTTCAAGCATTTAATTTGACCTTTTTGGTATACAAATGTCGTGCACATAATGTGTAGGTAGATAATGACTCGTCACTATTTATCTTGCCGTGATTGACTTTGTCCATCATAAGTAATAAATTCCTATTTCCTTTTCATGGTATGACGTACGAGCCAAATATATGGATTTGAGAGATATTTTTCTAGTTAATTATGGTTCATCTTCCAAAAAGTCAAATGGACCTTAAATCATGTACTTTAGATGTGTCCATCGTCTAAAAATGTTGAGATGCACATGTAAGTTATATTAAAAAGGCTCCACATTGGAGAATTAGTGTGGTGTAATACATATTAGCTTACCTATAACTCATTAGCTTGTATTGTTGAGTGAAAATATATCCAACTAAATATGTTAACAGGCTTCTTATTAATGATCTCTCTAAATGAAGATATCAAATTTCTAATGTGTGCTGCCAACATAAAATATGATAAATTTGTGGATCATGCCATTTTGATGTAATTTTTACCGTACTTCAAATGCTTTCGTCAATCCAAGACAACCACCACGTGAAAACTAGTTCCATTTTTTCTAAAGAAAGTAACGCAATTTTTACGATACGTGTGTACAGGCCGAATGCTCATTTTTCTTTCAGAAGCTCTGTGGTGGGATTTGGGTATATCGGACAAAGGCCAGGCTTCATAGACAAATCAACTTTTGTACAGGCTATAGGCCCATAAGGTCCTCTGCTGTTGGGTTCAAAACTGAACTGAGCCTCAAATAGTTAAATGAGGCCTTAAAGAATTAGGAAATGGTTTGTCCCCCAAAACAATGCCTTTGCTACCATCTAAACCTTTACGCGACTAGCTGACCTCCCTTTTGAAATTTGAAGAGCAGAAAACCCATCAAAACAGAAATTCTTAGGAGAATTCATTGCTGAAATGGCGAAAATTTGCATGTCCACTTCCATGATATTATAGACAAGTGACATGATCATGACCGTTCACAATACGTATTATTGGATGATGGATACGTGGAGTTATTAAAGGGGAATATACTGGTTCAAACCCAATCAATTACTACTTTTTTTGTTTGCAAACCATAGTACCCTTAGTTATTGCTTGTCATGCCGAATCATTTATACCAGAAAAGGAGGCAACTTGCAATCGGTAGTCCCCAAGTTTTTGCAATGATAACCTAATAGTTTCTCCCAACCTATAAGCCAGGGCACATAATTAACATTCTCTAAGAGATCGATCTAACTCATCTATTATTGGACGAATTTCTAAAAAAGAAAAAATTTCTCTGGTGGATACAGAGGAAACATGAAAGTGGTTCTTTGTCATTTTTTTCCCCTTGCTTCACATGAAAAGGAGACTTAGTGGAGATATGCTTTCCACTTTATAGAACAAATCATCAAATAAAGGGTAGAGGAAATGAAAGATGTATTTATGAAAGATGTATTTTTTCCTAGTTGACCATGCCTCTCCGAAGTATTTGGACTGTGTACGCGGAAAAAAGGAATGGCATGCACCAATTATAGTAGCGTATCTTCCCCAGTCGAAGCCTGCCGCAGGAAGAAACATAATTCAAGTCTCGAAGACAGAAAAGAGAGCACGAATCTCCAACTCTCGTCAATTCCCAGTTGAATCTCTCTCTCTCTCTCTCTCTCTCTCTCTCTCTCTCTCTCTCTAATTAGATGATTGGTAGGCATTTCATCATAAAACATCAGACCAGCACCACCAGAAATTAAAAAATAAAATAAAATAAAAATAAGTGAATATTGCTAAACTGATTATATGGGATTATCAGTGGAAGACTTCATTTGTCCAGGTAGAGACATAAACACATGTATATGTGTGCATCCGCCCACCGAATTGGATCATGTCCGCATGAGTCGTTAACCTTTTTATGTGGGTTGCAATAGATAATTTTGAAAAAAATATTAGTATAGATTGAAGGGCCAAGCAATCGATTGGTGAAACTCAAAAGGATGCACAAGAAGTACATGACTTTCATGGCAAAACAAACCGGCACAGAGCAAAAACCAGAATATTACCCAAAAAAAAAATGAAAAAGCCAAATCCAAAAGATAAGGAGAATCAACAAAGCGCTGAGAGAGTTAAGTACACACTTGTTCCATAAGAACTTATCCATCAAGCAAAATAATGACAGCAAAACACTAGATCTTGTACCGTTGTCAGTGATAAGCACTTATTTCGGCTTCATCTACACTATTGTCATATGGAAACAATCAAAATAGGTTGAATTAACACATATCTAATTTTTTGAAGAGCAAATCTTCATAATTTAATGAAACGCTAGAGCTCTTGCAATTTTATTTTATTTTTAACTAGAGGCAGAGGATTGGTACATGGACAAAGCACGGGGATATTGAATCCTTGAAAACATTATTAAATTCCTAGATCTAAATCAAAAGAGAAACTCCTAAGTCTAGAACTAGATTAGGAGAGTTCAAACTCGCAAAACTAGAATTAGACCGGGAGAAGGGAGCTATTAGATCTAGATGGAGAGAGAAATAAAAACAAGAGAACTTAGATAAAATCAACGAAACATGAAGGGGAGGACGAGACTAGCTCAATGGCTAAAGGTTGAAAAGAGGGAGGCCTTTGCATTACGTGAGCTTAACTCAAGATTTGTCCTATTAGACCACTATTCATGTTTAGAGTAAGAGAGGAAATAACAAAAAAGTGTTCGTGATTGCTCAGCCCTAATTAGGGTTGTAGGAGTAATTAATTACAGTCATGGTACTAGTAAAAGCATGATTTCAAAAAGACCCTATAATACATATATATCAAGAAAATTATCCAAAAACCCTTAAACTTATTATATTTTTACAAATTTAGTCATAAACTTTTCAATTTTATCAATTTAATTTTAAACCTTTTTTATATTTTGCTAATCGAGGGCAGCGGCGATCTTACCCTGACCAAGGGAAGGTTAGACAACAACCTAATCAGCCTAGTGTTAAAAAAAATATAAATATAAAATAAAAAAGAAAAAGGAAAAATAAATTTATTAAAATATTAAAATATTAAAATATTATTATTAAAAATTAGTAAGAGGAGGCGTTGCAACCTCTCTTGCCTAAAGGGCAAAGGTTGTAGCCCTCGCCCGGATAAACTCATAGAATTCTATAGCTATTCACTCAATTATTGATTCGATGTGACGATTTTTATATCAATTCAATAATTCATCGTGTTCCATAATAAAATTTCTAGACTTATTATTGCTATGATGATGAAAGGAATGACAGCTTAAGTATGATAGATAGATACATTTAATTATTAACATAAGAACCATCTGAGTGAGAGTTCTGATGTTTGGTCTCTTCACTTATAACTTGATATGCTAAAACGCATCAATCTCATCGTATGATTTCTTTTATTAAGTTAACCATTATAATATCACCAACTTTATCACTTCTTACATTTGCATTCATGATCTGCCACATCATAGTCGACACACTCTCCATGCGAGCTATTTGACACGTGGCCTGCCTTGAGACCATAAGTTCATTTGGCTTACAGGATCCTGAATTTCTTGTGCTGCTTCCCAAGACTGCCGCATCATTTATTTTTTGAAAAATAATTTTATATAAAAAAATCTTTAAAATGATCATTTGTATAGTTTAAAATAATTAATTATTAGAAAATATTTTTATTATCAATAATAATTTATATTTAAACATTTTAGTGCGTGATGAAGATTTTTTTTATTCATTCATTTTTATAAGCGATGTAATCAATCATTATTTGAAAATATTTTTCAAATCATTCATTTTTCGTGAAATAAATGAAATCTTCATTTCCATCTATCTCTTCATTTCTAAAAAGTCTTAAACGTATTGCACATTTACCAATTCAATAATAAATATTTTCACGTTTTGCAAATTGAGTCAATTCAATCAATTTTTGCCGAAAATCATTAGCATAGACTCTGGCCAATCTACATGAGTGGACAATTTTTGATAATTTTTTGAGTTTTTTATATTATATTATATTTTTTCGTTCTTTTTCTTGCTTTACATTTTCTTTCTTTCTTATGGTTAAGGGTCAGCAGGGAGCCACCACCCACCAACCGATGCCCAATGGCGGTGGCAAGGATTGCGACCCTTGTCAAATCTAGCCCTTGCTCAAATCTTAGCAATAGTGCAACAAGTTTAGAATTTTTTGGATAATTTTTCCTTGATAATTTGACATGTTTTTTATGGTTTGAAGAACCCTGAGAAGACTTTTGTGCCGTCCAGAGACAAGGGAATCTATGATCACGGGGTCATCCAAGTAAATAATACACATTTATATAATTATCATATCAAGTGGATAGAGCAGGCAAAACACCTCTACATAAATAGTTGCATTGCTGCCTATCATCAAGCCATCTCGCCGACTCAGCTTTGTGTCATTCGTTGGCTATAAGCTTCTCTCTCTCTCTCTCTCTCTCTCTCTTCCATTATGGACATTCTTTACGAGGATAGTTTTCAATGTCGTTGGAGCTGAATTATTGATCCACTTGTCATGCCATGTCTGGTGGATCGCCCCTTCGAGCATCTGGAAGAATACCCGACCAGGAATATTTTTATGATTCTATTTGTTACCATGCATCTCTTCTGAATAACCAGGCTTAATTAGTAGGTTGACCAACGCAATCAGAAAGATCCACCCCTTCCACTTTTATATAACCTGAGCGGATAGGGTCAAGGAAATTCCGTGTGTCATGTAACTCAATAATGTGGATAAAACCCCCCTTAGACACTGAACACCATTTTTTGTATTTAAATAGACGAACAATACAATATGGAAAATCAGGGCGGAGGCAAGGGAGATTGGAGTTAGAAGTGACCATTGGACGGATAACTAGCAAGTCTCGCCCAAAGGATTGGACGAACTTATTTCATCGGGCTATGCTTATGAACTTTGATGTTTCATGGGCAAAATCGGGCAATCAGGCTTAGTTGGCGGAGGTATTGTTTTCCACCACTAGATGGTCGGTGTAGTTTTTACTGATTATTATCTTCGATAATCCATTAAGTTTCTCCAAATTCGGCTGCTCACATTAATACTTCGAATTTGTGATTTAACTCGCTGCTCCTAAACAACGGTTTTGCATTTGAGAAGACCAATAACACACTCAATTATCGTGCTGCTATAGTATCATTTCGTTGAATGAGACATTGGATTAGACATAAAATAACTCCAAGCACTCATAAAGGATGTTAACCACAATTTCTGAATCCACACATATTGATGCATGAATTTACTTCTTGAGCTCATTGCTGTGGAAAGGAAGAAGAGTGGAGTATTGCTATCTTAGTTCCAAATTTGAGCAACTAAGTTTTTCGTTTCCTTTTGACCCAAAAAAAAACTGTTTTTTCTCTGCCTAGTGGCGTTTTTGGCCTAGGCTTGTGCTGTTGGGTGTTCAGCTGTGTTTTCCTTTTCCTTGCTTTTACTTCAGCTCCCTTCCACTCATTCTTGTATTTGACGCCAGATTTTATGTATCTTGACTTTCTCTATTTAATTATACTTGCATTTACCAAAAAAAAAAAATGTTTTGTATTATCTATGTAATATTTTGCGGACATTTGCCGTGGTGGAGCATCTCTCCCTCAATAGCAACATGTAGATCGAAAACTCTTTCAAATAACAACTCGGACGTTTAGGATTAATTCCCCGTATAATAAGAGCATATGAGATATAATTCCTAGTAGTCCAATTTGCTTTGTTGTGATCCCACTATACTATTCAAGCGTGTCCCTGCAGGGAAAAAAACTGCCGCAATTATTCTTCACATGAGGACGAGATGGGACACATCAGAAATTATAAATTAACCCCATATAATGCATAGCAGAATCTTTTTCAAGTCATAGGGAGATCACGTGTTGAAGATGGCAGATTCTGCGGTATTTTCCATGTACATAGGAACTGGTCCTGACGGTACAGCTGATTCAACGAAATTTGCAAAATCCCATTTCAAGGACGACTCTCTTTCTTTTTCTTTTCTTGATGATGACATGTCACAGAACTGCAGAAACAGATGTTGGAGTTCAAATGGTCAATCCACCTATCGATAAGGAAACTTTACCCTTTCGGATTAGTTTAAACTACTGATATGCATATCCTAGAAATTAATGAAACTTACGTACATATCAGATAAGGAGGAAGTGGAGTGCACGCAATGAAAAGGTAACATGCGAAGAATGAAATTTCTTGCTGTTATATCTCCATGCACCCTCAATCTTGACTTACGGGCGTTTGGGTCGGCTTTGGACAAATGCCATTAGGAAAATACAAATATCTTTGAGCTAAAAGAGTTTGTGCAAATGCAAATAACGTTTGGTAAATTGTAGTTTTAAAGTATATTGTAAAAGGACTTTAGCTTAAACATCATTTGGTAAAAACTACGTTTTTTAAAGGATTTTTGGTAAATTTTATATATAAAAAAAGTTTTTAATTTTATTTTGTAAATGTCCGGCGGCCAGATCTGGCCGCCAGACAGCCTCGCCTGAGGTTCGACGACATCAGGCAGGAGTCACCTGAGGTTTGGCAACCTCAGGTGGGGGTTGCCTGGGTTCACACGACCCAAGCGACGGTCGCCTGGGTTCACACGACCCAGGCAACGGTCGCCTGTAGCCGCTAGACCTCAAGTGATGCCTGGGGTTCGCGACCCCGGCGCACCGTCACGGGTCGCACAGCCGTTGCTTGGGTCGCGCGACCCAAGCGTTGCCTCGAGGTCCGACGACCTCAAGCCTCCGTCACCTGGGTCGTGCGAACCCAAGCGACCACCACCTAAGGTTGCCAGACCCAGGCGTCACGACCTCAAGCGACGTGTCACCTGAGGTTCAGTGACCTCAAGCCTCCGCCTCCGTCGCTTGGGTCATGCGAACCTAGGCGACCACCGCATGAGGTCGCGCGACGCCTGAGGTCCGGCGACCAAGCCGCGTGACCCAAGCGACGCCCGAGGTCTCACAACCTCAGGTGGCGGTCGTCGGGTGGCCGCAACCCCCAAGCGGCAGTCGTCGAGGTCGGTGACGCTTTAGGTGACGGTCGCCGATGCGGGCCTCTTCTTAGCCGGCGGTTGTCGGCCTCCGTTCGTCTCTCCGAAGAAGATGAATAGTACCAAGAAGAAGATGAACAGTACCAAACTTGCATTCCGAAGATGCAACTTCCCAAAGGACCTCTTGAGTTATATTGGGCTAAAGATCTTTAGAACCACTTGGAGATACAATTGCATCTCATCAAAGTCGCGCAAAAAAACGAACCAAACATCTTTGCATTTAGTCAAGGGACTTTAGAGTCCCAAAGGGCTTTTTAAATGCTCAACCAAACAGGGCCTACATCTTAGGCTGCACTTTTCTATCAATACGCATGCTTGTCACATATTACGTAGTCGCTCACGTTCAAAGAGTCATCTTATCTCGCCATTGAAAAAACTTGTAATCCGTTTGACGAAAAAGCTTTGACGAATCTTTTCTTCCAGTTGAATGAGCGGGAATCCTGGCCAAAATAAATAGAAGAAAATCTGACGGGGGAGCTTTCGAAATCGAGCTTGACATTCCCAAGATGAAATTATCATATAATAATTATTGAAAAAAACAAAAGAAGGGGAGTCGAACTCTATAGGCTTGTAGTTATGAGAACATAATTGCACCACGTGGCATTAAAGAGGCCAATGGTATTAGGACCGCCAAACCCCAGAATCAATTGTATAAAAAAATGGGACATTATCACTGATTAGGGCTCTCAGATTACTAAAGACTAAAATAAAATGTAGAATATGGGGCCCTTAAAGCCAACCCTTCTAGTTTCTTTTTCTCCAATCCTTTTTTCTATTTTATCTTTGTTGAAAAGCCTCCCGGTAGCATAAATTTGACTGGCTTCTCTACGCCATCCACGTTTCATTTTCCTTATGGCTTTGGGCAATAAAGAATTCGAATTATTCAGTCAACACTAAGATGCCAATGAACAAAATGTGCTGTGCAGATTCAATACAGAGATCCATGAGCGAAACACGTGTCTTTGTAAGCAACTCATTTCCCTTACAAACTAGACTTTTCTATCTGAAATTAGGCACGTTTTAGTAATTCCAGCTTCAAATTTTATTTTTATAGTCTCTACTTGCACATACGACCTCTTTGGAAAAGCTCGCCTAATCTCATGGGGAATCGATGTAAATTCGTCTTGTTTATCACAAGCAAATAGAACTGGTTAGGCTTACCTCCGTGGAAGAGTAATGAGTAGAGAGAGACCAAATGTTTTTTCCATGCTTAAATTCAAAGAGGCCTTATTACTTCGTGAGAAGAGACATTAACATACCTTTCATTAGATCATCAACTAGGTCATATAATCTATTACATATAATTCTTAAAAAAAAAAAAAAAAAAAAAACCTCCTGCATTTAGAAGATCACGATCCCCTTTTCTTTCCCAAAATATCCTCATAAAGACTTTTCCAAGTAATATATTAATGGACAAAAATGTAAATTAATAATCTTCTTCAATTAATCATGTATATTAATTTTAAAATTGATTCTTTCTACATCATATGAGTAATCTTACCAAAGAAAAGTTTAACTATCGAAATATATTTATCTTTCTCTTTCCTACTAGATCTTATTTGTACTTAATAAATGCTTGAAATGCCTTTACATAAAAACTTCAAAAAAATTGTCCAAAAAGTTCTAAACTTGTTGTAAAAAAGGCAATTCAGCCCCAAACATTTTAATTGTACTCAATTTAATCCTAAACCATTTGACAATTTGCTAATTTAGTCCTACACTTTTTGACAATTTGCCAATTTATCCTTAAACTTTTAACGATTTGACAATATAGTCATTTTGATCAATTATCCAAATAATAGATTTAGAACTAAATTGGTCCTTTGAAAGGTTCAAGAATAAATTGATAAATTGTCAAAAAATTTATAATTAAATTTGCACAATTGAAATTTTTAAGACTGAATTGATCTTCTTACAATAGATTTGGGACTTTTTGAATAATTATTCCTAAAATTTTCTATAAAATGATTAAGAACAAAAATGACGACATTTATCAAATTAAATCATAGATTGGGTTATTGTCGTAACTAATCAATTTTTTGTCTTTTTTATATCAAAAGTCACATTTGTCGGGGTATTCGAGCCAAAAATGGAAACTATAGTTCTTGCTTACTTGAGTATTTGGGCAGAACTCGATGTTCTAGGAATAGGAAATATTCGATTGACTTAGGAGAATCAAGGAGCATCATTGGATGCAATATTCCAATTGGGTCATTTGTTTGGATATGCTTTCTCCGATAAGATTCCATTTTTTATATTTTCGAAGGCACCAAAAACTTAAGCAGATTACTATTTTGACTCACGGAAATCTTCATCTCATTTAGGAATTTTGGGGCCTCGCACGCTGGATCAAACTAATTGTGGGCGTGCTTGACAGCATGGCTACAAACAACTAAGGAAGACAAAGAAATCATCACAATAATTCCAAATTTTCTCTAATTTTAGATAGGTTTAATAAGAGAAAGCACGTCTCTCCCTCCTCTAATCATGCGATGACCACGCTAATGTGTTTCTTTTCAATCAATCATCACCGTCCGGGTCTCCTTATTGAAGAGAAAGTTGATGTAACTTGGCTTAAATCAAAAAAAGGTGAAATGGGGTCAGGAATTGATAAGCATCTCATCCCTTCTACGACTCTTGATAGAAATACAAATCGTTTGATGCGACGTCTACTACACTGTTTCGCCATACAATTAGGGAAAGTGACTATCATTTAAGGATCACATTGTACACACGTCGTAGTATTGCGCATAAGAAGACTTGTCTTCATCGACATTGACAGGATGGCTACGCAGGGCTTGCCATGGCCGATGACCCTTTCAATCCCATGGTCATGAAGCAACAATGGTCCCGGCAAAGAACTTTGATCACTATTCTTCTCCATTCTTAACCGCATATGTTGTCTTCACATGGGGTCGATAAACCCAGGCCTCAAATTAGATGTACCTCACGTTTTAGGCTTGTCGGATCTTGAAACGTGATAGATCGTGTTCTTTATGTGGGGCCGTGGGACGAAGAATTTCAAGTTCTCATCTGACTTAAGTTTGGAATCCATGCTAAATTAATTTCTCATAAATTGGCACGCCCTGCTGGCTTATAGGATGTGCGGTAACAAGTTTACCATGAAATTCTACGGATTCATGACATACACCAGCCATGCGTTAAGGTTCTCATTATAAGTAATGAAAAAATAGATGTCTTTCATGCTCCGCGTGTCTTATGGAAAATTAATAATTCGGAAGGCATTTTCCTATAAAGGATCACTTTATAGCTTAGAAAAACGAATAAACGAGAAATATTTAGATATATATCATTCTTGATAATTAAAAGATGGGAAAAGTATTTAAAAAGTCTTAAACATTTTATATTTGTACCAATTTAATCATAAACATTTTTACTTAATGCCAATTCAATTCTTTCCGGATAACTTTGGCTGAATTTTGCTGACTGAGCGCCAACTAGTTGACGTGGCACATTGACATTAATGTGGACAATTTTTAATAATATTTTGAATTTTTTGAATTTTTTCTTTTTTCCTTCTCATTCTTCTTCCTCTAGCTGATTGTCAAACCTTGACAATCGGCCAAAGGCAAATAGTTGACAAGGTCGAGGTTGACCTCATTGGCCACTAGCGAGGCTCGAGCCCTCGCCAAAGGCCGCGAGGGCGGCCTCGTGCCGGCCATGGGCAAGGTGCCCTTGCTAGATTTGGTGAGGGTGAAGCTTCGCCGGCCATGGGCAAGGCTCAACCTTGCTAGCTCGACGTAGGGCCACCCTTGGGGCCACTGGCGAGGGCTCGAGCCTCGCTAGCCATTGCCTCTTGCCGATCGTTGAGGTAAGACAATCGACTAGGGGAAGGAGGAGGAGAAGGAAAAAAGAAAAAAGAAAAAGAAAATTAAAAAAATTAAAATATTATTAAAAATTGTTCACATCACCAATCATATCACATCAACTAGCTAGTACCTAGTAAATAAAATCTGGTCAAAATTAGCCAAAAATGACTGAATTGGCACCAAAAAAATGTTTATGATTGTTTTAACACTTTTCCCATTATAACATTTTCCATTGACTAATTATTTCAAGCGATACAAGTAATCATTTAGAAAAAAAATTTAGATCATTTATTTTTCGTGAAACAAACAAAATTTTCAGCCTATTTTCATCGCGATGAATAGTACTTCCAATCATTCAAATATTGAACAAGTCTATTGTCTAATAAAGTTTTTAGATAGGTCATTATCTTTTGCTCTTGCATAAATCCTTTTCTCGAATCACTTTTCTCCAAAGTCGCTCATGGCCGCATGTACCATCTCTATTGTATCGAAAGCAAATCCATCCTAAGTTTTAATCTCGATTTTTTTTTCTAGATAGAAAGTACCGTTAAAACCCATGCCGGTCCTTCAAAGTAAGTAGCAATTATATATCGAATTCCAAGACCAAAAATGTGATTTTCAAAGATAAATGATTGGGAAAATCTGTCTACATCTATAAAAGAGAGATAAAAGAGGCACTTTCCTTTTAAGATAAAAAGGGTGCGCTCTTTTCTTTGGTGTGACTAAAGGAAGGTTGAATCACACGAGTTTCATGAGACTGTTGTCCTATTGCTGTTCTGAAAACAACACCTCATGTCCCAATGGTTAAAAAGGAAGGCAGAGCAGAGAGACCTCGAGGATATGTTCGACTGTGTCGTACTGTGGCACTATCTCCACCTCACATGGCGTGTAAATGCCGATTGCATGTGAAGCTGAACATGAGATCTCAGATGAACTGGAAATACCTATCGAGATCACGCATTATTGTACTTCTTTTCTCCCCTTTCTTGGACATGCTTTCTCATCTCCGTTCGGCTGATCCAAAAGGGAGGAGAAGGAATCAAAAGTTGCTCAACCTCTCCTCCTCAACGATGCCATTAAGTATTGTCAAACGAAAAAGGATAAACCCTCCCCCAAATCGAACCGAGCCCGATGAGATAGCGTCTTCTTGACCTATCGAGGACAACAAATGCCAATCAATCGAATTTTGCTAGATCAAGAAAACCCTATAACCAATTTGATATCGTATTATAAATATTGTCTCTCCCTTTCGACCCTTAAATGAAAAAGAAAAAAAGAAATATCAGTAGAGAAAATGGGGATTAGGGTTTGTCATTTAGTAAGACATAAAAAATGGAAAATCGCTCGATTATTCTCAAGGCATGGGCCTCGGGGCCTCCGACTATAAATACCCCACTAATTAATGAGTCCAGGCATCTCATGTTCTTGAATATCACTATACTCTCCAATCTCTCTCCGCTATATCGACCACAAAAATACACGCAAAGACTACTCTCCTCAACGCAGATATATAGTCTGAACCTTTTCTTTAGCAGCTCCGCTTCCTTGACGGCACCATGTCTCTCCCTGAAACAGAGGGCAAGACCCTCTCCGATGCCTGGGACTACCAGGGCCGCCAGGCCGATCGGTCCCGCACCGGCGGCTGGACCAGTGCCGCCATGATTTTAGGTCTCAAAGAAAACGCCCTGCTTCCTATTTGTTTGCTTTCATACATTATCCGTCGAATCGTTTTCTGAGTGCTTTCTTCCTCCTTGTTTCTCACTACAGGAGGAGAGGCCTGTGAGAGGCTGACGACCCTTGGAGTTGCAGTGAATCTGGTGACGTACTTGACCGGGACGATGCACCTGGGCAGTGCCACTTCCGCTAACATCGTCACCAACTTCCTCGGCACCTCCTTCATGCTCTGCCTCCTCGGCGGCTTTGTCGCCGACACCTTCCTTGGCCGGTACGCTTTGCTGCCACACCCTCCGTGGATCTATCTGAGTCGGTCTCTAACGCTGATTTGGGTACTTCTTCTTGGCTGAGACAGGTACCTCACCATCGCGATATTCGCCACAATTCAAGCAACAGTAAGACCTTCTCGATTTCTACGGCTTATCTTTTAACTTTACATGTGCCCTCAAATGAAAAGGATTTGAATATTCAGAAAAATGAATAAATAAACTTTATCAGTATGATTGGAATCAAATTGTCACTAATTTCCATGTCTTCCTTTTTTGGCTTTGTGTTAGGGCGTGACAATCTTGGCAATATCAACCATAATCCCGAGCTTGAGGCCCCCAACGTGCACCGCGAGCAGTGAGCAGCTGTGCACGCCGGCGACTGCTACACAGATGACGGTTCTCTATTTGGCGCTCTACACGCTGGCCCTCGGGACCGGCGGCCTCAAGTCGAGCGTGTCCGGGTTCGGGTCGGACCAGTTCGACGAGTCGGACCCGAAGGAGCAGTCCCAGATGGTCAACTTCTTCAACTGGTTCTTCTTCTTCATCAGCATCGGCTCGCTGCTCGCCGTCACCGTCCTCGTCTACATACAGGACAACCAGGGACGGCAGTGGGGCTACGGGATCTGCGCCTGCGCCATCGTCATCGCGCTGGTCGTGTTCTTGTCCGGGACGAGGAGGTACAGGTTCAAGAAGCTCGTGGGGAGCCCGCTGACGCAGATCGCCGCCGTGTACGTCGCGGCTTGGAGGAAGAGACGGTTGGAGTTGCCGTCGGACGCTTCGCTGCTCTTCAATGTGGATGACCTGCCGGGTGATGGGAGTGCAGAGAAGAAGAAGAAGCAGAAGCTGCCTCACAGCAAGCAGTTCAGGTTAGCATCGATGATTCTCTTTTGCTGAGTCTCCTAGGCTGTTCGTTTAACTGTCAAAAAGGGTCCCGTTTTCATGCTCAATTTTCTTTTTTTTTGTATGTCCCCAATGAGATCTACTTTCTAAAACTATTATTAAATCTAATTCTTTATGACTCGCATATTTTAAAATTATCGATGCGCGAAATCTTTCCGACTCTTTACGAGGCATAGTTTTGCTAGACCATTAAGAAGGTTTCCGAAAGTTTTGCACGAGCGATGTGCAGAAACATCAGTTAGATCTTCAGCTAAGCGGAGTCAACATACAAAGACAGATCAGCTTGTAAGCATTGTATCAAATTAAGCCTAACTTTCAACAAAAGTGTGGCTTACCGACAGGCTAATGTAAGATAAGACAACGCCTTCGAAATTTAGATCTGAATTCATAATTAAAATAGCACATTATTGATTGCTGGGGTCTTTTGTCGGTCGTTGTTTTAGCATTTATTTATTGACCCTTTTGATTGGTGGGATCAACTTCTGCTGAAGCGCGACAATAATTTCTCTGACTTTATCCTCAGCTTCTCAATCACCAAAGGGGGAAATTGCTCCCCGCCCTTAGACAACACGACAAAAAAAGTATCAACATTCGGCTCATGAATGATTAGCATATTAAAAACGAATAAAAGAGGACATGTTCAGTGAATCCCTTGAATGTTCACACGTTCTAGCTCTTCATTTCGTGCCAGCTGCAGAAACTTCAGAGAAAATCGACAACCAAAATCATAGGATATAACAGCTGTTTCATTTATGTGCTGGTGTTTGCTAATTTCTATGATCGATCTTGATTAGATATTTGTATCTTTCCTCGTGAATATTCGTGTGGTGGTCCACATTGCTAGGTTGTGCTAACACCAAGAACCCTAGAGAAAAACCCTATGTTCTGCATTTCGGATTACTATATGGAACTTTTGTTATGTTAGAAGAGACAACAGGTTTTAATTTTGTCTTTTTACTTCATTTGTAGTATTCATTCCTGCAGAATCACATTCCAATAAGAGGTAAAAACAAGAGAAACTAATTAAATAACATTAATGAGTGCTTAATCTAGAAAGAGGACTCACGAGGGACTGATTCGGTTTGTCTCCAGATTGATTTTGATCCTCGCGCTCCTCGTCCTCGCTTTCGACCTTCCCCAGCTAACTCACGGACCTTCTGGCCCTTTACTGGCTTGATTTTCAAGCCTTGCACTTTTTTCTTTGTGTTCACTTTTCTGCCTTAAGTCTGTTTTCTTACACGTCATCGCCATCTAGAAGTTAAACAGGCTTGGTAACTTTAAATTCCTTAGTCTTACTTGTGACATATCCTCTATACCAAATTTTTTGAATTAGAACAAGACTGGCGGAAGATGAACCGAGGTCGCATTATGCGGCTTCAATGGGAAAATATCCAATTCTCTAATACAATAATGTTTGTGTGGAAGATTTAAGACCTTTTTGAAAATTCTTGTGACTTTCACGTGAAAAGTGAATATATCGCTGGATACAGCGAAAAGAAGATAAAAGGATATGCTATGCACGTATTTTACGTATTTGACATGGTCGCTACTAGCGGAAATTAGATTTTAAATGCTGAAGATAAGAGTTAAAAGGCTGAAGCAATTGTCAAAAGAAAAGACAAAAAGGTAAGAGTCCCCTCAGACAGCCTTTGAAGATCGTATGCAAGCTTTCCCATGACTAGGTCTAGCTTCCTACCGAATTCGATCGACTAGGTTGCCTCGTCATGATGTCTTTTTTGCCCGAAAGAACACGACGCATGTTGCGTGGCCCATTGTTCCAATAATTGCGAATCACCGAAATCATGTGCAGGTGATAATTGAATTCCTTTTCGTGGACCTTTTCTTCCTCGCAGATTCTTGGACAAGGCAGCGATCAAGCCCTCAGAAATGCCTAATGACGTCACCGTGGTGAACAAGTGGAACTTGTCGACCCTAACTGATGTGGACGAAGTGAAGTTAGTCCTAAGAATGTTGCCCATTTGGGCCACCAACATCATGTTTTGGACCGTCTATGCCCAGATGACCACGTTCTCGGTCTCGCAAGCGACCACCATGGACCGCCACATCGGCAAGTCGTTCCAAATCCCCGCTGCCTCCTTGACTGTCTTCTTCGTCGGCAGCATCCTCCTGACCGTGCCTGTCTACGACAGGGTCGTCGTCCCGCTGACCCGAAGATTGCTCAAGAACCCCCACGGGCTGACCCCGCTGCAGAGGATCGGGGTCGGCCTGGTGCTCTCGATACTGGCGATGGTGTCCGCCGCACTGACCGAGATCAAGCGACTGCGGGCCGCCAGGCATTACGGCCTGACGGACGACCCGAACGCCGTGATCCCGCTGAGCGTGTTCTGGCTGGTCCCGCAGTTCTTCTTCGTGGGGTCGGGGGAGGCGTTCACGTACATCGGGCAGTTGGACTTCTTCCTAAGGGAGTGCCCTAAAGGAATGAAGACCATGAGCACAGGGCTGTTCCTGAGCACCCTGTCATTAGGGTTCTTCTTCAGCTCGCTTTTGGTCACTATAGTCCACAAGGTGACCGGGAACAAGAAGCCATGGCTAGCTAATAATCTCAACCAAGGGAAGCTGTACGACTTCTATTGGCTCCTAGCCATTCTGAGCGCGCTCAACTTCTTGATGTTCTTATTGTGCGCCAAATGGTATGTGTACAAGGACAAGAGGCTGGCCGATGAAGGGATTGAGCTTGAAGAGGAAGGACCTACTTGCCATGCATAAGTGGTTTTCCTGCCCCCTTTTTTTGGGCTTTTCTATAGCGTGTGCACTCGTTATAAAAGTCATTTTCAGTGTAATATATTCGCGTCTCCGAGTCAACAGCATGTATTAGGCGAGAAAACGATGGAGAAGGCACAGGGCCTTTGCAGTCGAGAAAACGGTGACAAAAGGAATTATCTGTTCAGGAGTTTCATTGGAGTGCTCTCAGGAGCCTTCAAGCTTTTCTTTGAAGGCTTCAATAATGTGATCTCGCAGTTAACTACTTCCCGTCTGTTGAAATAAAATTAATCCAAAAGTCCCAACAACATATTGCTTGATGAATGAATGATGCAATGAATAAAACCAAACGCTATATAACAAAATAAACTATGCAATATTTCATTTGAGTGGGGACCATCGTGAATTGTGCCGAACATTACTCCCATTTCTCCATCACTAGGAACGAAACGATCTTTTAGATTTGATTTAGAATGCACCTACGAGTAATAATGGTTGGTTAGTTAATCTGTCTTCATCAACTCCATTTACTTGTAGTGCTTGAAAAGAGCAAAGGTCTCCGAAGATTAGATCACACGGAATGACCATATTTTGCTTTGAGACATGCGCTTCTATTAGTGGCAAAACGCTCGGTGCTTCTATAGGCACTCGCTATCGGTGCAGATTCTACGATAAATTACACTGCAAAGATTCAAAAAGTGATGTTAGGGTTAGGTAGGGCTAAAGACTACTACAAGGTCACCAAAGCAAGATTCATGGAACCTGCCACCTCGTTGGAACCACGTGAAAGCCTCTTTAAAATCACTTAGCTTTGTCGGTCTCCGAACGGGACCACTTCGCTCTTTAGCACTCGGGTGCTCCATCCCACTTTTTCCCTACCCTTTGCTCTAAGCTCTACCGAGCGGGGCCATCCCACCACCATTATTCGAGCATCGTCAAGTGTTTCTATATCGAATCATGACCCTCGGCTTCATGCGGTGCTCTCGTTGATATACAAATCTTGTTTTTAACCTTGGGTGGATATAAATAAGGAACGCATCCGAGACGGAGATAGGTTAAGACGACCAAATAAGCACCGTGCGATGCTGAGCATCCATGTCCCTCTACCCCATCCTCATCCCCACCCCCAATGGGGCAAGCAGATCGTGCCTCATTTGCCCCACTTCACGTTAAACGTCAAGTTTGAAATTTTCTGGCAATCAGACATAATAATTGATAGAAAATATGCGGATGTTAAGAATGACTTTAGCCGTAAAACCAATTAAAAAGTTGGTACATTCAAGAATTGTGTATGACAGTTTACTTCAAAAGGTCTTTATTACTTAAGCGAGAATAGAATAGGGAAATACGAGATGTATTGAATGTTGCAGAAATTTTCAGATCAAGGAATTTAGAACGAGAGAACGGTGGGTTTTCATGGTGCAAGATCTCAAGCGGTAGGCGAGATGAGCGGTGCAGAGGCAAAACGGCCATGCCCATCCCCGCTCCCATCTTGCATCATAGATAGCTAACTCTTGCCACATTCTCATCACAAAACTAGCTGTGAGTCTTAGTTCCCCCAGAATCCAAGATGAACAGGCAGGACGGGATTACAAGTAGGGACGGGCACGGGGCGGATTTGATCATCGGGCGGACTGCCCGCCCGGGCCTGCCTGTGAAAAGGACAGGCTCGGTTGAATAGATTCAGACACGTTAGGCGGGCCTGAAGAAAAATTCCTAGCTCGATCGGTGGGCGGGCCAGGCTTGGGCAAGGACCTTGAGGCCTCGTCCCGCCCGGCCATGTATCTATCATAAAAGGAAAGTAAAGTATGTCTTATTAATTATTTTGCTCTAATATTTAGTCTTTATAAACACTAATAAGCCCAAAATTTTCAATATATTAGAAAATAACAGTATCAAATTACTAGGTTAATTAATAGAGTAAAATAACAGAGAGTCCTGAAATAATTTTGCATCTGTTTTCCATTTCTATTTATTATTGCTGAAAAGTTTTAAAATAGAAAAGGAAAGTTGGCCCGATAGGCGGGTATGGCATTTGCCCAAGTCTGGAATTTTGGGCTTGGGCAGGCCTTGGATATGACCTTTGGAGGTTCCAAGGCCTGAGCAAGCTTGGCCCACCCAATGAGCAGGTTTGCACCCGGGGTGAGAGGAATTGGTCCTCTAGGAATGGGGCAAGCCTTCTCCCCGTGAGGCATTAGATGTTGAGATGCACATGAAAGTCAAATTAGGAAAGTCTCACATCGAAAAATTAGTATGGTGTTCAGTAATAGTTTGCTCATAACTAATTAGGTTAAGTTTTTGAATTAAGGTAAATCCAATTTGTTATGTAAACAAACTCAAACTCAAACTCTCTCTTAGCAATCTCCCTAGGCAAAGCTAGCGAACTTTTGCTTGCACTCCCAACAAATGAAAATCAAAGTCAATGGTTGATTGGTGCTCTACCTCCCATCTATTTCGATATATGGTAAATATATTTAAAAAGAAATCTCATACTTGAGACTTATTTCAAGTGGAAATTGCCATCACTATTGGGCTAGTGACAAGACACCATGGACATTCAATTGGGCAACACAAGATTATAGACCAAAGGTGATGTAATACCAAGTAGTTGATGATGCTTTTAAGTAGGGTGAGAATCGATCCAGGGTCAACCCTGGACCGACCCTAGACCGGCCCAACCCTACCAGTCTTGATCCGATTCCAAGGGAAACTAGGTCGGTCCTTGGTCCTAGAATTCTTGGACCAGCATTGTGCAGGTCGGTCCTCGATCCTGAGAGTTCCGGGTCGATCTAACCCGGACCAACCCTGACTATATAATATATATATATAATATTATTTATAATTTTTTTATATTGAAAAATCTTAAAATAAATAGCGTCAACAACATTAAATAATTCTTTAGTGAGGAGTTCAAGTAATTTTACATTATTCTTTAATAACTTAGATTTTTAATATCTTTTACAGTGTCAATAGTCATAATTTACGAAGGAAGAAAATGTTTTTGTGAGAAATTCTCACGGCGTCCAAAAAGGCATAAACAGCTCCTTGACATCCTCTTTTAGTATTCGTTCTCTTCTATCTTATTTATCCTCTCATTCTTCAATTTGCCAAAATCGAAAGAAACAACTTTTCCACTCGCCAATTGACACTTGCTTCGCTCGCTTGGCTTGTTACTCCCCACTCGACGGCCGATGCTCATTCTGTTCGATGTTCATCCTACTTGACCCTCACCACTTGCATTTCTTAGCTAACCTTACTCATCATCAAACCCATTGGATTAGTACGGTTCTCGGTTGCCCATTCAATGAGTACAAAAAAATGAAATAAAAAATTATTGGTTGGTCTTAGATTGACTTGGAAACTGGACTGAACTCATTGAGTTAGTCCAGTCTTCAATTGATTTTTTAAGAAGTACAAAAAATAAAATAAAAAATTACCGATTGGTCCCGGGTTGACCCTGGAACCAAACCAAACCCATTAGATCAATTGGTCCTCGGTTCCAAGTTCAATAGGGTCGGTCCTCGGTCAAAAAAATTGAGGACCAGCATTGTACGGGTTGGTCCTAGGATTAGGGAGTGGATCGGCCCAACCCGAATCATGCTCAACCCTACTTTTAAGTTGAGATCATGTTGATGTAAAAGGATACCAAATTTAAGGGGAATCAAACCTAACAATGAGCTCACACATGATGGGGGGATTATTGAGATACACATTGAAAAACTTGTATAGTATTGAGCAATTAATATATCACAATTGGTTCACGACTCAATAACTTAAACGTATAAGTAAATGTGGATCCAACCGGTTATATTAACGTCTCCCTAAATAAAGTATGAGACCTTTGATACGTGCTCCTAACATTAGGTGAGGCAAGACACAGGGTGGGGCGAGAATTGTAATACCCTATCTAGTCTATGGAATCTAGTTTATGTATTTTATCTATTTGTGATAAAAAAAAAAATATGTATATTTAAGACTCTTAAGACCTCCTTTTCTTACGAGCCTTTACTTTTATGCGCAAGCTTGAAAGTTCTCTAGGGAGCAATGGGATACATTTGCTTTCTCTTAGTTACACCTTCACATTATCTGAGATTGACAATTCCAGTGACTGAGTTATGGCAGGGTAAGTTTTAGCTTGCGAGGTGGGAAATAAGATCATGACCCATTCTCACCTCATCCTAGTGGCAAGCCAAAAATAGTCACTCAGCCCACACCCATTCTCACTTCATCCTATATCTTGAGGGAAAATTAGTAAATCAATCATAAACTTATTGTATGTATGCAACCTTTTCTTAAGATTCCATTTACAAGATAAGGTTCTTTCCCTTCCTTCCACTATGTTATAAAAATTCAATAACAAAATTTTAAATTTTGCCACTTTACTCATAAATCTATACTCGAAATTTCAAAAGATTATCCATTTTCACCAAAAATTACTAACTAGGTAAAGGAAAACAAAAGAACCGTCATTCCTCCACTTCACTATTCTTTTTAACTAGGGACTTTGCCGACTGAACACATGATTAGAAAGACTGGTCATTCAATTCCATTCCAATGGAGATACTAGCACCATAGGTGTAGAGTTCAACTTCATGATCTTCAAAAAAGCATGGCAAAAGTCTAAAAAATAGAGGAGTTCAAGATACGATAGACAAAAAACCTTCATATTCCAAATGTACATAATAGAGCATGCATGCATCGATCGGACACATAGAGAGCTCTCACAAAAAAATATATATGTATATAACAATAGTAATGATGTTAAAAATAATTCTCCACCACATTCACCGAGATCGTCTTCAAATTTGTTTCATTGGTAATTTGTTGAGTTACAAAGCAGTAATATGTAACTTCCTGATGATCATGACAGATACTACCAGTATAATCTAGCACAGTAATATGGACAGCACATATCCATCTCTCCCCCTTCTTATTCTTGAACGAAAGAAATTTCTACTGAAAAGCATGAGCCAAAGGCTAGTCTTTCTTTGTAGAAATTACAGAAGATGGGGCGCGGATGAAACTGCTTCGCATAAATCCCCCCACTAGAAAAGAATAATTATCAAAGTCCAATTTGACAATTGGACTTGAATCTAAGAGATTAGCTCTCCTCTTTCAAACGTCATCTAGGGCTAAGAATCGATCTCGAATGTGACCACCTTGAACTGAACATCTCATCAAATGAGCTCTTTGTCTCCACAACCTGATGGTGACTCTCCAGGATTTTTCCTGCATCACTGGCAGATTAAACAGAGTCAGCAATATCGAGAACAACCAACTATAAAGAGAGAGCAATCTCGCAGAGGTTAAATCCATTCTTGCACGCATTTTATCAAAGACCCGATTAAGCAGGGATGAGACATGATTTGCACAGGAAGTGGAATGTCTTATAGAATTGGTCAGGCTTGCCATACATTTGCACTGTGCACTGTGCACTGCTTTACTACCACGTTGTTTTTCACGTGTCATATTTATGAGCACGAGTCATAGGTCGACACCCCCTCTCCCAGAAACATGCTCACGGAAACTTAACGGCAGGGCAATTCATCCATCTTCCAGTTAACGAGTACATCTAAAAGCATTGAGGACACAATTCTCCGTTTAATATATGCACTCTGATTAAAATTTCACTCTTCAACAATAATGGTGTCCTCTGCATAAAACTATATTCTCCAGTGAATATGATTTTTTAGAACCAAGCTACCAAATTTGATTTGGTAGAAGCAGCAAATAGGATAGATCATGGAACATAGAAGGAAGATGCAAGAATGTAAACATGCACCTGACTCGAAATTAAGAGTCACGGGTGGATTCCCCAGTATCATCACAAAACTCGCCAAAGATATCTAGGCATCCTTCCCATTTGCCCTGTTGGCGTGCTTCCCAATAACCACCGACATAGTGAAAAGGTCCATTTTCACCCTGTTTCTGGAACCATCTGGGCTTCCACCCATTTTCTTGCAATTGCCTCGACTGCATGAAATAGTGAGTGCAATGGATGGTTATTATAATTAACCAATGATTTGAATTCTAGCTAATTCAATACTGCTCAATGAATTGAGGGGAAAGAACATACAAAAAATCAACATGATGCAAGAGAATTTCTAAAGATTTGAATTCTAGCTAATTCAATACTGCTTAATGAATTGAGGGGAAAGGACATACAAAAAATCGACATGATGCAAGAGAATTTCTAATCTTAAATTCATTTTCAACCATAATATCACAAAACACTACATCCATCCGAAACAAATTCATCTGTTCAGTGACAAATGCCCGGAGCGAGGTAAATTAAGAAAAAAGGGGGATGTTCTATGTGTATGGGTTTTCTCTACGTCTACTTTGGGGGGCTCTCGCATTCTTTTTAATTTCAATTGAATAGCGACATGCATTAAACTAGACAGGTTGTGAATTAGATTTCACCAAATTGAATCTCTCCAAAGATTTAGCATCCATCCAAAAAAGCCAAAAGCACTTCAACATAATGTTCATATTTCATCACTGAAATAATGCTGAAACAACTCCCTAAGTTAACGGACTCAATGCCCATCTTCTTCTTTCAGTGAGGTCATTTATAACAACAGGAACTCAGCTTTAATTTCTGGTTACACCGGCCATACTGGTTGAGTTGGTCACAAGGGCACAGATTCAGATTGCTTTGCCACCGAATCCAGTTAACAACACCCATAAACTTTTGAATGATCATACTGAGAGTCAAATATTACTGAAAGCAGGACTGCTTATAACCAATGTGAAAAGTCTTAAGAAAACAAAAACAAGGTGACAAAACGCTGAGTATTAATCCTAGTGGTCACTAGGCAGGTTGCACTAAGCCTGAAGATGAAGCCTAACTTGTTGCACCGGTCTTAACAGGATAAAAAAGATGCATAATATTTTCAGATCTGGCGGGTCCTTGTAACTAAGCACCCTTGCTCAATTCAACCTGAATTGATTGTAGCTTATTAAGCTATGGTAGATCCAGCGGGGCTTTCGGCCCATGATCAAGTTTAATTATTGCATGTGTACATAAACTCATGCAACATTCCAAACTGAAGTACACTGCAGGTAATGTCATACCATTCTCTGCCTCTTCTCCAAACGCTGTTTCTCGGCATTTGCCCTTTCGTACTCTCCATTTTCCAAATGACGCTGGTCAGGCCTGAGTCTGGAATCCGTAGGTGGGAGCTTCTCCTTAATCCGTGATCAAACACACCCCGAATCAGACTAAACTATAAAGAACAATTAGAAGTGCATAAGGGAAATGCAGATTCATATGAACTAATAGATTGAGCACATCCTCTCTACCTGCAATCCTGGAGTTAACTCATTTAGCGTAATTGCAAATGAAGACATGTTGTATCTAGTGAGAGTAGGAGGTGGCTTGTTACACTTCCACAATAAAGATGCATCACTATAATTCTTTAGCTTCCTGGTCAACTCCCCATCTACATAGTATATGGCCTCGTCCCATTTCCCAACTATGGTGGCAACTTTTCTCCCAGTGACATCTTCAACAATTCCATGGACCTAACAAATTACAGATACTCATCATTAAACAAGTGATAGAATACTCTAGGTTGTGATTTAATAGAATCAGCTTAGCAAACTCAAAAAGCATGCAAACAAAGAGGAGGCGTTAGAAAATCAACCAAACTAAGAAAATAGATGATATTAATGTTTAAAATATCAATAAAATTTCCAACAAGAAAAATCTCTAGTTCAAATCCACATTCAATGTCACTTCTAACCTGGTGAGGAGTTCGGTCAAGAATAGATGGCTCCTTGAACTTCAATTTGCATGAATATTGGTGGTTACCATGTATATTCATGACACCATGATGATCACAGTAAACTTTTCCAATGATAAGATTGTTGATGCTAGTTGTTACCTAAGAACATAGGAAAAAATCCCAGCTGTATCAGACAAGCAAAAGATTTAGCTAGACAGCTACAGAACCAAAACGCTAATTAATAACAATAGAGAAATTCAATCTCCACAACCGAATGTCAAAAGGCGTGCACACCTTATTCCACTGAAAAATCTCGCCATCATCAAACTCAAGGGTAAGTACTCCCACAGGATCAAGCTGAATAGATTGTCCCCAAAATTTTGTCCTTAAATTGCTGTCAGCCCAGAATTTCCAACCCCTTCCTTCACAATGGCAAGCAATGAGAGTAGGGTGGTGACTAACCTGGAGCAACATAAGGCATTAGCACCAATAAACCAGGTTCCAAAACAAACAAAACATAAGAAAACAAGAGAGGCCACGGTTTTTGTATCTTGTCCATCTGCATCAAACTTCAAGGTTATACAACATTCCTACAGAATATGCTATTCGTGCATTGGCAATCCATATGGACAATTTAGGAAGCCTCATTACTGAGAGTATAAGTGGCATTTGAAATGCCTTCTCCACTTGCTTCTTTACTACTGCCCTTATTTCATGTTTCGAGATGTTGCACCACTGTTGTGCTGCTACATCATAATCACATTGGGCATGTAGATAATTGTTACCATAATATACATATAAAAACTTCTTTCCTTCGGTTCCACATTCCTATCTCAAAATAATAAACACTACCTCTCCAGCCCCTGGCTGACTCTACCATAGAGGGCTATGATAGACAATAACTCCCCCCTTTCAAAAATCTAATCTCAAAACTCTTGAAACACAAAATTGCCAAAAGAATAAAAATGAAAGGGGCTGGCAATCTCTGACACCAACCGCACATTCAAACATGATTATCTAGCAAACCCAAAAGTGACAGGCATCGACACGAATTACTAGATATATAGGTTTTACAGCATAATCAACCAAAGGATAGTCGCTATCAAAGACAAGAATTGACACGAATATCGAACCCGATCATGATAAGTAAAAATGAATCGCCAGTGGTCCCCTTTTTTTCCCTATAAGTCTCTTTAGTTACTGACCTTCTCAGAAAAGAAGCGAACTCCTCTCTCAGGATACTCAGCTTCATAAGTTTCCCCCAGTAAAGGATTGAAGGGTTTGCAATGCCGCCCTTTAGATGAAGCATACCCAGAAACGGCAAAAGCTGCAACATTCAGAATCCTTAGGAGACTGTTACCCTGAGAACATAATACAAGCCCAAGAATGAAGTGTCAGAAAATTAAATTAGCATGTATTATTACATGATCCTCACAAATCATGCATCAATAGAGCAACAAAGAGACAAATATTTCGGAGGAGCCAGACAAGCATGGAATCAATTTGAATTTAGAAGCACAAAATGGGCAGTTAATCTACTACACGACAATTAATCGCTACTTCATAAAGATGTTCCAATGAAACTGTCTCAAAGGTCAGATAAGGAAAAGAAAACCCTCAAATGGCAACCAGCTGTGTGTCTGCTACTCTGGCGTTAGCAGTAAGTACTCCTAATTGTTCATTGTCAAGGTGAAAAGAGATATGGCTGAAAACAAGTTATCTTCACCCTTACCGCTTTTCCATGCTCATATGCTTGATCTAAAAGATTTGAATACTCGAAGTCCTCGAAGCATTTCTGTAGGGATGAAATTGGCTCGTTGAAATAAACAGGTAGACAAACTCGGGTAAGGTCTTTCCCCACGTTGTCTTTGATCAGTGACCATAGACTGACTCCTTTCTCTTTCTCTACCGGATCAGGCAGCTTCTTCCGTCTACCAGAAGAAGATATTTCAGCATCACAAACTGTTTCCTCTGTACGCATTTCCTTCACATTGCTATGCTGGCTTTCAATGTCCTTGCATGCATTACCTGCATGTGTAGTTTTCCTTACCACCCCACTGGTAACAGACGGTTCAGTGAAATACTCTTCTGTATCAAAATACGATGTGTCATCTTCATCTGAAACCTCCTCAGCTTCTTGTTTCTCAATGTCATCAGATGATGCAGTAGTGCTGCATTCTGGAAGGAAGATTAGTGAAGACAAAACACTAGGTCAATTGCATGATCTAAGTTTCATATGGTACATATAATCAGTTCATACTTGCAGAAAACTCTAACTACAACATGTGCAATCTGTAAGTTCAAATTCCAAGCAATCCAAAACACAAAGGCATTTAATATATCAAAGATGGATCCTATCGAAAATGGGATGCCATCATGAAGATGACATCACAACAACCGCCAACACTACGACCAAGAGATGCGAGCAATCTGATGTGGAAAAACATAACAGAAAAAATCAATATCCTAATTAAGAAGGGTATTGGATGACACGTACCACAATACTTTCCACGGCCTATATTGGAAAACCCATGTTTTGGCAACACATAATCGGCATCATTAATCCCAGGGGCTTCAGCTTCTAAATTAGCTGCCTGCACATTAGAAAAAGGACATCAGACATGGTCTCAGCTTCTAGTCTAGACCAGGACAAACAACGGCCAATCTCAAATCAAAATAGGACACAACAGAAAGAACGAAAAGGACTAAAAAGAGAATATGAGAATCAAGACCATTTACATATGGAAACTATTAATATGTTCTACTTCCCCATTCATTTAACTGGACAGAGCAAGGATGAAGACCAGAAAAGAAACAAAATGTGATGAAGGCAATAATCTATGTTATGAAGGGAATAATAGATGAGGACCAGAAAAGAAACAAAATGCGATGAAGTTAACTTACCTCGAGTTGTCTGAGTGTGTCCAGCAAATTCGATCGTTCTTCACAAAACAATTGAACTTGTCCTTGTACTTCAGAAAACTCAGATAGCATGATCTGTTCGCAATCCGTCACGGCATTTTCGCAGAGCCCCTCTTGAATTAAGCGCTTTCTAAGTTTATCAGTTGATATAGACAGATCATTTGGTACCAGAGAGAAGTCATCTTTAAGCGATCTGGACGGGAACAGGGTCCGGGTCGAGATCAAGGCTTGTATCCAAGCCGCCCGGTCTCTCTTAGAGTCAGTTCTTAAATGAAGGGTCTTTGTTGCTGTAAATATGTAGAAACGCCGGTCATCGGACTTGCTTTCTCTAAATGACGAGATCTACAAAAGAAAGTGAATGACGAGATTGGTTAATGCTCGTGCAACAGAAGACACTTGAATTTCCATTGGTTAATGGGAAGTACTAATATCACATGCCAAGTAAAAGAAATCGCAGGAACTTCCATCTTAGCAAATGAGAAGGAACTCGCATGCGAAAGTTCAGCACTAGGGGGCAACATTATCAGAATAAAAGGTGGTCAAAACATGTTACGTTGCGTTTAAGCGCAACAAAAATTTGCTTTCGACAACATAAGAGGAGTTGAATCACCTGCGCGAGCTCCAGACCGTAAGCACATCGAGATTCGAGGGTAAGGTTCAACTTTATATCTTCGAAACGAACTCCGACGGATCAAGGGTTAAAACCTAGTTCGACGGAGAGACGTTCGCCGGAGAGAACTTAATTCCTCACTCGAGGACATTCGAGGCCCAAAAAAACATAAAGCTCGCAGCTTTCCGGGTTCTCACGGCTTGGAAGAACAAGAATTGGCTGCTACTTGAGCAAGCGTAAGGACCGACTGGGGTGGTGGCGCGGTGGGGAAGGAATATTCCGGCGGTGCTCCGGAGAAAAGAAGCAAACTTTGTTTGATTTGACCAAAGTGGTAGCGTAAAATCGAAATCTTGAAGATGGACACGAGGGCCAGCTACTGGTCCCGATCTAGGATCGAGAACCCGGCCCCCACGTTATCCTTTTTTTCTCACAGAGTATTTTTCGGTGGGAAAAATAACCCGAAGTTTCGCAGAGAGAGAAAAATATATATTTAGTCAAAGAAGACGAGCGCCTCGATGAAGACCCCAGATACAGAGATCGCCCCCTTCAAAGGATGGTAAAAGACGAGGCGAACCTTTTAGACAATGGCAACACCAGTGTTTTTCCTCACCAGAAAGAGATGGGCTTTCTTCATTTTTTCAAAGAACACAAGGTAGACCTGGACCTCAGCGAGAAATGACATATAGGAGTTTGAGAAGAACCTGACAAAAAACACCAAAGTGACAGCCACCATCCACACTAAAAAGAAGTGGGAAACAGCGAGCTTTTTGCTCGGCCAATCGACACTGAACTTCGGCGGAGTCGCGGACAGGCTCTCGGCAACGAAACGAAAAGGAAAAAATCCCGAGCTTTGGAACGAGTCGAGGAGTGAAGTGACGGAATGAGAGAGAGAGAGAGAGAGAGAGAGAGAGAGCAAATCACAGAACGCGTGAAGAGACCAACGAGATCAAAAAGATCGTAATTGAAGAAGATTCCAAAGTTAAAAATTCCGATTTCCTCATCTCTGTTCTCTTCTCCACCTTCTGCGAATGATGTGACCAGGGGTTAATACCTCGACCCACAACAAAAACCCACAAAAGAGAAGGAAGGAAAAAAAAAAACTGAGCTGCCCCTATCGGACACCACCTGCTGATGTGACCCACTAGGAATTAACACCCAGTTAAAACTGTGAAAAAGGGAGAAACGGGGCTTTGAAAAGGTACGTCTCTAGGAGAGGAAAATAAAAGCTGAAACGAGATCAGCGCCCCGGATGGGAAACGAGCTTTAGGGACCGCCGGGTAATGGGATGCTGCTCTGTCCCAGATATCGAAGCAGGCTTCTATCCAGACCATGGGGAGAGGAAATCTTTTCCGCAGATAGAGAACAAATTGGGAAAAAACCAGGGTGAAATTTTGGGAACCAAAGATGTTTCCTATAAAAGGGTAATTCGATCGTTGGCCGCTCGAGAGGAAAAGGCAAATTCTTTGTGATGTCACACGCCAAAATGTTTTATAAGAAGTGGGGTCGAAACCCGCAACGGGAAAACATCGGAGAACAGAGGAGCAGCGACCTGGCGACCGGACAAATCGCAGGTGGGATTTTTTTCGTTGGACGATTCGATTCGGTGAATCATAAAGGTTCGATATTTTCAGGAGGAGGATGAAAAAGAACGGTTTTTTAATTGTACATTGACAAAAATCGAGCGGAAATCGAAGAGATGGGGGAGGGAAACCAAGCGAAAATTGCGAACGATTTATATTGCACGCGAGCACCGACGGAAATGCCGTGTAAACGCGCGTTACCCGATCGTACCTTAAGCTGTACAATGCCGACGGTCTTCTGTTGCTTCCGCCTGCAGCTCCCGCTGCCGCCGTCGCTCCTCGAGAGCTTGTCGGCCGGGATGCCGCCGATCAGCCTGACGTCATCCTCCGGCGGCAGCAGGTTCATGCTGTCCGCCCGCCGGATTTTCGAGTACGACAGCGTCCCGCTCCGCAGCAGGAACCACCGCGATCTCCACCCCTTGCCGTAATTCGTCCACTTGTACAGGACCCCGGCGACGATCGGCTCAGATCCCGGCGGCGGGCGGCCGTCGGATCCGCCGGCGAGGGCCAGGGACCCGGCCGGCATGCTCCGCGCGCGGAGCAGCGGAGCGTCCGGGGACGAGGACTGGCCGCGGCCGCCTCTGCCGACGCCGCCTCCGCCTCCGCCTCCGCCGCCGCCGCCGCCGCCGGCGCTCTCGAGGGAGATGCAGCAGAGGGGGTGCAGTTCCTTGACTCGCATTGCCGATCCGCCGCGCGATTCCGTCGGGGGTGAAGGAGGGTGGCTACTGCGCGCGGCTTCTCATCGACCGGGGACCGGCGACGGGGAACGCGACCGCCGCCGGGGGTGGCCGGGGGAGCCGGATCGGCGCGGCGGTTTTCGCGGCGGCGATTCGAGCTTCGGTGCTGCGTACCGCGATGGCGTCTGCTCGGGGGTGGTCTATTGCTGCTGCTGCTGCTGATGCTGCTGCCAGAAGAGAGAGAGAGAGAGAGAGTAAATAAATAGGGCTCTGTTCTTGCTTGATTAGTCAGTAAAGTGGAGTGTTTAATGCTAATATATTCTCTAGAATATACTGGCAAAAATCCATTTATGACCTAAAAAATCACCCCAGATTTATAATTCCCAATATAATCGGTGTTTTATAAAATTTTGAAAGAAAAATTATTAGTTATGCTTGACGAGTGTTTTGAGAAAATTCATTAATGAATTTGGGATTGAATTAAGGATTTCTTTTTGGGGCAAAAAATCTGCATGCATTTTCGGTTTTTACGGATTGAGGAAATTTTTGGAAGACTTTTGCTCCATTTGTTTCGCGAAAAAGTGAATGGTTTTGAAAATATTTTTGTAAAAAATAATTATTTATATAGCTTGAAATAATTAGTTAATGGAAATTATTTTTTTATCATCAATAACACTTGTATCTAGACATTTCCATAGACAATCACCTTATCTTTTATTGTACACGAGCCACGTTTATCGCCATTTTAGTTAATCAACTAATTTGCAAAAATATGACGTCTTCCAGGAAATATTATTCCATAGTTAGTAAATAATTTTATCTATTTTATGTTCAATAACCTTAATCAAATTTCAGATTTTCAATCTCCAATTGTCTTTTTAATTACATAATCGTTACGTGTGGATTTTTTTCAAGTTGTGGTCACAAAAAAAAAAAAAAAATCAAAAATAAGTCCATTGTGGGATTGATATATGGCCAATTATATTGTCAGATTTGACTTCAAGTCAAAAGTAAATGGATGAAATTAGAATTGTAAAATCCGAACTATTAGAATAATTCGCACATAAGAGATTGGTAATAAATCAATAAATTGCATGAAACTTTAAACGAATCGGAATATGTGATTTATGTTCTTGGATGTTATGCTTGCTTGATGACAGAAGCTAGAACATAAAACTGCTAATGAAGATGATAATGAGTAGAAAAAATAAAAAGCTTATAAAATACCAAAAAAAAATTATTATTAAAGGGTAGAAAGCTTACAAGATACAAATCGAAAAGTTCTATTATTAAAGGCAAGTACTTGATTAAGAAGCTTGATCTAATTCCAATTTCCAATTTGGACTTTAGACAAAATCTAATTTAAGTTGATTTGTTATGAATGATCTTCCTATCCTCGAAACTTGATGTACTCGTCGTGATTTCTCTATACTTTAATTGCTTGTGTATTTGTTAATTGATTGGTTGTTGAATGTGTGTTGTTTACTATGCATTTTCACTTTTGATTCGTTCTACATCTTTAATGAGCAATTTTGTCATGTGTCGTGAAATCTGCCTAAAAATCTCTATAGCTTTGACTTGAACATTGCTTTAGGGACATCTGCTCTCATTGCAATACATTAGTTGCAAATTTTCCTAATCGATGGATTCTTCTTGATTCAATCTTCAACTTCTAAGGACACTTCGACTCAATCGGCCTCGACAACATGTCATGCACTTCACCGAAAACTTGGATAATTGGGAACTCATAACGCATGAGCTCATCAAGCATTCCATCAATAGGTCTTGTGAGTCAATTGTACTGTTATGGCCACCATAGTCGATAAGCTCAATAACTTCAGTGTCGACATTAATATAGAATTAAAAAAATATAATATGGATCAAGTTTTTGCTTCAATTATTTTGTTTGAACCACTTTGAAATCTCAATTTCGAACCAATTTGTAAGTTTTTATGGAAATCGGACCTACCATATAGACACCTCGTTTTGGGTTGTAGCATTGAACTAGTTATTTTGATCTTTTTCTTTTTTTTGCCATAATTCATTTAAATTTCAGAAAATTATGAAAAAATAATGTGTGAATATGTGTATCACTATTTTTCATTTGTAAAAGTTTTGCGAGTTTCAAATTGAAAAAAAAAATATCAAAATGTACGAGTTGAAAAGTTCTAATTTAATAAAATGTAAAAATGTAAAATTCAATCGGAAGGGACAGGTCAAGTCAAATTATTTGGTGGGCATTGCGCCTTTCCTCACCATTTTAAATTAGATAATTACGAAAAGAACTGCTTCCATGATCAGGCATTAAAAAACAAAATAGCAATTGTGATATAAAAATAATAATAATTTTTATTTTGTTTATTTGGATGGAATGATAGAAATCCAGAAGGCCTCTAGTAACAAGGATGGCAACGTAACAGTGAGATTGTGTTGTCAGATTGTAACAACTAAACAACTTCGATTTGCCTTTAATGATAACGCAATTATCACGCGAAGAATTCTCTTATATTTCAAATTGAAATTTAAAATTCTCTATCTTACAACCATTCAAATTCTTTTGCTTTTGACCCAAAAAAAAAAAAAAAAAAAAAACTCTTTTGCTTAAAAGATTAAATATTCTCTATCTTACAACCATTCAAATTAAAATGTTCAAATATTTTATGTTTATTTAGAATTCAATTTAGGCTTTGTTTTTTTGTGTAAAATAAATGATTTAGAATATATTTTCCTAAAAATAATTACTCACATCGCTAACAAATATGAATGAATGAGAAATTATTGCTGATAATGAAAACTTACTCAATTGGCTAACTATATGGGCGATTGTTTTTAGGAATATATTTTCAAAATTATTTATTTTTCGCAAAACAAATCAAACCTTAATTATTTTTCCGCACATGCTATATTATCAATTTCATTGAACGTTTATAAATTTTGGTATTCTTTCGCACGTATTCAATGGGTGTGCACTTTGTGCGAGAGCGAGAGAGATAATTTCATAGTACCATTTGGCAACATAATGCTTTGTTTTACTAGGAAAATCAAATCAGTTGAGCAATAAAAGAGGATGAATCACTTACCGAAAGAGGAAAAAAATACACGTAAATTATTTCAAAGTAGCTAAAAGTTGGATGCGGAAATGCTTTTCCATCAACAATTTTTCAAAGCTTTGCACAGTCAAGGAAGGTTTTAGCTGAAACGTAAGAATCAACTTCTTGTTGGGCGATACAAGAGAAGGACATTTCATTAGCAAAGTTATCAATTTGATAGCATTCCCTTAACTAACCCATTTATTTGAATTTCATCATTGTTCAATGTGACTAATTTAATCTCTTTACTTCGATTTTCTTTTCAAGAAAGTCCAGTGATCTTGTCGATGTTAAAAAATTCAAATATTTTGCCTATAGAATGGCAAATCCATAAAAATCAAAGATTAACTATTGAAAAACAATTAAAGAACTCAAACCCCGAATATGCGGCAGGCTTTCCATGACATTTATCTTGTACCTTGGCAATTGTTTTGCTAAAAAATCACTATTAGAAAAAAAAGAATATCACCTGTCACATACGTTACGAATTGAAATGAAAAGATATTTAAACCCATAATTCTGAAAAGTCACACCGCCCTGAAATATTCAATGAAGAAAATGATATCAAAATTCCTCAAATTTCGAATAGGAAAAAAGATCAACACATGATTCTAATAGGGCCACATTAACAAAACTCAATTCATACTCGCCATCTCATTTAATAAAAAATATTTTGTTGGAATAATTGTCGAGATAGAAACTTTAGGTTAGAAATGGTGATAATATGAATAAATTAATTAAAAAGTGTAATCAGGGAAATATTCAAGACTTCATAAATTTCTCCAAAGGCAAGACAGCCTTTTTACTATTCAAATCCTCTTCATATATTATAATAACATAGGAGGAATTTAAAAAATAGGACTAAAGTAATTGAGCGCCCATTCACACACCATTCATCTTAATATATCCAGAGTGCCCCCACAAACATCCGTTAATCAACTAAATGAAGAAATTTTGTAATTTCCCAAAGATGCAATGACTTACTCGTTCGTATGTCTAATCGGTCATTTGCCAATCAAAATATCCCTCATTTAGCATGCTTAATAGGTGACAAGACCCCGTAAAAAGTTACACATGACTTTTCTATCGAATACAAACCCTTGATTGAATTTAAGAAAAAATGATGACAACAATTACATGTAAACCTATATATTTTAGGTGTTCACCGTTTAATGAAAACGAAAATTACGTGTGCCATAACATAAAAAGTAGAAATTCAATAATTATATAAATAATAATGAAAAGCCATTTTATATAGATCCGCCACCCTAAATGAGGCTGCTTCGATTAGCTTGGCTTTCGGGTGAGGTCCCTCCTCCAGCATACTTGGTCAACAATCCAAGTCGCACGCCTATTGACTTCTGCTTAGGATTCGTGTTGCCCATTGTCGTAGGCTCCGCGCCAAGTCACTTTCAAAGAAATAAAACCTCTACGCCATCTCGGTCGTTTATGAGGTTTTCACAGGCAACATTCCAATATAAATTCAGAGGTAGGTTTTGTCTCAAATTTATGTCAAGTGCGAGGCTCCCTTCTCGTTGATTGATATGTCGTTTTCAGTTCGCTCCATGTCTATATCATGCACCTAAGTCGATATCCACACGAGAATGCATTTCTAAACCATTAAGTCATTTGATATGTCTCCTTACATAATTCTAACTCTTTACGGTGTATAATAACAATGAGATATTCTCGCCAAATTTATAGTCACAAAATCAATGAAATAGGTTCCCCTTTTTAGTGAAAAAACGGATGGGAAGGGGTGACCGGTGTTGGTTGCCAACACGGCAAACCTTATTGAACAGTGCTAATGAGAATTAGAGTCAAAGTTATTTTACAACATGACATAATCGAACTTATTCCGTAGACGAATCAAGGCTTCTTGAAAATGCGGGAGCGTTTAGAGAATTTGAACTGTTTGGGAGTAAGCTTTACGTCACTATTCACTAAGCTAATTATCACGGGGTTAACATTAATGAATGTAGACATGAATGCAAATGTAAAGATATTGTTCGACAGAAAATATAAAAAAGAAGTAACAACGGGATACAAATGAAATCAATTTCCATTTTATTTTTATTTGATATTACCTTATGTCCGTAAAGATAGATCCCCAGAGGGCCTTTATTAGATTTATTTTAATCTTTTTTTTACGTAAGAAAACCCTCTTTTTTTCCCAAACTATTGGACCCATTACTTGTATTGATGTAGGTAAGTAAAGCTAAGAATACTAAAATTGATCAGGCAGTAATTTATAAAAGAAGGTCTCTATCTTAGATGGATATTTAAATCTTGAAATCCTATATAAAACATTCAACAATATCCCCTCATATCACTTCCCAAATTTATCTATAAATTAACTGTTTGTATCTGTAAAAATGAAAAGGGCAGTAACGTGACAATAGAAACCGGGGACGATAAACTAGAAAGACCAAAATGCAGATGCTGTTGGAATTGCAGGCAGCCGTTCCAGATGGAAATGCATAGAAAACAATGCAAAGGGCCTATTGAAAAAGTTTTTTTTACTTCTAACTTTCTCCCCGAACTGTAAAATAAATAATATATAAAACAAAACCAAAAGAAATATTTGGAATATCAGTATTTGTACATCGAAATAGGTTTTAGATGTATTGCGTTAAAAAATATATACATGAGTGTCGCAAAATGTTTTTTTAAACAAGACTGGAACTTTCACGAATATTTGGGAGGAAAGGAATCCTGTTGATGAAATGAAGCCCTATAATTTATATGATTTATTCCCAATGCGGGCTTCTCATATGTAATACATGCACAAAGGACTATGCCCCTCTCTCTCTCTCTCTCGACACCAAACGTCACATGCACGTGAGCAAGCAATCAAACGTAGTTTTCAAGGGAAGAAAAGGCCTAGAGAGAATGCCATGGATGTCAGAGAAAGCATAGAGCGCGACAATCGACGCAGGTTCAAAAATGCCACTAAAACGTGAGCTACTTAACATTTATATAGAAACGCTACTGATGGGTGGCTATGTATGCCAATGCGATATCACTTGTTAGACGCCTATCCACTACCATTCTCAATATACGATTTGTCTGGATATGATTTCTTGATCAAAGTCATCCATCCACACGTCGCCGACACTCGTTGGAAAATAAATGGGAATATCGCAAGTGACCGGAGCCGATCTCACCCACTTGTAATGCATGTGTTAGGCTCGCGGTTCCATTGTACACGCTTGCCATTTTTTTCCATCCTTTGCTCTAATCTATGTAAAGCTTCCCTTTTCTCTTTACGAGGTCGCACCATTCTCTTCTCTCTTCTCTCATTATATTTCACATGTCCAACTACATTTTTCGAGTATTCCCTAGATAATATGTGCTGACATTCGCACTTTGCCCAACTCTCTATATTCATACCCAAACTTTACACTAATCCTATCACTGTTATTCTTTTTCCAACGTAATTGCATCCAAGCCAGTCGTGGATATAACTTTTCGACAATTTCCTATCGATATAATTGAGCTCATCTCCACGATAACTGAAGCGAAACCCTTAGCAGCAAGGGGCTATATATATGTATGGATAGGTAGGGTTTCTGTTAAGTTTTGCGCAAATTATTGTACTTGGGAGTTGAATGAAGAGAGGCATCGAGAGTGATAAATTATTTGACTTCGTGTACCATTGAGAGAAAACAATTTGAAAGTGAGGGCTCGTACTGGGGAAGCGACACACCGTGACACTTACGGTACCTTGGCAGGGACACCGAGAGAAATGGAGTGGGAAAACAACTTCCAAAAAAAGTGAAAAAAAAAAAAAAAAAAAAAGGGGCAAAATTTGGGTTATACAAGGAAAGCTGGATAAAACCATCAAATTACACTTCTAAGATTAGAAAAAAAAAAAGACTTGTAAATAAAGGATGTATTTATTTTGCGGAATATAAAAAATTTTGAAAATATTATTTATAAAATGATCGTTTGTATTACTTACAAAAATGGATGAACGATATAAATTGTTATTGATAATGAAAATATTTTTTATTGACTAATTATTTTCAGTGATATAAGTGATTATTTTTTATAAAAAAATAATTTTCAGATATTTTCATTTCGCACGAAATAAATAAAGACAAAGTTAGCGCCAAATAAGGAAAGTCTAAAGTTTCATAAGACCGCAAAATGAGTCTTAGTTCTCCCCGTATGCTCTTGTAAACGAGGCATTATCATAACAAATGTTCTGGCAAATTTACAACATAGTTTTAGGAAAAGAGAGAATACAGATACGAAGGTACTTTGGTGTAACAAGATCAAATCGAAATCGCTAACTCCAAAAGATAATGGTGTCAGGGCTTTGCGAGACAGGAATTATCTGGGTTATCTCTTTCCCATGTGGTGGTACCATTAAGATTTGTGTCTTAAAAACCCCCCCCATTCCAACTCGACCCCACCAATGCATGGGCACTGTCCATATCACGAGTTTCCTCCGGGCTTCATTCTCTTAAAAGAGAGAGAGAGAGAGAGAGAGAGAGAGTACCTTGCTTTGGGGGCACATTATCGAATATCTGCTCCCTTTATGTTTCATTATTTTTAATACCCTCTTCCCAAACTTTCTCTATTTAAGATAAATTATAATGCATGGATAATTATATATACATATAAACATATTTATGCATTGTTTTCATTCTTTTTTAAAAGATCCGCAAATGGAAGTATTTGCTGAATGGATGGATCTTTTGAAGGCTATGATGGTGGGGATCCACGTGATCATGTGAAGGGCCGTGGGGGGGAGATGCCTTGAGCAAAGGGGCTTCACTTTTTATGTCCCGTCTGATGAAATTGAGAAAGGACTGCTGAAAAGAAAATTAAGCATCGATATTTTATGTGCTTAAAATACTAATACAAAGTGACTTGATGGTAATTGGAGATTGATCGATGGATATTATTATTTGTTGTTGATCCAATTAAAATTGTCTTTTTCGGCGAAACATAGTTTTCACATACCCTAAATACTCTATGTCTTAAAGATCATGTATAAAGGAATAAATTGAACCTTGCGATAGTTATTGTCCCATCATTCGACAAACAAGATTTATTATTATCGATGCAAGATTAAGGTTTTTTTTCTTTTTGGTAATGTGTGTCGAGTCAAGGCACTTCTTGCTAAAGCGGAGCTTTGCGCTCAGATCCTGATAATGCCATGTGAGCAATATTTAATAAAAGGCATATGCTATTTATATATAATGAATGTCCAATTGGAGTGAAAAATTTTAAAAAGAAAAAGTGATGGTACTTTTACATGTGCATTCAGCATGGACATCGCCGCTAATGGATGCTGATTGCCCAAGCAAAGCTCGCACGATAAACTTTAGTTTAGTCTAGTGGATTGCTTTCCTCGGAATCTCTCTCTTCTTTACCACTTTTTTAGCACAAGAGATCTACTTTTATCTTCCATTCTTTTCGGACATACATACAAAAGAATCAAGGATGTTTCTCGAGTTACTTTTTTAATTTAATATTGAAAACCTTGAATCAAAAAATAATAATAATAATAGCTAGAGATCACAGATATTAAGTTCATTTAAATTCGTATGATACAAACGGACCTAAAATTTCGATGAGAGAAGGTTATTCTAATCTCTCACTAAAGTGAAATGTTTACTACCCTTTTGACTAATATTTTCCTCACCCCACTAGTGGATTTCAAAGGGTCTTGTCTTTCCCTCGGATGCGAAACCGCTATGTCAAGGTGAAATTGCTTACAGAGAACTACAGCTCATAGAAAAAATAGAAAAGAGGAAAGGAGATGGCATATTTAGGAATGCGTTTAGCTGCTTGATTGTTAAGTGAATCGACTTTGCAATCCACGGAAAGATTACGAGTTTTACTTCTATCATCCTATATCGTCCTCGATTATTCAATTTTTCTAATGTGTACTTTTTCTTTCTCGAGCACGAGATTTTTGGACGAAAATTCTCTAAACCCATATGGTACTCCTATCGATGTGAACGCATCTGCTTGTTTTCATGCGTTGCCCTAGCCAAACCTAGATTTTCTCGAGAGGTTGGTTCTGCTCTTCACCTCCTCTTCAAGTCCTCGGAAACGTATAGTGGGGGACAGATTCAGAGAGCATCATGTCACATTTTCACCAAGAAACTTACAACAGATATTATATATATTTGAGGTCCTTTGCAGAAAAGTGGGGACAAAATTCAGAATAATAAATAATATACTTGAATGGCCATTGATAGCTGATCCCTTTCCCATACCCTTGTGAGTTTGTTGTATATATTAATTGAGCGACCTTCCCCCAACAGCAACAATCAGACTCTCTAGAGATTGATCCAAGGAGTTGCTCCAGTGGAAACATGTTCGTCCTCCCCACTCAAAAGATTTGAATTCGAATCATTACATTTACGCATTTTCTTGAAATTACCCTCAAGAGAACAGACCGATGCATTTCTGATAATTATTTGGCGTGAATAAAATAGAAAGGCCATCGCACTCGATGAAGATTAGTCGAGTGTTCAAAAAGTCCTGAACACCCTATTAATAGATATATGTAAGAAAATATATGCTCTCTACATTCTTTTGAAGTTTTTTTTTTTTTGAATGAAATTTGTGGCGACGTGGTGCTTATGCAACTTGATAGACTTAGACTATGTGAGTTATATCAACCGGATAGATGAGATACAATTAGAAATTCAAATCATTTGCACTAAAATTTCCTGCTAACTTTGTCAATAAATACAAATAAGGAGTTCTATAAGCGCACTCACACACCTCTAGTCCTCTTTTGTGTTAACACTGCTTATAAAAAGATTGAAATTGGATAAGGAATCTAAATAGTTCCAACTATATTGTATACGTGCTCCCATATAACAGCTATCTGCCAGTTTTTAAATTATGTCTGCTTTTCATTTGTTTGCTTCTACTTCCGCCTTTTTAAACCCCCATAATTGATTATTATTCGATCATGAACAACATCAGACATTAATAAATATAAAAAAATCCACATCTAACGTTATCGGAAGTGATAAAAAGTTCTTAACAACTATTAAAATTTTAAATAGCTTTAGTTTTTCCCAACGGAAAAGCCAAGATTACATTTTCCGATTCGAAACAAATCCGTCCTAAAACTTTGATTACCAAAGAGACTTAAAAATGTAATTTTCGTAGCCTTGCTCTTTAATTATTTTGAACCCTGTACCCTTTGTGGCATCTCAAATTTCAAAAATTACATACTGGCATAAAGGAAAATATCAGAATTAGATGTATTGCCTACCACAAGATCTTCTGACTTCTGAGTCTGAGAAAGCAGCTTCGCACGCAGTGGAAAATACAGAAAATTTAAGCTCAAATAGACTGGAAAATGACTAAGCTGAGGAGAAAATGTGCCAAGCCATTAGGGTCAAGCTGGGCATGATACCATTGTCAGAAGATACTCCGACATATGCTGTGACGACCATGGTTGGCATCGATCTAGAAGTAGCTGTAAAATGTGCCTCTAATAGAGTCACACATATAACATATAATTCATGCTAGAAAAAGAAATGAAGATGTATAAATGTTTTTCTGTGGTTGTCTTATCTAATGGGTCATCGACGTCTCAGTTTTTCCTTCTTCTTTTTATTTTATTTTATTTTGGGTTGAATCATCTACGTCTGAGTCAGGACTCTCCTACACGAGACTTATATCAAAAAAGGAAAAAAAGAGAGACCTCGGGAAGTCGTATCGTGGAAAAGGAAATTATAAAAAATAACGATAAAAATGATGTTTATCTCAACTAAAAAACAAATATATAATAATTTTTCATGCGCAAAGAAAGGCCCTTTCTCCTTGCTTTTTGACCTAGTAAAGTGGTCATCATAATAATAATTGCTCGGACTTAAGACAATTCTTTAGAATCCTCGTTTGAATTCAATTGCAACTGGAGCAGAAGCTTTTGAAATCCTTGAAACTTTTCGAATTCGAAAGAGCACGAAAGAGAACATGGAAACAGCAAAAACCCCCATTGGGGCTCCGTTGACGGTCGGAAAACGGGCGATCATATCCATGTTCCCACAAGTACTAAACAATAATTGAAGCGGAGACGCCTATGATATTTATGTATGAAAGACTAACAAGGACAGTCTCATCGCTTCGAAGGAGCGGATTGCACCAACAATTTTCCAGTTGGGAAACAGCTCAATGGTGCACTAAGCAAAGGGTCCCCATGGCTACGCCAATGTCCGGACCGAAAGCTCTCAACAAATGTCGATTTTATAATTTTACATCAAATCAAATCACACAATTATGTGCCTCCCCAGCACTACATGTGCTTCCCCATTCCCCCCTCCTCTCTCCTTGTTTGGGATCATCCCATCATGCTTGAAGCAGCACATGCAGCAATGAAAGGTTAGGGTTTAGGGTGTTTGTTTGAAGGGAAGCTATTTTTTTGGTTTTTTTTTTTTGACTTTTCGGTATTTAAATGACACAAAATTAATCAATTAACGAACAAATTTTTTCATAGATTATATACAATAAGTTTAGATTAGAAGAAAATAACTTCATTTTTAGGCAATAAGAAAATCGCATTCCCTAAACCACCAAATAAATGAAAACTAACGATTTTCCTTGAAAATGATATTGATGAAAAATATTTTTATTTATTATGGACTTTCAATGAAACAAACGCATACTTAGTCTAACTTCTTAAATGAAGGTTCAATGCACAAAAATCAGCGACGAACCCTATGTTCTCCTCACGTGATTTTTCACAATTATTGACCCAGTGAATCAAGTCCTAAAAGTGGGAATAGATTGGGGTAGGCAATCAGTCAGGGTTTCTATTTCGAACCTTGTGTTAGAATACACGTGCAAATTGTGTTAAAAAAGTCTCATATTAGAGAATTAGTGTGATATGAAGCAATTAATATATCTTAGTTGGCACATAACTCATTGAATTAAACTTTTGAGTGAAATTTGGTCTAATTGGATATATTGACGGTTTAGGCTTAGGCTCCTTCTTAAAAATTTCCCTAGGTAAAGGTATAAGACTTCTATTATGTACTCTCAACACTTTGCTATATGAAAGCTCAATGATTGTATCGTGACATGTACATGACAATGCGATGATGATCCATTCCAACCCGTACTCACGATCGCTGATCTTTCGTGCCGACCTCGTCATTGCCCTCTCTTATGACTTAGCGAACACACACGAGGTCGATACCTAGATTGGCCCCATTTCACGTGGGATCGTTTGACATATTGATCCCTCTCAGAAGTGGGATTCCATGGAGTGGTTGAGTCGTTCCTTTTTCCTTTCTATAAGCATCAAGTCATTCTTTTTTAGAGCTCGGGCTGAAAGAAAAGAAGAGAAAGATAGTCTTGAAGGGTATGGAGCATCTTAGGTCAAAGACAGTGACAAGCTAGTAAAGGACTACCCGTGCAACTAACATGATGTTCATTAGATTAGTGACTCGAGGTTGCCAATGACATTAACTAGCTGCTGTAGAGATCAACTAACATGTCGTTGTTGGAAATTTGGGGCGCGCGTTCCCTCCTTCATGTCTCCTCAATAATTGGGGGGCGGTACCGAGAATTGAACTCTCCGGTGAAGAAGAGAAGAATTAAGATTGCTCATCTTCCCTTATTGGACTCGGCTTCATTCATTGAAATGCATCTCAATTGCTCTCGACGTTCGAGCCGATGGACGGCGATCCATCAATAGAAAGGGTTAAATTCACCCTCCGTAGCGAATTGTAAGGATCTCGACGTGGCGAAGATGGTACAAATATACAGGATCATGTCAAGGATTGTCAGTGAGAGACAAAAGAAAGGAAGAGAGAGAGAGAGAGAGAGAGAGAGAGAGAAGGAGAAGCTGTTCGACATAGACCCAAGAGAAGTGGGTCAACAATCTCCGTTTCCTCATTCGACGAATAGCTGGGTGCCAGAAGCCGGCCCCCACATTGGCAGAGAGAGCCACTTGGGAAAATAATAATAATTATTATGATCGGATCCTACTGTGTTGGCCCGACCCGGTCCCTCTAGATATATTTCCTGAAAAATGAAAAAAACGAGGAGCCAAAATATGGCTAGAAGTTAATTCAGTATCTACAGATTTTTCGTTTTTTTATGACAACGCAAGTTTTTCATTTTACAATATCCTGCAATTTAGATTTAGTCGCAAGGGCAGGGAATATTGCCCTTCGTGATGTTTTACACTTGATTACATTAAATGTGAATATCGCTGTGGTACTATGGTAAGAAATCACAACTTACACGGTAACTTACTGCTATGGCCAGAAAAGGAATATGGTACATGTTCTGCATCAGCTTTGCTGTTCCCTGGCTATTTTTTTTATTAATTTTTTCCTTTAATTTTTCCTCAGGAGATAGAACTCACTTCCCAGTTTTGCCTAGTATCTATTTTCCTCGCTCCCTAGAAGGAGATTCCTGAGCCAAGATAATGCTCAAGAAAAGAAAAGAAAAAACCGAAGAGAAGGACCAGAAGTTATTGTGGTGGGTTGGAGTACTGCACAGAGAACAACAGTAGTTGAGCAAGACCACAGCACATGCATGCATTACATGCACTAGCTGTGTTTATGCAGACATCTGCTAATGCTGCGTGCATGGATTAAAGTCTATAGAAATCGAGAATCACGCCGGTGACATTGGTGAAAAACCAAAAGTCAGCAACCGAAAGGGTGGGAATATGCTCCAGGGAGGTGCAAACAGTTGCTTGGATTTTCATATTCAGAACATCGAAGCTGGTGGGACAAAGAGAAAACAGCTGAAGCAGAGACACAGTTCATCTTTTCCAGACTCCTACCAACTTTTTTCCCGCACAAAAGCGAAAAAGAGAGAAAAGTAAAAAGAGGAAATGATCGATTGTCAGTCCCTTCGTTTCTGAATCTAGCTGTCCAGGTTCCTCTGTTCTGTTGCAATCATATGGGGAATTGGTACACACTTGGGTAAACTCAGAAAGTGAAAATTCAATTTCAAACCTACATACAAGGCTTTGTGGTCCTGAGCTGCTGAGCACGTGCCTTAGGCAGATCTCCTCAGCGTCGATCGATCCACAGCCACACACATACTCCACCACAGTATCAGTTTGGACTTCAAAACCCATTTAACCTCACATGCTTGCGTTGCAATGCTTATCTTGGTACCACCCCTACAAGCTAACTGAGAAAAAATCGATCCATGAGCTCTGTATGTGCATCTACATGTGTCAGTATCTAAGCACAAAAGTTCCTCTGACTCCTGACGAGAAAAAAGAGTTGACCAGTCAAGCTTCCAAGTGAATCAGGGTTGAGGTCTTCCAAACTCATAAAAGTCTCAAGGCACCGGGTAGGGGACCATGACCAGAACCAGATGTAGCAACGACAAGTGGAGATGATATTATGCTGTGAATTACATATGAGACCAGTAAAACGAGCAGTAACTTACTCCCAGCGCCACTTACCCAAAAAAAAAAAAAAATGATTGTCTTTCCTATTTGTGATGAATTCACAGAATATAGCCGTGACCCGCGATTTGTTCGGCACTGTTTCAAGTAAATGGCATAGCATAATTACTGAGCTAACTTGTTTACAGACCTCAAGAACGTGTAACCCAGGATACAATAATCCATGGCGTTCAGCATAATGTAAAGTATCTACTCTTAGCTCTGTGGATGGTGGACATATATGGCCCAGTCAAACCATAAGATTACCAGCACTTGAGCAGTAGAGTTAGTGAGAAACAGTGTAACATTCTCAAACTCCCTCTATTTCACAAGCTCCTTCACATGCGCCAAAGCGGGCCTTCTAAGATTCGAAAACAAGGAACCAACTCAAGCAGAGGAAAGCTGGTGTTTGCATATGCAGGCTGTCCCACCACCTTGACAAGCTTTAACACTAATTTCCACAGCCAAAGAACTGAACCTACTCATTGTCCAAGAGCCACTCTGTATGAACAAACGTTGGGGGACCATCCCTAGGAACATAGAGCAAATGAGAACCAATTCATGTCCCGGACCCCCACTATAAGTGGATTCCAAGTAGCTAAATGAATGAATTTGACTAAGGCTGGTGACAAATGGACAAAGAGAACCCTAAGCTTTTGCAAGGAAAGACGTGTTCAAAGTTCAAAAGCCTCTCATCTCCTTATCAGAATCATAGTTGGAACATTTCGAGGGAAAGGTAATGATAAGACGGAAGCCCGCATTTTAGCTAGAAGATATTCCGGTCGCCTTCATCCACCAAGCCCGTATAATGATTAAGCCTAGCATTACATACACTGTTCCAGGCTGAGGTGTTAGCTACCCAACATGTCAATCTCACAAACACAGGGACCGAAGTCCTTTTCCCTTGGTATGGTTCACATTTTTAATCATTCGTTTCTAGAATGGCGGTAGCAAACAAATAATTGCAAGTAACAATGTAGTAAGTTTGTTATCTCCTTTTTGACTCCAACAGCAAGGAATCAATCAATGAGCTTTAACAACAATTAATCTGACGAATCCAAACCATTCGAATTTGAAGATGTTAGGTGAGTTACCAGGCTAACACCTACACGATTAAAGACTCCATTGCTCCAGAAGATGGACTCGACAAAAAGCTTCACTTTATCATCAAATATGCATCGAGTTAAAACAACAGCACGCTTAGTTTTCAACTCTGCAATTTCTTCCAACAACCAACAAAAGGACCAAAAAAGAGCGAAATTCTCTGCAGCTTATTCCATAAATTGTCTTCCCATGATAATTGGCTTGATTCCATGTTCAACTAGGCTGTTATTCCATAATTCTGAATCGATTTCATGAAATGAATAGTCATCTGCAATTGGTGAAATAAAAAGAAACCTTCCAGACGACTTCAAGCAGTGAATAGGTGCAAGATTTAGGTCAAGGGGCGACATAAGTTGAGTGGAGCAAGTTGAAAAGTTTCTGTAAATTTCCTTCAAAACCTCGTACGTAGAAGAAAAATTCACAATATAGATTCTAGGGCACGTCTAGCGACCATGAAAGCGCAGCTGGTCCAGCAATGACTGCTAGTTTTTTTTGCTAGTATGGACAATTTACACATGATTTAGCATTTAAAAGTTTCAGTTTACTTGACAAAAACAGTTATGACTTAGCATGAGGAACAAAGGAATTTTAGGTGAAGAGGTTGCTGGCTAAGAAGAATTCTACCAGCCAAAACTCAAAAGGCTACCATTATAACATCACCTGCGTGCCCCAATTATAACATCACACTGTTTCTGAACATGCTATTAGCCACTTCCAAGATCCTTTTCTTTTCTTTTTTTATCCTTTTTTGACACTTCAATTCACAACCACATCAAAGATGGAATTCAGACGTCAAAGAACAAAATTTCAATAAGCCTTTTGAGTCGTCGGTGTAGCTGTTTGCTGTTAAGTAGCTGGAAGTTAGTCGTTTTAGAACTGTTCTTGCGGGCGCTTTTACTTATGAAATATCCAAAGGACAAACAAGAAACGTGCCTTGATTCCGTACTTTCCCCTTTACAGAACACTTTGCATTTTCTCCTTGCTCAAAAGCCAAAAGCTAAGGAAGACCAGCTTTTCTCTTTTTCGAGTAGCTTTCATCTCCTACCTAGGGTGCCTCCTAGTAGGCATTAAAGCCAGAGATGGAAGTGAAGAACCAAGAGGAGCCCTCCACTACATGGGCTCAAACACCAATGGGCCAAACCCGAAAGCTCCAGAATAAGAGGAATCTAATTCATGCACAAACCGAAACCCCTTGAATAAAGAGGATGACAGTAGGGCATGAGTAGCTAATATTAACTGTGTCTAAATTATATAAATCGAATACAAAACTGTACAACAACTGGATGCCTTTCATGATGTCGTCCGATATTTACAGACCCCACGGATAGCAGAATTTACAAGAATCTTAAGGGAAGACACTCCCTCTCAAAGTCATCTGACAACTTTGTGACGCGTAACCGGAACACGTCAAAGAACTTACATTCCGACTAACGAAGAATTAAATAAACTAAGGTTAAAAGATTCATAAGACAAGTAAGATCAGCCTAAGCTCGTGTTGGTACTTCTCAGTATGTATCTGCATTCTGAGAGTAAATAAGCTCTAGCAACTTCCACATCACTCCATAATGTTTCGCCACAATGATAGAGCTCAAGATGGCACTTTTTTCTTGCAAAAGCACTAAAGATGGCACTCAACGACTGTAAATATGACTCTGCCCCTTTGCATGGACTGATAAATTTGTATGTATATTAACAAAGGGAGACTCATGCAGCTTGTGCAGGATTCTATTTGTAAAGAGCTAACATTGCCCTGCAACTTCAACCCAATCAACTGCAACTTGCCTGCTGCCAACTATCTGCTTGGCAGTAAATCAATATGTATTGTCATCCAAGACCCCATCCAACCATTGACTACCTCTTCCTTCCAGAGACTTGGACCAACATTTAACTAAGAGATGGGACTTCCGAGAGTGCAGAAAGTGAGTTTAAGAGACCACAATCCGAAACCACTTGAATGCAGAGGATAACAGCAGAGATGGAAGTGAAGAACCAAGAGGAGCCCCCCACTACATGGGCTCAAACACCAATGGGCCAAACCCGAAAGCTCCAGAATAAGAGGAATATAATTCATGACAAACCGAAACCACTTGAATGCAGAGGATAACAGCAGGGCATGAGTAGCTAATATTAACCGTGTCTAAATTATATAAATTGAATACAAAACTGTACAACGACTGGATGCCTTTCATGATGTTGTCCAATATTTACAGACCCCACAGTTAGCGGAATTTACAAGAATCTTAGGGGAGAAACTCCTCCTCATAATCATCAGACAACTTTGTGACGCGTAAAGGGAATACATCGAAGAACTTACATTCTGACTAACGAAGAAGTAAATAAACTAAGGTTAAAAGATCCGTAAGACGAGTAAGATCAGCCTAAGCTCGTGTTGGTACTTCACAGTATGTATCTGCATTCTGAGAGTAAATAAGCTCTAGCAACTTCCATATTACTCCATAATGTTTCGCCACAATGATAGAGCTCAAGATGGCACTTTTTTCTAAATTAAAAAAAAGACCTGAAGATGGCACTCAACGACTGTAAATATGATTCTGTCGCTTTGCATGGACTAATAAATTTGTTTGTATATTAACAAAGGGAGACTCATGCAGCTTGTGCAGGATTCTATTTGTAAAGAGCTAACATTGCCCTGCAACTTCAACCCAATTAACTGCAATTTGCCTGCTGCCAACTATATCTGCTTGGCGGTAAATCAATATGTATTGTCATCCAAGACCCCATCCAACCATTCATTACCTCTTCCCTCCACAGACTTAGACCAACATTTAACTAAGAGATGGGACTTCCGAGAGTGCAGAAAGTGAATTTAAGAGACCACAATCACCATCAACCTAGGTTCATCCACCAGTGACTTATCCCATAATTTTTTATTTTACTGCAAAGTCTAAATTCACCTTCAACCATTCTAGGTGACCGATAAAAAACTACAAGAGCTTCACGACTACTTCACAAACCACTTTGGTTCACTAATCATCGCCTTCGATCAATGAATCAGAAACATGTATTGATCAAATGAGATGTTGATAGAGAGATTTCGAAAAAAAAAAAAATTATGAAATCAGACACGACAGCTTCATATGCCAAGATGTGAAACTTCACAACATGCTCCCATGAATGCAGGGATCAGAGGAACAAGGAAAAATTACATCTAAGACCAAGATCTTTTGGAAGATAACTTCAACCAGCAGGTGCAAAGACTGCCCTTCCAATTGCTGACAAACCGCCTTCGATGGGCTTGCACAAAATTTGATTCACTGGAAGAACATAAGCAAAGCTTATGAAGGGAGACCCATCATTTCTCAAGTGTTGCCAATGGGCAACAAACCAATAATCCAAAGATTGCCATGCTGCAGACTGGTATGCAGGAAATCCATGGTCCTTAAATCTCACCATAGCCGGCCAATTCGCATGACAACGTCATATAAGAGGGGCCAACTGATGCCAGTAATACATGGTCAGTAATTTGCGCCTCATCCGCATAATCCTAAGTGACTACTAGATAAATCTATTCGTCCATAGTTCAACATCCCATCTGCACTACACGCTGACACACACATAGTTCTAATCCAATGTGAGGTTGCCATCCACCAAATAAGCGCAACATTCTTGACATACAATTTCGCAACTTTTTTGCATTGCAGTGATCTTATCATCAGTAGATTACAGTAATCTCTCTCTCTCTCTCTCTCTCTCTCTCTCTCTCTCTCTCACTTATCTATCAATCACATTTAACAAAAGATCAGATAGATCAGATAATACAGAAGCTTCTTACCTCAAACACTACAACCTCAGGTAAGAATACGCAAGCCAACCTTCGATCACACCCAAGCACGTTCCCGCCAACACATCGCACACGTAATGCCGCCCCAGCAACACTCTAGAACCCGCCGTCGCCGCCGCCCAAACGGAAGCCACCAGAACCACGAGCTCCACGAACTTCCGCTCGCCGCCCTCGGCGATCCACCGATCCGCGAATCCGCCGGACCTCGATTCCGCGACGGCCCCTTCCATCGCCTCGGCCGAGAGGCAGACCAATGCGGCGACGAAGCAAACCCTAGAGGCGTGCCCGCTGGGGAAGGAGTAGTGGTCGACGGAGACGGCGACGCTCATGTCCTTGTTGTAGGCGGGGCGAGGGCGGCGGAAGAGGAGCTTCACGAGGCCGACGAGGGCCAGGTCGAGGAGGAGGCCGAGGATGAGGGGCGCGAGGAGGGGGCGGAGGGAGGGGATCGGGGAGAGGTAGAGGGAGAGGGCGACGGGGAAGAAGAGGCGGAAGTCGGCGGAGAGCTCGAGGAGGAGGAAGACGGGGCGGGGGAGGAAGTTGTGGCGGTGGAGGAGCCCGGAGAGGGAGGCGTCGGCGGCGGAGAGGCGGCGGAGGAGCGGCGGCGGCGGCGGCGCGGTGGCCAGGGCGGTGGAGGGAGGAGGAGGAGGAGGGTCCATGGGGGCGGGGGCGTCGGCCAGCGGGTCGGGTTGGCGGAATGGCGAGTGGGATGGGATGTGGCAGCGTGTGATTGGATTCCCAAGTGCTTCTTTTCCGATCGAATCGTTCGAAACGGCATATATTGGGACTATTCTAAATATTCGATATGGGAAACAGGACAAAACGATTTAAATATTGTTGATAAAAATAAACGAGTAGTAAATTATTTAAATTGTCAGATTTCACGAGAATTTATCAAAATGCTTATTTGTTTCGCTGAAAATTACTCATTTTCAGATAAATGATTTTATGCACTTTGACTAACTAATATTCAATTGATTGTTCTAAAATTACCAATTATATTCAAAGAGAGTGGATTTTTCTCTGACATCATTCGCGGCAAATGCAGTCCATTCGAAATAGGCGATTTATCAGCATATCTTACAAGAAAAGGCCCGTGATGTTTTTGTGAGTAAATACCCACCTCCCGAAAATGGTTTTTGTCTCGGAGTATTCCTGGGGCCTTCATCTCACGTGAAACGGGCCGATCCTTCAAGTGATTCAAAGATTTAATAAGAAAAAAAAAAAAAAAACCTTCTAAATCAGTCCATCCGAGTATGAGTTTGGGCTCGTCAAGGCCCACGAAATTAGCAAGCCCAAAGAATATGGGCTTTCTGGATCTCAACGTAATCAAGCAATTCGGACCCAATTCAACATCGAAATGACCGAATCTCCAGCGGATCTGGCTGACTCACGCCACGCGGTGATCTCGTGTTTTTAAGCGCAGTTCTAAAAGAGATTCGAAACCGATGCGAGAGGTCGTGCCGAGTGATGTTCATAAATAAAATACCCACTTCATCATCTCCTTGTCGGGTTATTGAGGGGACCTTGTGAAGGTTACATTACACGAGGATGGTTGAATGGGCCCGAGTCGTTATAGATGATTTTGCGGCGGAACTCTCTTTCAGTGGATGTGCAGCTTGTGGACAAGCTAATGCCCGAACACGATAGATGAGGGTGAGAAAATGATCACCGGGGCCAGAAAATTCGAATGTGTGGCTTCTGATTCATTCTGAAAAAGGACATTAGCAATACCATAAGTTTTATATGCTGTTTACTTAAGTGTCAAATCTTTTCAAAGGGATCGCTTAAGTGTCATTTTAATATCGGCAATATTTTAATCCTTTTCAGACTGAGGTGGCTCGTCAACAAGTGAGACAAGCAATGGCAGTCCTTCATATAGATCTCAAAGTAATATAAAAATATACTCATGAGGTACGCACAATATTCTTAGTATATTCAGGATTTGATAAATCGTGAAAAATATCAAATCAGATGGCTGCACATTAGCACATTTTGATGTCAAATAAGGTCCACTTACATCTTTAACTTCAATGAAATAGAGAGGCGAAAAAAGACTGCTTACATTTTGTTATGAAGGATAAGGTCTAACGAGATATCCCGGGCCAAATTTTGAAACTTGTCAATATGAGCTTTTCGCCTTTTTGTTTGATTCCTATAGAATTGTACACCATTCGACAATGATGACAATGACAACATTGATTATGATGTAAAATCGAGATGTTTCTGCTTCCACCACCCAAAGATTTCTAGACTCTAAGGATGCATTTAGTAACCATTTTGTTATTGGAAACAATTTCCGATAAAAAATAATTCTTTTTTATTTTGTTCTCATGAACAATTTTTTAGTATTTGAAAGCATTTGTTAACTGTCCAAAATTTGTATTTCTGAAATAAAATCGCGTTTGAACCGTTCTTAAAATTTCTAATCAAAAGTATTTTATTTTTTAATAATTTATTACTTTTTTTTTCTCTTTTGTTGGCAACCTTGAAATAATTGGCGACCGACCAAACGAGGGCCGACGACCTCGCTAGAGGGTAACCAGCTCCTAGCGAGGCCGTACCTCATCAATCAAGCCTTGGCTAAGTGAAGAGCCTTGGTAGGCGATTGGGCAAGTTCAACCTCACCAAATCTAGACAAGGCTTGCCTCACCCAACCAAGGCTAGGCAAGCTAGGCGAGCCTCATTAGTGGCTAGAGGAGGCTTGAGTGAGCACCGCGAGCCTCTAGCAAGCTCACAAGACCTTGCCTAACCGATCGTCGACGACTAGCATGGCCAACGGTGGTGGCAATGGAAAAAGAAGAGAGAAGAAAGAAGAGCAAGAAGAAAAGAATAAGAGGAAATAAAAGAAATAAATTTGGATTGGCTTGATTTTAAAATTATTTTCAAAAACAAAGAAACAACTTTTTTTTTACTCTTTGATTTTATTCCAAATCAATTATTGAGAACAAATTTGTTCATGAAAATAAAAAATTTACTAAACGGATTTCTGTTCTAAATTTATTTTTGAAAACAAAAGAATATAAATTGTTAGTGTTTAGCAAGTTGTCAAACGCTCTCTACTAGGTAGATTTCAAACGAGCAAATAGCATTGCCTCATTAAAATTATTTTGCGGGATTCGTGAGTAATATCCAAATTATATTATCTTTTTTTCTTGGTGAGATATCCCAACTAATTTTCTTTTTTTAAATAATCAACATCATTTACTTCCGCATTCCAAATCATCTCGACGTGAGAGGGCGTCAACGGGTAGGCAGGCAGTAATAAGTAACGGAATAGGTAATTCAAATTAAAATAAATTAATCGTCACGCATTTATGGAGGCGAGCGGGCCACGGCCGATATCGCATTTAAGTTATAGGAGAATTCTTTAATTTTCGCGCGCTCCATAACAGCTAAGTTGAACTGCACAAGTTAGTCAGAGGAAATTCGTACGTTTATTTAATTTCTCGATACATAGGGAAAAAAAAATAAAAAGGAGGTTATACGCAGATAAAGAAAAAGATAATATAAATAATATTAATAAAAAAAACCTGAAAGGGAACATGTTCTGCGCCGCTAGATACGAGCCAGGTCGTTTCTTTTGGCAGAAAAACTCGGCTTCCTTTCAACAACCAAAAAGGAGGAGATATATTATTGACTTTTCCCAAGACCTACAGTTGTTTGTTTTCTGAAAAGAAAATACAATAAAAATTAGAATGGAATATTTTTAAAATATTTAAAAAGGCATATGGTGAAGCTCGTTTTGTGGCGGTCTTTGGTCTTGGTGCTAAAAAGCTTAAGAGTCTAGTGAGGATAATGATGGCTTATAGCATGCATGCATTAATTTAGAAGCAAGTTGAAGGGTGTAGAAATTAGTGAAATTAATTTTAGGGTTCTTTCTTTCGCATTGAAGCATGCAAAAGTTGGAAACGTCGTTCCCGGAGAAAATCAAGAATTTTGCAGGCGTGAAGAGCTAAAGGCAGGAAAAAGTTCCAAATTAAGCAGCAACTCCAAGTCCCAAAGTCACCATTTAATCAACCGCGTTTTGAGTTACATGTCTTATGCCTCTTTGGCTATTTGCACGTGCGATAGGCCAAAGGAGTTTTAGAAGCTCGTGCATTGATATGCTCGGCTCCAATTTCAGAAACTGATCCTGTAGATTCAGTGATTTCTTTTCCAACGCTAGGATTCATCCATGGAATTTACATGTTGATGCTGTTGTCCTTCTTGCGAGTTATGCTTTTCGTGTTATTTTGGGTTTCGAATGTGATTTTGCTAGTAATGTTTTGACCTAAACACTAGGTTTTGATATCCCATCATGATCTACCGAATAAAGCAAAAGAAAGAGAAGAAAAGAACAGTGCCACGGCCTCTAAGTGTATTTAATTACGTAGAAACCGAAGACAAAGCCATTGACAAAGGTTTGCAAATCTCAAGGTTGTCGCCACCTCATGTTTAGCTCCAGTGTATTCTTCCGATGTCACGCTCCAAACTTTTGAAAGTCTAGGACTGCTCAAGTGCTGCTCACTTCCGGCTGCTGCGGATGCGTTTCCGATCTGTTGATTAAGCATTAGAAAAAGATTAGGAAGAAAATCTGTCGTCCAATATCTAATTCGAATTTCAGAGCTTCTTCTTTTTTATAAGATATGTTCTCCGCCAGCTTCCATTCTCTTCCATTCTTCTATTCTATGCTCGTCAAGTTTCAACCCAAACTTCCATACAAGATTCCTCCCAGGATCCCTTTTTCTTTCGTATTTTATCTGATCAATCATAAAGAATTCCTCTATCTCTTTCCCTCAAATTTCGCGTGTAATTACTGCTCGGGAACTCGGGGAATCTCCAAGTCTTCCGTTAAGCATCTTTCAAAACCCTAATTACATGACATGTTCCACTTCGAGCGAAGATTTCTCGACAAAACGAAGAGCAAAAAGCTCAGGCAGCCCGGTTTATTTATTTATCTTTTCGTTCTCTGTTCTCGTTTAGGCCGTGAGACTTTTCGTCGCTCCCTCCTCCCTCGCCAATATCGAGGTAATGACAGTAATTGTTGCTTTGAGTCCAAGCAACGACAAGAGTCATGTGTCATTCATACATGGGACAGAACGTGCGTTTATTAGAAAATGACTGGACCCGAATTAGGTACTTGACCAATAAATTCCCCGAGTTCGAATGATCCAGAAAATGGGGGAAAAAATAAAGATATAAAGCATCGCCATTCTTGATGTCTTCGGCTCGATTGGAAACTTTGAAAGCAACCTTTTCCCATAACTGAAATCAACCCTTCATTGATTCCGCGCACAAATGTCAGGAACCCTAATCAATGAGAGGAGATGGGGGGGAAACTAAAAACTATTTCGGCAGATGGGGTTCGATGGCAACTTAAGTGCTACACCCCACCCATAATAATACCCCCGAAAAGTGTATAAAAAAAGGAAGGAAACATATATTTTTAAAGTTAGAAAGCTTGGGAAATAAATAACATTCATCTGATGGTTGGTACTCAGTACCAATAATAATTCTTTTCGCTTCTTGGCAAAAGCTTAGGGCAAACTCCGGTATGTACTATGTAGTGCTTATGCTGCATTATTAAAGGTTCTCGTCGGGCGACACTAGTAGCCTTGAAGACAGTTTGGTTCGCTTAGAGAAAGACAAAAAGAGGAGGAGAATAATCACCGGTACTAGATTACTTTTGACTTGACTGCATAGGAAAAACAAAGCCGAGGAGCAGAAACATGAAGAGAGAGAGAGAGCTCTGTCCAAGAACTGTCTCTTTAAGCTAGTAGTATACAGAACTTTTTCTCTCACTACCTTTAGGAGAGATCGCATGGAAAATAACTGAACTGGCAGAGCAAAAAACGAATCAACAAACAATGCATCCTATCAATTATGGACAGAAGAGGATCTTGAATGATGAAGGGCAGGATGATAAGCTTCTAAAATACTTCGGAGATGTGAGATATATGAAAATTCTACGTGACATACATAATACGGTACTCATAATCTCACATAGTATTGAAAAATTATAGGGGGCATCGGTCCTATTAGCCTCGTCTGTGCAAACCCATGGCTCGTCGAGAAAAGCAACTGAGTTCTCCCTACCTAGCTACACGATAATCTTTCTCCAAATAAATGTGTTTTTGCGCTTGCCATCTTTTATGGGTCCCTTGTTGCCAAGAAGGCACAAGGCAATTGGGGAAAACGGGTGGAACTGATGCCCTCTTCTTGTGGCCAGATCAGGCAAAATCTGATCGTTGATGTCAATTTTTTCAGATATTCCGTAATGAAAGGAGATGATGAATGCTTTTAAACTGCCAAATCCGAAGTCCCCTTCACTAGGGCCGAAGGAGGGGCTCCTCCCTTTTTGAGCAATAAAGACGCTGGAGCATTTGGTAGCGACCCATCGCAACCAAACGACATTACAATCGTCTTATTCGCAACCCCACCGTATGAAATCTTTGGAATCTACATACCAGCAAGAAATAGAAAATTTTCAAATCTCTCGAGTTTGGAGACATAATCATGGAAATTTGTTTCCCCGAATAAATGACTTTTGTTCTATAGCTTTCCCGGTTTCCACTTCTGCCCCAGCGAAAGGAAAGGGACAGAGCCCACGTGGGGTCGCCCCTGGGGAGGGCACCCCCGTCTTTTCGTGTGCATGTGGTAGTAAACGCCCGTCATTTATTATCGCGCCATTGTCTCTTCCTCTTCTTCTTCCTCCTTAGACCAGCCGAGCTTCAACGCCGAAGCGAAAAGCAGAATCATGAGGGGAACGATATCCTCACAGGAAAAGAGAGACCAATCTTAAGCTCCTCTAGAGAGAGAGAGAAAAAGAGAGAGAGAGAGAGAGAAGCTCGAGGAGTCGGTTAATCAATGGCGACGGGGTGGGTCAAGTCGTTGCAGTGCAAATCGAGAGCGTTCGAGGACGTTTATCACCACCCGAACCCGAAGAGCCTCCTCTCGACGTCGGGGAGCTGCCGGAAGAGCGCGCAGACCGTGAGAGACGTGGTCGAGATGGCCAGAGGGAAGCCTAAATCGAGAGCACAGCAGCCGCCACCCGCCAGGTCAAAGCATTCCAAACCCTCAAAGAGGGACTCGGATCCGAATGAACCCAACATCCGGAAAGTTGCTCCGGCCGCGACGGTCTCTCCGCGCTCTTCCAGGTCGTTGTGCCCGCCCCTGACGGAGCTGCCGGAGGGCCACCCGTCACGCAACGTGGTGGAGATCATCTTCCACACGAGCTGGAGCGAGAAGTCGGCGTTTCCCGGCCGGGTCGAGAAGATCTTCAAGGTCCAGACCGGGCCCAAGACGACGGCCCGGTTCGAGGAGTACCGGGAGGCGGTCAAGTCCCGCGCCGGGTCCGGGTCCGGGTTCGGGCAGGGTGCGGTCGGCGGGTGCTCGGAGGACAATGTGGCCCGGTGCGTTGCGGATGGCAACGAGGTCATGCGGTTCCGCTGCATGGGGCCCGCGTCGGCGGGCGGCGGCATCTCCTCGGCCGACTTCTCGGCGTTCTCCTGCGGCAAGGGGGCGGCGGTCTGCACGTTCTTCGCGGGCAGCGGGTCGGCACACGAGAGGGCGGGCGGAGGGAAGGGGAGGAGGGCAATGCTGGTCTGCCGGGTCATTGCCGGCCGGGTTGTGAAGCAGGCCGGGCCCGACCCGTTTTTGGAGGCTCGGGCCGGGTATGACTCGGTGAATGGCGACAAGGGCGAGTTGATAGTATTCGATCCTCGCGCGGTGTTGCCTTGCTTCCTTATTATCTATAGATTGTAAAGGTATATGGAGAAAGAACTTTTGATTTTCCATTTGCTATTTAAGTTTTGTTACTTTTTAATTTCCTTATGGGTCTCTCACGACTTTGGATTGATGAAGATGTGATGTTTTTTTTCTTTTTCTTTTTTTGGGGGTGGTTAGTTCTCTTTATTATGTAGAAAGCTGTCTGAATGTATGCTAAGTTGCTAAATTTACGATTTTAATCTAATCTTTTTGTGTCATATCACTATTAATCTGATGAGTAAAATCAATCATTTTTTGCGCGGTTAGTACTTTTGATCATGAATGAATGCTAAGTTGCTAATTTACCATTTCAATCTTAATCATTGGTGTTCTGACAATACTAAAGTACTGGAGATTGACAAATTGTTTAGTTGAAGAATTAGAACCATAGATTTACAGCATTTTCAGCAGAGCACGCGGTCGACTCTTTTCTATTCTTCAGTCTCTGCAGTGTTGATCATAAAGATTGATTAAACAAAGAGGACAAAGATGGATGGAGCTGAGAGCTGAGATGAATGTACATTATCTTGCTGTAATTGTTTAAGTTTTTGGCCATCATCAAGCGCCATCCTCGGTCTGCCGTTTAAGATCGCAGTTTGGGCATTGTACTATAATCTGTATCTATATCCTGTATGATAATCTTGTTTAGTCATGTAATACTAAGAATATGAGTTTGAGGAGCTCTTTTCTTCCAGCTTTATCGTATCTTACATGATCAAGCACAACATGCTATTTTCTTCTGCTCTTTATTTGATTTTCGGTCCCACAAATTTGGCTTTCAACAATGCGTAGATTCACTCATTCATTCAACCGCACCAATGGCCGAATCAACTAGCAATAAGCAAACAAAGATCCCTTTGTCAAACCGATGAGTTACACGGTCGGCAGAAACTCATCACTAACCCGAAATACTGTTAACTCGATGTTCGACAAGGCAAGGCGTTGTCTCATTCCTCATGTTTCCTTCCCCTTACTATTCGATGAATCGTTCAAATATCCCGATTTTGAACTGGCCATGGTCACTCATGCAAGAGCTTCTTAGGCTCCTCCTTCGTGTGATATGGTGGCATTTACAGTTGACAATTAAGGAAGTAGAATGAGATCATCACCGCATGACGCAAGAGGATTAGGTCAAGCTATAGTGAAGGAGGGTGGTGGTGATGCCCATTAGGTCAGGGGTCGCCATAGCCATTCTCAACTGCTCATACTTATCGCCCAAGTCTAAGTGCTTCGCAAGCCATATGCATTGTTTGGTCCATACTTTATCTTTACTTAGGAGGAACATGAAAGGAGAGAGCACAAGTAGAGGGTATATAGTCACTTTCACTGCTTGATTTCCATCATTTCCTTGACCATTCATTCCGTATAGCTCTTATCTTTAAGACCAGGGTGATTACTAGTGTAATTAAACTTGTGCATGAGAAAGCAACTGTTCACAACACCTGCTGAAAAACGTGATGCATGATTTAGTAAAGAAATTTTAGTGGACTTTCTTGGAATGTCTAGCGAATGCGAGATTGCTGTCTCCAGACCGGACCAGGGGTCCCTTTTTCATTCCACTTTACGCCAGGAAGCATGGAAAGAGAGGATGCGAATCGAAATCAAGACCTCTTTTGATTTGGCAAAGGATAAATCACCACCACCACCACAAGGTCAAAAGCCCTTGCCGGTCTTATACTTGAGAAAGTATAATTGAGAATTTTCTACGATCTTCTGCCAAAGAAGCCCTTTATGTAGTTCGAATTTCTTGCCTAACCTACCAGATAAATGGACGGTTTTGAACCAGCAGACTTCAAAATTCTCCCACCCAATCGAAACAGAGAAGAATGAAATGCATATTCCCGCCCAGAAGTGATCATGAATCCCTCTTAATATACATCGTGGAGAGCTTTGCTGTCGTCGGAGCATCGTCCCCCAATCAATGGGACTCCACGAGGATGTACAATGGTTTGCCATGCAACCTCTCACGTCCCTGAAACGTTCAATAATGGGAAAAACAACATATGGTAATGGCCCACGCCACAAATAGATGAAATGTTCTGCGTGAAAAAAGATAATGCTACAATAGGATGCAAAGGAGTGGAATGAAATGACAATGGACGGAACGAACAAATATTATTAGCGAAAGGGCTTAATTGGTTGAAGGAGAAAGTGAGAGTAATTATGATTTACACACCTTTAAATCCGGAAGTTCAATGACGCATGCACATTCAACTACTTGAGCACCAACACGTTCTGTGGAACATAAGTTAGCATAAGTTTAGAAAGCAAAAAGCAAAATATTTAAGTGGTGCTCACCGAGAAAACTGCAAAAGGAGATGAAGCATATGACTTAGCTCAGAGACAGAATTTAATTCCGAACAAAGAAAAACAAGCAGATTCGCTAAACCAACCAATACACCAAAGGTTTTCATGATAATGATGATCAAGTTCAGGAGAAGTGAACGAAAGCCACTTTGGTGAGGCAATCTGGGACAAATGGGAAGAAGCAAGGGGGTCGTTTATAGGAGAAGAAGCATCGTTCACTTCCTTCGACAAACTAGCATTTTGGTACAGCAGTCCTAAGGCTGCTTTGCATTGACTTGCTGTGGTTAGAATCTAACCAGTGAGCTGTATTCACAAATATCGGGCAGCTCCTAACGGGAAATCATCTCAAACCACATTGCTCTCGCCTACTTCTATGGTACTTGTCAGAAGGCAAACTTATTAGTAGTCCATGTTCACGAAACCGTGCCCTAGTGTCTGATCCAGCTGCTGAAGTTTCCACCACGAATGCCGGAACAGGGTAATGAAGATAATATAATTGCCCTTCTTAAAGGCCATAAACAAGAGCGATCTACATAGATGCCAAGAATTTCCCGAAACTATTGGTAGCAATTCAGCTAGAGCGATGTGTAGGTGACTCATAAGAAACTAGCAAATGTCATCTATCAATTACTTTTGTCCAGGTACAAATTCATCAACCTCTCTCTCTCTTTTTTTTTAAAACTTCTTTAGTGTGAAATATTTGAGTTTCTAGTTTCATATTACACTGTCTACTATCACTTTTTGTTTCTCAGATCAAAGAACACCTCCTTGCACAATAAAGAGCTCAGAAGTTTAGATATATAAATAGAATTACATAAAACTGCAGTTTGTGTACCTCAGTATGAGAAGAAGAAAGAATGATAACACAGTAATGCGAGCACATGTTTAGGTTTATTTATCATAAAAGGCAAGCATAATGTAGCAGGAAACCAGAAAAAATCTCTCTCTTTCTTCAGACTGGCATAAATATTAGAGATGGAATCAATATCCAAACAAACTTTGCATTACCTGAAGCTGCACACTTGTTGTGCTACTAGTACTGCTAAATTAGAAGACCATTGAGCCCTTACCTAGTAAATTCATAGCTGCACAAAGAGTTCCGCCGGTGGCAATCAAATCATCCACCACCAAAGCCCGATCACCAGGTTCCACAGCTCCAACATGCATCTGAAGACAATCTCTTCCGTATTCTAGAACATACTCTTCTGAGATAACTTCCCCTGCCATGGAAGAAAGCTCTTAGTACCAGGTGCCACAATAGTCCAGCATCAGTTTTCATCTAAGAGCTTCTACATGAATGCATCTTGAGAAAGCCATCACCATGGAATTTATTGATATATCATATCCAGAAAGAAACAAGATCACTAAGTTTTCTACAGATGGGGTGTTCTAAATTCTGCCAATCGTGAGCACAACAAGGACAAATAACTACTGGAAGACATGGAAGATGGGAAAATTTGGTAACCCCATTCGAAGGCTGGAGATATTGAACTTCAGTCAATGGACTTGAAGTATAAAAGAAATCCAGATAGGAAAAAGAAAACGGGTGAAAGCTACATAACCGCAATGTCAAATGAAATGCTGAAATGAAATACAATATCAACTGATGTCCTCCCATGAGACAGCCACATCTTTTATTGGTCATAGCCATGGTCCACATACTCATGCAAAAGGTTAAATGAGCCAGAGGATGACAAAAACATCAATATCAAGGATATTCCAATACAAAATGTTAGAAGGGCAAATTATAAGTATGTCAAGATTAGGAGGCACCATTTCGGGTGGAATTTGCGTATAATTACTCAGGAGGTACGCATTTTGGGAGATTCATAGAGCCACAGTTGAGGAAGAGTTGTCCTAAGGGTGCAGTAACTAAGTAACTAAGATATTACTAACAGATCTCACTTGAAATGACTTGCCCAAGTTCAAAGACTGACATTAATTTGGGTGAGTGTCGCTAAACTAGCTCAACCTTAATATGTCACAGTGGTTAAAGATATCTATCATCACAATTGAGAGATCATGAGGATTATCAATCATCTACCACAAAAAAAGGACAGACTTAGCTAAAAAACACGAGCATAGAGGGGCAATAGGCATGGCTAATCTCTCAGGCTATTACCATGAGAGTCAAATTTAAGACTGCAGATTTGTTGCCCCTTAGCACTATTCGAGACCACTTGAAGGTGGGCCAGCCCCATCATCATAGCTCCACTGATGTGCTAGAGGTCCAGAACAGAAAAAACGCACAACCACAGACCGCACGAAAATTCAACCTCATGACCTCACAGCCTGTAGCACTAAGCTAGCACCCCGAATTGTAAACCATGGAAACTAAACACCTTAAGGGAACAAAGAATTGACAAAGAAATTCAACTTGCATCATAGTACATGATGAGCAGCACAGAAAATTATTTTGGCAAATGACGACAACATCTTCAGGTTCAGAACGAAATGTACATGTAATTTTATGAAAGCTTCTCATACTTAAGGCAAATTAAAATAATGACAAAGGAGGGGGAGATGTAGCAAACAACAAATAGGACATGACAAGTGGGCATGAAATACATAAAGGAAAAGATGCATTGATGAACACTCGTCACTTCGATGCATAAAAGAGATGGAAGCATGAACGCAAGGAAATTACTACGGTTGGATTGAAGTTACCAGGTAATTTCTTTGGCTTTCTCAGAGGTACAAACTTTGCTCCAATCGCCAATGCAATGGGAGGACCGAATATGAAACCTCGAGCCTCTATCCCTGGAAAAAGATTGTAGAAAATAATTTCAGGGATTGTTAAACGCAACAAGTGTAGCGACTGCTACACGAAATACAGTAACAGTGCTTGCCAACCAAGAATCAAAGCATGTAATCATATACTAGAGAATTACTGTGTTAGACAAATTTTTTCACAAGATTGTCATCAGAAAAACCTTTCAGAAGTATACAGAATTGGTAACATAATCAGATCGCCTTTTTAATAAATAACAAAAAATCATCAGTTTGAAAGGAAAAGGCAAAAATTTTGAGCAAGATGATTGAAGTTCAAACCAAGAAAACATAGTCTGCCGTAGCAATTTTTGTGCAATCACTCAAGCATACCAAAAAGGTTGGATTAAGATCCTGTTTAAAAGTTAAATTGACCCTTGGGGGCAAAAATTGAAATGTCAATTATTCATGATGAGGACATATCATCTCAAAGTGATCCAACGGTTGAAGGTCTTTCTCATGAAATTGCTTCTCAACCATAAATTTCGTCACATGCCACGATCTTACAGGTCAATTGACAATCAATTTACCACTTAAATGTAGAACAACCATATCCAAAAGGTTGATATCCTTGTCCCAAAAGTGATACGAAAAGAGTGTATCATTTCAAGAACTAGTGGCAGCAGCAGGCACCACGGTCCATGTTTTTCACACATCAACATGGAACTGCGAGAAAAAATCTGAGCATAGGAACATCCAATCACTGTAAATTTCAGCATCCATAGATTTTTATTCTCTCCAAACTCTACTAAATTCTGACCGAATACTAAAAGGACATGGACATATCCAGAAAATCAACTCGATCCAAGCTCACATCAGCAGGGTCCACTTCAACAATGTGGGCATCCATTATCACCTACCAACCACATAATCAGGGATGCAAGCACATGCTCACACCCCGCAAGCTCGCAGAGAGAGAGAGAGAGAGCAAATGTGAGCCGCTCAATAAACTTGATAGAGAGCATTAAGTAGCACACTCCACTAGCAATGGCCCATAGTCAAACCAAGAAATCACTGCCCAAAAAGCCAAGTGAAGAATAGAAGAAAACCACAGTCGCTTCCATTCCACGATCTTTCCCAAAAAGCATTCACAAGACTGAAGACCATCTATACCCCAACCCAAAAAAAAAAAAAAATAATAATAATAATAATAATAACATGCAATAATGAGGGAGAAATTTCCCCATCCTTCCCTAACCTACTTTCTTCTTTGCATGGACCCCACCAAAGTCTTGAAAGCTATTCTACTAATCAGTTCAACCAAAGTCTGCTAAAATTCCATGAAAAGATGAAATTTTTTTTAACACCCAAAAAGATTCTCCCCCTCAATATTATTTTTTTTTTCTTTTCACACCCCCTCTTTACCTGCAACAACTGATATGTTTTTGCCCTTGTATCTCTCGACGAACAAATCAATGGTGTCTCTGAAGGCCTGTGGATCCAGCAGCAGGGTAGTGATGTCTTGGAACATTATGCCTGCAATCATGCCCGTCAGTAACCTCAACCAAACTGCTCTCGAAACAGAGGAACGCTACCGAAGAAAGAAAAAAGACAAAGCCGGGCCAAAAGGAGACAGCTTTGAAGCTCGCATCGCATGTCGTCACCACCACGGGGGGTCGAAGAAAAAAAGAAAAAACTTCATCTTGCCTCTGCATGCTCACGCGGCATCCTCGGAAAAACTCGAAATTTCAAGAATCGGACGAGCCCGGAGCTTCAAAAAATCCCTCCTTTTAATGCCGACTTATCAAGGCCCCAGCATTTCCCGAACCGGAAGAGGGAAAAAAGGAGACGGGCAAGGAGGGAGAAGACGAAGCGATCGTACGGGGAGGGGCGAACCTGGTTTGGGGAAATTGGGGACGACCCGAATCTTAGTTTTGATGCCGTGGATGCGGGGGTCCTTGTCCTTGTGAGCTGACATTGTTGCCCTGTCTGCTCAACACAATGCAACAGAGAGAAAGAGAGAGAGGCGGGGTCAAAGAGAGATACAAAAGCAACTCTGTTCTCGGCACGAACGCAGTTCAAAAGCCACGCTCGGGCATGACTTAAATGGTAGAGAGAGAGAGAAAGGAGAGAGAGAGGGAGGGAGGGAGGGAGGGGGAGTGTGTTTTGGTGAGAAGAGAGGAGAAGAGGGGGGCACTCTGCACGAGAGAGATAGAGAGAGAGAGGAGGTAAAGGGTGAAAAAGGGGAGTGGAACATACAGCGGAAGAATGGAATCACGAGGCCCCTCTAATTCTCTTTCCTCTTTTGTTTCTTTACATGGGTGACCCTGGTATTTATTACAAAAAGTACATTTATTTTTCACAGCAAACTCTATATTTAGAAAATACTTGAAGCATGGTTGATTACATCGCCTAGAAAAATTAGAAAATTAATCGGTGAAATATATTTATCATCGACCATAGTTTATGCCTGACTAATTTTATAGGTGATGATTAATGTTTCTCACTTGTTTATTTTTATAAGCGATTAATCAATTGTTATCCTATATTGTATGATCCATATTTAGAAAGATGAATTTTTGCAAACAAATTAAACTTTGTTAAGCACTCTATGAAAGAAATTTTGTCAATTTTAATAGGGAAGATGGTACGAATGGTTTTGAACTTTGGCCTCATATGCAACGTGATCCTTGAACTAGTCAATGGCTTTAACATTTTCTAAATCCAATGCCTTTCTTACTTTTCACCTTGCCCAATGCCACAATTTTGTTATTTCTCGAAAGAAAAGGTACATATTAGAAGAAGGTGATTTAAATAGTTAAAGGCCTATCTTGCCTCTTGAGTATTTTATGAAGTTTTGATTATCTTCCTAATTGTAGTTTTTAACTAATGTTGTTATACTCTCATTAATTATAACCTTTTTTTTTTAACACATGTTGTAACAAAATATTTTAAATTAAGATAAATGCGGATTATGAATTCCACGAATTCCATTTTATTGATTGTGGTCTTTCTAGGATTGTTTGTTGATTTTTTTTAATCTTGAGGTTTAGTAATTACAATATCATTTCATTATGATTGGAAAATATGAAATGGATAATCTTGTTTCCAATAGTGATTTTCTAGCCATATAATTTGTAAGGTAAAAGATGATTGATGAAATGGGAAGCGTGCCAAATATTCATGATCCGAGTTCTTTAATAGTTTTTACAGTCAAATAAGAACAAGCCTTAATTATGACTACATCTTTCTCCTTTTTAATCATGCATACTCTCTTCATGTCTCGCATTATAAGAAAGTCATGTTATAATAACAAAATTGGTGGAAACTTTTTGGTTTCATTTGATTATTTATACTAGCCTTGACTCCCGACTAATGTCAATACCTATCTCTATTTAAATGTATATTTATATGTATAGAAACAATAGGACCAAAACCAAAGCAAATGTTAAATTTTGAAAAAATCATGAGAAAAATATGAAGTTTTTCAAGGTGATTAAGCACATTTTCTTCCCATAATAGAGATCAATAGACATTCAAATATACGGTATACCCAATCACGGGTAGTGCAGTTGGTGTGTGTTCTCTTTCCTCATCGCTGAGATTAATGATTCGAACCCTCTTGTTGCTAAAGTGTCTTAAGTGGGGGGCGAAAGAGGGCTCTAGTGGATCCTAAATAAAATAAAATAAAATAAAATAAAGACATTCATATTTTAAAATACCTTGTCATTAATTTCTCAAATCATTAAAAAAAAATTTCTCTTTCCTTCACAAAAAGTCAAGAGAGGGCCCTTCAAAAACAATTATCCCAATCGATTATATAACTTTAATCTGAAAATGAAACGATAATGCCTGATTTGTTTTATTATGGACAAAGCACTTGGGAATTTTCCCACTCCAAACAGACAAACATGCGCTGCATAGTGGATTTCAGCTTTTAAATGGTTGTTATCTTTTGTTCTTTGTGGTTTGGGGTTAGGGTCTAGGGTTAGGGCTGTTGATTCCGAGAAATCTGCGAGATTAATTATTGCTAATCAAGATTTACAATTGGAATATCCTTTGAATACGATTTGCGGCTATAAACGGGTCCATGCGTGGACTAGGGCTTGACAACTTTTTTGCTCTTGTTGAGCTGCTTTGTTAGGTAAGGATAGGACAACTTTGATACCTAAGTAATTTAAAAAGTATGGTATCTTATCCGTTTTCTTTTATCTTACTTAAAGTGATTGAGATAAGATTGTCTCTGGAATGGTTGGCCAAAAAGTTCTAATAAATCTTAAATCTTTCAATTGTGTCAATTTAGTCTTAAATATTTTAATAATTTGCTAGTTTAGTCCAGTCGTATCAATTTAATCCTAAATCTTTTCAAGTTTTGCTAGTCTAGATAATTAGGCAAAATGACTATATTGACAAATTCTCAAAAGATTTACGACTAAACTAGCAAACCGTCAAAGTGCTTAGAACTAAATTGGCAAATTATCAAAATGTTTATGACTAAATTGGCATAATTGAATGATTTAAGATTAAATTGACCGTTGTACAATAAGTTTATGACTTTTTGAACAATTTTCTCAAAATTTTCAAGAGTCCATATAATTATGCCATGTCAAGACTCTCACATTAGAGGGCCCTTGATGTTTGAGCATAGTTAAATTGATCATGATTGGCTATTTTAACTTGGAATGAATGGTTATCTTACAAAATGAAATTGACAAATTTAAGATTGTATGGGAAAATTAAATAAAAATATAGGGCAACCAATAAATTGGCTTATTTGCTCTTGTATGAGAAGAAAAAAAATTTGTTGGCTTTTTCGTCAAAATAAGGGGGGGAAATTCCAAATAAGGACCCGAAGTGGGCCAATTTTCTCAAATAATGAATCAAAATGAACCTTATGTCAGATAAAGACCTAAAGTTGACCCATTGTCTCAAATAAAGACCCGAAATGGTTGAATCAATTCCAAATAAGGACTTGAGCTTGTTAGTCAGCCAAATATTCGCAGCTATCAAGCATGTGACATTTCCAATGACCAAAGTTTGGGCAATTTTGTCCCAAAAAAATCTAGGGAAAATTAACAAATCCTAAAACAGAAACAAAAAAAAATCCTAAGTTTTCTACGGTCTCCCTGTTCCTTGTACCCATCATCTGCAAAGTCAAAGACCGAAATTCTTCCCATTCCTTATACCCATCCTCCGCAAAGTCGAAGACCCAAATTCTCCGCTGGTTGAGGCAGGAATACAAAAACAAGAAGAAAACCATATGTTTCTTTCTTTGTTTGCGGAGACCCAAATTCTCCGCCGGTCAAGCAAGGTGAGAAGCGACGAGAATCGAGTTGCAATGATGACCAGGCAGTGATTTGGTTGAGGAGCAATGGGGGAGAAAAAAGAAGAAAACGTAAACAAATAACCTAAACTTAATTAATTTAGAATTTTCCCTTTTTTTTTTCCAATCACAAATTTCTGACAAAATTGTCGCTATTTTAATCGCCGAAAAATGTCTGCCGGCGAGCTAAGTCCTTAATAGAAATTAACTTGATCACTTTAGGTCTTTATTTGACACAAAATTAACTTCGGGTTTTTATTTAAAACAATTGATCCACTTCGAGTCTTTATTTGACACAAAATTTACTTTGGGTCTTTATTTGAGAAAATATATTCACTCTGGATCCTTATTTGGAATTTTCCCAAATAAAGGATTATATTCTAATTTTAAAATTTTTTAATTAGGATCATGCCAGGATGTTTTTAATAATTTGCTCTTCTTTTTGTCAATTAGAAGTGAACCTCAAATGATAGAAAGAATATATTAAAGACAAGGAAAAATGTTAAAGAGTACTTGTTAAGCCTCATCAAGTAACCGACCCAAAAAATAAAAATAAAAGTCTCATTGAGTATGCTTTGAAAATATAAAGTTATTTACTTGAAGTAACTAGTTTTCTCAAATGGTGTACTTGTTTGATTTTTGAAGTGTCTCGAATTTTTTATTTTTTATTTTTTGGGATAAGCTTAAATAACGCTCTCAAGACACTTGTCAAAATAAGAATCAGTCCAAACAGGCCAAGAGGTGGTCCTCATATTTTCAGAGATTAAGCAACAAAAGAAGGAGGCGTGGATTGATGAGCCATTTAATGAAATAATATATGAATACGATATTCCGTCAGACCTTAAAATCCGTATGTCGAAATTATTTAATAAGATGTTCCGGTCACCCTTCATCTTCCATCGACCACGAACATTGTCGGCATTACAAGCGGAGTTTGTTCTATTATGTAAAGGAGATAACGGTGGCGCATGAAATACTGTAGTTCCGAGTCGAACACGATTCGAAGACATGTCCAAATTCTTTGTTTGTTGCTGCATTTCTTATTTAAAAAAAATCGCAGGGCAAATCTAAATGATTTTCTTGCCTGACAGGAGCACAAGCTACTCCCTTCTGGATAGGAAACATCTTGCGTTGCTCCGTCGGATTCTCCGTAAAACCTGGCAGAGACGACAGGTTTCTTCGATCGAACGAAAGCCAGAGAAAAAAACAAAGACATGATTTTTAACGGTGGAAAAAGCAAAGCGTGGAGCGTCACCGTGTCGGGACGAAAACGACAAGGACGGACGGACTCATTTAATTCGCGATGGCCGGGGGGGTTAAAGAGGAGAAAATGTAATGTTTGGGTTAATGCGAAAGGGATGAGAGTTGCCCACAGAATATTGCTGTAGAGATTCGAAAGCAACTCCTGATAGAAGGGCGACGGATCAATAATTTATTCTTTTAGGTGCTTATATATTTATATTTTTGGGGCCATGTAGGATTTTCTTCTTTCTATTTTTTATTCACGGAAAATAATGTTTGTGCAGAAGTGATATCTGGTTGTGCAGGGGATGCCGGCTTCACGAGGACATGGAAGTCTGCCCCTGCCTTTGTGAAGATTTTGTATGTCCCTTGTGCTTGTACACCCCTTGATGTTCATTTGTAGGGAACTTTCGAAGAATTATAGAAATTTTTTGAGAATGAAAAAAAATTAAATAAATATATAGATAGCTCATTTTTTCCTCTTCTGACCATTTTCATGTTTCAAATTTTAGATACATGTATGTGCGCCCTACACTAGTTACTAAGGCTTCTTTATTTGCAAGACCATCGTTTTGCTTCTAAAAATGTCCCGTCCAAATCCCAAATTTGCCAGCTGCTAAAAACCCATGGGTTTTAGCAGGTGACTAAATCTTGCTTCATGATGGTGAATTTCTTCGAGAAAACATGTGAGGATCACTCAATTCAATCACATTGCATCTACATAAGCGGGTTGAGAGAGAGAAAAGTCGAAATTGGGTACCTAAGGGTTTTGATAACATTTGTGTTTCAGGGAATAATTTCTTTTTCCGAAATATTATTTTTCTATTTCTATTTTATGGAACAATTTTTAAGTAAAATAACGCGTTTGGTTACTACATAAAAATTTTATTCTTGGAATAGAAAAAGAATAGGAATGTGTTTGCTTACGACCCTCACTTTAAAAAAAAATTTAAATAATTTTTGTAGATTTTTTTTTATTCCTTCTTTCTCACTATCGCCGCCGCAGCAACCAGCGATAGTGGCGACTGGTAGTCGGCGATTGGGGGCTAGTTGGGGGGCGGTGGATGGCAGGAGGGTGAGGGGCGGTGTGAAATAAGAACAAAAGAAGAAAAGAAAAGAAGTAAAAAAAAAAATTATTTCTAAAAAATTGTTCTCATGAACAATAAACTACTTTTTTTTTTTTTTTTTTTTTTATTTCTTATTTCTATTCTAAATCTATTCTTTGGCTACATTTCTATTTCGGGAAATAGAAAAATTAGTTGACGTTATCAAACGGATTTCTGTTCTTTTTTTTATTCTGGGGAATAAAAAAATAGAAAAACAAAGAACTTGGAACAAAAACAAACATACCCTAATCTTCTTGAGAAAAATCAATTGTGTTCCATGCATACTTCCTCGATCTTGGCCAACCACTTGCTCATTTGATCTACAAAGATGATCATGGCCTTTTGCTTGCCACCTTCGCATTTGTTCGCGTCGTCTCTTTTGCAAAAGCGCTCATTGCGTCTCAATCACTCAGGCTATGGCCGTTGTGGATGAGCCATCGCCACGAGGATAGTGTTTCTTGGCTTTGCCGACATGATCTGAACGGTTCAATGAGAAACTTTGGAAGATTCCCAGCAGAGACATTGGTGCAGGGACGACAAGTCTTCACAGCAGCCCCTTGTGGTAGCAATCCGGAGGCCGCCGCTGTGGTTGGTAGCGGTGGCGGTTGACGGCGGTGGAGGCCTGCGGGTGGTGTCTAGTGGCTGGCGGTACTTTAAAAGACACATACGTTCGTGGTCCAAGTAAGAATTCTGGCATGTTTTTGGATTTTCCAATAACATTTTTTATGTACTAACAAAATATGGGTCATTATCATTGTTCAAATGATTTTCTTTTGGATTGTTACAATTGTCGCGTGATATTGATGGCGTTTGATTCGCTGATCTCAAATGCCCATACAAATTGCGCCAAAGCATGGGAGGAAGCGGAAGAGACAAGAGCTACAGTTGGAGGGAACATTTTTCATCATTAAATGCTTGGCTCCTACTCGACGCAAGCGTATAACTTTTATAAGTTTAATCCATTCTAGAGCATTCGCAATACCATATCACTATCGCGCACGAGTTATATCAAATACAAAGAATTCCGATCCTAGAAAAGACCAATGACAATCACAAGTCTTAGCCATTCTGCTAGCAGCCAATTTGTGATGGTAAAGTTATCTAATAAGTTATAAACTTATCGTACGGATATCAATTCAGTCCTAAATTTTTCAAATTTGTCAATTTAACCCTAAACTTTTGTGATGTAATCATTTCGATCAATTTTCTTAAAAAATTTCCGACGTATGACGATCCAGTCATCGCCAATTGTCTTGTATGGCATACTGCTATATTAGCAATTTTCGATGAAAATTGACCTAAAGGACTACATCATAATTTTGTGCAAAGATTTAAAACTAAATTGACAAAATTGAAAGGTTCGTGATTGAATTGACATCCTACAATCAATTTAGAATTGATTGGACAATTTCCCCAATACTCGACTTTTGTACTTGACTTCAAAAATTTGTACCCAATCTATGTTGAAACTAGTTAGATTGTCCGACTCGAAAACTTGAGCTAATAATTGCAAAGAGAACATATGAACATTAATATATATATAAATCTCGTACACAAACGAAGCGGGATAACACTCTAATACACTCGCTCGTGTGCAAGCTATAACTCGATATATATGGACCGGGCCCGCCACTGTAGTCGAGTGAAAGCTCGAGCATTTAAAAGGAGTTTGCATTTGAAACATCAGCCTATCATCATAACTCAAATGAAATTATTTTAACGACATCAAAGTTTTCACTCCTCTTTTGCTTTATTTAAATTTCCCAATCTTTCCTTTTGGTGCGCTGAAAGTGGGGATGGACCATAACGTAAAAGGACCGTAAAAGAGGTCGCACGGTCCCTTCGTCTCGTGCCTAGTCCACATGTGATTGGTATGGCGTGGCGTACCCAACGATTCCGATTCCTGTGTTGTTGGTCGCTGTCATGTGGGCGTTCCCGTCCTCCTGTCCGAGCTTGCCATCTTGGGGAGGTCAGATCTTTGGGAAGATCCTGCAATCTATGGATTGTTGCTTTCTGCGCATGCGATCCAGAGAAAAAAAAAAAAAAAATTCCATTCTAGATCTTCGCCGTTTTTGCTGATTATATCCCTTTTATTTTAATGCGGAGGAATTATTGAGCGCTCGTTACATGTTCGCTCGGGAGACGGCATTATGTGCTGTATAATGACGTCTGAACAAGTCCGAGGTCATAATCAATGGAGGACAAAAAACACATGATTAGGGGAGGGAAAATTATCCGACTAGTCCTGGACTTATTATACTTTACCCCTAAACTTTTTAATTTCGCAAATTCGGTCATAAACGTTTGCATGAAATTCCAATATAATTATTCCGGCCAACTTTCGCTAGAAATAGCCGATGTGGCAATCTTGTCATCCTATGTGGCACGTGCAACGTCTTACGCGGCACGTTCCAATGTAGTTGTAAATTTTTCAATTTTGTCAAATTAAAGATTTTTGGCGAAAATTGAGAAGAAGGAATACATCGGAACTTTGAGCAGAAGTTTAGAACTAAATTGAGAAAATTAAAAAATTTATGATGAAATTAATATTTGTATAATAGACTTAGGATTAATTGGACAATTTCCCACGATGCGGTATGTTGAAGATGAGCAACCGTTGTTGGCGGGTTCCAATGACCTTATACATTATCCTTAATAGCTAATCAAGGCTTGCCTTCACTTGAATCAAATGGTTCGGCCAAGTGGCCTTCACGCGTGATCCGATCGATTTGATCCTCTAGAATTCACATTTTTCCCTACACAAAACAAATGGGGTTAAATAGAGTCAAGCCATTTGCAAGTAATTTGAGTTCCATTTGACGATCATTTGAGATGTACTTGCTTGATTTTAATTCGAGCTGAGCTCGAGTTATAATCAAGTATTTTATTGAGTGAAGTTGGAGTATGCCAATGCCAAGCTCATCAAACCTAATTGAATTTCCATAATTCTTTTCCAACGATTTATATACACACATATGAAAGTACTAAAATTTTTCACAATAAACCCACATTTAATTAAATGTTGGGATGATGTTCAAGCTCATCAAGCCATTCGCCCAAGTTCATTGTAACTTGTTACAATAGAGTTGGAAATCTCAATTTTTCACTCGGGTCCAGTTGGAGCATAGATTTGATTACTCAATTGAGCTCGAGTCAAGTTTTGAGCATCGTACCTAGATTAGGCGAATCTAGGTCCAGCTCGGCAATTGTTGGCTTGATTCAACTTGATTATACCCCCTACCAAACAAATACAAACGTCCAAGGCTTGGATGGTTTTGTTTTCAGTCAGAATCAATGATTTACACACAAACTTAGGAACCTAGGATTACCTCAAGCCTATGTTTGGGAAGGATGGAAAGAAATGGTAGGTAACGAAATGTCAAATTCATTGAAATCGATTGCAACCAACATTTTAACGACCTCTCCAAATTGGAGAGAAAAAGGGCAGTGGTGAATTGGAAACTTAAATGAGCACATGACAATTTTGACCTTTCCTTTTTCACAAAATTATGAAGAAAAAGAATTGTAAAATATCACAAATTATGTCTATCTTGATACATTTATCTTAAACTTTTTTAGTAACATGAAAAACTCTTTAACTATATCATTTTTGATATATTTACCCTAAACATTTTATTGCAACACAAAAAATCTCAAACTTGTATTCGTGTGATATATTTAACCTCCATCAATGTTCAGTCAAATGATCTTTTTAGCCGATTTTGTTTTACTTAAGTCACATAGGTGCCATTATCAACACGGTTTGCCTTCCGCTGTCCATGAAAGCAAATCTTTAATGGTGGTCATTGACGGAATATTGACATAAGTTAAATGCGTCGCACATATACAAATTTAGGATTTTTTTATCACAAAAAAAAAAGAAAAGATTCTAACATAAAAATGTGTCGAAATAGGCATAGTTTGGGATTTTTTCTGTCCCTATTTCGATGGAAGGTCAAATTTGTCATTCAAATTTGTTAGTTCGCTCGGGAAAAGAAAAAAACTCTTTTCGAAATAAAAATACTTTTTCGAATCCCCATCATTTTCTTGGCCTTCACTTTCAAGTCTCAACCAATCATAAACACCATCAAAGGACCAATCAAGACATGGTCCAAATCGCACACGAAATGACTCTTACCACTATTCCAAACATGTGGGGAAACCTAGGTGGAAAACCAAGATCATTTTACGAAATTCTCCAAGTCAGTCTCACGTTTTCTCGGGTAGTTATTGATTTGATTGATCCTTAAGAGAAGGATCCTAGAAATCTTTGTACTTGTTAGCATAGTGCAATCCTGACTAGTCATCCGAAAATCACGCCCTAATGAAAGGACTTCTAGATCTATCAAAAACGGAGAATGTACAAATCAAGTTCTATCAAATTTTGTTGGGTGTTAAGATACCTTGCAGGCAATTCATAGAAAATTACAAATTTAAAGTGGTTATTACTTCATGTCTAGTGATGCGTTGCTTGCGCCTGAGTATGAAGTTGATGTGGACTTAACATGCATGTTTTAACACTTACCATATTCAAGTTTTTGAATTTGAAATTCGAAATTTTTCGACATGGTATTGGCGTTCGAGTAGAGTCTCGCTCCGTAGTGAATATCTCGAGGAGCATCATGACTTCTGTTCTCTCTCTCTTGTTTTTTTCGTTGAACAAGTGATATAAAGGATTAGGTATCCAGAAATAAATGGACCTAGATTGGATTCTGAAGTATCATTCATGCTTTCTGCCATGTACGTACGATTGGTCCAAATACGCAGGTTCAAATCTTCGTTAGATAGAGAGAGAGAGAGAGGGAGGGAGAGATCTGAGGTGAAATGCAGTCGAGCAAAAGCATTTATTGAAATTCTTGTCTTGGACGCTAGACAAAATCCAAATCCCAGAAGGGAGATCCAATTGTGCAGATCTCCCATGAATAGTTGAACAGTTTAATTTCCACGAGATTTACTTCAAATATTTTCGTGAATATAAAAATTGTCTTTTCATTTATAAGTGACATAAAGAACTATTTTTTGGGAATCTATTTTTTGTATCATTCATCTTTGGTCAGAACGCACCTGAATTGAATAAAAAGTAATAAAGTTAGCATTGGTGACCTGTACATATATTGAATGAAGAATGATGGACATGAGAAAGATTCAAAATTGACTTTTTATACTCATGAACAAGGAATGCCCGTGCAAACGGGTTAGTGCGATTATCATGGATGATGTCGACATGCGAAGCCCTTTGGTCAACATGTAAAAATGGGAAGGGAAGGGACACCACTATCTTTCTCTTTGCTCAAATAATGGGAGCTTGGACAGATGAACGTATGCGTTGTTGAGGTCGATCGATCTTTAATTGTCTAAGCGGCTCTAATATCTTAACATACACGAACTAAGCGCAAGGTCAGCGACGGCAATTCAATCCGAACTCATCGAAACACAATCCACGCCGCCCTGGTCGTAGAAGGACAATTAAAGCCCGCAATTCACGGAGCTTTTATGGCGCAATGGGGTCACGTGTATCGACCTATGCATCGGGTGGGGCAAGGATGGATCTAATTTGCATAATATAAATTTTTATAAAAGGTGAACCGCGTGCCTATTTTCCTTATACGATTGTCTAATAGCAATCTCTCCTTAATTTCTAGAAGTGTTGAAAATTGGAATGGCGCTAGCATTTGAAAAAAATGGAATGACCAATGTGAAACGAGAGGGGAGAATCCGGACGCCCACGTTTAATTTCACTAAAGTTGGAAGTCTTGCCCTTATTAAAAGAACGTACGGGCTGTTTTGCCAACAATTTCAACCGAAACATGGGCCGCGGACTTTTTGGGACTGGGCCTACATTGACAATTTGAGCCGACTTTTATACCTCTGATTCTTCCGTTGACTTGACGCCACCTGAAGACTCGGAAGACCTGTAGTTTCGGCGAGGTAGCAAGTCTCGATTCTCTCTCCCGTCTCCCGTGATGTCGAACGCTGAGCCGCGTCATCTTCTTGCGATGTCCCGATCAAGCTAACCGAGTCGAATCATTCGATACGGATGGTTCGAGCGAAGGCCGTCGAAACATGCATTATCTTATAGGAGGGAGCGTGGCAAAAGCCAGAGAGCAAGTCTGGAAAAGAGGAGGAAAAACTGCTGCATCGATTCGGCGATGCCATTGACGACCGTGCTCTCGTCCATGTTCTGTAGGGAGACTGATGCACACGCTCTTTGGATGAAGTTGGATGAGATGTTCGAGACGAGAGAATGGGTCTGCGTAGGCTTCGTTGTGTCCCTGTTGCTGATTCAAAAACAAAATTTGGTGCGTGTACGTAAAATTGTGTTATATGTTGTAAGATAGCTATTTGAACCCTACTCCAGTCGAATCCTGAGAACTCAGTTACGTCGTGCTTTTCCCGATTCGAATTCTCATCGGCAGTAGCTTGTGCTTGAACTCCGGCTTGTTGAGATTGCCGTCATGCCGTTGACAGGGAGATAAATGTCGCACCGTGAAACAAAAAGGAAAAGGGAAGAAAGTTGCAGTAAGAACAAAAGAGTGGAAATTAAAAAGGCAATGCACCAGCCGGGAATCGAACCCGGGTCTGTACCGTGGCAGGGTACTATTCTACCACTAGACCACTGGTGCTGCATGTACCTTAATTTCTCACTTTAAAATTATATATAATAATGAGTGTTTTCTAGCCTCCGATCCCTCATCCATGTTTCATAAGCAAAAATAGAAATGGAGAAATCTTAAAATAACTCTAATTTATATGAAAATGAAAAAAAAATCATTCTATAATATGTACAACAGAAATTTAAAATTTCACAAGAATATCACTTGCCGTGTTGTCGCGACCTAAATTTCGGGTGCACCACCTAGAGTTTAGGCTAATGGACTACTAAGTCTTAAACTTAGCTCGGCAAGTCTATACCAATTCGCGACTTAAAGTTCAAATATTTAACATGCAAATAATTATTATTTAAGAGTCGCCACTAATCAATTTATGATAGGTCAATTAGATACCTAAGTAAAATAATGGGAGAATTATTTTACTTCTACGAATCAGAGACAAAAAAATAAAAAAAATAAAAAATGTACAAATGCATTTCTTTTAAAGCCAATTCGCCTGAAAACTGATTGGATGAGCTTATTTTCCCAAAGTGAAAAGACAAGTTGACTCAGATGAGTGAGCAGCCACATGTTCAAAAATTGGTTCACGTGACTTTTGCTTTTTCAATGCATTTGAATTCCAAACTTGTAACCACAATTATCGATTGTGGGCTATAAATAGTCACGTCATACTCTTTTTAAAGCCTAACAATCAATGAAAAAACTCAATGTTTTTGCAAATTTATCTTTATCTTTACTTTTTCACAATTTATCTTTTCCACAATTTAAGACAAAAGCCCCATTTTGTCATCCCTGTCGTTCCCACTTACCAAAGAGAAATGGTCGATTTGCGCGGTTCACATCGTGCAACAGAATGAGAACAGGGAGATGCACAGGCCAAGCACAACAAATAAGAACCAAACTCAATTAAGGAATAAAGTTTAAACCAATCCAAGCAAACACAAACCTAACCTCAAGCAAACAAGAACAAGTTCTCAAAGAGAGGGGAAAAAGGAGAGAGAAGAAGAAGAAGGCCAAGAAGTCAAGGGCACCACCAATCAAAACCTAATGCCAAATATCTAATCTACTCATGACAAGGCCTCCAAAGTCTTCATCCTACAAAGTCAAGAGGCCAACCAATCCAAACTTTGGGTATGAGGACTTGATTACGTTAGATTTATCTAACGCTTTTTTGATACCTTTCTCTTTTATTTTGAAAAATGTTTGGCAAGTAGCTTGAATTAATTTTAATTTAATTCCCTAACCTGTGAGGTTATCATGTAGGTGCGCAAACTACCAATTTAACACTCAATAAAGCAAATAAAAATAATGCAGAACTTATCTCATAGCAACGAAAGCATTTGCGTTGTTAGAGCAGAATTTACATCGACAATCCTAAATATAATTTCTAATTAACATGTAGTCACACAATTTTTATTTTCACCTATTTAACGAGAATCTAATCTATAATTTATATGCAATGCAATGTTATTAATCTAACATGAAGTGATATGACATACCAGTATAGTCTAAACTATATGACACGAGTAAAATAATTTTTAAAGAAATGCAATAATTAAATATGCAATTTAAATTAACCTAATGACTTAATTCTAATGATGGGCAATTTCTAATTAAATGGACCTAGCAACAATTACTAAATGATGTGCATTTCATGAACCTAATTCTATATCACGTGCGCATGATTTTTCTATTCTCCTAAAGAGCATAGAATCTATCCTAATATACAATAACATGCAAAGAATGCCATAATTGTAGTTTTTTCCCTTTTTCTTTTTTATGAAATTTGAAATTAAAATTACCACATAATTAAACATGCAACTTAAATTAAAAAAAACTAACATCCTAAATGAATGCATTTTTTTGGATTTTTATTTTAAAAAATTCGAAATAAAATCTCTATTCTAAATATGCAAGATAACAAGAAATATTCTAAAACAAATTTGGATTTTTTTTTACGAAAACAAAGTCGGCTCAAACCACATGACGGCAAATCAGAGTAAGATAAGATTGATATCCAAAAATTGACGAATTATATCTCGCACATGAGATTGGGTTGGTAATTGACCGCGAATCGAATCTCGAGTGTGAGATCAGATTGGCGATTTTCCAAGTGATTGCGAGTCGGATTTCGGGCGTGAAAATCAGACCGTCAATCCCTACCTAATTTGAGAGGCTATTTCATGTCGGAATCTCAATCATACATTAAACAATAATTCTACTAAAAAAGCAAACTATAAAAAATAAAATAAATATACAACAAATAAATAAAAAAACCACCTAATGTTTTTTCTTTTGTTTTTCTTTTTTTCCTTCAGCATGTGCACGGCCAAGGGCGGTGGAGCTGGTCACCGTCGGTCGCCGGTCAAGGAGTGCAACATGGTGGTAGGTTGTTGCTAGAGGTGCCGAAGGACAAGTATTGCTCGGAGATTCGCTGGGATTGCCAGGGCGGTGACTGGATTCGGTCAAGGAAGACCTGCACTAATAAAAATTCAAACGAAAATGAAATAACTGGATCGGTGGAGGTCTCGGGCACAACATCAAGGACGCCTGGAAAATCTGCAAGAAAGTCGTCAAGTGCGGCCAAGCTGCATGCGCATGTCAGAAAGGGACGGGCTGGTGTTGCAAAATTGGCCGAGATAGCTGAAGATTGTGGACATTGAAAGTGGTGCTGTGCTCGCTGGATTCGGATGAAATTCAGTGAGAAATCTGGGTCTCGCTGAGCAGTGTTTGGGATTTGCTGGAATTGCTGGATGAAGCACCGGAAAGTTGCAGAGTGGGCGAGGACTGGCTTCGTTAATCTCCACAAATCACCACTCACAATTCCTCTTTAATTCCTTATTTTTTATTCCTCCACTCACTAATGGCGTCTCAATGCTTCATGCCCTCCTTCTCTCTCTGGATTGTCTCTTGCAAAGTGAAGGCGCGCCAATCAAGAACGTTCTGATGAAGGTGCCCAGGCCAGCAACGTGAGATGCAACCCAATACACGGTCGTGTATCTCCCCGAAGAAAATAAAACCCCTACGAGGTGATGAAAAGAAAAGTCCCCCTTTGTGCGGCCGTATATTCAATGTGTGGCCTTCCAAAACCCTACGCGTTTTAACTTATTTATAAGCCACGGATTAGGATTTTTTAATTTTTCAAATCCATATTCACGAAAATTTCTTTTCGAAACACAATATTTGCTTTTCCAAATGCAATATTTGCTTTTGAATTGAAATCTTATAAAGATAAATCCGTAAAATTTTCCCGAGAATACGGGCTTAGGCTGATTTACTCTTTTCGCGGGCTTAGCCCGACTTATCAAATTAAAGTTTCTGAACGATCAATTCGAACCCATCCGTCACCGGCCCAATGTAAATGCAAATTAAAATAAATGTACCTAAAATTATATGCTATACAATTAATTAAATAATTTAATTTTTGTATGCAATAAATAAATGACTAAGGTGTCAACACGTGTAATTAAGCAACACAAAAACTTAGTGACCCTTCTTAACATAGATAGAAAGAGAGCGATATGTAAATATTACGGTTTCGTCCGGTTTGATCACCATGGGTAGCCACTCGTTCGAGCTTCTCGTCCCGGACAATGCAAAGGTCTCGACATCATAGCCCTCCCTCATTTCTCAATGTGAAATGTGTATAACTTGCGAGAGTATAATATAAATTTGAGTTGATCTCTCTCAATGAAATTGCGATGCTATTCATTCGCGGCACATGTCCAGCGACAATGATGCCGTGGAGCTAGTTTTTCTGGGTTTCAATGTTCTTCATCATTAATCACAAAAGTATATGGCAAATTTATTCCTCTGGCGGCTACATTATACATGGGTTTCCAATCTTTTCCGTTGGAAATAAAATAAAATAATAATCAGTAGACTGATTGCGGGCTTTCGGGCATCACTTCACGGCCCATGACCCGAAAACCCGCAAGGCTATCCGGGTGCTCCGCCCATTCGCAGCTCTCAAATGCTTTCTTCCTGCCAACGGTTCTCCTCTTTTCCCTCCAAAAAAATAAGTGCAGAGAAATCCTCAAAGTTCGCCTTCCGAATTCTTCATCGTCTCTCTCCCCGTCGATCTCTCCTAAAAGCAACGTCTCCATTCACGTCTTCTTCAACATGCACAAATCTGCAGGTACCTCTCTCTCTCTCTTTGTCTCTCTATCGTTTCAAGAAAGGACTAACCCTAACCCTAGCCTTGCCCGCAGCCAACCCTTTCAAGAAGACCCGCCGCTTCGCCGACTTCTACGCCGAGTGGTTTGACGCCCTCGAGCGCAACCTCCTCCCGCTCCTCCGCGACTCCTTGTCCTCCTCCTCCTCCTCCTCATCCAACTCGATCCAGTTATCCGCTGCCGTCCACGCCCTCCACTGCCACCTCCAGTCCTACTACTCCGCCCTCAACCTCGCCGCGTCCTCCTCCTCCGCCGACCAGCTCCCTTGGCTGCTCTGCCCTCCGTGGCGCAACTCCCTCGAGAGGCCCTTCCTCTTCCTCGGCGACCTCCACCCTTACGTCTTCACCACCCTCCTCCGCTCGCTCCTCGAGAACGACGGCGACGATAGCGATGATGAAGGCGCTGGTGTCTTTCTTGAAGACGAATGCAACCAGCTCTCGGGCAGGCCGTGGCAGGTATTGACAGCGTGGAAGAACCCTAGCAAGCACACCATATCCCGGATGGAGCAGATCGAGTGCGGGGTCCGGCTGATGGTGCCGGCGCTGTGGGACCGGGCCAAGGCCGAGCAGGCCCGCTTTGCGGACCGAGTGGCTGATCAGTGGATGAGAGCGTCCGGAAAAAAGAAGAAGGAGACGATGGCCACGGTCGGGAAGGCCGCAGCGGCAGCGGCACAGGGCTTGGCGGGGTTTTCTTGGACGCCAACAGGCTGAGGAAGAGCGTGCTCGCGGATATAATGAGTGCAACGAACCTGTACCAGGCGGGTCTGTTTCTTGAAGCTTTGGCCCAATTTCTTGTTGGGTTGAGAGACCCGGAATTGCTGGAGAAGTTCCAGCATTGCCCGGTGAAGATGCGTTGATGAGGATTTTCCTAAATTTAGGATTTATTTAATCTTCATTTTCTTTATGGAGGATTTGAAGAGGATTTATCTTTTTGCATGGGGGACTTCGTCATTGCGAAATGATGGGAGTGAGAATGTGAGAGGTATGTCATCATCATCTCTAACCCTACCGTTGAATTAACTTGCATTTCGTGGCCCTCTCCCCCAAAAAGAAAACACGCTTCTCCTTCTTTTTGCGCTGAGAATTCATTATATGGTATTTTTGGGAGGAAGGGAACGGCGATTCAAAACATACAGAAGAAAATGGATAGCCGTCTGTAACGTAATCTTGAAGTTTTCCAAATGGTTGCTGCAATACATGCTAATCGACTTAACAGCTTTCATCTTGATATTTTTTTTTTGTGTCAATGGCAGGGAGAAGAAGGCCGACAGCTATAATGCCCCGATCGAGTGTTTGTTGCACCTGATGTTATGAACCTTTTCGATTGGAGGCCTTGGATTGCCAATTAATATAGTGCGAGCTCGCGATTTCCCCCCGAATTGATTCAAATTTAGTAGTGACTTTTGGTTTGTGACCTTGCTTTTCCATTTCTTTCGTGGGAAAATGCTTGCCTCCTAGAAGTCTAGGAAGGGACTGATGCAGTGTAAATTCCTACTTCTTGCTTCACAATGTTCGATCAGGTCAATGAACGAGTGTCATTCCCTGGGCTTGGTTAGTCTTTTCGTCCCTCTCTTTGTTGCTGAGATAGAGACAATCCAGGAAAACAATACAGGAAGAGCCCAAACCAGGACACATATCTGTTGGGCCCAAACCCAAAACTGTTTATGCATCGTTCGAAGATATTGAGAAATGAAACATTAGGAGAAGACTGAATAGTTATAATTTTATATACAGCTGTTTCTAGCAAATAAAGAGCTTCAAGTTATCCAACAAGATCGTCAGACCACATGGTTTCGTGTATTCTAGGGTGCCGATGAAGCAAAACTAGATGGATTGGTCGGAAAGTAAGCAGAATCTATTCGTTGAAGCCAATGAGACTGACGAAATATATGGGAACTGATGTGAACTTGGAGTTTAATATCCTATCCACAGTTTCGTCGTTATCTGCAAGGATGGTCACTCATTACAAGTTATCTGCAAGGATGGTCACTCATTACAAGAACGTGCAAATGTCGAACCGTGGACACGGTAAGTATACTTACTGTATGATGCACAATAAACAAGAACAACGCAGTGCCCCATACATACTAAAAAGAGAGGGTTTGAATCTGAGACTCCAGCTCATTTTTGGCAAATACGATGAAACATATCCTAACGGATGCATTAATCAGCCACCTGAACAGATTGCTGAATTCCCAAACGGTCTCGACCAATGATGCAGATGACAGCAGCTAATGATACAATAGTCTGCGAGAGCTCGGAGTTGGACTGACACAGAGAAGGGACTGATTCAAATCGTCACGTTGTCAACTTGGATTTTATTGGCGTGCAAAACTGGGCTCCTTGTCTTGGCACCTGGTTCCCGAGTCAGATTCGTGCTTTATCCAAAACTATCGATAGATTTAAGGCAAGAAAAAACGAGTTATAAAAGGAAAGCTCTGACAGATTCGAGCGTACAGAAATGAATGAAGATATGGATGTCTTGATAATGATTCGTAGAAATAGCACCTGCTTAGTTCCCACCTTCTCCCAAATATGGCAGCATGTGCCCCAAAAACCTAGGCTCTTATCATCATTCGAGCCATAGTAAAGTCTAAGAGTGGGTTAGATTTTCTCTAATATTGATACTAATATTGATACTTGGCAATGGCTTTCAAGGCCAAGTACTTCTCATGCCCGATGAGATGGGAAGGTTTGCCTAGAAGCAGCCCCTTGAAAGAATGTGCAATAGCTCATTGGTCAAGCGCTCTTGCAAGATATTGTATTTTGATTGAGTTATTGTTATCTCAATAAAGCCATCTAGAATCAATTAACAAGAGGTTAATGATTACGTGAATTGCTTAAACAATCCCAATTAGCCCCTCTCACAGATTTAAAAGGTAACATCAACAAAGTCGACAGTTTAAATAAGATGTGGTATTACAGAACATTCTAATGATAATTATATTCATTATACTACGAATTAAATTATCATTTGATTAAGGAATTTACACAAGCAGTTTTATCCACCCTTTATTTGAGAGGTAGGCTGCTTCTGTAAATTTTGTTTTACGCTAGAGATGTATGCTATAATGGTTCATACGTTTCTACTCCATTTAAATTGCTTAAAGAGAAATGTTGCTAATGCAAAAGCAACAGCTTCCAAAAGCTTTCACTAAACTATGCCTACCGACCCCTACTTTCTAGATCAATGCGCTTTGTGGACGCTATTACCTGTGTAGTAGCTATTGTAGCGGCGCGAAAACGCGCGCAGCGCATGTTGGTGATAGTTGTTATTTCACGGAAATATCAGTTGTAGTAGTTAGCAAGTAGAACGTCCATAAAGGGGGCTCTCTCAATCTATCTCAAGTCTTGATTTTCTGGGTAACTCGAAAAGCATGCGATCCTTTTGCTGTAATGACTACATAGAAAAACCTGTAGATGTACCGGAACACCTGAAGCAGGAGACTCAGACCACATAATTTATCATAATCGCGGGCGCACATTACAAGATTGCATGCACTTGAACAGGCAAGTTGACAAATTATTAAAGTGCACATTATCGTGACAAGCCCAAAGCTATCCTGGCCATTAATTATCTCAAGTGCATCGAGTATTCATATTCCCGAGATGGTGTTCTTGATGCTCGATTCACATTTGGCCTATATTATCAACTTCTTGTCATCCATGATCTCTATCTCTCTCTCTCTGTCGACACACGACATGCACACACACAATCATAAACATGAGCAGAGTAGATATCGATATATATTTCAGACGACAGAAGCTGTCCACGTTGCTTGCTCGAAGCAAATATTCGTTAGATGGGTTTTTTATTTCTTGGACTTCTCAGCTGCAGTGGTGCATGCACGTCCATGTGATCTATGTATCTGAATGCTGAGCCTCTAGACTAAAAGTGAAAACGAAGGCATACTCAATTTGCACATGATTGAGGTCTTCACGGTGGTAATAATGAAGGCATCCTGCCTTGCACATAATTGAGGTCGCTCGTCAATGATAATGATCGCCCGAGGACGCTGAATTGGCCCTAATAAATTCATAGCTTTGAGATATCGAGCATAAAGAGTGACCAAGTAAATACGAGTGAAGGGAAAGAGAATGAAAGTTGTTGAAATTAATAGTATTAATAGCTCAACATAAGTTCATGCATTTCTTCTTCAACCTTCGGTGTTAATGGACGATTTAATGGTTGCGTTCCTTCAGCCCTTGTGCATCAGTCTTGGAATAGTTTGATGGATGAATTAATTGAAGTATTAATGAACACATTTCTTGAGCCTCGATGCAACAGCTTTGCAGCAATTTTGTGATGCATTTATGAATGAATTAATGAATGGACGTGTTAAGGAACGAACTCTTTCATCTTCATGCAACATATTTAACTTGCATTAAGGGACGTGTTAATGACGGATCTTCTAGAGTCTCTCCGCAACAATTCTCCAATAATCTTCAGCTTACGAAAATTATTTTCTTCTGAGTCTTCTTTAATTTGTAGAAGATAGAGTTATTCATAAATAAGAATTCCTCTTTGGAAAAGCACTCCTCCAAGTGTGCCAGTTTCTAAAGTGTTTGATAGAGTCCTATTTATATAATGTTAATACAAATGGGTTCAATGTGTTATATCTTGGGAGGCATAGTTCGTGAAACTACTTAACATCATTGGCAGGAACTAATCACCTTAAGGAGATTCGGTTAGCTAAACCTCACGTCTTGTTTAATTTCCTATAAATTTTATTACAATCAAACAGCTTTGTATATAGGTTGTGATTCAACATCTTTATATATAAAGATTATACAAACATTGGCTTGATCATTATTATATTATTGTTATCATTTTCTCAGATTTATTTTTCTAGTTCCGACAAACAAAATTACGTAATTTTTTTAATACGTAAATATTATTTTTTCTTCCGGTATGTGAAAATTATTTTTCAATAATCTTAAGGCAATTAATCATTTTTTTTTCTTACAGTTTGTTGTATTTATTAGAAAATCAAGATGGCTGATAACAATCAAGTATCAAATGATGTTCGGAAGAATTTTGGAGACATTCCTATGGTCATTTTGACCACGGTTGGTGGAGAGGTTCAAACCTCGGGGCCTGGTGTTGTGGCAGCAAATATTGTGAGCCTTCGGGCCGAGACCATTTATGGTGGTGCGGGTACAAGTCAATTGATTGACATACCTAGGACTATTTTTCAAAACAATGGGTCCAATTTCTAGAGGGATGGTTCAATAGGCTTTGCTTAGTTTGATGTTATCACATCCAATAACACCGAATGAGATCTGGAAAAATTCACTGGTGTAGGCTTTAAGCAATGGCAGCAGAAAATTTTCTACTATTTGACCACATTAAATCTGATCAAGTACTTATCGGAGATGTGCCTGATAATCAGTCCAAATGAGCAATATGTCACTGCCCTTAGGGCGTTGGAGGCTTGGAAGCACGGGGACTTCCTATGCTAAAATTCTCTTTATAATGTTTATTGTAACATTAGAATTGCTAAACAATTATGGGAGACCTTAGAAAAGAAATATAAAATTGAGAATGCAGGCACCAAGAAATTCGTGGTTGCCAAATTTTTGGTTTTGAAAATGGTGGATTCTAAATTTGTTATGAATCAGATTCGAGAATTGCAAATAATTTTAAACAACGTCTTTATTGAGGAAATATTACATAGTGAGTCATTCCAAGTGGCAATTATTGAGAAGCTGCCTCTAGGCTGGTCAGACTTCAAAATTATTTGAAACACAAACGGAAAGAGATAAGCCTTGAAGATCCTATTATGTGCCTCAAAATTGAAGAGGACAACAAAAGGAATGCAAACCCTCCTATTAAACCAAAGGCTAACATCGTGGAGTCCTCAAATTCTAAACAAAATATGAGAATGAAGAAATCTTTTCAAGGAAAAGACAAGCAGAAGGAATGATCCACAAAACTCCAAGGGATGAGTTTTATTTGCAATAAGCCTGGCTATCGTACTAATGATTGCAAGAAGTGCCCGAACAACGGCAAGGCACTTGAATTTGACAAAGCATGAAGATAATGAGAAACTGACTGTTGTGATGGTGTCTGAGGTATCATTAGTGTTGAACAATACCGATTATTGGTTAGACACAGGTGCCACAAATCACATTTGTGCCATGTTCTCCTTTTACGAGAAGGCTGAAGAAGAAGGGAAGCTCTACATTGCTAACTCTACATCAGCAAAAGGTTGCTAGGAAAGGAAAAGTGATTTTGAAGTTCACCTTTGGCAAAGAAATTACCCTGTTAAATGTGCTGCATCTACCTGAAATCCGAAAGAATCTCATTTCTGGCCCCATACTTGTCAAGAAGGATTTTTAAATTATTTTTGAGTATGTCAAGTTTGTACTTTTTAAAGGGAGATGTATGTTGGGGAATGGTACTTGTATAATGATCTATTCAAAGCCAATGTGGTTGTCATTAATGTAAACTCGAAATTCTTGTATCCAAAGACTATTAATAAAGAGAAGTGTTTAGTTTATACTATTGTGTTTCCTTTTTTTATGGCATGGTAGATTAAGACACGTAAACTATGGTACAATGAAAATGATAGCAGACTTAGGGCTAATTCCAAGGTTTGACTCAGATGCTCATTACAAATGTGAGACTTGTGTTGAGGCTCGGTTTGCTAAGAAACCTTTTAAATCGGTTGAAAGAACAAGTGAACCTCTACAACTAATTCATAGTGATTTATGTGATTCAAAGTTTATAAAAAGTAGAGGAGGAAAGAAGTACTTCATCACCTTTGTGGATGATTGTATTCGATTTTGCTATGTTTATCTGTTAAATGGCAAAGATGAGGCTATAAGCATGTTTATCAAGTATAAAATGAGGTCAATAATTAACTTGATAAACTAATCAAAGTGCTTAAGTCTGAAGGAGGAGAATACAATTTCATCAATTTAAAGGAGCTATGCGCTAGTTTGGGGATAATTCTCCAAATAATTGCATCTTATACTCCACAGTAAAATGGAATTGCTGAACGGAAAAATAAAAATTTAAAGGAAATGGCTAATGCCATACTCTTAAGTTCGGGTCTACCTCAAAACCTGTAGGGGGAGGCAGTTCTAATTGTGAACTATATTCTTAATAAAATATCTCATAAAAAGACAGGTAAAACTCCATATGATTTATGGAATGAAAGGTTGCCATCCTATAACTTTTTGAAAATGTGGGGTGAATAGCCAATGAAGCAATTCCTCCTCCTAAACAAACTCGGTTGGGACTTAAAACGTTAGATTGCATATTTATTGGTTATGCTCAAAATAGCAGCGCATACAGATTTTTGGTTCATAAATTTGATAATGCGGAAATTCATGTCAATACTATCTTAGAGTCAAGGGATGCTAAATTCTTTGAGAATATAATCCTGCAAAAATAAATCAGGGTGAACCATTTAAGAAGAGATTTAGAAAATCAGAATCTGAAAAAGATGAAGTTGAGGCCATAGAAGTCGAACTTCATGGGAGCAAGAGGTCACGGATTGAAAAATCTTTTGGACATGACTTTTTGACATACATGTTAGAATGTGAGCCTCAAAATTTTCATGAGATAATGTCAACTTAGATGCTTCATATTGGAAAGAAACCATTGACAATGAAATTGATTCTATCCTAAGTAACCACACTTGGGAATTAGTTGATTTTCCATCGGGAAAAAAACTAATTGGATGTGAATGGATATTAAAAAGAAGCGTAAAGCTGATGGTTCCATAGATAAATATAAAGCATGACTTATTGCCAAAGGATTTAGACAAAGAGAGGGTTTAGACTACTTTGATACTTATTCACTAGTAACAAGATTAACGTCAGTTAAGATGTTGATTGTTATAGCTTTGCTATACAATTTGCAAGTACATTAGATGAATGCGAACACTACATTCTTGAATGGTGATCTTGATGGAGAGATGTTAACTTAATGTCTTGAGTTTGAATTCGGATAACGATTTGTTAAATCGAATTTGTTGATAAAGATTTCCTAAGTAGATTTTAAATTGGATGAAGAAGCCCTTACTTTTCTTGGACTCCTTATAGCTGTAAAAGGGAGGAAAATTAAATAAAAGGAGCAAGTTTCCTCTTTTATACAGATAACTTGAATTCTTGCAAGTCTCCACGCCGAGGAAAGAGAGCCGCATGTAGAGCGGCTGAAACCCTACGAAACAGAAAAGGAAGGCTTCACCTTTATGTGCAGCGTCCCTCTGCACGTGAAGAATGGAAATTGGTGGGGCCCAAGGTCAAACTTTTGACCTTGGGCACACACACACACACATATATATATATATAAAGCGGACAAATCAGTGAAGTTTTTTTTTCTTGGGTTGTTGCACGTACAAGCCGAGAGAAGGAAGGAGCCGCCGCACGACATCAAGCTGACGCGCATAGGAGCACGTAGAAGCCATGCGAAGTCATACGTAGAGCGTTTTGTTTCGAGCTTGAACACGCGGTAATTTTGTGCAATAAGTTTATGTCCAAGTGTGTTATTTATTTATAAACACTTTGGGTTTGGGGTTAAATCTAGGTGTGGGAAACACTTGAGCGCATGAGCAATTGTAAACTCTGATTCTCCGATTATAGTGGATTATTTGCTGCTTGCTCTCTCCATGGATGTAGGTACCGATACTCGGATTGAACCATGTAAATTTCTGGTGTCCTTATTATTTCTTGTTTATTTATATAGTGATTTCGCATTAACGTAAATTATAAGATCCTGTCGTTTCCGCGTATTATATTCCAACAATTGGTATCAGAGCTTAGGATCATATTTCTTGATTGTGATTTAGAGCTTTTGCTTGTCTGATTATTATCTGAAAATTCTGTTATTGCAATTATGTCTGAGAGAAAATATGAAATTGAGAAATTTAACGGGAGTAACAACTTTGTGTTATGGAGTATCAAGATGCGAGTATTATTGACAACTCAAGGTTTGGTCAAGGCACTAGATGGTGAAGATGAGTTACCTATTATAATGAAAGTGTCAGGGAGGGTAGAGCTAATGGAAAGAGCAAAGAGCACAATTATGTTAAATTTGTCGGATGAGGTTTTAATAGAGGTTGCTGAGAAGAAGGATGCCGTAGCGTTATAGGCAAAACTTCAAGCACTCTATGTGAAGAAATGTCTGAACAATCGCTTATACATGTTGAAGAAGATGTTTCAATTTAGATTTACTGAAGGTACGTCTATCAGAACCCACCTAGATGAATTTAATAAACTCATGATGGATTTGAAGAACATCAGTAAGATACTTGATGATGAAGAACATGGCATAATGTTGTTAGCCTCTTTACCAGAGTCATGGCAGCACTTTATTGATTCACTGTTGCAGGGGCGTACTACTATTACCTTAGAAGATGTAAAGTCCGCCTTATTCTCTAAGGAATGGTAGAGAAAGTTGCGAGATGACGATCTGGCGCAAGGAGTAGCGCAAGTACTAATGATTCGGGATAGAGAACAATATCGAGGGCCTAGTAGCAGCAGAGGTAAAAGCATATCAAAATCACGCCATAGAAAGTCCAAGGGACGCGTGAAGTGTTTTGAGTGTCATGAGAAAGGGCACATTAGGAGAGATTGTCCAAAGTGGAGGAATAAAGCTAATAGGCAGAATGCCACAAGCAGTGTGACAAACGTTGCCGAGGGGAGCAATAGTGATGCAGAAGCTGTTTTATTTGTGACTGCTACTTCGTCAGGAAACAAATGGGTGCTAGATTTGGGGTGTTCTTATCATATAACATCTCATAAGAATTGATTTATTACTTACCAGAATGTAGATGGTGGTAGAGTTCTTTTGGGGAATAATGCAGTCTGTAAGGCTGTGGTAATAAGAACAATTCGGGTTTGGATGCACGATGGGGTGGTACGCACATTGACAAATGTGAGGCATGTTCCAGAGCTCAAGAATAATCTGATTTCTCTAGAGACACTCGATGACATCGGGTGTAGGTACACCGTTGAAGGTGGAGTATTGAAAATCTCTCGAGGTGCCATGACAGTGGTGAGGGGGAAGAAAGTGAATACTCTCTATCATCTATTAAGAGAGACCGTGATTGGAACCGCTGCAATTTCATTAGGTGAATCATACTCTAACTTGACTCAATTATGGCATATGCGTTTAGAGCATAGGAGTGAGGCAGGTATGACGATGCTGAGTGAAATGGGGTTGTTGAAGGGTCAGAAAACAGAGAAGTTGGACTTGTGTGAGCACTGCATCTTTGGGAAGCAACATCGAGTTAAGTTTACTACAATTATGTATTCGACCAAACGACTAGTTGAATATATTCATTCAGACGTCTGGGGCCCGTTTTTGGTTCCTTTGAAAGGAGATGCCCGATATATGCTGATATTTATTGATGATTATTCGAGAAAGGTATATGTATACTTTCCGAAGCACAAATATGATGTATTTGATCGGTTCAAAAAATTTAAGGCATTAATTAAGAAGTAGTCAGATAAATAAATCAAGTGCCTAAGAACCGATAATGGCATGGAGTTCTGTCGTAAAGATTTTACTGAGTTCTGCGAGAAAAAATGTATTGTAAGATACCGCACAATTTCTGGGACACTACAGCAGAATGGCGTGGCAGAACGGAAGAACAAAATTTTGCTTGAGTGAGCTCGATGCATGCTTTCGCATGCAGGACTTGGGCCGAAGCAGTGAACATGACATGTTACCTGGTTAATTGATCTCCATCATCTGTTATCGAGTGGAAGACTCTTGAGAAAGTATGGTCGGGGAAACCTGTTGATTACCCTGGATTACATATATTCGGATGTCCTGCGTATGCTCATGCGAATGATGATAAGCTTGAGTCGAGGGTGAAGAAGTGCATATTTTTGGGTTATGCACATGAGGTGAAAGGCTACCGACTATGGTGCACCGATCCCAGATCACCCGGTTTTCTAATCAGCAAAGACATGATCTTTGATGAGACTGCAATACTTCAACAGAGAAGTTCTGAGACACAACTAGCAGAGAAGACAGATTATTGTATCATTAGTGAGGTGGAGCTTCAGGTGGAGACTCCGGAGACCTCGAAGATAACAGAAGTTGAGCCTGCAGATGAAGTCATAGTTCTTGAAGTCGGTGATAGTGAACAACCAGCAAAGCCGTAGCACACTATAGCCGTAGATAGATAGAGAAGGAAAATTAAATCACCGGTACGTTATGGTTATATAGATATTGCTTATGCATTGGCTATAGGTGATGAGGTGAAGATAGATGAACCTTCATCTTACTCTGAGGCGATGGCTAGTTCGGAGTCATCACAGTGGCTAGAGGCTATGAGCGAAGAGATGGAATCACTCCATCGAAATTAGACATGGGAGCTGGTTAAAGTACCTAAGAGCCAAAAGATTGTTGGAAGTAAATGGGTCTTTAAATAGAAAGAGGGCATTCCCGATATCGAGGTAGCGAGGTATAAGGTGAGACTTGTGGCGAAGGGATATACATAGCGTGAGGGCATTGACTACAATGATGTGTTTTCTCCTGTGGTAAGACATATTTCTATTCGTGTTTTACTTGCCTTAGTTGCTTTGTAGGATCTCGAATTAGAGCAACTAGATGTGAAAAGTGCGTTTCTTCACGGTGAGTTGGAGGAACAGATTTACATGAGGCAACCGGAGGAATTTGCTATTCCGGGTAAGGAAAATCATGTTTGCTTGTTGAAGAAATCTTTGTATGGGCTGAAACAGATTCCTAGGCAGTGGTATAAACGTTTTGATACTTCCATGACTAGTCAAGACTACACAAAAAGTCAAATGGATAAGCTGCGTTTGTTTTAGAAGATTGGATAATGGTTATTTGATTTATCTACTCTTATATGTTGATGATATGCTGATAACAACTAAGAATATGTCTGATATTGATGTGTTGAAGAGGCGGATAAATGCTGAATTTGAGATGAAAGATTTAGGTGCTGCAAAGAAAATTTTGGGTATGAAGATTTTGCGTGACAAGATTGCAGGAGTTTTACGTCTATCTTAGAAGAAATACATTGAGAAGATCGTGGCATGTTTTAATATGCAATCGGCAAAATCTATAAGTACACCTTTAGTGAAGCATTTTCAACTTTTAGATAAATTATCACTGCAGACTGAGGAGGAGGATGAACATATGTCCCGTGTTCCTTATTCTAGTGCCGTGGGTAGTATTATGTATGTTATGGTGTGCACTAGGTCTGATATTTCACAAGTTGTGAACGTAGTTAGTTGCTATATGAAGCGTCCTGATAGAGTTCATTAGGAAGCTGTGAAGTGGATTCTCAGCTATTTGAAGGGGACAACAGACGTGAGTATAGTGTGTCAAAGGACATCAATGGCAGTGAGACCGCTGGTTTTGTGGATTCAAATTATGCTGGTGATTTGGATGATCGTAGATCTTTAGCAAGGTACGTGTTTAAGCTAGCGGGTGGTATAGTTAGTTGGAAATCGTCCTTATAGGATCACATTGCCTTGTCTTCGACTGAGGTAGAGTACATGGCATTAATTTGTGTAACGAATTAGGCGATATGGTTATAAATTTTGCTCTCGGACTTTGGGTTAGAACAGAAAAATGTGGATATACACTGTGATAACCAAGGTGCAATATATTTGGCGTATAATCCAGTTCATAACAAGCGAACGAAACATATCAATATAAGGTACCACTTTATTTGAGATATCTTAGCTAAGGGTAATGTTATTGTCAAAAAGATTGCTATAGCAGATAATCCAACAGATATGATGACTAAATCTATTCCTTTGGCTTCCAGCAGATATGATGACTAAGTCTATTCCTTTGGCGAAGCTCAAGCTCAACTTGAGCTCTATTGACTCGTGGAGAGTGAGCGCTCGTTGGAGCGTTGGGAGAGCAGTATGGATGATGAACACTATAACTTGGCTTCAAATATCGAGTCAAGGTGGAGAATTGTTAAATTAATGTTTCGAGTTTGAATTCGGATAACGATTTGTTAAATCGAATTTATTTATAACAATTTCCCAAGTAGATTTTAAATTGGATAAAAAAGCCCTTATTTTTCTTGGACTCCTTATAGCTGTACAAAGAAGGAAAATTAAATAAAATGAGCAAGTTTCCTCTTTTATATAGAGGACTTGAATTCGTGCAAGTCTCCATGTCGAGGAAAGAGAGCCGCATGTAGAGTGGCAGAAACCCTACGAAACAGAAAAGGAAGGCTTCACCTTTATGTGCAGCGTCCCTCTGCACGTGAAGAATGGAAATTGGTGGGGCCCAAGGTCAAACTTTTGACCTTGGGCACATACACATATATATAAAAAACGGACAAATCAATGAAGTTTTTTTTTTCTTGGGTTGCTACATGTACAAGCCGAGAGAAGGAAGGAGCCGCCGCATGACGTCAACCGACGCGCGTAGGAGCACGTAAAAGCCACGCGAAGCCGTACATAGAGCTTTTTGTTTCGAACTTGAACGCGCAGTAATTTTGTGTAGTGAGTTTATATCCAAGTGAGTTGTTTATTTATAAACACTTTGAGTTTATGGTAAATCTAGGTGTGGGAAACATTTGAGCGTATGAACAATTGTAAACTTTGATTATCCGATTATAGTGGATTATTTGCTGCTGGCTCTTCCCGTGGATGTAGTATCAATACTTCGAACCGAACCACGTAAATTTCTGGTGTCTTATTATTTCTTGTTTATTTTTTGGTGATTTCGCGTTGACGTAAATTGTAAGATCCTGTCATTTCCGTGTATTATATTCCAACATGAGATTTATATGAAACAACTTGAAGGATTCAAGGTTAAAAGACGAGCACAAAATGTGCAGACTTGTTAAATCATTATATGGACTTAAATAAGCTCCTAAACAATAGCATGAGAAGTTTGACCATGTGATCATACAACATGGGTATAAAATCAATAAATGTGACAAATGTGTATATATTAAATCCAAGTCAATTGAATATATACTCATTTGTCTATATGTTGATGACTTGCTAATTCTTGAAGATAACATTGAGGTTATCAAAAGTAGCAAAAATGTTCTCAAGAAGAACATTAAGATGAAAGACTTCAATGTTGCGAATGTTATACTCTGCATCAAAATTTTAAGAAATTTTGATGGTTTAGGTTTAACAAAATCTCATTACATTGAAAAGATAATTGAGAGGTTCAAATGGTTCGGCATTAAAGATGCGAATAATCCCTATTTTCCACACCTAATTTTATGAAAGAATATTGGAGATAGTATCGGACACCTAGAATATTCTCAGTATCGGACACCTAGAATATTCTCAAGTAATTGATAGCATCATGTACATCATGAATTACACTAGACCGAATATAGCATACTCAATGGGAAAACGAGTAGATATACCAGTAATCTTAGTCACGAGCATTGGAATGCTCTATTGAGAGTGTTAGGTTATCTAAAACGAACCAAAAACTATGTTCTACAATATGGCAAATATCCTATTGTTTTGGAAGGCTATTGTGATGCTAATTGGATTTTGGATTCTAATGAATCGAAATCGATTAGCGGATATGTGTTCATGCTAGGAGGTGCCGCAGTATCTTGAAAATTTTCAAAGCAAACTCTAATAGCACACTCCACAGTGGATTCAGAGTTTGTTACTTTGGATAAAATTACTAAAGAAATAGAGTGACTTCGATAGTTTTTAAAGTATGTTTTGTTATGGCTAAAATCTGTACCTGCGGTATGCATTTACTGTAACAATCAAGCAGCGATCGCAAGGATACACAATGTAATATATAATAGTAAGTCTAGACATATTCATCGTAGACATAATACCATAAGGCAGTTGCTTTCGAATGGAATAATTTCTTTATATTTTGTAAAGTTAAAAAAAAAAAATTGCGGATCCGCTGACAAAAGTTTTGTTAAGAGAGCAGGTAAACTACACATCAAAAGGAATGGGGTTAACAACTTTAATTAAATAAAGAGATTTTAAGGTGGAAACCTAACAATGCAAAATTTGGATATTGTAGTGTGAACACCATCCCCTACTCCTGTGATGTAATAGTGAATCTTACAATGTTTTAAGGGTATGCTTTGTGTTTAATGATTCTTATAGCTTGGATTTTAAAATCCTAGTAAGGTAAGGTAAGATACCTTTGATAGGAATGCACCTATATGTGTGGAGCTGGCCAACTTTATGAAAATCTTTAAAGGCTAGATTTTCTAAAGCACACATGAATCCCAAGAGGTTCAAGGTCAAAAGAATGAACACAACCGAGAACCAATCTTGATTCGGCGATACTTTGTGTGAGATTTATTGTTTGAGTTTACATCAATAAATAATGATTCAAAGTTTAGTCTATCGACTAGTTAAGTAAGTTCGATAGACTTTCACTTGACTAAAGAAGGTTCAAAGTGAAAGCTACCTATCTTGATGCAATTTATCCCCACAAACACACTTGGAATTCTTCGAGTAAGAAAACACACTTGGAATTCTTCGAGTAAGAAAAAAATTGTTTTGTCAAGCCATTAAAGTGGGGGATTGTTGAAATTAATGGTATTAATGGTTTAACATAAGTTGACGCATTTCTTCTTCAACCTTTGGCATTAATGGACGATTTAATGAATGTTCCTTCAACCCTCTTGCAGCAGTCTTAGAATAGTTTTGTGGACGAATTATTTGAAGCGTTAATGGACGCATTTCTTCAACCCCGTTGCAGTAGTTTGGCAGCAGTTTTGTGACGTATTTATAGACGAATTAATGGATGGATGCATTAAGGAATGAATTCCTTCATCTTCGTGCATCAGGTTTTACTTGCATTAAGAGACGTGTTAATGACGGATCTTCTAGATTCTCTCCACAACAATTCTCATATAATCTCCAGCTTATGAAAATGATTATCTTCTGAGTCTTCTTTGATTTTTGGCAAATAGAGTCATTCAAAAATAAGAATTCCTCTTTAGAAAAACACTTCTCTAAGTGTGCCGATTTCTAGAAGTGTTTGATAGAGTCGTGTTTGTATAGTGTTAATACAAATGAGTTCGAAGTGTTGTATCTTGGGAGGCATAGTTCGTGAAGCTACCCAATACCGTTGGCGGGAACTAATCACCTTAAAGAGATTTGGTTAGTTGTACCTCACCTCCTATTTAATTTCCTATAAATTTTATTAAAATCAAATGGCTTTATATTTGGATTGTGATTTAGCATCTTTATATGTAAAGATTATATAAACATTGGCTTCATCATTATTATATTATTGTTATCATTTTCTCATATTTATTTTTCTGGTTCCAATAAATAGAGTTATGTATTTTTTTTTTTAATACGTGAATATATATATTTTTAATATGTGAAAATTATTTTTCAACAAAAATTACGACAAAACTAGATTTGTAAGGATTATCTTTTTGAGTTTCCTAGGTATGTCAACCGTAGATTACAGGTTGTCAAGCAACAGTTGATTACCGAACCACAACAATAAGATAATTAAAGATTTTGAGGGAACGATGAGATATAATAATAATTATAACATGATAATCTAATGATAGTATAAAAAGTCAGAGGTTTTAAGTCAAGTCTTTATATTTCCCCCTTTATTTACTTATGATATCATATTTATTGTCACATATCCCAAGCTTTCATCATTCTATAAGTTTTCCCCATAAATGAGAGAGGGTATATGTAAAAGATATGTGATGTGATTTTCTAATCACTCAGGGTTTATTAGAAGGGACTTTTACTTTTAACTTTTGACATTTTGCAAATCTCGAGACCTTGCGCGCTTTGACCAGTTTAACTTTGAAGCACCCAAAGCTTTCATAGTAGGTTATTATAGATACGTAGGTCTACCTACAAATTCTTCACGATTTTTTTCCAGAAATCTGAATGACGTTTCGAGTTTCAGTGGGAAAGTAAGACGTTACTTTCGACTTCAATAAGTCACAGACTTTTTGAATGACCGATGGCACGTTCTGACCTTAAAATATCAAATGAGCATATGCCTAATGCCGCTCGTGCATGACCGGGAGAGCAGAGTAATTGTCATCCTTTTTCCACGCACTCATCTTGCCATCGATGCCAACTTGCTGCCTCGTCGTTTAAGGCAAGCTCTCTCTCTCTCTCTCTGTCTCTCGTCTTGTCACCACCCCCCATGTGATTTACATAGCTGGACATTGACCTCAATGAACGTGGTGGTTGCTCCCTTGGACTCTCGAGCTATTAAACTAGGATGCACGTGGAGCTTAAAGCTTCGTCGCCAAGTGCTTGGATTCTTGCGCTCTAAACTAAACCCTAATCCCTGTACATTGCCAAGGCTCGGAAACATTATTGGGGTAGATGGAATTCGACAAGAGAGCCATCTTCCATTGACTCGTATTGTTTTGTCATTTTACTCGGCTTGAGCATATGACAAGTGATGGAACTACCGACAGGATCGGGGAACAATGGCTTTCTTACTCTTCTGAATTTGATATTGTGTAATTTATGTATGTTGTCGTGCTTATGAATATCTGTGTGGGACGCGACGTTTTCGTCCTGGGTCCTCCGCACAACCCTTTCGTATTCATGATGTTGTTGCGACATTAACAAACGACGAGCTACCTAACAACCTAGAGAAAAGAAATAATGCTAGTTAGGCTAGAAGGATGTCCAAAAGGTAAGGCTGTACACGAAAGCAATGAAAACCAAACGATAGGTGGCAATGTTGACTTGTATAAGGTACTAGTGAAGCGACTGATACGACTTGGCTTGAAATTGCGACTATAGATTTAATTTGGTATCGTTTGCACTCTTCTTCTTCTTCTTCTTCTTTGGTAGGGGGAGGAGATATTTAGAACTTTGTAAAAAGATCTGTGGAGGGATCGGACAGTGATGCAAAACTAGAGAACATATGATCATGAGACTCAACCGTGTAAAGTGTCTTGGGTTTGCATTTAGGGTTAATAGCTAATGCACATACATTTGCCACCATTACTATGTCACTGTACTTACGGGAGAGGTTTAGCCACAACCCTTGCCACTTGGGAAACAATTATAAGTGATTGAACACGACACCCATAATGATAATGTAAAAATATTAAAATAGACCCATTTTGCATAGACCACCACACTTTTCATACGAGAAGGGAGAGGTGAGGGGATTTGAATCCCCACTTTCTCAAAATAATTGTGGTGGGGAAGGTTTAGTTTCAGATATGGGTTTCGATTCCCATACTTTATAATGAGATAGAGCAAAAGTTTGAGATTGAGAGTTAGAGTATGAATAAATTATGACTTACTAAAAAACAAAAAAACGCCGTTTTGGCCAATGACCATTTAATGTGCGGGCCACATTAGGAGACCGTCATGGTCAATGTCTATAGTGAGAAATTGGGATGTTATGTTACTTTCGGCGCCTGATGATTATAAAAGAAATGTTTGAGCTGTGGTCGTGACCCGAGAAGTGGGTGTATGTCTTTATGACATTGATTAAGGAGGCTTGTGCTCGTCCAAACCTAACTCGTAGAAAACCCTTCTCCATCCGAAAAAAATAATTTAGGAAACATCTGAAGAAGTAACTTTTGTACATGGGTCCAGCCTTTCTCGTGTGAAATTGGGGAATCGAAGGTGTGCAAAGAACTACGGAAAGATACCGGGCGCGAGTAATGGAATTGACTTAGCGGCCAAGCATTATATCTCGCGATGTCATCAATGACGATTGAGTGAACGTATGTCACCGTTCGCCAAATGCTCGCCTTCTCAAGTTTCCCTTTCGATTTTCAATCCTGGCTTGTTCTCTTGGGAAAGATAGATATGCAAGTTAAACGAAGCATGTTTGTCCTCCTAAACAAGTGGATTTTGCACTCTATGTTGATTGATTGATGATTGAAAGATATACATGTATTCGTTTTCAACGACAGCGCGCTTTAAGTCCACTCGCTAAAAAGTAGATGCTCATTCTAAACTCTAATATTACTTCTGCAGATGCTTTAATTTCTATAGAATAATCTCTGAAAATTATCCTTCTAATCGTTTTTTTTTGCTTGTTCTCCATTTTATCTTGTTAAAATTGCAAACACTATTTGTATCGATTCTTGTTAGAATAAATCATCAGAGCATCCAAAATGCCAAATACTTCTTTTCCTTATGAAAATCATTCATCAATACAAAGTTATTGTTTGACGAGTTACAATCACGTTTAAAAATTCTTCAGAACATGCATATCTTTTATCAAAATAAATAGATATTTACAATCGTGCCAAAAAAAAAATATTTACATATACTTTTTATTCATCCAAACATCCTCATTCTTTAAATCTCTAAGAAGTCCATATTTTTTTAATAAATTCAACGAAATGAACAACCAACACTCTCGCTCAAAAGAAGCCGACCTCCATGGTGACATTGCTACCGACACTTTTCAGTAGTGAAATCAAGGGATCGAACTTTCTATTCAAATAATTGTTCGACCAAAAAAAAAAAAATCAAATAATTGAGTTTTTTCTGACCAAAAAAAAGAAAAAGAAAAAACACCCCCCATTTGTCAATGATGGACTCATCATTCGTCCGTACCATTTTCCCCGTCGGCAAGCATAAACAATGGGAGTTTACTTTTTACCGTTTACCGCCCCAGCGGGTAATCCCGGCATCTTCTCCGCTGCCTTTCCATTCCTGGCAATCTCAGATCGAATTTTCCCGGAAAAGTTTCAAAAAGGCGCAGGGAGAGAGAGAGAGAGAGAGAGAGAGAGAAAAGAAAGGGGCCTTTGTCGGGCCCCACCGCGCCTCTTTGGCGAGTGCAGTCCTAGTCAGCTCCAAGTCAAGACGGCCGTGGCGAGGAAAAAGGAGAAGGGCAGGGCGGGCGGGCGGGAACGTCGTCGTCGTCGTCGTCCTCGTCGACGGTCCCCATCTTAAAGTGTCCGTGCCACGTCAGCACGGTCGCTTGTCGATCATTGGGTCGCGGGTCACCGATGGTTTGAAGTACTGGTGTGAAGGGTGGTGGGCCCCGCGGGGGCTTGTTTTGTCGTCAACGGTCCGGACAGAAGCGGGTCGCAACCCGTGTCCGGTCCGAGGTGGTTTTTCCGACCGACTTTTCGTTATAGACGCCGTGACCCTTTTTCTGGCAACTTCGCGGTGCTCTCTCCGTTAGGGTCGCATCGAATTGACGTCGTTGTAATTTTAATTAAAGAGAAGAGGACGTATGGATTTTCACATCGTTTGTTGATTAGATACTTTGCTTTGCTACTGCCTAAAGAAAATATCTCAAAGGACCTATTTTTACCATTTCACTAAGAATGATTTCTTCTTATTTTCTTGTTTCTTTGCATCTTTCAAGATTGATCAAGAGATAGACTTTAGTATAGTGAGCGAGAGAAATCATATGGAGTGCTGGTCGGTCACGAATAAGATCTAATCGAATCGAATCGGCACACAGAACTCGACTTGGCTCGAATATTTAAGGCTCGACACACTACCTTAGCTCGATTGAGCCCGATTTTTCGAGTCAAATACTTGGCTCGACTTAATCGATTGATAAGCCTTACTTCAGAACTTGAATCTGAGCTAAGGTTTGAGGGGAAAAGCTCTAAAATTGAGGATTGACAACTTGCTTGGTAAATTTCTCTCAGCTGATCCAATAGCTATTGCGCTTAATGTACGTCTAGTATGCTCTTGTCTTTCAGCCAAAATGAAGACACTAGCTAGCTTCTATTGTGCCCGGGTTCACATGTGAGAATGGTAGGGCCTCCAGGCTTTCCTTTCCACCGTTGCAGACAAACGACATCGGTACGATCGTCGACGTCAATTATTTCATCCAACATGGACGATTCAACTTGTCTTCGTGCGTTTCTCCCATCATGTTTTCAACAGCACGCGACGTTACATGTGGAAAGGAGAATAGAGTCGACGGACGAAATTTGCTGGGACAGGACGAGTGCGCAGAATTGGGGAAGCATCTTCTCGCCCGTCCCTGCTTTGGAAAAACACTTCGAAAACCGACAAATGTGGAATTTGGTAGAGTTTGGAAGTGTTCTAGACCATCGAATTCGATTCGCTTTCACTTGTCGAAGCATTCAAGGTTCAGACGAGGGTTTACGAGAGCAACGACGGGTAGGTTGTCCTAAATTGATGAGTCACTAGATTGAACAAGTCAGCCACCAGCTATTTCAATTTCACCACCAACCTCTCTCCCTTGTTTGAGCTCGATTTGATTCGATTCGATTGTACAACATTGTCTTGTTGTAGACAATATTTCGGCGTGTTTCATGTGATCTTCGCATTTATAGTATTTGAAATATGACTTCATATGGTATTTAAATATTCTAACGGTATCAAACACTTGAAATAATTCATATCATACGTAAAGTGAGAAGAGAAGTATTAACTTTTCTTTCAAAAAATCATGTGTGCAATAGGTTGAGGCGTTAGAGGATATCCGCTCTTGAAATTAGAGATCACTTGTTCGAATCCTACAAACTACATGCAAAGCCCATGTGCATAGGCCGAAGGTCCCAACTTCATCAGATTATGGGACTTGCAGGATGTTTCATGGATTTTTCCGGTAGTTGGATCCACACGTCCACTCCTCTTGACTATTCAAAAGGAAGTGAATGGAATAAATTATATCGGGGAACTATAGTTGGCTGCCTACTGTTCATATGGAAAATCCCCTTCAACCAACGTTTTGATGATAAAAAAAAAAAATACAGGAAATGTGAAAAGAAGAGAACAATAGTTTTCTCAAACCAAACTTGGGTACGCAAGCTCGGCTACGCATGTTCTCTAGTGGGTGTCGATTCGTTTGGTAAAGACCGGAAGTACGTCAGATGCTTTCCAAGAGAATGAAGCCCATCGTCACACTCTCTTTTGATTTGTCCGATGGAGGTGATTCGGCATATCTTCCTTGATTCATCATTATCTCTTGAAATTACGTAATTTCTATATATATCACAGAAGAGTAGGTGAATCCTTTTATAATCTTCACAAAATCACATCAATATCAATTACAACCAATAATGATCAATCGATAATGTTCATAATGAGAAGTAGACAGTCCCAAGAAACATGGAGAATCAAGAAAGATTTGAAAAAAATCTCCTAACTATCTTCATTTTATACTGGTATCATTGAGCTATGCTATGGTTTACTTTTTTTATTTTATTTTGCCTAATAGAAACTCTATCTTAATGTTTGGCATCGGCATTTGGAACTTTTATAAAGTCGTATGCTGGTATCATTTTATAAAATCTCCTAACTATCTTCATTTTATACTAGTATCATTGAGCTATGCTATGGTTTACTTTTTCTATTTCATTTTGCCTAATAGAAACTCTATCTTAATGTTCGGCACCGGCATTTGGAACTTTTATAAAGTCGTATGCTGGTATCATTTTATAAAATCTCCTAACTATCTTCATTTTATATTGGTATCATTGAGCTATGCTATGGTTTACTTTTTTTATTTTTTTATTTTGCCTAATAGAAACTCTATCTTAATGTTCGGCACCGGCATTTGGAACTTCTATAAAGTCATATGCGAAACAATATTATGATTTATGATGGAAATGAGGAAAAAAAGTTATCAAGCAAGTTACGAAAGCCAAGAAAATAGAACATAAATTGAATGGGAGAAAACGATTTGAGCCAATAAAAGACAAAGACCTCCGATGCGCAAAGATCAATGTCCTTATCTCGAGGATATTTTGAGTTCTCAAGAAAGAGAGGAAAGTTAGAGTATGGAGATCATGTTTCTATAACGCCTCCGAATATATTAAAAACACGATTTTCATTCATTCTAAGCAATACATTTCTACTGTTTGTTTACTTACTATGACTAATAAAAAAATCATATATATATATATTGAAATTTTTGCAAGCGAGGAAGGCTTCGTGATGACTAAGGAAGCACATAAATTCAAGCAAGCATGTGTTGAAAACTAATGGCGGTCCAAATTCAAACCACGAAATTCGGTTCCATACCTTTTTGCACGTAATCTCCAATTAAAAATTTGAAAGAAAATGTACCTTTTTTTCGAATTCAATCGAAGATTCCTGGGAGACCGGTGACCAACGTCGGCAAGGAACCAGGAAAAAAACGACCAACCGTATCTGGGCCCCACCGATCCCCTGTACCTTTTCCTTCGACAGAAGTAAATGGAGCCATGAAACCCTAATCACCATCCGATTCGTCTAGAAGGGGAGGATAATTTATAAAACACTTTTATTTTAAATCCAAAATTTTGCACTTTTTTCGCACCCACATGATACCCTTTGATCTGGTCAAGATACAAATCCACCGCCACACACACGGATTTTTTTATTTTATTTTAATTTTATGAGTTTTTTAGTGACTATAATTTTCAACGCCGCTTTGCTTGTTCAAAGAAGTCATATTAGGACCGGTTCGCATCCATAACTGTCGTAATTTTTCCGGATTTTTAATGCACCTATTCAGAGATTCTCAAAATATATAAATTCTCAATCAAACACAAGATTAATCTTACGCGTACCCATTCTCCCTAGCTCTCCGGTTTCTATGCTTTGTTTTTAAAATTCTTATTCAGTATTATATTAAAATTAAAAATAATTCATTAAAAAGAGCATTTGAGTCGCTCTAACTGATGTATTCTCATTTATGGTTAGGAAGGAGAAGAAATAAATAAGTAGAAAACGGTTGGAAGGAAGCTGGAAAAGAGGGGGGGTAGGGGCCGAGACGCCAGCTCGGATGGCGGGACACGTGGCACGGAACACGAGATCCGTGCGGCTCCAGCCGTAGAAAAGCAGAACCGCTTTTATACCGCGCTGATTCTCCCACGTGACCCGCCCCTTCCCTTTCTGCCTCCCACTGTTTTCTTATCAGCGGCTCCTGCTTGCCGCAAATGATTTAACCGCTTCTTATATTTTATTTTTTTTCCATTAGAAAAAAAATAAAACTAGCGAATCGATGTAAAAATAGGGATTTTTCCTGAATTAGTGCTGAGAAAAGGTTTTTCGGAGTTTTTTTTTTTTACCTCTTGGGAAGGTCCGAAATCAAAACTTACTTCGGTTCGACAAATTATTATTTTTGACGGATTCAGGAAAAAATTGAATATTAGGAATACATATTAAACAGTTAAAAATTCTTTAGTCTAGGCGACGACTGTTCAATCGTGAAAGAAAAAAAGTACCATAGAAAAGGCTTTGATTAGACGTATCGAAGCGGTCGAAGAGGTGGAAAGGCCCCACCACACGATAAATGCAAAGAACCTTACCCTTTCCAGACTCTGCCAAAAAAAAAAAAAAAAAAATGAGGAGAAAAAAACTGGTGACTTATAATAAAAGGAAAAATGCTATGTGCGAAATCATGGACGAACGTGACGACAGAAGAGATCTTGAAATAATTCCCATTTCCGATTTCATAGATCTCTCGCGAACTCTAAAAATTCAATCGTTCTCCCGTGATCAGTCAATCCAATCACAATTTTCCTTCCCTTCGTAAGTTTTCATTTTCCAAAAAAAAAAGTTTTATTTTTCTAAATTTCCGCACGAACGCCGAGCGCCTCCCTTTTTGCCGATGCGCATCCAGGCGAGATGATAATCTCCCCACGTTGACGAAATCAGCCAGGAGGAAGGGACCGTGTAAAGTGAAAACGGTGAAGTAAACGGCGACGGAATCGGCGGACGTCGGCGGCCCATCGCCTCGCCGATCGACGGCTGACAGCTGGGCATTGGTTGGGGGGGGCCGACAGCGGCGCGATCGCTGGGTCATTCTCGAGCGGGCGGGCCCCGCGCTGACACGTGGCCACGTCACCCCCGGGATTTCCGTTCCGGGGCGAGCGTGGGTCAGCGTCGTCCCATATTCACCTCCACGTATTTCCGACGGCATCCCGCGAGTACTTCCCAAAAACCAACAACAGCAACTCGCTCGATCACACAAAACAAAGAAAAAAGAAAAAAGAAAAAGAAAATATTTATTTTCGTGCGTAATTAAAAAAAATTTAAAAAAGGGGGAAAATGCTCCCGGTTTGATTGAACGACCGAGCAGCTGCCTTGGACCGCACGTCTTCCTCGCCCAACTGAAACCCGAAAAAGTTCTCTATAAATGCCCTTCCGCCTCTCGCCTCACAATCCTTCTCTCTCTGTTTCCCTCTCTCTTTTCCTGCGTTTCTTCGCCATTCTCGTGCTCCGCGGCTCGCGCGCTTCGCTAGGGTTTCGGTGGTTTCTTCCTCCTCCGCCATTCCTCCTCGCCGGTGCAATTTCCGGCCGACTTCCTCGCTCGCTCGTTGGAACCCCGCGCGGAATTTGCCGGCGGCGAGTACTCCCCGAGGGGCCCGACGCTCGACGCGGGCGTTTCCTCGTTCGAGGTCCTCGTCTCCCCGATTACGTAAGACTCGGGCTCCCCCCTCATTTGCGGTTAGATTCGTTCGTCCATCGTTGCTAAGTCGTCGATTCCTTGAAAAAAAATGCGTCCCCGTCGGATGTTTTGGCCCTTTTTTTGCGCCTTCCGGTGATGTTTCGCGTTCATGAATTTGGTGTTTTCTTTTGTTTTTCGGAGACGATACATGCGAACCGCGAGTGAGCTTTGTTTTTTTTTTTAATTGTTTTTTCGCTCTTGGTGTGCGGAAATGGGAGGATCCTGCGGCTTTTGTCCGACGTCGTTGTTTTTTTCTCCGTTCGGCGTCTTCGGTTGTTGTTGTTTTTTCTTTTTTCCCTTTTCGCGTGGATTGGAGAGGAAGTTATCAGGCGTTTGGTTCGCGCAAGCTGTCGGCTCTAGGATTTCTTGAATCGGTGGCGTCGGATTTCTACATGGCTCTTGGTTTTGGGTCCCCTCGATGAGGCGTTTGACTTTGCGTGTGAATAGTATTCGTGACTTGTCCTTTTTTTTTTCTTTTTCTTTTCTTTTCTTTCGGTTTCATATGTGATGTCTTCTGTATATTTTATTCCGATGCTGATTTGGCGAGGTTTTTCTCGTCAATATTTCTTTTCTTTTTTTTTTCTTCCTCTTTTGGCTTCTTGTTGCTGTAATCCGGGAGAGAGTCGTGTCTAAGTCTCGGAGCATGTCTAAATCGCTTTCCTACGATGTAACCGGCGGAAAAGAACCGGTCCCGCGACCTTTTAAGTGGGGAAAAGTCTTACGTCTTGTTTTGTCTGATTCCAAGACCCCTTTTTTTTGTAATGAGTGTGGCGAGTAGAAGTTTCTTTCTTTCTTTTTTCCTTTTTCCTTTTTGAACTTTTTTTTGTTGAGTATGCCGGTGTAAAATGGGAGTAAGATCGTTGAAAACCCCGAAACGTGTATAGGTTTTTTCTCAATACACAGGAATTTATTTGGGTGAAATTCCACATTTCGATCATTTGAGTACCTATTATTTTTTGTAATGGGGTCTTGTTAGATCGTTTATATCATGTCAAGAATCTTCTATCATCATTAACTCTAATGCCGTGTTAGAAGTGACTTATCGATTTATTGAATCCAAATTTTCATGAAAAAACATGTGGGCATAGTTTTGTTGTTTTTTCTACCATAACAAGTAATTGTTTTTGGGTTTTCTGTGGTAACTTTGGTAGTTGCGGTGTCTTTTTCACAGCCTTGAATTCGTTCTTTTCCTTTTCTATTTTTTATTGAGCCACCATCATATTATATAGACATGTGTTGCTTAATGTCTACTTGGCATTTGTCTAAGGCCGCAGAGACCCACAGCATATAGCTCCCCTTTGTTTAATGTTGGTTGAAGATGTGATTCTGAGTGCGAACGTGTGGGTTGTTGTATTTGTTTTTGAAAAGGAACGCTATACATGTGCTAAGCGCTTTGGGTTGTGAAATAAACTATATGTTGATGTCTGCATCACTGTCTTTCATAACTCAAATGCCTGAAACGGTCAATGATCCTCGAGAGGTCATTCTTTTAATTTTAGCTGGAAATTTGGTTTGTATTGTGCATATTAAATTGTATAAAATGGTCCACATCTTTTCAGCCTTTGTATACATGAACTTTCCCACTTTTGGGTGGGAGATCATAGAAAAAAAAAAACGCATTTATCTGATGAGAGATATTGTAATTGGGATATGTTTTAGAACAGATCGTGAAATCATGACAATCATGTTCTTCATATTTATAAGGATTATAAATATTGCGTGCCACTGAATTCCCAGTTTTCTAATCAGGTCAATGCATCTGTTAAAGTCATCTGTTGACATTCATTTGCTTGTTAAGATGATCATTGGCTGCAATCAAGATCTAAGAGGCTGCAGAAATTCATACATTGCACAAGTGGGTGGAAAATCACTTACTATAAAATCATCCATGAGTTGTTAATCAAACTTGTACATTTGGTCTAGTTATTTGACTTCGATGTCGAATTCTTTTCTCAAATCCTTGTCGTGTACTTATTTTTACTTATTTTTTAAGTTTTTGGCCAACTACTCATTGAATTATTATTGCCCCTTCAGTGATTTTGGGAAGGAGCAGATTTTTACACTCCTGAGATTTGGAAGCGATTCACTCCATCCTTCTGATGTACTTCTCCATGCTGATGCTTAATCTTTTGCTATAAATGTTGTTTGGCTTTAGAGATGAGAAGGTAATTTATCACTCTCTGAAGTAGCAGCATTTTTCTTTGCATTTTTCACTCTGAATGGAGTTGTGATTACTCGAACTTGTTACCAGTTCTCAGGAAGCCTATGCTTAATGGACTGCTCACCCAACAGCAGCAGCGATAAGAAGACTCTGAAGCGGTGGTTCTTTATAGACAAAAGGGTTGGGTAAAGAAAACAGGGTTAAAGGTGCCTAGATCTCCATTCTGACCAAGTGGCTGTTTAAAGAATTCGTTTTGGTTTAGAGTATACATATATACCGTAGCAAGAAATCTGGATCCAATGGAAATGAAGCCTAATCATGCTTCTCCTGTTCTTACTGATCCTGCTCCTGTTACCAAGTCAAGGCTTGGCATCCGCTCCAGCTTGTTGCCACAGCATGGAGCACCATTTTCCTCGAGCAGGCACATAACAATTCCGAGGAGAAAGCCTGGAATACTAGATGATGTCCGTTCCAATGGCTGGCTCGATGCCATGAAAGCATCCTCTCCCCCTCGCAAAAAGCTTGTCAAGGATTTCACTTTTGAAGTTGCTGCAGATGACTCCGATGCTGCTTATGTATCCTGGATGGTATGTTTTCTTTCTCAAATGACTAGTTGAGATGTGTCATTCTTCTTATCTCATATATAGATAAAGAAAAGCATTAAGCGGTACAGCTTCATATATATCCTTCTATTTTGTGTCACTGAATTGTGATTTCTTTACTTATTTTTGCCTTTTTATGTCCTGATTGCTTCTTTCGGGTGATTGTGCAGCTTAAGCATCCATCAGCTCTCAATTCTTTTGAGCAAATAATTGAGCAGGCTAAGAACAAGAAGATAGCAATGTTTCTGGACTATGACGGTGTTCTGTCACCAATTGTTGATGACCCAGATTGTGCACTAATGTCCGATGATGTAAGCAGACAATATATTTGCCTCTGCAAATACCCATCTTTGCACATTTACTTACGTTGAACCATATAAATTTCTTTTCAGATGCGTGTAGCTGTAAAGAATGTTGCAGATCACTTTCCAACTGCAATTATCAGTGGAAGGAGTCGCGACAAGGTGATCGACAAACTTCCTTTGAACACAGCTTGATGTTTCTTTTTGGTACATCTGTTCATCCACACTTATAAACTTGAGGTCTGACTTGCCTTAATTTGCAGGTTTACGATTTGGTAGGACTAACTGAACTTTACTATGCTGGTAGTCATGGAATGGACATTATGGGCCCTGTCAACAGCAGTGTGTCCAATGACCACCCGAGCTGTGTTAAATCAACTGACCAACAGGTAAGGTGTTTCTTTGGCAGAGCTTTATTGTTGTTCTTCTCTCCAAGTGCACTGCTTAGGTAGTGAAACTATATGTTATTTCCGATCTGCTTTCCTTACCAAGCCTCCAATTCCATGACGTAACTAACATGGATGCTTGCCATGGCAGGGCAAGGAGGTAAATCTCTTCCAGCCCGCTAGAGAATTTTTACCCGTGATTGATGAGGTACAACAATTGTTCCTCCTGTAATTATTATTGTTTCGAATAGCTGTTTCTTTTATTTCTGATTGGTGATCTTTAATGTGTTTATACAGGTTTTTAGAACCCTTGTCGAGAACACAAAGGGTATCAAAGGCGCAAAAGTTGAGAATCACAAGTTTTGTGCCTCTGTACATTATCGTAATGTAGATGAAAAGGTAGGGGAATGTTTTGGACTTCAGATTGTCGATATAAGTTTGGCTGGATGCATATTGATGGTATCTCTTTTTCTTTAACTTGACTTCAGAATTGGCCAGTTATTGCTCAGTGTGTTCATGATATTTTGAAAGAGTATCCCCGTTTGCGGTTAACACATGGACGGAAGGTACTGTTGGTGGAACTTAGGAGGCTCATTTTGTTTCCTTTTCCCTCTTAACATTTGTTTTACACTAGTACGACGCCGCCTTTTGACAGTCATGTTACTTATTCCAGGTTTTAGAGGTCCGTCCAGTGATTGACTGGAACAAGGGAAAGGCAGTTGAGTTTTTGCTTGATTCTCTTGGTACTGAGCCATTTTACCATTGTTACCGCATTTCTCCTTTTGTGGTTTTGTGTAAGCATTTGGCCTCATCTCAATTACTACCCTGTTGTGGCAGGGCTGAGTGACACTGAAGATGTGCTTCCAATCTACATTGGGGACGACAAGACAGATGAAGATGCGTTTAAGGTAACAAAAGGACATCCTTTATCCTCTCCCAGTGTGAACATGGACTGTTCTAAGAGCCTGATCTCAGCCTGATAATCATTTTGTTAGGTGCTGCGAGAAGGGAATTTTGGTTTTGGTATTCTAGTATCTTCAACACCTAAGGAAACTAGTGCTGTTTACTCACTCAAGGATCCATCAGAGGTGCATATATCAGTTATCGTTGAAGTTACTCTTTTAACGAATGTTGCATCTTTTCCTGCATTAGTCTGATTTCGTGGGATTCTTCTTTTGGAAAACTTTAGGTCATGGAATTTTTGAAGTCCCTGGGTAATTGGAAGAAGACCGAAGAAGCGGGGAAATGATTGAGAATCAAATGCACCTCAACAAGTATACTGCAGAAAGCCAGATCAGATCAAGGCTCTTGTGTTTTTTTTTTTTTCCGCTTACAATAAAGCGAGGCCTTCTGCTTGCGATTTTTCTCTTCTGGGCAACCTAGTGGTAATTATTTTTTCGTCTGAAGGTTTTCCCATTGCTCTGCACGTGTTTCATTGGCCGAGCGGATGGGCTGTGATGTGCTAAATAAGGGTCAGTTCATTTCTTAGTCTAGTCAGTAGACAGACGATGCCGAGGGAATCGCACGTGGATGGTCGTGGTTTTTACTAGTTCATAGCTGTGTATTCCTGTCTTTGAAGGGGTCAGTCTATTCTTTTGAGTCTCTCCTGAGTTCTGTGATTATGTAAAGAGCAACGGATGATCGTACTTTAATTCAGAAAGAAAAGCTGTACTTTTTAAGCGACTTTCAGACAAAACAATGACGGCGACGAAGAGGAGGATGAATTTTTACGACTATGACTCAGCATGTAGAATCAATGTGGCAATCGATGCAATGCAACAGATTGTGAGCGGACGTTTGGACGAGCCGGCCATCACTCGGCATCCTAGCCGAGTCAATATGGATCCCGAAGGTAGTACACAGGAAACCTCGGCTTGATTGTCCTGGTTTTGGAACACGAGCATGTCGTAATCCATACGAGGTGGTTGGAGGCCAATCGTGTGGTTTTTCATGCGTTTGGTCGGACTCGCATGAGAACGCTGCAAGGACGTGTCTTCCTCGATTTCATCGACCAAGTCGTCGTTCACGGTTTCGTTTGCGGCATGACACTGTCGACACCGCCCCGAAAATAAAATCCATTATGATAACAAGAACCCCCATAGAAGAATTCTAACCCCAAGAGCATTTTAGATGAATTTCCGATATAGATGTATGAGAACCTTGTAATGAACCCAACTATTTCATGGTAACGATATGCTGGGGAAGGTGCACAAACCTGGAAACGGGGGAGAGCTAATTGGGTTAAAATTTGGAATTCTTGGCATCTTCAATCCGAATACGGCCGATCATATCACAAAAATATCATCGTATCATTTATTTTGATATACATACATCTATCATTTAATTCAATTCAAAGGTATATCTAATGAGCCAATTTCATGGAGATTCGCAATCCATCTCGGATAATTTGGTGACTCTATTTTTATCCTTTGTCTTAATGTCATGACGAACTAAAATTAAGTTTAAGACTAATTGGGAGGAAAGAACATCCCAAGTGCCAAAACTTGGCATTGAGGGACAGTTAAAGTGCTAAAAGTTTGGAAAGTGACACTTAAATATCAATATCGGAGAAAAATGGATCAAGTGCCATTCCGGCCAAAATGCCGATATGACAATTTCCGGTGAAGCAAGTGCAAAACGACGCCGTTTTGCACGCTAACATGATAAAAATTTAAAATAAAAATAAAATAAAATAAATTTAAAATTAAATTTATTTAAAAGATTTAAAAAAATAAAAATTTTAAAAATAAAAATTTAAAAAAAAAGGGGGCAGGCAGCTAAGGCTGAGCCCTCTCCACCTGCCCCCCTTTTTTTTTTTTTTTTTTTAAAAATTTTTAATAATTTTTTAAATGTTTTAAATAAATTTAATTTTAAATTAAATTAAATTAATTTTTATATTAATTTTTTTATCACGTCGCCGTAAAACGGCGTTGTTTTAGCCATGCAAGCACGCAAAACGACGGTTTTTCTTTGGAAAATTCTTACGTCGGTATTTTGGCCGGAATAAAGACTTAAGTGATCCTTGTCATTTAAGTGTCATTTTCTAAACTTTTTGCATTTTAAGTGTCTTTTCGTGTCCTGTTCTTTCCTCGACTAATTAGAGTTCAAACATTGGATGGGAGAGAATGGAGCGCCCGAAACCGGCCTCCATACCATTCACCATGCCTATCGCATTCGATGATTTTGGAGTTCCGAGGGCCCAGGTGGGAGTGGATCCGAAGAAGTCGTCGTCGTCTTTCGAAAGACCCCGCATTGCAAAGTATCTGTCATCCGGTGGACTACTATCCTAGGCAATCCCCAAATTATTAAATGAAAATCCAAAAGATCTAAACGAAATTAAATTGCAAAATAATCGAAGAAAATAAGAAAGAGGATAATCAAATTGCCACCTCCTTCCTTAAGATAAAATTCGTATCGGCACTACTGAATCGCATCATCCCAAGCTGTATCTCCTCCGACTCGCCAGTCGCCACCCTTGCTCAGCTCCGGAAGCTGAAGAAGATGTCGCTCTCCTTGCGATCTCCGCCTTCTTCGACTCTCTCCTCCGCTTCCTCCTCTTCCTCTCTCCACGTAACCTCTTCCTTTCTCTGCGCATTCGCACGATACTCCATGGGAAAAATGCGTGAATCGGTGCTTTGAACGGTGTGTATTTTATACGCAGGACGGGAAGCTGAGGCTGCTCGCTCGATCCGCCTCTTCGAAGCTCGCGTTCGCCTCCCGGCCGCCGCTCCCTGGAATCCGAGCCTCCTCCAACTCCTCCTCCTTCTCCTCCTCCTCGCTCGATACCGGTATTCTTCCGATCCGCTCTTCGGCTCAGCGCGACTCCCTTCGGGCGTCGCGATCGACATTCTTGTGTTTGACGATTGATTGATTGATCGATCGATCTTCCGTTTCGTTTTTGGAAGGCTTGAGCACTGAATTGGATGCGGTGTCCAGTTTCAGCGAGATCGTCCCCGATACCGTCATCTTCGATGACTTCGAGAAGTAAGCGAAACGAAAACCTGCTTTCTGCACTGGCATTATCGCGATGCGCGATGGCAAAATCCCGTTTTTCTCTTTTGTAACGAAAAAGTTTCGAGCTTGATCGTGGCCGATTATTCTTCGCAATCGCTCCGGTTTCTCAGGTTCCCTCCTACCGCTGCGACCGTCAGCTCCTCGCTCCTCCTGGGGATATGTGGTCTTCCGGATACTATTTTCAGGGTAACGATCTCTTTTTCATTTTGGGGGGAAATTTTCGGGCACTACTAGTAGGAAGAAGTCCACTCAAGTCTTTTGATTCCCCAATTAACTGCCCCTGTTCGCTGAATGGAGATCATTCTTGTATTCTCGTGCTTAGAATGCCGTCGAAATGGCCTTGGCTGATAGAGGCTGCTATGGGTTGGCGAACAATGAGATGAGGCTGTCCTGTTTTGTCAACAAGGTAGGCGTTTTTTCCCACTCTACCTTGCAGTTCTCAATTCATGATGTGTTATATGACAGGAAAGTTCAGTTGGAAAGCAAAAAGAATGAGGGGGAAATTTATATTACTTCCCCTTTGTTTTTGTATGGAGATTGAATGAAGGAGAGAGAGTAAAGTTCACCTTACTGACATTAGTAATTTGCCCCTGAGCTGCATGATCACATAAGTACTGAGGAAAAGAAACTGTGAAAAAGAAAATATTCATCGACTTTCTTGTCCAAAACAGAAAAAGGAAACAAATTAATTTGCTTTAATCAAATATTTATAAGCGACATGTCGGATCTCGTATGAATTTGCCTTTCCTACCTTTGGTTGGGTGGTTGATGTGAGATTTCTCAATGTAGGCTTTGGTCAATGTTGGAAGTGATTTGGCAAAGCTTGTTCCTGGTAGAGTATCAACAGAAGTGGATGCTCGTCTGGCTTATGACACTCATGGAATTATTCGGAAGGTATTGGCTTCTTTTGTACTCCTTGATCAACAAGCCTGTGATATCCTGATAGCCATAGAGCTACTCTCCACGTGTTGCTAGGAGTAACTGTCCATATTAGGTTACTGATGGCAGAAGCCCTGTAGAAAAATCGATAAATTAAAAGTCCCTACTAAGCTATGTAAACGAATGACTGTCTTGCAATTATTTCATATCAAAGAGTTTTTATAATCCAAGCTAGTAAATAATTGAGCTTCCTCTCTAAATGCAGTGTTTTCTGTGTATTTGTACTTAATGATTGATGTTACTCCGATTTTGGCTCATACAGTTGATCTTGCTGCAATGTGTTGCGATGGAGAGTACATTAGAGTGTGATGTTGGAGATGAGGCTGACTCCACTTTATCACAGAAGTGGTTATTGTTGAATTCATTGTATGCTGCTTGTAAAGAAAAGATTGTTAAAATCTACTTGACGATATTGATCTCCAGTATGAGTAGTCAGGTGCCTTGGGCAGCTTTTAGTGGTAAAAATTGGAAATTGGTTGTCCAATCTGATGCCGGCTACATCATACTCATTGCAGGTGCATGACTTGCTAAAGCTGTACGGTGAAGTAGACGTCCCTCCTGAGCGTTTGTTGTTTAAAATTCCTTCCACATGGCAAGTAAGTGGCCAGTGTGCGCCTTAGTTGGAATCAGTGGCACTTTACTTTTTAAAGTTAGCTTATGCAAATCTGGCCCTTCTGTGGGCCATTTCTGGGTTTTTATGCAGGGGATAGAGGCCTCAAGATTGCTTGAATCTGAGGGCATACAGACACATTTAACTTTTGTTTACAGGTATATTTGGAAAGGCCTTTTTAGCTACTTCAATTTATTTACTTACCGAGTCAAGCTATGTTGATATTTATCATCTAGTGTCCTCATTTATACACTGGCTGCACCAGACCTCTGTAAAAGCATAGTGGACTGGCTATCCAGTTCGGCTGCACATTGGCCCTAAATAGTCGTACTTAAAATGATCAATGACATAAATACACCTAAAGAGATAGTTTTAACATATTAGAGGCTTGTCAGACCCTAAAAGAGAGCCACGGGCTGTACCCACTTGCCTTCAAAATTTTGGGCTGCAGTTTGGTTGAGCCAGGCGCCAATGCCCATAATCAGGGGTAATGGCCTGTTTGAATGTTGACTTGAAAGAGTGCTTGCATTGCAATGTTTAGATAATCGATGGCATGACTAACTATCTAATGCGTGGGAAAAGTCTGTGGAAGCACCAGGTTGAATCCATGTACCTAAATTGAGTGTGATTGACAAGATTCTCTACACGACTTAATTCTATACTAGCTTTGTGAGTGTGATTACAAGTATCCATTTTGCTTTCAAATCAGAATCATCACCATGTAGTACTTGTTTCCTCGCCCGGCATTTGTTTCAGTGACCATGTTGCGGGTGAATATGTGGTTCTTTTGCACTGCCTCTACTGTCAGGAGATCATATTGGTGGGGATAGTGGAAATGGACTCTGAAATATTTTTGAATTTCTGATGGCAATGTTTTTTCTCTATAGGTGAAAGATACAACTGTTGATTTTCCAATGGCTTGCCCAGAGATTTCATTAGTCATACCATCATAATTGACATTGTTTTACAGCATGAAGAGTCCTGCTAGTTTGTCAATGTTTGTTGACTGGCATGGCTCTCTGTGTATAATTTGTGTGGAGAATTGTAAGCACTATTGGCGGACTAGGGCTTGCGATCCAGCTTGATAATAGTTAGGTTCTTTCATTTTGTGTTTGGAAGTTTCACAGCTATTCTATTCCTTGTTGCTTTGATCTTTTTGCGTATCATTCTATATATATATATGTATTTCCTAGTTTCCTTCTTTCTCTCTCTTTCCTTAAGCTGCCTTAATGTACTAGCCACTGATTATCTGTTCATTTATCTACAGCTTTACTCAAGCAGCGGCTGCTGCACAAGCCGGCGCTTCTGTCATTCAGATTTTTGTTGGTCGCATTAGGGTAACAGCTTAGCCCTTTGGCTATTTCTCTATAATGATTTTCTGCGTTATTTGTGACATTCCATTTGACACTTGCATCATCCTCAGGATTGGGCACGCAATCACTCTGGTGACCCAGAAGTGGATGCTGCTTTGGGAAGAGGTGAAGATCCAGGGTTGGCTCTGGTTAGTTGCAAAGCTTTTATTTTTGGTAAAATTAATAAGAGTCCTAGACTCATTTTTTATTGTATTCTATGCTACAACAGGTTTTCTTCAGTTACCCATGCCCACCCAAACTCACTGTTCATGGATATTCTCTTGTCGAAATTCATGATAGCTTTGTGTCTTTTTATAAACTTGTTGGCTTTTAGAAGGTTTAAGGGTTCAACTCTTGTTCAATAGTGTTATGACTTTTCTCTTTAGTTTCTTAGTTGACTACTACGAAAGGTATGGTTGTTTAACTTACGATCTTTTCATGATCTCTTGGAACTATGGAATTCACGTTAGCCAGAGATCATAGGAGCAATCCGCTTCATGTCTCCTTAGGTGCAATTTATGTAATGTTTCTTATACACATGCAATTGACATGTGCCAAGGGGAATATAGAGGTGGTTTGCAGATTGAAAATGCTGGAATTAAGATGACTACTTGCTGCGTATCCTTTGCTATGTTCATTAGGATCCTGGCGCTTTAAGCCATCTAATTGTTATGCTCAATCTAAAGCCACAATAGTTGTGTTTTGTAAAGTGGTTTCGTAAAGTTCATTGCCTTCCTCGATCTATGACCTCTGTCCCTGTCTTTGATCTATTTGAAAAGGATGTCAACTCATAAGGTACACCTTGTAGGAGACATGGTGATCAATTAGCATTGATGGTTTTATTTTGCAGCATTCTGGTACTATTTGATGATGCCTTGGCAGTAGGGGATGTCTGAGCTCCTTTATAGAAGTCCTATGCTGCTACTGTTAATTTGCTTCTCTTGTTTGGACACCTGGTTGGACTGCATATTAAGATAGAGAAACATCTAGTTGGAATGCCGGATTAAAGTTCATTTGACATGAGGGTACTCCATTGCATCAATAATGCGATCAAAGAGTTCTATTTCACAATATTGCTGCAAAATAACTAGTCATGCCTTATCTAGTGATGTTCTTCATGCAGGTGACAAAGGCTTATAATTACATCCACAAATACGGGCATAAATCCAAATTGATGGCAGCAGCAGTTAGAAACAAGCAGGATTTGTTCAGTCTTCTAGGGTACTCTCTCTCTCTCTCTCTCTCTCTCTCTCTCTCTACCCTGCAAAGTTTGTGGCATCATGTTTCTCTTATGCTGATCTTCTTAACAGAATTGGAGTTTCTAATCAGTTTCAATCAAGGAATGTCATTCTCTGATTATGTCTTTCTGTTCTTCCTTTACAGGGTGGACTATATTATTGCACCATTGAAAGTCTTGCAATCTCTCAAAGAATCGATCACTACTCCAGATGAGAAATACTCTTTTGTTAGGAGGCTGTCGCCAGAGTCTGCTGCTACCTACAATTTCTCTGAAGAAGAGGTGCGCTTCAATTTTACATATTTATTTCCCCTGTTAAAGGTTCTTGATTGCATCAAGTCTGTGTGAGCCCATTTGATTTTAAGGGTAGCCGTTAGATCAGGCGAGTTCCATTTCGGAGCCCAATGATCCAATAAGCGACCAATGATGCTGTAGCTTGCAAACCTGTTGGAATGAAAATAGATGTGCGCTGTGAAGGACATTGGATTTTTGTTAGTTGCTTTGGGTGTCCCACTTAGTGTATCTTCGTTCTTAGATCGGAAAGTGCATAGTGCAGGCCATGCACGTACACACTCATGTATGCATGCTTGTTGAATGCTCTTCCTAGCAAAGTGCATGCAGCTAAAGCTACATATCATAAAAAGCTTGCTAAAAACCTTAAAGAAATTATAGGTGTGCTTGCCTACATTTTTTTTCATGATTAGCCTGTAGTGCTACTTCCATATGGACGATTACTGCCTGTTGAGTAAGAAAGATAACTATCAGATGCCATTCATCATTGTGATAAACTACTCTCTCTCTCTCCCGTTTAGAATGTCACTGACTTGATTTTAATGGTGTATATCCTGTTCAGCTTTGTAAGTGGGACCAACTGACCCTTGCCTCAGCTATGGGACCAGCTTCTGTGGAACTACTTGCAGCTGGATTGGATGGGTACGTTAATCAGGCCAAGCGAGTCGAGGAGCTCTTCGGCAAGATCTGGCCACCCCCAAATGTATGATTCACCGGTCTGGAATCGCTAAGCGGCTCTTATTTATGAAGAGAACAATTCTGATTCCAACTGCTTTCCATGCTCGACTTTTCCCTTAGATACTCGCATCGGCTCTGGTGGAAAAGAATGTAAAGGTCATCGCCTGGTGTTAATAAGTTTTACAGCTATCGACTTCTTTCTCCTTGCTCTAAACCGAACTTGAGTCGTCATCAAACAGAGTATGACCTTGGTGTCCCGGGTTTCTGCTTTATCGTGTATTTCTTATTCCGAAGGCTCCTCCCCCAAAGACCAATTATTTTCAGTGCTCGTGGCGCATAACTCGGCTCTCGCATCGTCGCACGCTTTTGGATGCTAATGAGACTTGTCTTAGCTGCTCTAATATTTCTGGAGAAGCATGCCTAGCAAAAACAAATAACTGAGCGCATAACATTCTGGCAAAAGATTTTGCCAGAACATGTCAGGAGAATATGTCTTCAGCTGATGATTTCTTAGCTGTTAGCTTCAATTAAGCCTGGTCGGCTATACTGTTATGGGTGGAAGTCATGTAGATGAAATCACGCACGACTCTTTTTCTTAGCACACGAAATTCATTGCCCTCGTGCCTGAAGTTGGAAACCCTTATGGAATGTAGGCATTGGAGTGAGGAAGGTCCTATTTTCACGTGCTCTGTTTCGGTCGTGCTAAGTGCTATTCAAGCTCATCAAATGATTTTGCTGCCTGTGGAATGTGTAGGATCGATAATCTCAATAGTCCCGTGGGACATAATGCGCCGTTCACTCGTTTAAAAGTCGAAGAGCGAAAAGATGGTAAAATGATGACGGCGTTAAACATGTGTAAACTCCATGCATCTCTGGGTGAATCTTTTTGACTCGTGGACCGTATCCCAAGCAAAAACGGACTTTGATTCCCATAATAATTGATTGGTAGAGAGAAAATGATTGGTGCCTTATCCACTTTTTTCTAATAGTTTGCAAATTAATAATTTTTGTACTAACTTACAGATTTTTGATTATAAACGTGTGAGCTTGATGCATCTTGGATTGAAGGAATTTGTTGGATCTTTTTTACTTTTAGAATTCTACTATTATGTATCCAAGCAAACGGATTTTGATTCCCGTAATAATTCGTTTATAAAAAGAAAATGATTGGTGTCTTACCCACTTATTTTGTTTTTATAGTTTACAATTTAATAATTTTTTGTACTAACTTACATATTTTTATTTATGCAACTTACTAAATTTTTTGAATTTATCAATTCTTAAACTCGAGTACACACCCATTATTATTATTGTTGTTGTTGCAAATGAACTGCTTGAATACTGTGTGGCTTATAATTCATGTCCTTGTTAACACGATAACGCATCTCTCAAAAGAGATTATTGTGGGGACTTGAATCTGATTATTGTTTCTTGCGCCAAATCGAATGTCCAATGGCTTTTTCTTGGTCGCTTTACACGTCAATGATCAAAGGCCTAAATTCAGAATGAATCACAAATTCCATCACCTCCTGACAAAATCACATCGAACCTCTGCACTGCAATTGAGTTGGTGGAGCCAATGACAAGAAGGTAGATCTATGACTCACGAACAAATTATTATTAAATTATTGATGAGAAAATTATTAAAAAATTACACTTTATCACTTTAGTCCTAACTATTTCAATTGTGCTAATTAAATTCTAAATTTTTCGACAACATAATAATTTAGTCATGTAGATCAATTTTGACCGAAAATTACTGATATGGACGCTAATCATTTTACATGATACGATCAATACTAACATGAATATTTTTTTTTTAAAAAAATTAACTTTTTAATAATTTTTTCTTTATTTTTCTTTTTTCCTCTTCTAATTCCTAGGCCTTGACAACGGTTGCAGATCGGCCATAGGCAAGGGGTGACCTCATGAGTCTCACTTGAGACTTGACTTTGTTGGGATTTAAAAAATTTTAGAATTGAATTGGTGTAAATATAATGGTAAATGGAATAATAAATTCGGAGTATCTTTTCGAAATTTTCTATTGCCATGATTGATTCCATCCGAATCCCAATCATTCACTAACATCCAAACCCTCGATCAGACCCCATTTCACTCCCGCTTACGTACCAACATGTCGATCCCTCTCTCCCCGTTATTTTCGGGTTCTTTGCCAAACTCGTCAAAAATTTTCTGTGGTGGCAAGAGCATGTGGTGCTGGAAGGCCACCACGTGGCCACGCATGTGAATAATGCAGGGCCAGCAAGCAATCAAGTACTCCTCCATGATTCACCAACATTATTGGGAAGAAAACAAAAGAAAAACGCGACGTGCTGATTTGGGACGGTTGGCTCTCCTGCATCAATTACCTTGTCCTTTTCCTAATGAAGAGACCAGCGGACCACAAATTCCAACATGTCCCCACGCACCTCGTCAATCAATCTGGTCAAACCATGTGTCAGTGCTGAGTCATCCATGTCCTGTGGCTGTGGCTAAGATCGAGCGTTCGAGTACTATATTCATGTGGACGGTAAACCGTCGGAGTTGGACATGAGTCTGCACATTGAAAATGGCATTATGGAGTTGATGCTGATGAGAGGTGAGGGGTCGCCTTTCGGATCGGAATCAGCAGCTTCTCATTGCTTCTTGTTTACCTTGTTTACTTGCGGGACATGTTCTTTTGCCGAGTCGAGCTCTCCACAGGGATGGTAGAAAAACCCTAGGTTTGGATTACGTGTCCCATCTTTCTCTTTTGCGCTCTCGAATGCCCTCCTTTTTGGACCATTGAATCATTCAATCCTTAGCCGCAAATCGATCGGCCAATTCGGGTCGCGCTCTGCTTCACGGTAGTAGGGGGAAAATTAGTATTTTATTTGCAGTTAGTTACCTTGACGGCTGTGCGCTTTTTGCTTCCTTTGATTGAGTTTGAATTGGACTTTTCTCTTTCGCGTTTTCTTAAACGTGTGGTTTATACTAGTCCATTGTTCGCACCCTCCAAACTCCTCCTCCTCCTTCTTTATTGTTGTTCTTACCATCCGCAGGAATGTTGGAGATGCATCGACTGATCAGATTAACGACCCTAGTCACAACCTATAATCTTTGACTAAACAAGAGGATCTCGAGCCAATGGTTGAATGTGCAAGTTTCACATCGCCCCTAAGTTAATCTAAAATAATCTGAAATATTTATCGAGGTCTCGAAATTGAGATACATTAAGATACCAAAAGGGTGGATATATACTTAAAAACTCGGGTGGAATATCGAAAATCTGTGAACAGCAATGAAACATGGATGAGCAGGCATCTTCCTTGTTTCCATATTGAACCGCCCTCAATCAAGGCAGACACCTTATATGACCCGTATGGGACAAAGTTACCCTATTTGATGCAGATAACTTAATTAAGTCTATCTCGGCACCCTCCAACCTCCTCCTCCTCCTCCTCCTCCATTGTTATTCTTACTATTGTTAGCGTGAATGTTCGAGATGAATCAACCGATCAAATTAATGTAGTCACAACCTACAATCTCCAACTAAACAAGACGATCTCAAGCTTTGATGTCACACTGATGGTTGAATGTGCAAGTTTCATGTCGCCCCTAAATTAATCCAAAATAAGAAATTGGAGTTATTCATTAACGTCCCAATATTGAGATACATTAAGATACCAAAAGGGTGGATGAATTTAAAAACTTGGGTGGAATCTCAAAAATCTGTGAACAGCAATGAAACATGGATGAACAGGCATCTTCCTTGTTTCCTTGTTGAACCGCCCTCAATCAAGGCAGACACCTAACATGACCCGTATGGGACAAAGTTACCCAATTTGATGCAGATAACTTCAATTAAATTCCCAGGGAAGTTTCGAGCACATGCTTCGGATTTGTCGATTTTCGTGCGTACATATAAATGAAAATTTTTGACTGGAGATCTCAGCGTTAAAACAAGGATAATTCTAGAATTTACCATCCCATTGGCATCCCTCGAAAAAATAATGCCACTAATAATTACAATGGACAACTTTATACGTCCCAAAACGAAATAATAAACAAGGTCCTTAATCCCTTTGGCTTTACAGTGGAACGGGTGCGTGTATATATATGGACCTTGATTTTCAGAATCGATCCAACATTAAGAAACACCATCTCCATCTTCACGTCCAGGCCAATAATACCATTTGCCTTGGATAGCGGTGGATACGCTTTTCCAAATTCAGCTTCGCTAATTTTGCTAAGTAGCCAACCTAACCTCATCACAAACACCAAAAGAACCTTATTCTGGCTTTCCTCCATCGTCACTTCTATTTCCTTCCTTTGGACAGCTAGCATTCTCTCTTCTTCCTCTCTACATTTTGTCTATTTAAGCTATCCTAGAAAACTCTTCCCGTCTGAAGCCGTTTTGCAAATGGCGGAACCCTACATAAGTCGGTCTCCTGTTGATCAGGAGGACCCCGGGTACGCCCCTCTTGCCGGCGGGGAGGAGCCGAGGGACCACCGCCGACCGATCCGGGCGATCTTGGCGGTGGGACTTTCCGTGTTGCTGGTCTTGGGGATAGTGATCGGCTTCTCGACCGACACAAGCCCGGATGTCTGCACGGAGGTCAATTCTGCCCGGCTGGCGCCGTTCCTCCTGGGAGGAGCGGGGCAGAGGTCGGTGCCGGTCAAGACGGCGGTCAGGCCGGTGCCTCGCGGCGTGAAGGAAGGAGTGTCCGCGAAGTCAAACCGGGTCTTTGCTGGCGCCAACCTGCGGGGTTTCCCGTGGAACAACAGCATGCTGTCGTGGCAGAGAACGGCTTACCATTTCCAGCCGGAGAAGAACTGGATGAATGGTGACCTTTTATTTTCCTATGGCATTTCATTTCTTAGAGAATGCTTTTTGCCTTTTTTTTCTGGAATTTTGGTTGATGTTATTTACGTTCTAGAATGATATTCAACTTTTTTTTTCTGAGGGTTCTTCTAGTCAAATCTTTTTCTGGGTACCTTGAACGGTCATTTGAGGTTTTTTCTTTTGTTAAGATTTTGGTCAATGAGCGTACAGATGGAGATTTATATTTAACTGATTTGTGTTTATTTTTTTCTCCTTCGTTTCATGGCTCTGTTCTTGCTGTGGCATGGGAATCCCGTTTCATCGTCTGCAATAGATCCCAACGGTAAGATGGTTCTCCTTCTTTTTTTCCTTTTCTTTTTCCTTTTTTTAAATTATAATATTGCATTTTCTGATAATTACACTAAACTAGTAGTTATATAATCAGAATTTCGAGTTTCATACTGCTTCTAAACAATATACTCTTTTTCTAAACAATCATGCTAGGTCCCATGTATTACAAAGGTTGGTACCACTTCTTCTACCAATACAACCCGGACGCCGCCGTCTGGGGCAACATCGTGTGGGGCCACGCCGTGTCGGAGGACCTGATCCACTGGCTCTACCTCCCCCTCGCCATGGTGGCCGACCAGTGGTACGACATCAACGGCGTGTGGAGCGGTTCCGCCACGGTCCTCCCCGACGGCCAAGTCATGATGCTCTACACCGGCTCGTCCAACGAGTCCCAGCAGCTCCAGAACCTCGCCTACCCTGCCAACCTCTCCGACCCGCTCCTCATCGACTGGGTCAAGCACCCCGGCAACCCTATCCTAGCGCCTCCGCAGTGCGTCGACAAGTTGGACTTCCGTGACCCGACGACCGCCTGGTACACGTCCGGAGGCAAATGGCGCTTCGCAATCGGGGCCAAGATCAACAAGACGGGAGTGTCGTTTGTGTACGAGACCGAGGACTTCAAGAACTACAAGCTCTTGCCGGGCCTGCTCCATGCCGTCCCCGGGACCGGCATGTGGGAATGTGTGGACTTTTTCCCGGTCTCGGATGACGGGTTGGACACGTCGGTGAATGGTCCGGGAGTGAAGCACGTGATGAAGGTTAGCCTCGACGACGACAGGCACGATTACTATGCGATCGGGACTTACAACGAGGAGGCCAACACTTGGGTCCCGGACAGCCCCGAGATTGACGTGGGGATCGGGATCAGGTATGACTACGGTATATTCTACGCCTCGAAGACGTTCTACGACCAGAACAAGAGTAGGCGGATCTTGTGGGGTTGGATCACGGAGTCGGACAGCGAGTACGCCGATGTGCAGAAAGGATGGGCTTCACTTCAGGTCTGTTCAATGTTTTCGCTTGCCTTTGAATGTGCTCTGAATTTGTTATGACATATCATATGATGGTTTAATGACTTCGAAATCCTCATACGAGATCGAGTATGATGAACTCCATTCGTATTTCTCAGGCACTTCCGAGGACAATCGTTCTCGACACGAAGACCGGAAGCAACCTGCTCCAGTGGCCGGTGGAGGAAGTAGACAGCTTGAGATTAAGCAGCAAAGAATTCGACAGCGTAGAGGTTGAAGCCGGGACGGTGGTGCCTCTAGATGTCGGAACCGCCACACAGGTCGGTGTCTTCAAGTCTTCATCTCTAGCTGTACTATTCAGGGAAATAAGGACTTCCGGCTAATGAAAAAACATGATTTTCAGGTGGACATCGTGGCAGAATTTGAGCTGGACCAACAGGCCCTAGAGGCGGCACCCGAGGCTGATGCCGATTATGTTTGCAGCGCCAGCAGCGGGGCCTCTCAACGAGGTGCTCTAGGACCGTTCGGCCTCTTGGTTCTTGCAGACGATGACCTATCCGAGCAGACTCCTGTGTACTTCTACGTCGTTAAGGGACCGAACGGCACCCTCAAGACTTCCATCTGCACTGACCAATCGAGGTAACCCTCTCGATCTCGTTTTTTTTTCCCCCTTCAATTCTTGTCCGGTCTCGCTTTCATCAATCATGCCGAATGCTTGTTTCTTTTCTCCGTAGATCTTCCGAGGCAACCGATGTCAACAAGCAAGTCTACGGGAGCTTCGTCCCGGTACTTGAAGGCGAGAAGTTGTCACTCAGAATACTGGTGAGAGAGCTCGCATTCTCGTTCACATGAAATGATGTCATACGCCGTGCCTATCCCTAGACTTATCAGTAACTCGCCCTTTCTTTCGTCGATCTTCCAGGTGGATCACTCGATCGTAGAGACCTTCGCACAGGGAGGGAGGAGCTGCATCACAGCCCGCGTTTACCCAACCAAGGCCATCTACGGGGCCGCCCGGGTCTTCTTGTTCAACAATGCCACCGAGGCTAATGTCAAGGCCTCGCTCAAGATATGGCAGATGAACTCTGCTTTCATCCGCCCGTACAGGCCCCATTGATCGAAACGGAAGCAGAAAAAAGATTGGACATAAGGATCGCGCAATTTTATTTTATTTTTTTGTAACGTTCCCTTTGTTGATGACCCTGTACAAGTTGTATCAGTCCCACCATCTTCAGTTCACAAGATGGGCAGGGGACCTTCATTTCCATTTTTGAGCGGACGAGTGGCAGAAGAAAAGAAGAAAAAAAAGAAGACAAGCGTCTGCAGATGATGCAGTTAAACGACAGAGAAATTTCACTGTTCATTTGCTGTTATTCATCTCCCGAGTGTCTAGAAATTTGGTTCTTCTTTTCTGTTTTCCATAGCCATATCTTTTCTGAAAAAAATTATAAGCTGATGAAAAGGAGATGAGATTTTGGACAAAATGGAGAGTTGGATGGGGAGCTGCAGAATCAGTTGACACGTAGATTCCATCGTGGGACCTACACAATGAACTGTTTAAGATTACGTCGAACGCACGATGTCTTTTCTATCGAATCCATCACCAACCGAAAAAACGGAAAAGACGAAAAGTTGAAGCTCGCAGCCTCATGAAAAGTACGTGCGCTGGCTTCGGCTGACGAGGTCTCGCTCCGTCTTCAATGGCAGCTCGCGCTTTCCACCCTTCCATCGATCAAAACCATTGGCATTTCTTCTTCTTTTACTTCAGATTCAAGAGCTGAAAAGCCACTGCAATTTGCTTTGTAGCCCTTCGACATCGTCTTCGAGAGTCTCCTCAAACCTCGTACTAACATGTTTGCAAATGCAGCATCTCATTGTTGTGACTTCTCTCGAAACACTGGCTTGTGAACTTCGCCACTCGAAGTTCGTGATTGTCCGAAACTTTCGCATGCCTTGGCTGCAAAGTTATCCCGTACTAACGCGTTTTGCTTCTTTTGAAGGGCTTTGGTGAGGTTTTACATCAGAAGTGACAAAAATATGCAAGAATCTTCGTGCTGTTATGAATTTAAGGTAGTTAATGTGAGCAGTGTGAGAGGAAGAGCAAGTCTATCCGCAGGTAGGTAAGCTGATAATTTGTCTTTCTAGGAATAGGAAAAGAAAGAAGACCTGACACGAGCTGCTTGATATCTAATTGTGAAAATGCAGAACCCAAAACCTAGCGAGCGATGGTTTCTGCTGCGTTCGCAGTTGTGGTGATCAGGCTCATAAAATGTTCTACAAAGGATGGTTCCACTTCTTCTACCAATACGACCCTGAGGGTCTGGATTGCAGACATTATAAAATGGTCTGGGGCCATGACATGTCCAAGGAATCGATCCTCTGGCTCCACCTCCCTATTGCCTTGGTGGCTGATCAGTGGTGCGACACCAATGATGCCGTGTGAAGTGGATCGGCCATGATCCTGCCAGATGGCCAAGTGATTGTGCTCTGCACTGGATCATCAAAATGATTCCATGCCGTACCAAAATCTTGCATACCCCACCAATCCATCCGATCCACTCCTCATCAATTGGATCAACTACCCTGGCAACACAATTATTGAGCCCCCTCCAGGTTTTGACAAGTCGGACTTCTGTGACCCAGCGACTGCCTGGAACACTTCGGGAGGAATGTGGCAAATTCTAATTGGCACTAAGGTCGATAATACAAGAATGTCATTTGTGCATGAGACCGAGGACTTCAAGGACTCTGAGCTCTTGCCTGGCGTGCTCTGTTCCGGGAACTGGCATGTGGGAATGTGTGGACTTTTTCCTGATCTTGGTGAACCATGAAAATGGCTTGGACATGTTGGTTAATGGTCCAGGAGTGAAGCGTGTGATGAAGGCTAGCATTGACGACGATAGGCATGATCACTATGCAGTTGGGGTTATGATGTGAAGGCCAATAATTTGGGTTCCAGACAGTCCCGAAACTGATGTGGGAATTGGGATTAGGTATGATTATGGTAATTTATATGCCTCGCAGACATTCTATGACCACGGCAAAGGCAGGAGAATCTTGTGTGTGTATCTGCTGGAATTTGTTACTGAGGCTACTGATGTGCAGAAGGGATGAGCTTCACTTCAGGTTTTATTACTGTTTCTGTTGACTTTTACAGTTGTACAGTCTACTTCCTGAGAATGAAATTGATTGAAATTAATCCCTCTGCTTCAAATCTGCCGGAATCCGGACGTGTCTGCTGAGCTTCTGTCCAATTGATCAAAGCATTTCCGAGGACTGTAGAAACATAAATTGAACCGTGCTCACTATTGTCTTGAGACTGGAAGCTTGAAATTATAAGAGATGTTAAATGTCATATTTAGGGTCAATAAAGCTCAAGATCTTATTGATTTATCAATCACGATCATTTGACTGGTATCTTTCAGGAAATTCCGAGGACCTTGGTGCTCGAAAAAAAGATGGGTACCCAACTACTTCAATGGCCAGTGGAGGAATTTGAAAGTCTGAGATTAAACAGTAAGGAATTCAGTGAGAGAGAGGTGAAAGCTGAATCCGTTATGCCTCTAGATGTCGGAACCCCCACACAGGTTTGTGTTGTTCCGTAGTTGTTAATTTGGTAAAATCGAGAACTTCTTGTAACCAATGTAAAATTTCAGGGAGACATCATGGCAGATGAAGAGGTCCTAGAGACGACACCTGTAAGCGTATGCCAATTTCAGTTGCAGCACCAGTGGCGGAGCCCCTCAGCGAGGTGCTCTTGGGCCTTTTGGCCTTCTGGTTCTTGCAGACCAGAGCCTATCCGAGTAGACTCCTCTATTTCTACATCGGCAGAGGCCGGAATGACAATCTCAAGACTTCAAACTGCACTGACTAATCCAGGCGCCTTCTTCACCTTCTTGCACGCATGGTAATGTTCCTCGATAAGACTGAATTTGTTGGCAGAGAGAAAACATAAGCAGGTGGTCACATTATAGAAATTAAAAGGTGTCTGTGCCTTCTACTGTCAGTTTTAGTGTATATCCACAATGTGCTTTGTTAAAATATGTCTCGAGTTTAAGCTCATTAAACAGACTCGGACCTCAAATTAGTCAACTTGCGGATAAGGAAATATTCCTATCATTCAAGCAGAGATTGGCAAGGGAAAATCAAAAAGGGAAAGTCAGAATTTGACTTGGATGAAAGATGCACTCGTCAACTTCCTCAACCAAGAGAGGAAATAAATAAATAAAATGGAAAAGGAAATATAAACTTGATTAAAGGAAGTTGGACTTCCTAATTTGACTTGGCTTGGGACTCTCTTCTTTGACCGAGGCGGTGCACGTACAAGCATATATATATTTGTGGCTTGCTTGCATGAACATTGCGGTCTGCACCATTGTTGATACGAGCATTGAAGTGTCGTTATTCTAGCGAGTGCTTGGCGGTTTTCGTTCATGTAATTACATCCGAGAAGAATTAATATTTGTAGCCGATTTAAATCTTGAGGTAAGATTTGTGTGTAATTCATTCATGAGATTAAGAGATTATTTCTTGAGGAATTTCGGAGCTAAACACTGTGTGCGTTATTGGGTGTAATTAGTAGGGGTGAGCGTGGTTCCCGGTTCCAAAGGGACCGATTCCGGTTAAGGCTAAAAAAAAGCCCCATTTTCACTTTCACTTTCAGTCTCTTGGTCTCGGATACCTGTGTTGTGTTCTCCCTTCGCTCGACGCCACCTGAGATTCTCTCTTCACCATTTGCTCTGCACTTCTGCCGGCCGCCGCGTCTCCGAGTGACCCCTGCTCGGTCGCACCAACATTAGAAGCCCTTTGCAGCAGATCCCAAGCCTCATCGCGCCTTGCTTTTAGCCCGCACCAACTCGTGACGACTCGACGTCGCTCTTGCTCCGCCTGTTGCTGCTGCTCGACGCCACTGCTCTACCTTCGCCGTGCCTCGAAGCCCGCGATGCAGCTACTTTGCCTTCGCCGTGACCCCGAAGCCAGTGACGTCGAAGCCATTGCTCTGCCTTCGCCGAATCACCGTGCCTTGAAGCTTGCGACGTAGCTACTCTACCTTCGCCGCAACCCCGAAGCCCACTGCCTTTGCCGCGACCTTGAAGCCCGCGACGCAGCTACTTTGCCTTCGCCGCGACCCTGAAGCCAGCGATGTCGAAGCCCGCAACGCCGCTGCTCTGCCTTCGCCGAATCGCCGCGACCCTGAAGCTAGCGATGTCGAAGCCCGCAACGCCGCTGCTCTGCCTTCGCCGAATCGCCGTGCCCCGAAGCCCGCGACGCAACTACTCTGCCTTCGCCGCGACCCCGAAGCTCGTTGCCTTCAGCGCAACCCCGAAGCCCGCAACACCAAAGCCCGCGACGCTGTTGCTCTACCTTTGCCGTGCCCCAAAGCTGGCGACGCAGCTACTCTGCCTTCGTCGTGACGCCGAAGCCCGCGATGCCGCTGCTCTGCCTTAGCCGTGCCTTGAAGTCCACAACCCGCAGTGCCCTCGCCTAGCTCCGAGCTTTCCCTGAGCGACGTTGCTGCAGCTCGCTGCTCACCCTCGACGCCACCGCTGACCTCTGCTTGACGCCATCGTTGACCTCTGCTTGACGCCACCGCTGACCTCTTCTTGTGAGTGTTCTCTCTCCGTCTTTCCTTCCGATTCAGCTAGTTGATTGAAATGTCAACTAATTAGATGTATAGGTGATGTATGTCGAATGCTGTTCATGATTGTTTGCGTGGATCGAATCCTGTTCATATGTGATTTTGTACATCAAATGGTGCTCCTGCATGTTAATTTGAGATGGTGAGGCGCTAAAGGAAAGAGAAGAATGTTAGGAGTACTATTTTCTATTTCGGCATGAAGGTACTTATGATCGTATGCATGAGTGCCACTCAGCTTGTTGCAAATATCAAAGGAGTTCGTGTCTGAAGCATGCGAGCTGCAAGTATGCGTGATTTGAGAAGAAACAAGAGCTGTAAATGAGTTGAAAATAAACAATGAAATGAAAGCCAAATGAAATTTGAAGATCTAATTGGATAAGAACCAAACAAAAAGAAATTTGAATTGTTTTTGCATAAACTCAAGTGAATGCTCGACGTCATACTCTTGAGAATTGAGAAGACGTAGTCAGTTGTGTCTACTCTTGCTTCTACCACTACAACCTCATCCTAGAAGAAATTAGAATGGCTTGCAGATAATCTTCTAATTAGTCTCTTCTACCATCAGTTTTGCCTACTTCACACATTGGCATAGAAAGACTACTATTTTCTCCTACTTCAGCTTGTTTCTCTTCATTTCCTCTCTTGGTTTTTTTTTTTTTTTTTTTTTTTTTGCTTTGTTTTTTCCATTTTCATATAGATTTTTGTGAACAAAGTATGACTTCGATGTCTCATGATAGATGATCATGACATCTCTTTTATCTCACTGTTTTTTAATTCCTCCTATTATATTTGCTGCTATCTACAACAGCAATGCATTTAGCTATGAATAGTTAGTCTGAATTTCTAAACCATTTGGATTGGATAGATGCAGATCGTATTGTTACATCAATCCATGTAACCGGGTTGGTTGAAATGGTCATTGCGAATATGAAGATGTTGATATTGTGTCATGATACCCTGTTATTTTGCTGCATTTCTAATTATATTATGTTATTGTTGTGTAGTGCGAAGTTAATATATCAAGATAACACATCAATGGAGGTGGAGGGATATGAGGAGATGACTCCGATCATAGAATTGAAGTTTTCTGACCATGAAAATGAAGAAGAGGCACCCCCTATCATAAGTGCCACAAGTAAGGTACCCGGTTCTCATCTTACTCATGATAAGAAATATACATCCGAATGCTGGAATCATTATAAGAGAATTAATGATAAGGATGGAAAACCAAATCAAGTGAAGTGCATTCATTGTGAGACCATGCTTAAGTATCGTGTTGCTAACGGTACTTCTGCGATGAGGAAGCACTTGACCACATGCAGGAGGTTTCCCCGTAATGTAGATAAGAGATATAAATTCTTTGTACCATGTAATGTAGACATGGTTGGCAAGGCAAGAGGAGATTCTAGTACTGGTAGTGTCTTAACGACATGGATGTTTAATCAAGAACGTTGTAGGCAAATGCTTGCTCGGTTCGTCATTCTTGATGAGCAACCTTTTTCCTTAGTTGAGCGTGTTGGATTTCGTAAATTTGTCAGTGAGTTACAACCTCTCTTCAAACATATATCACGTTTCGCAATGGCAAAAGATTGCATAAAGTTGTACTTAGATGAAAAAACTTTTTTGAAGAATTATTTTCGAAAGATTAATTCTAGGATCGCATTCACGACCGATACATGGAGTTCTATTCAAAATCTGAATTATTTGTGTATCACTACACATTTTATTGATGAAAATTGGAAGTTGCATAAAAGAATTATCAACTTTGTGGTGATGCATAGTCACAAGGGTAGGGAGATTGAGAGAATGGTGGAGAAATGCATTCAGGAGTGGGGAATAGAAAAAAAAGGTGTCCACAATCACTGTGGATAATGCTAGCTCGAATGATGTTGCAATTGGCTATTTGATGGATAAATTTTCGAAAGAAAAGTCGTTGATATTGGATGGTAGTGTTTTGCACATGAGATACATGGCTCATATATTAAATTTGATTGTGAGAGATGGCTTGACTACGGTACGTGACTCCATTGCACGTATCCGAAATGTGATTAGGTATGTAAGGAGTTCTCCCATGAGAGCAAAAGCATTTAAGTCTTGCATTGAGAGTGAAGAGATCATTTATAAGGGTTCGGTAGTTCTTGACGTTACCACTAGATGGAACTCCATTTATCTCATGTTAGACACAACCATAAAGTTTAGAAAAGCTTTCCAAAGAATGGAAAACGATGATTTATCTTTTACAAGTGAGCTTAATCATGAAATTCCTAGTGATGATGATTGGGAAAATGCTATTATTCGTTTAGAATTTCTAAAAGTATTCTATGATGCCACTAATCGGATGTCGGGGAGTTCATATGTTACTTCAAATGATTATTTTGAAGGAATAGCTCTTTTGTATAGATATTTGAAAGATGCGGTCGATGCTTTGGATCCTAAGCTTCAAGTTATGGGTGTGAAAATGAAAGAAAATTTTGATAAATATTATGGAAGCTTAGATAAAGTGAATATGATGGTGTTGATTGCGGTTGTGCTAGATCCTAGAACCAAGTTGAATTATGTGACTTTTTTATATGGACAAATTTATGATGATGAATTGAAAGTTAAAGAGATGCATTACAAGGTGAAGGATACATTGGAGTGTTTGTATGAATTTTATAAACAAACTTCTCTTATCTCAAGTGATCGAAATTTTGGTGGCCATAGTTCGGGTGCAAGTAGTAGTGCTTCTAATTCCGATGTAGGTGGTAGTGAAGGAATAAAGAAGTATGACGCCCAAACTTGGAAGAAAATGTTTTTATACTCAAATGAACAATGGTGCGATGACAACAAGTCCAAGCTTGATGAGTATCTTCAAGAAAAAAATGAAAAGGATCTTGATCTTGACATTTTGATGTGGTGAAAGACTAATGGCTCAAAATATAAGATCCTTTCTTTGATGGCTCGAGATATTTTGTCCATTCCCGTAACTACCGTTGCTTCCGAGTCAACTTTTAGTACATCGGGTCGTGTGCTTGATGGCTTTCGAAGTTCTTTAACTCCCAAAGTAGTAGAAGCTTTGATTTGCACTCAAGATTGGTTGAGAGCCGTTCGTGTACCGATTGATGTTAAGGAGTGCATCGAGAATGCAGAAAAATTTAAGTTGGATAAGTGACATTGTTTAATCTTTATATATTGTAATTCATTTTGTATATATAAGTGAATATTTTATTTAATCCTTTTTTTTTTTAAAGATATGGATGGTCTTAATGCGGAGATTATCGCCGGTAAATAGAGTTTATCATTGGGAGGATGCCTTGCATTGGCTGTTGTAGCGCGCAACCCTAACATTGGAAGGTTTGAATGCTAAGCAAAAGGCTCCTGTCTCTCTTCCTATGGAGTCAATTAGGGCCTGTTTGTTAATGTTCTTTGTTTCTGTTTATGAACAAAATTTTTGTTTTTTTGTTCCAGGGAACAAAAAAAGAACAGAAACGCGTTTGTTTGCGTTTTTGTTCCCAAGAACACATTTGGAATAGAAACAAGAAACAAGAAAAACATGTTTCTTGTTTCTGGAACAATTTTTAAGAACAAATTTTCTCTCTCCTCTCTTTTTCTTCTCTTTTTTTTCTTCTTTTCTTTTTCTTTTTTCTTTGGCCGGTCGCCGGCCTCGGCCATGACCGACGACCGGCCGTCGAGGGTCGGCGACCTCGCCGAAGCGTTGTTGGCCTCTGGTGAGGCCGAGCGTCGCCAGCCCCTGGCGAGGCTTCTCGCCGGTGGCTGGGTGAGCTCGGGCTTGCCGGATCCGGGCAAGCCCGAGCTCGCCCCCAAGGCGAGGCCGAGTCTCGCCGGTGCGGGGCAAGGCCGGGCGAGCTCGGGCTCGCTAGATCTAGGCGAGGCCAAGCCTCGCCCAACCATGGCAAGGCTCGGCCTCGCCGAGGGCCGACGAGCCTCGCCGTGGCTAGGCGAGGCCATCGGCCCTCATTGACCGGTCGCCGGCCATGGCCGAGGCCGGCGACCGACCAAAAAAGAAAAAAAAAAAAAAAAAGAAAGAAAAAAAGAAAAAGAAAATAAAAATATTAAAAAATTAAAAGAATAAAAAAAAATACACAAATTTACCAAATGTGTTTTTATTCATTTTTTATTCCCGAAAGAAGTTTATCAAATGCATTTTTTTATTCAAAAATTGTTCCCCAGAACAGAAATACTTTTTTCTATTTCTGTTTTCAAGGAACCAATTGGAGTTGTTTGCATTAATTACTCCATGGTAATGGTGCTTTATTTTGCTGACCAGATGCGCCACCTAGAAATATCATAGTTTTTCTTTCTAATCATTAGATAGATATCATGAATTGGATCATCATATGATTATTATCAGACTGTAGAAACTAAATGATGGGTTTATGTGAGATTCTCGTCTGCTCATGTTAAACTTTGCTATTTTGGTAGCAACATGAGTTTTTGTGTCATTTGGGAGATGATGATTTTTAATTCTTGCTCTGATCATTCAATGGCCTTCCTACAATCTATATCTAATCCTTTCTGTTCTCTGAATCATGCAGAATGTTGATGGAAGTGTTGCTTTCTTCTGGGGAAGTGATTATGGGGGCAATCTTGTTCTCTCGAATGATGCAGAAGTTGTGAAGATGGATGTGGGAAATCTTTTGCACCATTCCCTAAATGTAATTATTTTTTCGGATTGTTGATGCAGTTCCACTGGAGTTTGGTAGATGCATTGTAATGTGAAAAGTAAGGATGGATGATCTCTGCTGATATTAGCAGAGTTCAGGGGAGAATGTTATGTTGTTGGGTAACATCATATTGGAAAAATTGGTTCCGAACCTAAATTTATAATTTATGGTTAAAATGGTGTTTTTTATCTGTATGCATGTTTTGATTTGTGCATTTTCACCTACAATGTTGCTCTTCCAATGGTTTTTGAGTGCCAAATTGTTCACTTTTAACGTTACCTTCTTTTCCAACTCAGGATGCTGCTTCACCAGCTCTGGAGGTTTGCGGAGTTATGAGCACCCACCGGATGAGGTGAAACCGGTTCCTCAATTTGATGCTTGATACGAACTGATTTTCCTTGTTAAGATTTTTTACATAAATTTTCGAAAACCAACTGCTGAAGCTGAAAGATTGACATCCGTAGAACGAAATGTTCACAAAACTGCATCTTGCTATATCGATGACCTATCTTGAACTCTTCTTGATGCCCAAAATATGTGCTTATTTATGCACTTGAGTGACCTACCAACCAAATTGTGAATCAAAATGCACTATGCTTTGCATGAGAATCACCAAAAATCATAGCGTTCTATAATCATATTCCTTTGCATTTTCAATGTTTGTTGTATGTTCTCTTCCAACATCTTTCCTCTTGTGCCCTTAAGCTCATTCACTGTGGTTGTTTTGCAGATACCACTATGATCTGTATTGGCAAAAGCTCTTGGAAGGATCACTTGCAAATGCTGTTGAGGTGGGGCTAATGCTGTCAATGTTAAGTGTCACTTTTTGCAATTTAATAAAAGAAAAGAAGACGCATTCGATTTTATTTGGTGGACTGAGATGTCCTAAATTTTCTTCTAGTGAATACGATCTAAATAAGAATAATCTTTTCTAAAATCTAAAAGTAGTGATTAGTTATGTGGATGCTGTGATATGATTACGAAGAAAAAGGATTCGCTTCCTTTCTCTTTTTTCTTTTTCCAATGGTTTCCTTTATCATTGAGAACCTTCTTTTTGTTGATGATGATCCTTCGTAGTATTAATCAGTCAATCTGGGATAAAATTCCGGGGCACCTCATGACTCCAACCTTTCAATGCCACACCAATTCATGACGGCATTGACCTTCTGCTTGGATCTTGATCTCTGGTGGGTTAGGAACTATTATTAAAAGCTTGCAAAAAAATTGTTAGCCAATTTACTCATGCTTGTTTGGTTGAGATTGAATTGATATGCTACCTACTTCTTTGATTGTGTTCTCAGTAGTGACCTCTGAGGCAAATCTATTTAGTTCTTTAAAGTATCAGTCGTGTACATTTACTCTGGAATATTATTTTGTCTTACATTATGTTATTTTATTTGAAAATACCTTCTTATGTGGCATTCTTCCTATAGGGAGTTCCAGAACAAAAGTTTCAAGCTCACTTGTGTTTGTTTGGTGTAACTGGAAATCTTGCACTTTGACGAATGCAAACCTTGTCTGGTACATCTCCTACCTCTATGCTACTGTTGCATATGTAAATTTTTGGTTGAAGCAATTTTCGTGTGAGATTGTGAAGCTTTGTTAGAGGTTAGTTAATTTGTGATCTAAATTGCGGCTCATTGTGTACTTTCTCTGAGGCTTTTTGGATGTTATTGCATATATAACATGGTGCTTTGCCCATATAAATAGGTGATCAGAAAAGCAGCGTTGCATTTGTCAAAATAAATTTCGAGAAACTATACATAGTTTTGCTTGTGAGCCATCCGATCATCTGGTAAGTTTTACTCATTTTTCTCCATTTTGTGACTTTGATGACTTTTTCAGTTAGTTTGTTATATTGTTCTTGCACTATTGAACTTATAGGAATCTGGTCTTTACATTGAAAATACATTGGGACCAATTAGTGATCACAACAGGGAGCCTCTGCCATCTTACATCTAACTTATAATAGAATAGAACCAATCTAATTGTTCCAACTGGCAAAATATTGGGAATCGAACATGTATGCTAGCATGATCAGTTTTTTTTGTATTGCAGTAATCTGTAATACCAAGTAGTTCCAATATCCTATCTGTAGCATTGGGTTTTGCACATAATTAATGTGGAAATTTTTTTGTTTATAAGTGTGGCCTTTAAGTTCTACTTTAATGACCTATGACTACTAAATTTTTATCTTTGTAAATTGCTAGTTTCTTGTCTACGGATTGATGAGTATGATTCTGTGTTTTTCACTATCCCAAACTGCAGGGTTTGGATGCGGTTGAGGCGCTCATTCGAGGGCTGGTCTTGTTCCAAGGAAGGTGTCTGATGGTGAGATTGATTTTTTTGCCAGAATACTTTAATTTGACCAATGATGGATTGTCTTTACAGCTAATAGCCATCTTTTCACCTTGATTTGCAGGTTAGTCATGATGAGCATCCAATATCTAGAAGCACGGACAAGCTTTGGGTGGTTTCTCAAGGCAAGGTGGCGCCTTTCTGTGGGAATTTCCAGGATCATAATAAGATACTTTAGTCCTCATCGAATCAGGTGAGTTTAGTTCTTGTCATCAGCCAAGAGTGGTTCAATGAGATCACATCACATTACCTTATAAAACATAAAATGAGGCTTTGTTGCATAGAGAAAGCAAAAAAGGGATGAAGAGAGAATTGCTGCTGATATACAAGATGTACTCACAGTAACAGCGGTCCTCATTTGTCATTTTGATTGGGGCTCATGGAAGGATGAGTTTTAAGTTTTTAACATTGAATATGCAGCATCACTTGCCAATAAGGTTAAAAAGTTGTACTTTTGACTCTAAGTACATAATTGCTTTTAGTGACTATATTGTAGGAGCCACAAAATACAATGTAAATTTCTTCCCATTGGTTAGACAATATCCTTTTAACATTTTCAGATCAATATTCAAAATAAGAAGATCTCTTTCTTCCCATAACGGTTATTGTATAGATGGAAGTATAAATTGAAAACGGAGGTTTGAATATGTGAATGAAACACCTAAATTTTGAATGAACTATGTAGGCCGAAACCCATTTAAAAACTGATTACCTGGTCAAAGAATAAAGTTTATCTTTCTTCTATTCAAATTCCCACTCCATCTCTTGATAAAGGTAGCTTTAACCACCAAAAAAAGGAAAAATAATCGTGATTTCATTGTTTAGAGAGGCAATTGTTAGATCAAACTGATTTTTGTTGGACTTTACTGTGATACCATGAAAAGTTTCATTTGTTAGCCTAAAGGAGATAGTGGAACACGAGTCTCTGGTTCATTTTGAGAGCCAGAAAATGAAATTTATTGGATTGTTAATTGACGGAAATTTCCGTATTGTCTTCTCTTGTCAATCAGCTCATCCCACATCGAGATTTGACATGTCTTACCCTCTGTGACAGATTGTTTGCAGTTGTTGATGATATCTCCTGTTTGTTCCCAGGACACAGACAATGTTGCTCTTCTTAAGCAGAAATATGGATGGAATAAAATCGCTAATGAGGTCATTATCGTCGTAAAAGCTTATTGAATTCTGAGGGATTAGAGGCCCACCCTGCTGATCAAGTCGTGAGAGACGTCAGCAGGAAGTTTGGTTTTGTGCTCTTCGATAGCTCTTCTAAAACCCATTTTCTGGCCTGTGTGAGTAACAATAATGTTCATTGGTTTCATTCTGGGATATCACTCTCAATCTCCTTTATCTGATTCATTACTTGGTTTGATTATGAACTTTGTTTTTTCTTTCATATATTTGCATATGTAGACCCTTAAAACTAAGACTTTGAAATTATGTGTTGCCTTCTTGTTCAAAAACAGAGCAAGGGATATTTGAGCAGGTTTTAAAAAGAGAACTTGACTTTATATCTGAACCATGGGCCAACATATTTGCGTATGTAGACCCTTAAATGTTGTTTGCTGTTTGTGTTATATTCTCTTTGATGAATGACAAGTTTGTTTATTATTGCTGCATTCATTTCCATTTTTTTTAACTAAAAATGAAAAAAAAAAAAAAAAAAGAACCCGTTGGAACTGTTGGAACTTGAGGCCCGACCCGGAACCTGTGACAGGGTAGGTTCCAGGTTCTTGGTTCTGACGGGTAGGTTCCAGGTTCTTAATTCTGACGGGTAGGTTCCAGGTTCTAAAAAATGAGGAACCTGTACCCGAAGGTAGGTTCTAGGTTCCAAGAGGAACCTGTAAGGAACCGGGAACCGCTCACCCCTAGTAATTAGAGCTTGTGAAACACTGAGAGTAATTCGAATGTGTAATCTCTGTGTATCGCTTGATCTATAGTGAAATTCGTCGCTGCTCTCTCCGTTGATGTAGGTCTTTACAACCGAACCACGTAAATTCGGTGTCCGATTTATTTTCTTCTTTTGTCTAGATTATTGTTCGATCGCTTGCTTTTTCGCAACAATTGATATTAGAGCCAGATTTGGCTAAGTTAAAGCGAATCGATGGTGACAAAAGAAGTAAAAGTAAGAATCCACAGATTTGATGGAAATGATTTTAGTTTCTAGAAGATGCAGATTGAATATTATCTTTACTAGATGAAATTGCACTTGCCCTTATTTGGGGAGAAACTAGAGTCGATGAAGCAAGCTGATTGGGATTTGCTGGATAGATGAGCTATGGGTGTTATTCGGCTGACGTTGGCTTGTAACGTCACGTTTAACATCTTGAAGGAGAAGACCATTGCTGATTTGATGCAAGCCCTATTAGATATGTACGAGAAGCCCTCTGCGATCAACAAAGTCAATTTGATGCGACATCTGTTTAATTTGAAGATAAGCGAAGGTGCGTTAGTTGCAGATCATATAAATGAATTCAATGTGATTGTTAGTCAATTGAGTTCAGTTGAGATTGATTTTGAAGATGGGGTACGTGCTTTGATTATGTTATCCTCATTGCTTGATAGTTGGAATACTACCGTTACTACTGTTAGTAATTCCGCTGAATCAATAAGTTTGACGTTTGATGAGATTCGAGATTTGATTCTGAGCAAGGACATTTGTAGAAGAGAATCTGGCGAACCTATATCTGCTGTTTTATTAGGTGAAAACAGATGAAGATCTAGGATACATGTAGGTAAGAGTAGTACTAATATAAATAGGCGTAGTTAGTCTAGCACTGGTGATGTTGTCTGTTGGAGCTGTGGCAAGAGGGGGCATCTTAGAAGAAATTGCCTTAAGCTAAAGAATGAGAAGGGTAAGAGAATTATAGTTGATTATGTAGATAATGTTGCAGTTGTAGCAGATAATGCCGATTATGTCTTATCTGTCACAAATTATTCATCGTTTGATGGATGAATTATGGATTCCGGTTGTTCTTTTCATGTTATACCAAATGGAAACTGGTTTATTACATATCAATGCACGGATGGTAGTAAAGTACAGTTGGGGAATAATACTGAATGCGATGTCATCGGTATTGGCAATTTTAGAATCAGAATGCATTATGGTATTGTGAGGACATTGATTGGAGTAAGGCATATTCTAGAATTGAAGAAGAACTTAATTTCCTTGAGTGCCCTGGATTCAGCTGGGTATCGATACATTTCAGAATGTGGAATTCTAAAAATTGTTTGAGGTGTTTCGATAATAATGAAAGGAATTAAGCATAGTGGCCTATATGAGCTTCAAGGTGATATAGTGACAAATTTCGCTTTGGAGACGTCGGATGCATCTGTTCGAGAGTTTGAATTGTGGCATATGCATTTGGGGCACATTGACGAGAGAAGCCTGAAGGTTTTAAGTGAAAGAAATCTGCTATGTGGTTATGTTCCTAACAAACTGAATGTATGTAGGTGTTGAGATTTAGATCAACGGTGGAAAGTGCAGTTCAGTACGACTATCAAAGAAACCATGGAAATTGCAGAGTTAATTTACTTGAATGTTCGCAGATTGTCACGGTTTCCTTCGAGGAAGAGTGCTAGATATATGCTAACAGTTGTTGATGACTGCTCGATGAAGACGTGGGTATTTGTGCTTAGGCACAAGTTTGATATTGTTGTCAGGATCAAACATTTGATAGCTTTGATAAAAAAGGAGACTAGTAAGACGATCAAGCATGTGCAGACTAACAATAGTATGTGTTGAAATGCCTAGAGTTTAAGCCCGTAATGAAATCGGACTAACGAGAATATGTGGACTCAATCACGTGCAAGTCAAAGCAGCGCATGTGAATTGGCCGAAATTGTCAGAAGAAGATCGCAAGCGGATCTATGAGCCGCAAGCGTGAAGAATGAAGAGAGCGTGCAGTCGCGAGAGGGGAAGACCATTATTTTATTCTACCTCTTTAATTGCATGCACATGGACGTGCATGCATGGTGAATGGACGTGGAAGACTAAAGCCAATTGTGGGCTTGTTTTGTCTTCTTTCTTTAACTCCTTGCTTCTTATTTTATTCATCTGCAGACAACCAAAGGAAAGAAATGATAAAATATTACTTGAAGGAGTTGAACGTCGTGGAGATGGTCTTGGAAGACGGCGGCCATCCTTATTTTATGCTTCGATTATGGGCGCATGTTTTCTGCCTTATTAAATGCTTCACATGCATGCATGCGTGCCCGTGAATTTTGGTGGGTGTCAGTGCTGATTGCGAGCGCCGAATGAGCTTCACATTTCCTGTCTTGTTTCGCCCTTAAAAGGCAGAGGAGCGAAAGAGAAGATGGCGCCGAGCTGAGTTATTTTCGGTGGCCGAGAGAGAGCTGAAGAGCTGGTGAGAGAAGTCGTGAGACTTCCGGAGAAAAGCCGAAGCTCTCGGCAGAGAGATTTTTTCGTTGAAATTACACCCGAGTGTTTTAGTCAGTTAAATTCTTGTGAGTAGAATTTGTTTAATTCCTTGAGTGAGGTTTCACTAGGAATTGTGAGGGGCTAAACACTGTGTGAGTTATTTGGGTGTAATTGTGGGCTGGGAAACACTGAGTGTGTTTGAGTATTCGAGTGATTGTAATCTCCGGTGTATCGCTTGTTTCTATAGTGGAATTCCGTGTTGCTCTCCCCGTGGACGTAGGTTCCGATATTCGGACCGAACCACGTAAATCTGGTGTCCGATTTCCTTTCCTTCATTCCGACTATTATCCGATTCGCTTGGTCTGTATTCCGCACGCGCAACAACAGTATGGAATTTTGCTTGAAGCTGTTAAATGAATTTTGCATGAAAGAAGGTATAATGAAACATCCATTAATGCTAATGAACCACAATATGTTGCGGAATTGATGAGCAAAATATTGCTAGAGACAACTCATAAAATATTCTCTAGTGCTGGTATGGCTAGGAGATTCCTAGCGGATGCACTAAGTACGACGTGCTACCTGATGAATAGATCCCCATCAACTGCAATTGGATATCGAACTCCCGAAGAAGTGTGGTCAGGTATTGCCGATTATTCTATTCTTAGAATATTTGATTGTTTATGTGATGTTCGAGCGAGTGATGGTAAGCTCAATGGAAGGGTAAGAAAGTGCATATTCCTAGGCTATACACCAGGTGAGAGGGGTTATCGATATCTATGGCGGTTGAGCCCATCGGGGGCCATGGGAAAGTAGCGACAAAATTTGAATTTTTGCGAAGTGATTGCAACTTAGCTTAAACGTCGAGCTAAGGTGGAGATTGTTAAAATATATCTCGAGTTTAAGCTCACTAAATAGACTCGGACCTCAAATTAGTTAACTTGTGGATAAGGAAATATTCCTATCATTCAAGCAGAGAATGGCAAGGGAAAATAAAAAAGGGAAAGTCAAAATTTGACTTGAATGAAAGATGCACTCGTCAACTTCCTCAGCCAAGAGAGGAAATAAATAAATAAAATGGAAAAGGAAATATAAACTTGATTAAAGGAAGTTAGACTTCCTAATTTGACTTGGCTTGGGACTCTCTTCTTTGATCGAGGCGGTGCACGTACAAGCATATATATTTGTGGCTTGCTTGCATGAATATTGTGGTCGGCACCGTTGTTGATATGAGCATTGAAGCGCCGTTATTCTAGTGAGTGCTTGGCGGGTTTTCGTTCGTGCAATTACATCCGAAAAGAATTAGTATTTGTAGCCGATTTAAATCTTGAGGTAAGATTTGTGTGTAATTCTTTCGCGAGATTGAGAGATTATTTCTTGAAGAATTTCGGGGCTAAACACTGCATGCGTTATTGGGTGTAATTGGGGCTTGGGAAACATTGGGAGTGATTCGAGTGTGTAATCTCTGTGTATCGCTTGATCTATAGTAAAATTCGTCGCTGCTCTCCCCGTGGACGTAGGTCTTTACGACCGGTATCCGATTTATTTTCTTCTTTTGTTTATATTATTGTTCGATCGCTCGCTTTTTCGCAACACACTTTTCCTTGAGTTGTGATAGGCTACCTTTGTTACCTCAATCACCACACCCAATCTCTTATCACGATTTTTCTATGTGATTGGCTCCACCATGTGCTTTGTTGAACTGGGCTTGCTTTAGTCGTCGAATCTCATACTTTTTCTGGTAGATCTTACAAGGCAAGCAACGTCAATAAACAAGTCTACGAAGCTCTGTCCCAATACTAAAAGGAGAAAAGTTGTCACTGATAATCCTGGAGAGTTGAGCTTCAATTGTTCATCAGATTCGTTAGGGGAGAAGTACACTATCAGTGCCATAAGTTTCCGTCAGATCACTTAAGTGCCTAATCAAAGGAAAAACGATCACTTTGGTGCTACCGGCGAGAGATTCCGACCAAAATGATTACGTGGCTTTTTATATATATATAAAAAAAAATCGACAAGGCCTTTAAACGACGTCGTTTTCCGTCCTCCTTAAAAAATGACGTCGTTTTGCCATCCTAAGTGGATGGCCTCGAGAAAAAGACGTCGCACAACTCTTTTTTTTTTTTTTGGGATTGAAATTAGGGTTTTTTTGTCCGATTCTCGCCCAACGCCGACCGTTGTCGCTCGGTCTCCGTCGCTCGACCGCCGTCGCTCAACCTCCGTCGTAGTAGCACCGTGTCCCAATCTCGGTAACATTTCAACAGCTTCAACGTCCTCAAATTCTTCGAGCTAGGATCGCGTCCAGCAGCTTCGAGTAGGTGTGGAGGGCGAGCCTCTGGCGGCTTTGGCCTTCGATTGCGAGCCAGTGGCAACACACGAGGGAGTACCGGCCCGGGTCGCCAGAGCCTAGGTATCGGAAGACGCAAGCCAGGCACTCGTCGGGGAGATCAGAGATGGAGAGGGAGAGATTGGGGGCGGCGCACTCGTCGGCGGCCTCCTCGAGCATCGGCTAGATCACGGCCTTCGACTTGGCCGCCGAGTGGTTGTCGTCGGGGTCGGGGTTAGGGTTAGAGCCATGGCCGTCGAGCGCGGGGGCCATTAAGAACGGCGACTAGTTGGAGATTTAGGGTTTTGATTTGGGGGAGACACATTAAACAGCGTCGTTTTGTTATTTAAATGCTGACTGTACACTCCAGCAAGTCACATCAGCTTCAAAAATTAATAAAAAAAGTGCTACATTGGATTTCTAGCCAACCAGATCGGAGTTGGCATTAAAATGATCGTTTTTCAAACTTTTTGGCACTTAAGTGATCCGACAGAAATTTTTGGCACCAAAGTGAGCATTATACATAACTTATGGCACTGATAATGTACTTCTCCCGATTTGTCAGAAGCAACTCTCTCTCATCATCCAAGTGGGACCATTCCATAGAAGAAAGCTTCTGCTTGCTCAAGGAGTAGAACTATCGTCACCTTGCGCATTTAGGCAATTCACAGAGACACCAGGATCTTCTTATTCAACAATGCTAACGAGGCAAATGCCCGTTATGCAGTGCAGATAAAGATGAACTCTACTTTCATACGTCGGTACAAGCGTACATGTTCTATCAATCCCATTCTGCTATGATGTATTCTCAAACAGTGTAAAATTTGTTTTCCATTCTCCTTGCCATATGACCTTATGCAGTGCAGGCTTCGGCCATGCTCGTTGTGTACAATCTGGCTTTTGACTTTGGTTAGGGATCGTGCAGCAACCGATAGCTGTAGAACCTAACTCGGTTGCTGTAGATGCAACATGGATTTACTGTATGGACATATACTTAGGCGCTTTTGATTCAATTTTGGAAATATCTTTGGAAAAATACAAAGGCATTGGTAGATTTTTATGAAGGCATTGGTAGAATGTATTTTAAAATCATATTGAAAAGCAACTTTGAGGTAAATGCGGTTAATACACTTTGTAAAATAGTTTTGCTATTATTTTCAATAAAAAAACCTCAAATTATTTGTCAATGAAACTTAGTAGCCATTGGCGAGCCAACTCGGCCGTCGGTTAGCCTCGCCTGAGGTCACCAAACCTCAGGCCACCTCTCATAAAGTCACTTGTGTTAAGATGCACGTATCAGTTGGTTCATAACTTATTGGTTTAAGTTTCTGAGTAAATGTGAGTTTAACTAGATGTGTTGACGGGCTCGAATTAAGACTCCTTCTCAACAATCGATACAATGTTCTCTTAATAAATGATATTATAGTTAATGATTAATTGATGCTCCATAGAGATATGGAGACCATGGATAGTTGATGGCGACGCAAAAGAATGATGTGGCCTATAACTTATTGGCTTAAGCTTTTGAGTAAATGTAGTTTCAATTAGATATGTTAATGGGGTTTGATTGGATATGTTAACGAGTTCAAATTTGAACTCTCTCTTGACAAATTTTCCTTTACTCCCATCAAATGGCGTTAGAGTTGATGATTCATTGGTGCTTCACAAAGACATAGAGACCATGGATAGTTGTTTGGTGGCGAAGGGGAGTAGAGCTCACATTTGAGGAGGAGATTATTAGGATGTATATTGGAAAAGTCTCACATCAAATAAATGATTTGGTATAGAGTAGTTAATATACTCAAATTGGCCCATAACTTACTGGCTTAATCTTTTGAATAAAGTGGATTCAACTAGGTATGTTGATGGGCTCAAACTTGAACTCCTCTCGTTAATCGATACAACATGCTTCTAGAGATATAGAATCATGGACAATTGGTTTAGTGGCAGAGGGAGCAGAGCTCACGTTCGGATAAATGCTTGGCTTAATCTTTGGATAAATGATTGGCTTAACATTTTAAGTAAATATAGGTTCAACTGGATATATTAACAGACTTGAATTTGAATTTGAACTTGAACTATTTCTTAACGATCTCTTTGGAAGAAAGTATTGGGTTTCTATTTTGCGCTTTCAAATTCCATCTCCCCAAAGCAACCCAAAATTTTTGCCTAACACATTTGTGTTCGTCGAAAAGGCCTTGGGACTTTGCAGATGCTAAACCAAGGACATCCTTAAAAAGCTAAGTATTACACACATTAATATATGTTAACCTTATTCTTATATATCGTCGGATCATATAGATTTCACGTGGAGCCCACTGTATCGACCAAACCATTTGCGGTCGCAGCATGCGTCAACGGATTTTTATTTTTATTTGTTTAGTCCGGGACATTTGAGGGCCTCATCCGGGTGTGACCATTGCACAAACACGTGGCATCCCATCAACCAAGCAATAGAACCAGTCTCATGTGTGCTCATCACGGCCAATCGTTCCTGTCACCTTCCCCAACAGAAACAAACGGATGAAACAGAGACTGATGAAATCTTGAAGGATCACGAACTAAACTCACGTGCCCTCTTCGTTCTGTTCAGGATAACGATCTCTCTTTCTCTCTACTTCACTTCAATGGCGGCTCTCGGTTCGATCTCTCTGCTATCCATCAAATCCATCTCCATTTCATCATCATCATCTTCTTCTTCGTCAAATTCAAGGACTGCGAAGCCCCTGCAGCTGGCTCCGAGGTCGTCCGGCGTCGTGTGCGAGATTGAGTCTCCGGGGAAAGCCTCTTTTCGCGGTGAGTTCTCCTCCTCCGTCATATCGAAGTTCGCAGTTCGTGCACGTGCACTCTCTCTTCCTATAACGTGCGTTGTTTTGCGTGCTGAACCTGAAGTAGTAGCGAAAATGATTCTGAGGAGTTTGGAAAGAGGGGAAAAAAAACGAATTTTGAGCTGTTTCGATGTCCCTTTTGCGCGAATGCAGAATCGAAGACTTGGCGAGCGGTAGTTTCCACGGCATTGGCGGCGGCCGTCGTTAGCTTCGGCTCGTCTTTGCCGGCAAATGCCGATCTCAACAAGTATGAAGCGGAGACTCGCGGCGAGTTCGGGATAGGTTCGGCCGCGCAGTTTGGTTCGGCGGATCTCAGGTCGAACTTCTTTTGAGTTTCTGTAACTTCAGCTGGCTGCATAGCTTTGTTGGATGTTATATTGAAGTATTGTTTCTCGGCTTACAGGAAAGCGGTGCACGTGAATGAAAATTTCAGGTAATTCTCTATCTCACTCTTCATACTAAAGATTATGTGATTTATTTACTTGTTAATTGATGAATATAGCGATTGCTTTAACTCAAGATGGCGAACAGCGATGAAAAGTCGCATCGCGTGGATTCTGCTCTTCCCATAAATCTGCATTTCCATGTCATTTCGTTCTTGGGCAATCACTTCCGCGTCAAAGGCATTCGTGGCCCGTTGTCATATGCTTCCTACTTAGTTAGACTGAGCTTATGCGGCTGCCTATTGCATGGATAATATTTGCTGATGCGATGTCCAGTTAAATTTTACGTTTTTAATATAGTGTAAATGGCTGATACAGAAGAGCCAATTTCACAGCTGCCGATATGAGGGAATCTGACTTCAGTGGCTCTACATTTAATGGCGCCTATCTCGAGAAAGCTGTCGCTTATAAGGCAAACTTTACTGGTATGCCTGGTACCCCTGCACACTTGTTTGTGCAGCTGTATGGAAATTTTTCCATGTCTCACGCAAGATTTGTCAATTTGTGCTTTTTCAGGTGCAGACTTGAGCGACACGCTGATGGATCGCATGGTAAAGATAAAAGGCTCTTACTTCATCGCTTAAATTAAGTGTAAACAACTATTAGTCATGGATAATTTGAGTGTTCTATTTACATATTTCTCCCATCTCTGTAAATAAGCTTTATACTTTGAGGTTTGGACGGCTGTTGTCATTAGATGTTGGATGAACTTGAAGTTGTGATGATAACGGTCATAACTTGTAACTTGCTGTAAATTTTTGCTTGAATTCAGGTTCTCAATGAAGCTAACCTCACCAATGCAGTGCTAGCAAGAACAGTTCTCACCCGAAGTGATCTTGGAGGTGCCACTATTGATGGTGCTGACTTCAGTGATGCTGTTCTGGATCTTCCACAAAAGCAGGTATTCTAACAGCTGTTATCTCAGAACTTCTTTACTTTGGTCTCCATTTTGCATATATTTAATGTTTCTTTTACTTCACTACTTCCATCAACCCTCGGTTCTTGGAACCACCAGAAGCCTGGAACATACTGTGGTGACCATATATTCTCAGTGCATTATGTGCATCTGCAAGTCTCTTGATATAAACAACTTGGTCAATTTGGAAAGATCATTTAGCCTCCTGAGATCAAGGCGACCTATTAGCAAATGAGAATTTTGACGAATAGAAACTTTCACGATCACAGCACATTCTCAATAATCATATAATAGAAAGCCACCGCTTTTTACTTTTGTCCTCTTCTAAATTTCTTTTGCTGAATAGATAGCCATTGATTCTTTACTGGTTCAGCCCTGCAACCTATTTTTCAATCCTTTTTATCCTGCCTTTGCCTATCTCTTTCTACGTCCAATTAGACTATGGTTGCCAGTTTTGTTGCTTGCTAAAAGTTGATTAGTGTTTTGTGCATGTTATCTATTGGCTTAAAATTGGTGAACTGCTGCTTCTAGGATATAGCAGGCAAGAACTCATCGGCCGTTTAACAGCATTCTTTATATTGTTGGCTGTGAGCACGAGCCAAAATACCATACCCAGTTCACCGAACTTTTTGAAATTTTTGTGCTGTTAATGAATCCATGTATGGACAATAATAGAAAGGACAGCTTCCATCTCTTGGAAAGTCGAGGGTTCTAGCTCAATCTCAGATTTTAAATCACAGTGCATGTGTAGGACCTGTTTATCTGGTAGTCCTTGCTTGCTTAATGGTCCAACCGCTCTTGACAGTCTTGTATTTGTTTATGAAGGCTCTTTGCAAGTATGCAAGTGGCACAAACCCAATTACAGGGGTAGACACCAGAAAAAGCTTGGGCTGTGGAAACAGCCGTCGCAATGCGTATGGCAGTCCATCTTCACCTCTGCTAAGTGCACCGCCACAGAAATTGCTTGATCGAGATGGCTTCTGTGATGAGAGCTCTGGACTTTGTGATGCAAAATAATTTTGAGAGGTATTTTTTGGGAAGTTGTGATGAAGTTCTTCATCCTTGTACATAAGAAAGTATCCACTAAATGAAGTACACTGTACACTGGTCGTGAGTATCGATGTTGCTGCAAATGATGGTAGACATTTGTTGAAGCCGAGATGAGTCGAACAGGAAACACTGAATTGATTTTTTGATCTTGGCGAGTTTAAAACTGTGCCGTGACTATACTTTTTCACTCTCACTTCCTATCTCTATAAAATTACCGGAGGGAGATATACACTTGCTATCCAGATTGCGTTAGAAAGAAGTGTTGCGATCGCTGAAGGATTTAGTTTCATGGAGAAATCAAGGGGAATTAATAGATTACCCTGACTCAAAAGGGTGCAGAACATTGTCACGGAGCGCGCTTGGCTGTTTACTCTAAAAGTCTAATCTTGAAGTGGCCCGATGCCCGTGGTTGAGGTGCAGTTGGTTCCGCTGGTTTAGGCATCTGTTGTCTAGGTTCCTAATCTTAGATTGGCTCTCGGCATCTCATGCACCTCCTTTCTCCACTTTATTCAGTGCAATTTTAGTTTTTCATCTTGACTTTCATGCATCACTGATGGCAGGGACACGAATCGAAATAGGAGAATACCATATAGACTGGATATGGCCTATACAGAACAATCAAGGCCCCAGACTCGAATAAGCGCGGGCGGCAAGAAAAAGTGACACGGAAAAAAACACTGAGGCAGTTGGGCATTTTCACCTCCTGTGTGACGCAGCCTCTGCATCCGCCGGTGACATCCTTTGAGCAACTTGCTTGTCTCCATCCCCACCCTGTCCCCACACATTTACACCAACCAAATAGCGGTCACCATGGTGGTCACTTCAACGACAGATCCAAAATCCGACAAGTCATTGAGTTTCTTTATTTGTCTCTGTTGCGATCGGGGCTTTAAGGGTATGAGCATTTTCTTCCAAATAAGACATCACTTTATAAGATATAAGAGGTGTTGGGAGCAGTCAACGAAATAGAGGAATAAGAGGATAGGGAAGATGTGTTAGGGAGAATCAACAAAATAGATGAAGAACCAAGTGATGAAGAGGCGGGTATTTATGTTGATTAACCATATCTCTCGAAATCACATGTATATTGCATATGTATTGCAAGTGTATTTGGTCCGATTTTTGAAAATATGTGATCCCAACTCTTTTATGGAAAATTGAAACCACTAACATAAATTATACCGATCAAAGTGAGGCCAAATCCTGTGAAAAAAAAAAAAAAAAAAAACCATAAATGCCACTTTTCAAAATTCATCCCAATTAGATGATTTGAAATGCTTAATGACATTTAGAGGTTTATGATAATCTACAGTTAATGGGATGCGAAACGAAACAATATGTCAATTACAGTTACACCGAATTTCATAAAGTGCTTAAAAATCACTTTTCAAAATTAGTCTCAATTATATTATTTGAAATACTTGACCTAATAAGTTTTAGAGCTCCCCTTTCTCTATTTTCTCGAACCGAGTTGACTCTTGTTTTTATTCATTAATTATTAGGTATTTATCTTTATTTGAAATACACATGCAATACATGTGCAATTACATTTCTTTTCTTTTTTTTTTTCCTTTTTCGTTTCATGCATTAAAAAATGACCTATGGTGATAGATCTATCATTTTTATCAATAATAATTCTAGACAAAAAGAGCGCAATTACTAAGATATAACCTAACTATCATTCTCATTTTTTTTAATACAATTAAGTTGCAAGAGATTGATTCATTGTATGAAAATCATAGGAGGTCTATGTAATTCATAAAATTCCTTTTTGATGAAAATTCAAAGGATCCAAAGCTCAAGCTCAACCAAAAGTAGACTTAGTGGGTCCAAACTTTAGGGATGACCACTAAGGCGAGTCTTTCCACACTTCACAATATTGAATCACAGAGAGGAGGGAGGACTAACCATAAGTTAGCAAATCAGAGGTCAAGGAGACGGCAATGGTGTAGGTGACGGCATATTTGTTCTAAAGTGGCTTCACTAGAGGTTCGAAGTTTTCGATTGTGTCTTGCCTAGTAGTGAGAAAATGAATAAAGATGAGCTAACGAAAATCATTATTTGTCTAGCAATGACAAATGTAACTGTTCAAATAACTTTAGTAAAATAGCTGTGCACTTGAATAAACCAAATGAATTTCAACTTGAAAGTACTTTGAGATATTGAAAGTTATCTCTTAGAGCACATGCTTCTTATAAGTGTCTATAATAGGTGAAGTAAAAAATAAAAATTGCAGGATGGGTGAGAAATTCACAACACACAAGCTTCGAAAGAAGGACGTGATAAAAGAATATTATGCGAAATTTCTTAAGTTATGATTTTCAATCACTAAAAGTTACACTAAGCAATAAACAATAAAGAGATAACAGTGGTCAATAGCCTCCCTCTAATATGTTGCTACTTGTTCAATTAATTTGTTTATTCTATTTAAATATATTTTATACTACTTGGTGCTTCCTATTTGGCTGAAAATAGCTCTTACTCTTTCCATTGTCCACTGCACCAATACTCAATATTCAATGTACCGATAGTCAATTGATACTTGTTTTATAAAAAATAAAGAGCGAGATGTCAAAACGGACCCTCGAGACAATTATTGTCATTCTCCTTACCATCGGCCTCAAATGTGCTCGAAAAATCTTCACTCAATATTTCTTCAATTTCGTTAATCGCAGTAGAAGCCAACACATCTCTCCCATGTTAAATTGCTCTATATCATTTTCTCCCAACACATCTTTCCCTAACCTCTTCTTCCTCTAATTCCAACTTGTCTTCTCTATCCTCTTCTTCATCAACTTCATCAACTACTTCCAACCCATCTTCCTCATTCTCTCCTTCTTCTCCTACATTGGATAGTAGTAACAAGAATGTCTGATAACTCTTGTCTCCACCAATTGGCTCTTCACGTAACAACAAAAGTTGCTTAGAGTCCATCGCAACTGCTATGAGGAAAATCAAAAGTCAAGATAACAAATTAGTATTGACATAGGATATGGAAAACTGCATATAATACATATGAAAATAGAGGAAAAGATAGTTCCTTGTGATTATTAAAAATAAGTAAACTTAGGAAATGCAAAAGTATAGGACAAAGATTTGCACAAACTCCATTGAATTGCGTGATGTAAAGAGGTGATACTTAAGTTTGATTACAAAATGTATGCAGTACACATGCAATAGATGTGCTAGACACATGCAATTGCTTTTTTTTTTTTCGTCTTTTTTCCTTTAATGCATTAAAAAATGACTTATGGTGATAGATCTATCATTTTTTTTTACCATAAATAGTGCTAGACAAAAAGAATGCAATTGCTAAGATATAACCTAATTATCATTACTATTATCTTTTTGTAATAGGATTAACTTGCAAGAGATTGGTTCACCATATGAAAATCAGAGGAAGTCCATATAGTTTTTTTTTTTTTTTTTTTTTGGTAAAAGGTAAGAATAAGGAAGTCCATATAGTTCATTAAGCTCATTTTTGACAAAAATTAAAAGACATCATTGTCGATCTTACTTCCACTAATCTCAAATGTACTCGAAGAATCCTCACTCAATACTTCTTTAATTTCATCAACTGAAGCAAAAGTCAACGCATCTTCCTCGTCACCAACTTGCTCTATATCATCTGCTCCCAACATATCTTCCCCAATCTCCATGTCATTTTCTTGCTTTGTATGATCGACTACTCCCAACACATCTTCCCTAGCCTCTTCTTCCTCTACTTGCAACCGGTCTTCCACATTGCCTTCTTCATCGACTTTATTGACTTCTCCAAACCCATCTTCCTCATCCTCTCCTTCTTCTCCTACATCAAATAATAGCAACAAGAATGCCTGATAACTCTCGTATTCACCAAATGGCTCTTCACGTGACAACAAAAGTTGCTTAGAGTCCATTATAGCTGTTATGTGGAAAATCAAAAGTCAAGAGAAGAAATCAATATTGACATATGGTATGGATAACTACACATAATACATATAAAAATAGAGAAAAAGATAGTTCATTGTGATCATTGACAAGACATAAACTTAGGAAATGCAAAAATAAAGGACAAAAATTTGCATAAACTCTATTGAATTGCATGATGTAAAGAGGTGAAACTTAAGTTTGATTGTAAAATGTGCGCAATACACGTGCAATAGATGTACTATACACATGCAATTGCTTTTCTTTTATTCTTTTTTTCATTTAATGCATTAAAAAATGACCTACGATGATAGATATAGCATCTTTATCAACAATAAAGCTAGACAAAAAGAGTGCAATTACTAAGATATAACTTAATTATCATTATTTTTTAATAGAATTTAGTTGCAAGAGATTGATTTATTGTATGAAAATTGGAGGTCCGTGTAATTCATGAAGTTCCTTTTTGATGAAAAATCAAAAGACATCATTGTCGATCTTGTTACCACTGACCTCAAATGTACTCGATGAATCTTCACTCGATACTTCTTCAATTTCATCGATCAGAGCGAGAGCAATGCATCTTCCTCGTTACCAACTTGCTTTATAATATCTGCTCCCAACACATCTTCCCTAACCTCTATGTCATCTTCTTGCTCTATATGGTCGACTTGTTCCCAACACATCCTCTTCTTCCTCTACTTCCAACCCATTTTTTCCGTCCTCTTCTTCATCAACTTCGTTGACTACTCCCAACCCATCTTCCTCATTCTCTCCTTCTCCTATATCAACAGCAACAAGAATGCTCAATAACTCTCATCTCCACCAAATGGCTTTTCACGTGACAACAACAGCTATTATGTGGAAAATCAAAAGTCAAGAGAACAAATTAGTATTGACATAGGGTACGCATAATTGCACATGATATGTATAAAAATAGAGGAAAAGATATTTCATTTTGATCATTGACAAGAAGTAAACTTAGGAAATGCGAAAATAAAAGACAAAGATTTGCACAAACTCCATCAAATTGTGTGATTCAAACAGGTGAAATTAAGTTTGATTGTAAAATGGGTGCAACACACGTACAATAGACATGCTATACACATGCAATACATGTGCAATACATGTACAATTGCTTTTCTTTTTTCTTTTTTTATTTAATGCATTAAAAAATCACGTATGGTGATAGATATATCAATCTTATCAATAATAAAGTTAGACAAAAAGAGATCAATTAGTAAGATACAACCTAATTATAATTTTTATTTTTATTTTTCTGTAATAGAATTTAGTTGCAAGAGATTGATTCGCTGTATGAAAATCAAAGTTCCATAGAGGCCATGTTAAGAGTCAACCATTTACATTCTTTATTTTTTCAAGAAAGATAATGTAACTGTAGCTTCTCTAACTTTTAGCCAGCAAGGGACATGCGCCTATGAAATTCATTAACTAGTTGATAAATTGACTACCTCTTATCATTCCAATAGCCCATCATTTGATCAAATTCTTCATTTACATTCATCTTTGGCACTGAATGACCAAAAGAAAGCTTTTTGACAACTTCTTGTAAATATATGATTTGAGAGAAAAGTTCTCACATGTAATAATTTGATTTTGCATCTTATCCATGATTTTCCTATGTAATGAGTAGTTCCAGTAACATGAGTTTTGTAAGATTTGTTTCTAGAGGATATACATGAAACGCTTGAGTATTGTCTTGTTGCATTCTCCCACGGCATCTTGATCTCCTTACCTGAGGTACTCATTTATTTTGTTTTGATTTTATGGCATCTTTTTTCATTTTTTTGTCATCAATTTTTGTCCGTTACACATTGAACTTGCATTATCATATATTGTAAGTCATTTCCATGGTTTAGGTGTGTATCAGCATTGCAACCTACTCGGCAATCTGTCCAACTATATTTTCTCCAAGCTCCTCCTTAAACTTGAGTGGTGTGCGACACTTATTAGGAGAGTAATCTCCTCAGCCGTGCTTGTGATTGCTTTCAAAACTCTTGACATGCCAGAATCGCCTAAGTGGCTCATCATGTGGGGCCGCTTGGCCTCGCTAAGCCCATCCTCACCAAAACCTCCAAGTCCGAGGAGGAGGCTATGCTCTAGCATACCTGAGGAGTGCGACGATGACATTGTGAATACCAACTAAAACATTGGCACATAGTAGGATATTTTCTACTTGACTCGGTGCATCTGTCACATGCGATTGTGCGTTGTTCTAATCCAATTCGTCCAACAGGCATGTAGCATAGACACCATAATGCTCTTCGCCCCTCACATTGTTGAGAAGGTCCAATCATCACATCCTTTCGAAAACTCCTTGTGAGCCTAACCATTAATTTGCTGAAGATATTGTTTCTCATTTTCGCCACCTCCTTCATCAATTGGCTCGAGCGACGGCGACTATTGCTGAGTAGCATCGGTGAGGTGGTCTTCTAGTTAGTCTCATTCAGAGCATGCCTCATGTTCATCAAGGTCAGTGAAATGAGGTCCTCGTGGACAGTGGTCATGTGCTTCATCATTGGGATTGGCTATGTGATCTCCTTCTCCGTTGGGCTAAGACCAATTGCGGTGATGCAGTGCTTGGAGATCTTCCTCACAAGATTACTTGCACAAGGCTACACAATCAACGTTGGCGTGAAGCAAACGATAAGTATGGAATCATCACTAAGCTATGTATCGTTGTCCAAAGCGATCACTCTCGGTGGGATTGCCCTATCGTTAGCCATTATTGCCTTGGTTGGGGGTTGGTACTTTATCGTTTGATGCCCGAGACTAGTGGGAAGACCGAAGAAGAGATCCAACTATTGTTTGGTACATTTACCGCGGCAAAGGAACTGTAGCCAATCGACACGGCTACAGCGAGGGAACAAGGAGGCACATATTAGAGTGGTGATGACAATGATTCTAGTCTGGATAGTCAGTCTATATTAGGATCAAATGTTTTGATGACAGTAAAATCATAAGAGCGAGCTAACTCTTACTAGAAGTAAAATCATCCCACTTAGTTTGTCTGATAGTGTATACAAAATTGAGGTTATATGTACAGCTAGCTTTTTATTAGTAGTGAAGCACAACAGTCATGGTTATGAATATCTTAGCAATGCTTGATAACATGAAAGAAAGAGAGCTCTGAGCATTAATGCCTGCAAGTTGATTAAATTTGTTGTATACTATGCATATTGTAGACTTATCTAAAGTCAAATTCATATTGTTGGGGTTTAAATCTCTCATCTTTAGATACTTTTGACATCAATCAAGAGAAATGTAAGAGAGGAAAGCAAATGTGGTTTTTAATCTAACTTCATAAGAGACAACACTCAGTGACAATCTTCTTTAGAACCTCTAACATAATAACATTTTATAGTGTTGGGGACTTAATTGAACATATATGATGTTTTAGCACTATACAGAATTAGGAAAGAATCATATCCTAAGTAGAATATATGAAAACCATCCTACTGACCAATTAGGGCAACATTAAAAGAAATAAAAGGGGACTTACCAAGCCAAATATTAGGGATGGTTCTTTCATGGTTTGATTAATACCTTGAACATTACATCTCCTTGATAGATAGGCTGCATGTTTACTTCGTACATTGAGGGAAATAATGTATATAAATGCTTGAATAAGTGTAGCCCATTTTTATGACTTCATCTTTATTAGTCCCCCAAAGTATTGCTTATTCATCCATTTTGATATAATATGGATGGAATTAGACTTGTTTGACAATAAAAGAAAAGGAATAGAAATGCAAAAATCCTACTAGCATTAGAAGACCAATCTGAATCCTCAAGATCATATCCTCCTCCATCCATCCTCTAATCATGGATGCCAAAAGGAATTATTCTTGAGTTGATACCTGTAAGTTAATTTACTAGGATAGTAATTATTTTTATTTTAATGACCAGGATATCTGTTTCATTTTCTTATTGTCTTCTTGGCCAAGGATCTTGATTTCGATAACCATATTCCAATCTTCAGATGTCAGTGTTAAGCCACATTGTGTAGATTATGCTACCATCATATTCCTCAAGCTTTTTTAAAAATTCTTTGTGCCTATTCTTATAGTATCTAATCATTGCTCATAATGAAAATGTGGCTGCTCACATTTACAGATTCATGCAACCTTATTTAGTGAAATTTCATATTGAGAGATGAATGCGACATACCTCTTTCTTGAAAGAAAAAAGGTCATTAGGTATCGTTAAGTCAACATTTTCCTTTATGTTGATATTAAATTGATATGCGGTCAAAATGGGTTGAAGTAATATTTGGCTCTTTTTTATTATTATGTTGGAGACATTTTTATTTGAGTTTGGTTTGGCGGTTCATATACGTGCAAGATACATGTAATATGCATACAAAATTCGTGCAAATAGTAAGTGCTTTTACATGTAATCATTATGTGTATGTACTTCTACATCTAACTAAGGTTAAAAATATTATTCTTTCGCTTTTATTGTGCACAGACTCTAGACCATATTCTTTTGGTCTGATGATATCATAGTACTTTATTTATTTATATTACCATTATAGTCAATTCTATGTGCAAATATTTACCTAGATGTGGCAATCACCGAGCTAGGAATGGCTGGGACAGCTTTCGACAATCTTAAAAGTCAGCCGATTCATTGTCCAAGGGTAATCTAGCCTACTATGATGGAAGAAGGGAAGTTTACATATACCATTCTTCCATCAACAACATCGATAGGTCATTTCAATACCCATTTCTGGTCTTTTTGGAGAAGGTTTGTGAAATTGTAGCTAATACTTTTTTAAACTTCTACTTTTGTAAAAATTTTCCCCCAAATCATGAAAATATGTTGATACCATTTTTTTTTCTCCCTTGGCTTTTCTCTATTATTGTTAAACCATGAAAATTAGGATGATAAGAAATGTCTAACTCGTGCTTTTTGTATATTGGTATGAAATGGATAACTGGCGAACTTTGCTGATGAAACAGCTGGACATTCATTCATTTGGATGTATAAATGATCTACTTTAGTCCATGCTGAATAAGGGGTTCAAGATGGCGTCTGGGAAAAGGCTTGTAGAAAGGGCTTCCAAAAGTTGCCTCCAACCTTGAATTGAAATAATTATTAGGTATTTATCTTTATTGCTTGGGCAACATGCATGATCACTTTTACATGCTAGTGATTTCGATTTTCAAAAAAAGTGTTGGGATAGCAAATTTTTAAAAATCAAACCGAATACAAGTGCAATGGACATGTGATGTGCTTCCTTGAAGAAGATGATGGGGAAGATGTGTTGGGAGAAGTCAACAAAATAGAGGAATTAGAGGACAGGAAAAATGTGTTAGGAGAATCAATGAAATAAAGAAAAACCAAGTGATGAAAAGGCGGGTATTTATGTTGACTATCTGTATCTCTCGAAATTCTGTGTAAATTCCATGTGTATTGCGGGTGTGTTCGGTCCAATTTTTGAAAATTTTCAATCCCAATGCTTTTTTTGAAAATTGAAACCACTAACATTAATTATACCGATCAAAGTGTGGCCAAATTCTGTAAAAAGAAAAAAGAAAAAAGAAAAAAATATATATACCACTTTTCAAAACTTATTCCAATTAGATGATTTGAAATGCTTGATGACATTTAGAGGTTTCTAATAATCTAGAGTGGGATGTCAATCATAGGACTTGCACAATTTGAGAGAGTGTTGCACAATCTAGACTCTCAATTTATGTCATTAATTTGACTTGATTCTGCTTCAAATCAGGACAAAAGTCGATCCGAGTCTTTCAGATAGTATAAATCAATCAAGTCAAACTTCACTTTAGAATCCACTAATTAAATCACATGTCTAAATAGGGTTATATAGGGTCCAATGCTTTGCTGATAGCTTATCTATTGCAGTTGAGAATAGCAAGATACCTAGTTTCTATAAAGCCATTACACGATTGCAACCCTTTAGTCTCTTTTAGTTAATTAATGACGCTTGTCCGAATGGAGTGCTTCAATTCTCATGCTTCTGATTAATATGACGTAAATGATCTGCCGGATTACTCAACGTCAGGCTCTTTTCTAGACTCGGATGATGTAAACCGATGGAATGGGCGAAATTTTTAGCAAACTCTTGCTCCTCAACTTAACGTAAGTTCATCTTTCCCGCTCGATCGGAAACAAGTGCTCCTTAGCACGCGTATCTAACCCGTTTTGAGATTTTTAGTAGCGTAATTTCTTCAAAAGATGAGGACGAGCCTTGGAAGCTAAGACCCACTCCCAGAAATGAATCAGATCGAGGAAAAAGAGGAGAGGCTTTTTACAAGTTGAGTTGAGGAATCTCATGAAAGCTCACAGAAAAAAGAGTAGTGGAGAGAGAGGCTACATTCCCCAACTCCCAAGCCAAGTCTGGGTCCCCTCAACACTAGTTGCTTGGACTTTACTGTTCTCATTCTCAGTGGACCATAAAGAATTACTCTGAACAGAAAAAGAGGTGAAGCATCAATGAGTGAAGAAAGAATGGCTTGTCTCTCCTTTGTTTGGCCGTTCCTCTTCATCAAACTCAGATGCTATCACGTCGAATCATTCTGCTAGTTCAAGTCGATTATATCTCAAGAAACAGCAAACCCGAGTTTTGACCCTACCAAAAGAGAATGTCCCGACTCCATTTATCTTTCCTTCCCTATGATTGGTTCTTGCCAATTTATTCAGAGAATGATCTACAGTGAGCATATGTAACTTCAGATTATGTCCAAGCTTTCAGCTCACATGCCATAGAGCTACATTAATGACCATCAATCATATAATGAACACCTCTATCCATCTTCCCTCTTTATTCTTATGTATTACAGATTATATCAGCAGTTATACACCGTATTCACCGATAATGTTAGAATGTCGACAATCTCACCCCGAATATTTTCTCGTTTACTCTCTCTCTCTCTCTCTCTCTCTCTCTCTCTCTCCCTTCCTCTCCCTCTCGCTCTCTCCACCACTCTTTTTTCTCGGGAGCAATCATGAGATTCGTCAACTCAACTTGCGAAAGGTCTCGATATGCAAGTGTATAACAGCAAACAATATTTCTGTGGAATCATTGGGCATGTATGTGTACACATACAGTTTTGCCTGCTTTCTAATCATGCATATACATAATAGGCCCATTATAATCTGGTCATCTGTGAGATTTCTAAAGGTATACGTACATACACCTTTCCTGTTTTCTTAGACCTGCACTTGACTTGTGCGACTTTTGCAGAGTTCGAATAGACGAGCAATGTGACACGTTGATTATACATAACACAAGTGCTCGGATGTTAAAGACCAATGTTACAAGCCAGATCATGGAATACTGTGGTTCGTGGTATAGAAACGAGGACGGAATATGCTGTCCCTGCTTGTAAGAAAGCAGCACGTTTTGAACAATTCAATATGTTTGGGTCTTTGTCCATATCATAAAGTGAACTTAAAAAATAAAAATATACAGAAGTTGCATGTGGGATTAAATTAGGATATATTATCTCGCTGACCATGTATCTTTATGCGCTAACTTATTATTAATAATTGTCTGAAAGATATAATATGATGTTCTCTCCTTGACGCGGGAAGGACCCTCGTTCTTTCCTAGGACTGTAGCAGAAAGAGGATTGACTTGAATATACATAAAATTACTAAAGCAAAGCTTGAGTTGCAGCCCACATCAATTATTTAGGTGAGAAACTAGATTAATTACATAAAACAATGATAAAACACTGAAAAGAAAGGCACATGAAATTCATATTCGTTCTCCAAAGACAGTGGGAGGCTTCAGTTTTCGGCTGGATACATGATGATGCTGTCTCACATGGGTTTGTTTCAGATGCTTAATGATGTCATCTTACTTAGCCTTCAAAGTTCAAGCAACATAATTTACAAAACTTCAATTATTCATTCACCAATGAAAGCGTCAATGCGCGTGGTGTTTTCAGCTTTGAAAAAAAATTATCGCCTACCTAGGCTCATTCCTACTTCACCAAAATGCATTTACATGTGTTTCACATATTGCAATATGTCCTATCGATCATGTCATCTATAAAATGAGTTTGTATAGTACCTGAATGGAAACGTTCGTTTGTTTTTAAACACGTTCACACTTCACATATTTAATTGATCTTTATCTATTGTATTATCTATAATATGAGCCTACACACAGTACTTGCATCGACAAATTAAAGCGCTCTCTCCTCGCCTATGGGTGAGAGGAAATGGATGGAGTTCTATATTATATTCTTTGTCCTAATTTATCTTGAAATCAATAAAGATTTTGGGTTGTGAACCAAACCCTAATCTGAAAAGCTTAATTAATGCCTCCCTACAGGTCAAACATAAGTCAGAAACGGGGCGCTGACAGTCCTAGGGTTTCGACCCTCCGTCCTCTCTCTCTCTCTCTCTCTCCCCCCATGTGAGAGATAGCGAATGATGAGTCCATGAGAGCACGCCCAATCATTATGTCTCTCATTGCTTTAAAGGGATTCTCATGCTTGACTTGAACACAGCAAGAAATGACACCAAGTCAAAGACAGCCAAACAAAAACACCATCATATCGTCCTTTGTGTCCCGTCCATTCACAACCATGAGTTTGTTACTTGGTTTCGTTGCACTCATATTTAAACCGAACTTCAATTTTCAAATTTGATCTAGTGGCGGTCTGGTGCCGGGTTTCTTGTCAAGTACGAGCCCTGCAACTTTGGCATAGAAGAAGCAGGGAATGCTTGATGTGTTTTTGATGGCTTCCGAGTGAGTCATGAAAACCAACCCGTAACTCCTATTTTCTGTCGTTTAATCCTTTGCTCGCCCTCTATTCTCTCCCATGGATGCATGCGCAGATTTATCGGGGAGTTCCTTAAACAATAGCTCTTTCTCTCGAAGTCCCTTGCATTTTGTGGTCTTTAGAAGGAATGTCCGTTTCGTTGGCGTGTAGGGATTCATATGTTGTGCCTTTACAAGCATTCTTTGGCTTCAGTCTATCATCTTGTTCGACAGGTATTGTGCGCATGTTCTTTTGGTTTGCATGCATAGAATGTGAGGTGTTAATAAAGCACAAGAACATAGGACATTGAAAAGATCACGCAGATGGATTAGTCGGTCATGCATAGCGACACAATACAGCCTGCTCAAACTCATTGCTTACATTCATCTCTCTGTCCGCAGTTTGACCATTGTTGCTATTGCATGGTTCGTCTTGCAAAGTTCTTGATCGCCATAATTAAGTTGAGGAGTTTCTTGGGTTTTTATCTTCTTCTTCTTTTTTTAAAGAAAATGTGCCAAATCTGCGTCACATTTGACCTCTTCCACACCTGTGCAGTGTTGCAGAGTAAACGGAAGGAGTCGAATAATTTTGATATTATGAAACTACCTTAATGTCAATTTTTTTAAAACACTAGTCTTACTCCAGATATACGCAAATACACGTTGAGTAAAGAAGTTATTGCACTTGCTGCTAGATTAAATGCAACGAGCATGTACTCTTGACCTTAAAGCATACTCAAGACAATAAAGCACCCGCATCATATTTGACCTCTTCCTCCTCGCCCCACCCTGCTCCTCTCTCTCTCTCTCTCTCTCTCTCTCTCTCTCTCTCTCTCTCTCTCTCTCTCTTACTTATGTGCTTGCAATTTATGGGATTATGCATATGGACGACAATAGAGAAGTTGTACTCTAAGGGATCACGCAATGAAGGATAGCATGGACGGTAGATGCCATAAGTTAGGGTTGTTTCATCTTATGCACATATTTTGTTGAAATGAGAGGACATCTGATTCAAGATATTCAACCTGAGCTATAGGACCTACTGGCAAAAGTGTTAGATTTGAATGTAGCCAGTGTTAAAATTTTCTTTGCAAAATCAATCATTTTCTTTTCATCAATTAGTAGGTCAAGTGATTGATAGGAGGTCGTGGACTTGAATGTTAAGCATGAATGATTGGTTTTCTCAAGAAAATGCAGATGGTTGGCAATCTTAGAAAAAAAGATACAACGATCTCCTCGATGTGTATATCCATCTATTCTTTGATTAATTTGAGATAATTAATTCAAGATAAGGACTAATATTGAGCAGAATTAGTGTGATAAACTAGAATAAAGTTGCAAACTATTTCTCCTGGGAGAAGAAAAAATCACAATATGCTTCAACAGAAAGAAAAACGCAATGTGTTTTGGTGAACTCAAATTGCTATTTCAAGTAGAAGAACATAGTAGATGATCTAAGTAGATATAAGGGGTAAAACAAGAAACCCCATTCTGAGTTCACATGAAGACATTTCATGCAAAAATGCTAAGTAAATTCAGAATACACCGAGACATTCCCAATACAACTCGGTCATACCATGCATCTACGTACATATGCTAATTTATTTCCAATTAGCATAGTGTCCTCGATTTTTAGCTAGTCGTCCAGCACTTATCACAAAGCCTTCCCATTCCCACATAGCTATATATAGTTAAAAGGCTTCAAGCAACACCATTTTAGTTTTATTATGTACAATGAACAGACATTATGTGATGTCCTTCAGCATGTAACCCCCTTCTAAGATCAGTATATGTATCGTATGTCTAGCTTCTATAGTGCAATGTTTCACTTCCACAGCTCGATTTGGCAACTGGAGGTCGATGTTGAAGCGAATTCCTGTGGGACCTCAGGCCTCTTGGTTTCGATACTCACTTGCTCGCCAACATGATAAATGGTTGATGAGTTGGAGTAGTGGTTTTCCTTTGGGGCATTATCGTGGCTGAGCTGAGATGCAACGAACTTGTCAAGAACACGCCAATCGGTCACTTGGTCGGCCACTTGCTCACTCGGGATGTTCCCAAAAAGTGAGTTCATGTTTAGGTGGTGAATCTGCTGAATGTGCTCCTCTTGTGTGAGATTCGATGACTGGAAATTGCTGCAACTGCTACGATCGTACGCATATGGCATCAATGAATTGCAAGTGATAGTTGGAGCTGATTGAGTGACCTTAGGGCTTTCCAATTGAGGCAGTTGGAGGAAAGCATCATGTGGCGGCATGTTGTATTGCAACTCCATCTCTTGTTTGCAAGGATATTGGTGGTGGTAGGGCGATGGGTAGGGCTGAGAAATCCTCCTTGGGGAATCGAGCTCCGACATGAATGAGACTTGGTCGTCATACCAGCATGGTGACTCGTACTCGCCAATCTTCCTCATCGAGGTCATCCGTTTCTTGAAAACCCTACACACAACCCATCCTTCCTCCTGTTGAACAAGAAAAACAATATTTTCATGAAAATAAAGACTACAATGTTCGAGGATATCTTAACTGAGCAAATAAGTGTCGAAATTCATAATTAATCAAGTTAAATTTTTTTGACTCATTTTTGAAAATCACACAGGAACTCTAATTATACTGTGAGGAAAAAGTCCAATTGATGCAATAAGCTTTGTACCATGACCTTGTTCAGAGACACTTGCATATATTTTATGCATGCCCTTGGTACCAAAATATTTAACTTTTGCTATAATTATAATCACAATTACCATGTATCTATCCAGATATGCATAATTGAAAGGTGAACGAGATATTAGACATGTCTTATTAAATACCTCAGGAATCTAATGGTATCAATAGAGAGACTTAACTGTAATCGCGATTAAGCATGCATCCACACACGAAATCAACCTCCTCATAAGCAATTCATTTACTTTTAAAGCAACGATTTATTTAACGTCCATTCTTGCCTGAGGAGTCCCATTTTCGTTAGTCTCGAGCCGGTACTCGTGCATGATCCAGTCAGACTTTTGTCCATTCGGGGCACGCCCTTTATAGAATACCAAGGTTTTTCTCATGCCAATGAGGCTGTGCTTCAAGTAGATTGCTTTGTCTCTTCCTGTCGCCTTCCAAAATCCAGCTTTTGTGGCCCGATTAGTGCGAGTTCCAGTCGGATACTTCTTGTCTTTGTGGCTAAAAAAGTACCATTCATTCTGCTCTTCAGTCCCTATTTTGCACAATTCTGCCAAAATTAACAAATAAGTTTATCGAAAATCTAAAGTTTCAATAACGTCTTTTAACATGTTACAAGTGAAGGTTATAGGATAACTGATACCTTGAAGATCCCAGGGCTCAATCTTGTACAGATCAACATCTTTGATGACATCCAAGTCAATTCTCTTTGAGGCGACCTTTTTCCTTAAATAGTAATCTACAAGCTCTTCATCCGTTGGATGAAATCTGAAGCCGGGAGGAACATGTGAAAAGGAATTCATATTTCTCCCAAGCAACTTTGCAAGACCTGCAAATTACATGTAAGAAAACAAATAATTAATGGCTTCTTAATCGATTGATTATATAGAACAATGAGCCTAAGTAGAATTCACGACTTAACATTTTAGAAAGTTGCAATCTGTTTTGTAAATATAAGAGGATAGATATTGCGTAAGTGCTGAGGCCATGATGAAGGAAAAGTAATAACAATGTTTGGAGTATTTCAGCGAGAAACATAAGAAAAAAGGTTGACAAGCACCGAGTACTTTATGCTAGCAACTTAATGCAGACATAGATATATCATTATCTTCTCTCTTCTTTGGTAGGGAAGTAGAATTAATACACCGCATGCAATTGATGTAATTAAGCTGTTCTAGTGGACAACATCTCATTGACCCTTGTCTTGTCTGAACCAAACAAAAATCGGATATACCAAGAAAGTCTAAATGCTGTTTAAAAAAAAAAAAAAAAAAAGTCTAAATGATTATATGTCTGCTGGACCTTTGATAGGATATGATTTCTGTTGGGCACTTTTTTCACTAAATGAAATTCATATCACATCCCTTTTACCTCAAAATAAATAGAAGGAAAACCCATTATTAGACATGAACTATTAACCTTACTTAATATGTTTCGCAGATGAAATAATCTTCTCCAAACTGAAAGTTTCGGCTCTTGATAACAGCAAACACTATGGCATGGAGTTTAAACTAGTTATTTAATATGTACCAAGTTACCCTAATATATATTATGGGAAAATTGCACCACAAGTCCTAAATCTAATGTAGGAAATGTAATCAACTCCTAAACCTTTCAATTAGTTCAAGTAAGGCCTATAATTCTACTAAAATATGCAATCGAATCATAAATCTTATGGTGAACTGCAATTTTAGGATGCTATGAAGGCAATTTTAGGTACCATCTGTCAAAAGGACTTAATTCACTCTGTAGAAAAGGTTTAGGACTTAATTAAACCATTTGATGGGCTAACGACTTCATTGCATTCCATACATATGCTTTAGGATTCCTAGTGCACTTTTTTTAATAAATAATTGAACACTACTTAGGACGATCTGCATATAAACTAATCTTTTTTCTGCTCTGAAAAAACTTTTGATTAACATACCGTACGAAATTCAACGAGTTAGTTTAACAAGCTCCAAACCCAATGGAACAGGAGGTAAAAGAAAGATACACGAACAAATAGAAACGGGGAAGTATGTTTATCCTTTACAAGAAAGCAGCAAACTAGTCTTGCTAGGTTTATATGCCTCTCATTTGAAGACTTTTTTGTCTGTCTGATAAAAAAGAAAGAAAATCACTTCTGAAAGATAAAATCTGATTGCCCAGTGTGCCAAATTGTAACCGACATTATTATTACAATTAATTCATGAATGAACAATTAGTATGGTTCAGACATCTTGAAGGATCATTAACTTAAATCATTTAAGGAATTTGGATGCTTTTCTTTGGCTTGAATTGATCTTAATTAATTAGGTATTTTCCTGTGGATTAATACAAAAAGAAAACGCCAGAGTAAAATTTATTGAAGGAGCAGACTAAATCTAAGCAAGAAGATGGCTCATAGGATAGTACATGCTTGTCCATCAGATGAAGAAGACTAAATAAAGAGGTAGATAAACCTGATAAAACCAATTCAAAGCTGCTAGCTTTTCTGTCCAGTCATGCTACAACATGAAACTCAATTCCCAAAAGTATCTTTTTCCACCAAAAAAAACTGAAATCAATTAAAGAAATGAAAATTCCATGAATATGTCGTGCGGACATATGAATTTCAAGTGATATCTATGATGCAAATGATAGTAATGTCATTTTTACAATAGATGACCCTTTCCAAATCCTTTCTTTATGATTAAATATCAATCGAGGTTTACATGTTTTTGAAAGAATATTGGTTTTATTGGACAGTTGAAGAAATTCCAGCCACTCATGAATATATGAAAGTCCAAAACGAAAAAAGATCTCCGTGCAGATTACTCCTGTGGAAAAGATAATTTATCTAGCTTAGCTAGCTAAAATTACCAAGAACAATCATGTTGTTTTCATTGTTGAAAGGTTACTGAATACTAATGACCGATGCTACCCACAAGACAAACGAAATATTTAAATTTGTCAGATTTAGGAAAAAAAAATATAGACCTAGATGGAAACTACGACACCATTGGAAGGAGCAAACTTGTCTAGGAGAAAGAGGAAACTAAAGACCAATTTATCAGAAACTATTAACATGAGGTGACCTTATTTATCTTATTCAAATCCCAGAGAGAACTGAAACCAGGCAGAGATTTTGAGTGAAAACTTGTTTTGTGCCCACGAGCACTCAAATGATAACAACGCAACAAACCATTGGATAAAACAATCATGGCTTCTTGTCTGAACAAAATGATAATCCTAATGTCTACCCTAAAACTTGCATCTGAAGCATCGATCATCCTCCTACTCGAGCACTGATCATTCTATTGCAAACTAACTGCACTTAATTGAATGCATTAGAATCAAAACCAAACTTTGAGGAGAAGTAGGAGAAGATGAAGAACAAGAACAAGAACAAGGAAACTTTAACAAGAAACCCCAGAAACTGAACTCACACTGAACAGATCTGATGACAGGATCGAACGAAACCCCTTATATGTCTTCTCGATCAGCTCAGGAATATAATACCACGAGCCTTTTAAGCTTCTTTTGCAGCCTTTTGCTATCGTCACTCTTCTGTAACTTCTTCTCGTTCAAGAACGACAAGAAAACATGTACGAGAGAGGAAACTAAACAGAAAAAACGAGAGAGAGAAAGAGAGAGAGGATAATTTCCTCGGGAATTGAGATTCAACTGATGAAAAGTCTCGAACAAAAGAGAAGTTGTCTTCTTGTTGTCGAGGCACATATGAGAGAGATCATCAGATCCCGAGGAAATGGAAAGAGCGAAAGTAAGAGAGAGAGCGAAAAGAAAAGAAGAGGAAAAGGAAAGAAGGGTTGAGGAATGGGAAAAATGAGAAGAGATGGGGTTAAATAAGAGAGAGAAGCTCGCACAGCACACGACACCTATGCCCTAATGGCAATAATCCATCGCTCTCATCACTTGGGGTCTCTGTTTCTCTCTCCTTATCTTTCAGAGATTGCTTGATTGCTGCGAAAGCTTCTCTCTCTATCTTTCGCAGAGAAAAGGAAGAAGACCTTTAAATGGCTCAGAGAGAAAGAGAGAGTGATGAAGGTGGAACTTCTTCTATATTAGCCACCAGCCATTGATGGAGACCACAAGAGAATGTTTTCTTTCTTTTTCATTTGGGTGAGAGAGAGAGAGAGAGAGAGAGAGAGAGAGAGACAGGGAGGGAGAGGGAATGATTGCAGTGAGTGAATATTTTAATACTATTGGGGGGTCCTTGAGTGACAAGACCCAAAAAGTGCAGTTAAAATAAACTTGGGGACTTACTGACATAAATGAATTTAGATCATAAGTAATTAATGAGCTTGCACTCTTTTTTCTCTTTTCGCTTTTCTTGTTGGCCTTTTTGGTTGTGTGTTAGACATGGGGTGGGATAAAGTTTCCGTACCGGAGGGCGTGATTCATACTAACTTAGGCTTATGAATAATATATGTGAACATACAACATTGCAAAATTAGTTCTTCAATATTATTGCTCAATTTCCACACAAAAAAAGAGAGGCTTGCTTGAGCACATTTACTTGCATCCATTTGATAAAGGAGCAAGCTAACAATAGACGAAAATTCTAGTAGAAAACCCCCCCCCCTCTTTTATGTCTCAAGCATATATATGTAGATTCAATATTCATGCATGACATTGCTATTAATAAGTTTTCAACACACATGCTTTTAAAGATTTTGGTATTTCCAACACCATTGAATTTTGGCTAACTGATATAAAGCTTGAGATCGCAAGCATAAGTAGTCGTGGAAATTACTGGACACATATTGTTAGTTTCTATCTAGTTTTTGTGTATCTACTAGATAGTACTCTCAATATTGAACTATTAAGTGCTGTGTTTCATCTTATATGTAATGTAAGCACTTGCTAATAGAAATGTTGCTCAGCATATAGTTATTTTCAGAGTAAAAAGGGCTATTCATTGAAACCTTATTAAATGGCAATTTGACTAGATCTTCACATAAAATTTCCTAAAAGAATATTTTCTCATAGGCGCGTGCTGCATCCCCCAGAACAAGCTCGATAAAATGAGAAGCTCCAATTTCACTGGAAAAAGTGCAGTGCTGAACAATTACAAATATCTCTTCAAATGCCCTTGTAGGAATTTTCTTTTTCTTTTTCTCTTTTGGGTATAAAGTGATGAAAAGTCGATATAATACTATATCAATGGCCCGCACCAGCAAGTGCACGCGACCTCTGGTTGGTTGGTCCGCAGTTCTATAATAATTAGTTTTTCCTCAGACGAAGAAATCCATAATACATGCTTTTCTAGGTAAATAAAAAACTATACATCCTAAGCTTTCACGAGAGGGCCTTCCGGAACCCAACCTTGGACAATACGATAGTGATATCTCTTCGAACACACCATCAAAATACTGGATCACAAACTTCCTTGTACCGACTCTGCTGAGCTCTGAGCTAAGCCAAAATACTGGATCGTGTGTTGGCTGGTTTTGCCTGTGAGCCGTTGGCGATGCAAGTTAGGTGAGGAAAATGATGGTGTTTTATTGGGGGCGAGTCTCACAGTATGTAGTGGCCGATGGTCCGGCGGGGACTAGTCTACGATCATTAAGCTCACAATTTGGGTTCAGGTCAGTTGTGCTCATGGGTTCAACCCATTATCCATTCTAATCCCACTAACAATACATTACCTCACTTCAGTTCTTTCCTCTTTGTACAAATTTATCTTAATGCATGGTTGAAATCCTATAAATGAAATATCTGAATTGTTGATTTCAAATTTTCTATGGTCGATGAAGAGATATGATGAACAAATCAATGATTAATACTAGCTTGTGTTTGCTCCTTGGCAATTCTATGGATTTCAATGCGATGTTTGGGAACATGATATTCGTGATCAATGATAGACAAAGTTAATCGTTATTTAGTGACTTATTTTCCTCCACATGAAAAGCTTATTATTGAAACTTTATTAAATGACTATTAAATAGATCTTCATTTACAATTTTCCTGTAATAGCATTTTCTGATAGCCGCGTGACGCGTGAAAAAGAACAAACTCAATAAGATGAGAGACTCCAATTTCACTGCAAAAAGTGCACCGACTAAATAATTACAAATCTCCGCCCTATAAAATAATAATGACAAATAGCTCTCGTAACACCCTTCTAGGAATTTTCTTTTTTTTTATTATTTTATTTTGGCGTTTGAAGTGATGAAGAGTCAATATAATACTATATCCACATCCACGCCCCTCACCAGCAAGTGCACGCGAGCTCTGGTTGGCTGGTCCGCAATCTTATAATATAAAATTCTTCCCTACATAAAATATACATATTATATACTTTTCTGGGTAAAAAGAATATGTCCTAGGCTATCACAAGCCGGCCCCCTCAAAAAGAGCGTAGCCAATACGATGATCAATTTTCACATTCATTTTTATTTAAATTTACATATGAGTCTTGTTTTTTCGTTTTTGCAATCCACCAATCAAAGACCTTCCCTCCTATCACAGAAAGAGAAAAACACAACTTTTTAAAGTATAGATAACTTAAACATTGATTCCTTGTAATTTCTCAACAACAAAATCCATATGGATTGATATGGTTATATAAATTCAGATGATATTTTCACATGACATAATAGTATTGGATAGTTTATAGAATGTAACGCGATAAAGAATTAAACTAAAAATACAAAGAGAAATTTCAAATACAACATGACACAATATGCATAATTTTAATCTTCTTATTGACTCTTACGTGTTCATGTCATAAATCAAATTAATCAATTTATATCTAGGAAGAGAAGGCCATGCCTTCTTGGAGTGACACATCATGAAACTTTTTATTAGTGCTTGTGCGTGCAGATAAGTTAAGCTTATTAAAAAAAAAAAACTAAACAAGACTTTCGCTTTTTTCCAGAGTATCGGGCCGGATCGTCGCCTAGGCTTGGGGACTTAAGAGTGAAGGGTATTACAAAAGCTTATAATAACAACAGAAATTGTATTTTTTATTATATAATTTTAGTATATACTTTTCTTTATCTTCCGATTAAAAACAAGTATAGAAGTGAAGCAAAAGTCTCAGACGTTATCCAAGTGTCATCTGGGCCCCACTTGATTCATGAGTGGCAAATTGACTATTCGTGGTTATAGTACAGATTGGTTATAATCAATTGTTCTTTCAATTTATTATTTATTTTATGATTGTAATTTGATGCAATGGCAAAAGAAAAGGAACTTGCGCATTCGTTTGGCTCTTCTATTCTCATTCCTGTTTTTTCTTCTCTTACTATATATAGATAAAAAGAAATCCTACTTAGAGAGCCATGGCATAGCTTATTTATAGAAAAATGCCCCGAATTAGGTTCTTCTTGCTTACATAAGAACAATATACATACTATTTTCATGCTTTCGAGAAATTTTGAGAAAAAAAGTTAGAGCACAGGTTGATGCAGAAGATGTCTCTAAACACAAGGCCGCAATCATTATGCTTTGGAGCAGCACTTTCATATTTTTCATATCCCTAACCTAAAATAAGAAATGGTAGAAGAGTGAATAGCCCTGCAAAATATATTTAAATTTATCCCTCAAGCAATAATTTTATTTTAGGTGACGCTCACAAAATATCTCATGAATTTCCCTAACTAGTATGTCAGAGACACTTATCAAGCAACTAAGTTACGAATTGTGATTTTTAATTGACCATCTGTCTCATGCTATATGTAATCACTGCATTTAAAAAACAAACCATTTTTTACTACTTTGTTATCTTTTTATTCTAGGTGAAATGTGTAATCATTGCAATCGGCATTAGAAGTTTGATAAAAGTGCAATTGAGTTTAGATAAAACAAAGCATGTGTCTACTATGTGCATAGTCGAGATAATTTATGTGTCTTTATCTTCTGGCGATTCATAGTGGAACACTTTTATCATACTGCTAGTTAAATCAATAAATGAAATTGTTTTCTCTTAATTAAGAGGAGAAGTAAAGTAGGGTTAGTGGTGATTATAACCCAAAGAAATGGTGGGTCCTGACCTAATCATTGCGGAGATGGTCCCATGATTGTCCCGGTTCCCCACGTTTACCAGAGGATGGGCAACTTCCTTAAAAGAACTTGTCCAGTGGCGTTCTGAAAAGTCTCTCAGTTCATGTCTTCTTCTCCTTCTTGCATACCCCACTGTCCCCAACAAGCTCATCCTCTTCACACCAGCGAAAGACATTTCAATTATATTTAATGAAAGTTGCATTGGGTCCTCTTTGGTGAGTTCCCATTGGTCACCTACCACTGCATTTGAAAAGTCACTGTCGTCACCAAGGTTTTGTTGGATTGGAGATGACTCTTTCATTGATCTGTAACAGCTCACTAAATGACAGGTTCACTAGGGTTGACCTCATTTCTTTTGGTGGGAATGGCTTTGATCAGCTATTTTATCTTCAAGAAATCGAGTGAAATGTGTATCGCTATCTAAGGGTGGGACAATTTGGCATAAGCTCATCACTGGTGGTGATTGTAAAGACAAAACAAAAAACAGAAGCGAGATTTTTAATTACGCGTGAACCAGACCTTTAAATAATTGTATGTAGGTATTTCCAAAGAGATTTTTACAATAACAGCATGGATCGACATGCCGGTTCGTTCCTCATTTGTAAATCAATTCATTGGATGCATATCAGGATGAAACTTATGACATAAACGTGGATTGGTGCAATCTTAAAGAGCGACTAGGATGATGCTCTCTAGTTGTTTGAAAGTGCAGTACCTTGAGAGGCAAACGAAGTTGTACCTTGAAAGTTTGGTCATTCATGTGTATATTCCTTTTTGGATGACGAATGGGTTGTGATTTCTGTGTCGCGCCATATGAAGATGGTAGTTTGGGAAATTCGGTCTGGACAAAGGTTTTATTCAGAAGGATCATGTGTACCTACAAAAAGGTATGGAGTAAAGTTAGGGCAATATCAGTACAAAAGTAGGCCATACGCTTGAGGCCATGTATTTTCATTTATATTTTTGGACATCGATGGGTGCACATCTGCTATTGCGATCGCTTACCAGCTTTTTATTTTTGTTCTTATTTAGTTTTGCATATGGTCATGGAGCTTCAACATTCTTTCTCTTTATATCAGCTGGACCACCATCTAGGACAAAAATCAATTGGAGTAAAATCATCTATTCTTCTGGAGAAAAGAAGATGCCAGTTCATTCTTTGGATTGGGAGGGAAGAGATATGCTTTATTTACTAAGTCTGGGTTATAGAGCTGGTATACTATTTGATGAGGCAAACTATGTTGCTGGGTGTTGGAGATGCCCCACTTGTTTAATTATCTTTTCACAGTCTGCCACATCATTTGATATACCAATTCTGTAGACCAATTTAAATATAACTAACTTTGCTCGAGAGGTAAATGTACCGGCTCTCTCACTTGCATGACGAGATGCTCAAATAAGATTAGCAAATTAAGATGATTTGAGTTCGTTTAACATGACATCACATGCTTTGTTACGAGATAAATTCAGGCTTTATACCATCGAGGAGTAAGAACTAGGAATATAAACAACAATGCAAACCAGATTTATATAATTAGAGGAGAAAGTATCACGATCTTATCCTTAATTGAACTCTACTACATCATGTTGGAACAACCATTTGTCTACATTGGATGTTAAGTGATATGAGAGACTGCAATTAATTGATGTATATAGTTATGCATTTAGTATCACGAAATTCTCGACTTTGTCACCAAGTCTTAGTGCTCTTTTTGAGCTATCAGCAATTTTCTGATCAATATCGCATTATTCTCTCTATTTCATTAGCATTGCAAGTTGAACTTGGATTCTGATCTCGTATTCATTCAGATACAAGTAGAATAGGCAAAACAATAGAATGTCAAACTGAGGCTGGACATCAAATCAAAAGAGATGTGCTATCACATGAGAGGAATATAATAGAATTTAAAAGATCTGAATGAGATTTTATTGAAGAGTTGAATTGGTCCAATCAATTAGGTTGGAGTCCAAAGCTATATGGACTATGATTTGGCCTGAAATATACTTTATTCAGGTCAAAAAAAGACAACAGAAAGTTGTGTTATAAAACAATTTCCTTTAGGTGTTCTTAATCAGCATTCATGTCCTTAAATTGATATGCACCAGGAAAAAGAGAACTTCTACAATCTTCGATCAACTGATACACAGAGAGAGAGAGAGAGAGAGAGAGAGAGAGAGAGAGAGAGAAACAGTGAGGTGGATTTGCAGAACTGCAGAGTCAAATTCAGCGAGTACATGCGCATAAACACGCGGCAGACCAACATTCAGCGGAGCTATTAACAATCAATCACTCCTAAAACACCATCATTACCATTAGCCCCAAAATTCAGTACGTGACCATTGTATCTCTCCCCAGAGAGACAAAGACCTTGTGAAACCAAAACCCTGGTAATTTCTTTTCTACTCGTCCATTTACATGTGTTCTCTTCGCATCGCTCCCGAGATTCTGTTCAGACGCACGGTTCAACCTTCTGGCTATGTCTTGTTACTGTCGAGTCCAACCCCCTCGCGTGCTTTGAAGACCCATCAGTCTTTGTGAAGTGTTTTCCCTCTATAACCAAGAGAACATCAGTTAGGAAATATATAACTTCTTCCCCTTCTGCACATCTGAAGTGATGCTTTTGCCTTTGAGTTCATTCAAGGGTTCGAGCTGACGCCATCCATGCGTAAGTCAGAGGCAACGATCCTGAAATTTTTAACTGCTGCAAGCACTAATTTTACAACATAATAACAGATCATTACTGGGTCATTACATAATAACGGATCATTACCAGGTAATTCTGCATCGTTGTTCGCTAATGCTGAGTTGAAGAGCCAAAGTGCACATCATTGTGATTGGCACACTGTCCTTGAATGCATGCACTCTCGTGGAGATAGAGTGCATACACTTTCCAATTCCATGCTATGATTCGGCAGTCCACTAAGTTGCATACACTATCTGGGGGCTGCATTCACGTAGGAAAAGGGAAGTTTTTCCTTCGGGGGGAGAATCATGACAATACATAGCACTTAGTGTGGCCGTCATCATTGGTTTAGCTGATCTTCCAAGGGTGAAATCCTACTCTCGATGACAGTCCGACTGTGGCGAGGCCTTGTTTAGTCAACTGCGTTATCATCGTTAAAGCAGTTCAACACGGTTTCGTCTAGCTCTTTAGATTTTTTCTAGATAGACTCGTAGCAATCTCAGAAATCCGAAGATGATATCGTAACAAAAAAATTCTATATATTCAAATTCCTTGAGGTTCCTCCTTATTTCTCCTCTCCACTTACCATCATTTTTATACCTTAGGTCACATTTCAGCTTACATGTGAGGGGAGTACTACAAATTTCAGTAATTTCGGTTTACCTGTGTGGCAATTCTTTTTAGTATTGTGATAGCATTTTCGGTAATTTCATAATTTCGGGTTATCATAATATACAGTTTTCCGCTCAAACACAAGAAATGTGGTTGGATAAAGGAAGAGGAACTTTGTTGCTTTCAGTTGCTCAAACGCCGCACTTAGACTCCTAGATAGATTGAATAAGTTTAATGAAGTACCAGAACCACCATCAACATATCAATTTGTCCAATTACATAAGCTATTAGATGAAAAGCATTCTGAACAACGCGAATGCTTAAAGCCAAAAAACCTATGTAGGTCCAACCCCCATTAGAACGTATGAAGTCGAATGTGGCCTAAGCACAAGATTGAAGTTCGATTTCTAATGAAAAGACATAAAAAAATCCCATTTTGCAGCACTCTCTCATCGTCAAATTGTCATTTGAAAGTTTCAATCTTTAATAAAGAATCAACTATTTCACTTTATGATTCAAAATATGCAGAAATTCTACTGCAAATAATTGCTAAAAAGTCATGAGTGGTTTTTTTTTCTTGATTAGGATAAGGAGATTAGTATAACTACAAATATCCTGCCCGGAATTAGCGGTACTCAAGTACTGGTGCACATAGAAAATTGAAGAAGGGGCCCGAAAAAGTTGACCCTTGACTTCACATAAACCGGTCAACTGTTCCCCTGGCCCATTCCGGGCACAGAAACGCATGCACACAGCGCAGCATCATGTACCGTTTGGTACCGCAGGCGTGACGACTACTGATTGCTCTCTCGAAGAATTTCCATCCTTGTTTCTTTATATTATAGCTTCGAGTCTTTCTAGATGCATTCATTGCCAAGCTTGGAACAAGAAAATGGAAATTCATTATGTTAAGAGGGGCGAGGACCATGATTACTTTTCGGTTTATATGTCTCCTTCGGAATAATAACACCTATTATGGTGATAGTAATATGATAAAGAAATGAGAACAAATCGAGGATAAAAGAGTGGGATTTGGAATGATGATGACCATTATCTCGGTTTGTTTTTTCTCCTTTTTTTTCCTTCCCTAAAAATACCCTCTAATGTGGTATACATGATCTAGAAAAAAAGAGGTGACTCGGAGTTGATGACGTATTTGAGGAAGGTAATGTCGCTTTTGTTAGAGAAAAATGAGATGGTCGATGACCACTGCTGAGGTATTTCTCTTCTTCTGAAAGTAATCGGAATGAAGTGCGAGCATTTAACTTATCAAGAAGATAGAATTTTATATGAATATTATGAAGACGAGATGGATAAAGTATATTTTAAGCATGTCAATGATCACTAAATGCCCTTAGAAGTGCACTAGGTACAGATTTTCTCCTACATTATGAGATATAATGGACTTATCCCAACGTTAAAGACCTATATAGATGCTCGTTGATCTAGGAAATCTATATATACATATGGATTTTATTTTTCATTTCATAAATATGAGTGAGTTCTAGTGAAAATAAATTAGCCCAATGGGAGCATGGCCAACATTTTCCTTTGTCTCTTGAAGATACAATCAATGATATTAGGGTTAATTTTTGATATAGTCCTCTAAGATTCAAAGTTTGTACAATTGGATCCTTTAACTTTTATTACAGTCAACTACTTTAACTTTTTGGATTTGTGCAACTGGTCCTCTAACTTCTATTACAGTCAACTACTTTGACTTTTTTGGATTTGTGCAATTGGTCCTCTAAGTTTTATTTTGCACAATCAAATCCTCGAACTTTTGTAATATTTGTAGGCAAGAGTTTTATTTACCCCTGTAACTAATACTGTCAAATTATGATTTCTTTTTTCTTGTTTTGCTTGTATGCTTTCTGCTTATTTGGCTTCAAACTAAAATCACGTGTTATTTTTGGTCATACAAGCAATGCCCCATCATTAATTTATTGGACTATTTAGTTAAAGTGGTTGACTAAAGGATTTGATTGCGCAAATTGAGAAATTCAAAGGACTTGATTGCACAAAATAAAGCTTAGAGGACAAAAATACTGAAACTTAAAGGACTAAATCTTGTGTTTATCCGTGACACTATCTACTTGAATGGGATTACATATTGCATATATACATTATGGTACGAGCCAACAACTACTTTTCTATAGACATATTCACTCATTTTTCCTCATGTTTCTTTTGTTTTTCCTAACATATAGGAGCATATAGTGTGACGAATGATTGATAAAGATTTTTAGTTATGAAGCACATTATCTACAGAAGCAGTGTTAATTGATCAAGCGGCATACATGTTTAATTTACAATTACTAAAAATTTTGACATCTAATAGAGAAAGGCGTGCTATAAGATCTAATCTGCTTGTGAAAGTAAATAAATGCGAAATACAAATTTGTAAATATGGTCTATATATGGGACTTATAGTGAAATTCCATTAAATAAACCGTATCCACCCGAGTAGAATGACAGTGACTATAAAGTGAACCATGGACGCCCGGGGATCTAAGGAGATATAATAACACTGTGAATCTAAGGGTATACACTAACAATGTATAAATAAAATGGAATATAAATAACAATATGAAAATATTGAAATATCACATTATCAATACATTACAAGATATTGAAAGATATTAAATGGTTGTAGGTAACATACAATGCAGCCCTTTTCATTCTTTTTGCAACAAGTGTGATATCTAAAATGTGATTGTAAGTTTTATCAATACAAGTGAGAGACTATGCTATTTTTAAGTGCAATTAGTCATGGATGCCATGTTATAGTATATGTGATTACATGTGATACTCCAGTCTGCTATCATGATTGTCATTTTGATTCTTCAATAGATATATATATATATATATATATTAATGGGTTATGGCGATGGTTAATAAATATTGCACGCGAGTCACTGTCTTAATCTAGCTCATAGGATTATCATTCTATGCTGGCAAGCATACCAAATAAAGTTCAAAGAAGCCTCATTCCACAACCGTGTCCAACTTCCCACCGCGAAACCGCCGTACTTTATTCATACTGAACTGGCTCAAAAGCTTCAGGAACTAACTTGCTTACAAATGAGAGAGAGAGAGAGAGAGAGAGAGAGAGGAGTGTGGTCCAGCCACACGGCATGCAAAGAGAAGATGCTTTGTATCTGCAGTTAAAACCCAGGTTTCTGCCGTGTTTCTTGTGTTTCTTTTAGGTTCTTTTTCTCTTTATCTGGACCTAGGAATTGAAAAAGTTTCACTCGTGGTGAGGTAGCATTGGCCATCCCAAACATGACCTGTTCTCTCTTGGAAGAGACATATTCACTTTCCGCCAATGCAACAATAAAACATTAAAACCAGTCGTCCTTGTCCCTCAAAGAAGTAACATCTGATGAAGAGATGGAAACGGTGTCCTTTTTTAAGAGGCATCTTTACTGTTGTGGGGGCAGTCGGAAAGAAGGCAAGGCAAGGCAAGGCAAGGCATCATGTGTAAAGACCCAGTAGCCAGTACCAAGTTCACATATGGTACCAAATGGGTCGTTTTCATATGCCTACCGTCCTCCTGGTACGATTTGGACGGGACTCTTAGTCACCCTTTCAAGCTTGAAGCAGCACAGCCCCTAGAGGGATGAGCAATAAATTAAGATGATTCATTCATTCTCATTGAGTTTCTTTATATTTGACTCCTAGATCACATGATATTCCATGATGTCAAGGATAATCTCCAAGTCATCAACTTGAGTTGATTGGCCTTTCCTTAACCCTAAATTGAAAGGATCGGAAATCTCATGAGGCATATGGTTCATTAGATAGTCATAACTTATCACAATTGATTAAGTATCCAGTGCCTATTTAGTAGGGTTTAGTGCAAAGACCCTGCCATGTTTAAATCATATTCACGTTGGACAATTATCGCTTCTCATAAAAAGGTTTGGACCATCGAGGTCAAGTTGTGAATCTCCAATTTTGAGGTTCTTAAACACTCGCGTTTTTATAAAGTAAGCTCTCCGCATGCCTATTGACTAGTTAGTTTTGTTTGAACTCTTTCATGAACAATGATCATGCAATTTCCCCATCATATATTAGTTACTCTTGAATTGCCAACGGGGTTCTCAGCAATTTATTATGTCGATTTTCAAATAGATAAGCTGCTTAGTCAAGTCATTTTTCTTAGAATTTTTACAAATTCAACTTTGGTGGTTACTTAGGGGTCCCCTTCATTCTATAGGAACGGGGAACGGGGTACCTAAAGTCAGTATGGATGAAAGGGTCTTAACCTATCCGCCAATCCATCCCATACAAGGATGAGAACCTCTACCATGCTCAGTGTTGCCCTTTCGATGCCTCATTCATCCATGATAGAGATTTATTGAGATTCTCATGGAGACACCGTACATGACAGATGATCTTCATCTATCAATACTTGATCAGGCACTTCTATCTCTATACGTATCTCCATCTCATTTGCCAAGACAACGGTTTCATATGAGTCTGGGCGGTTGTGAAATTTTTGACTAAATGTATCAACGGTTGAGATTTATTAAGAAACCGAGCGATGTATACCATCTTCGATATAAAAAGAAAAAATCCACACGTTGGGCCGGTTCATGAGTGAAAGCACCAGTGCAGGTTCCCAATTTGCCCTAAACAATTGCCCATCCCTAAGGGGCCATGTCTTCCATTTTGGGTCGGTACTAAGCCCATAGTTATCTTGGGTCTCTTTCTAATTCAAGCTTTAACTTTGGCCAACCAAAGAGAAAAAAACAAGCAAGAAGAAAAAGAAAGTCAGGAAGCCTGTAATATGTTTCAATTGCTTAAAAGGTCGGATATTAGTTTATTATAAACATATCCCCGATTCCCTTGTGAATGACAATAAGAGCAATATTCTTTTTTCATGAACTTGACATATGAATTAAATAAATAAAAAATCTCTTTCTGAGTAAAGCCATTTTTTAAAGTTGAAAAAACAAATTTTCTCTATATGATCAGGAATTCATTTGTCTTTGGTAAGATGTTGTTACATGGTTTGAGTTGTTAATGCAATGTTCAATGCTTATGCATTTATCGAAGCTTTATGTGATTCTGATGAAGGACGAAACCTAATTTACGAGTTCTTCACATTCAAACTAGGGCCATTAATTATCGACGTGGCCCATTTACAAGACATGATAAGTAATTCAATAAATTTGAATTTGGCATAAACAGGTCAACCTGTTTAAGACACATCTAAGGTTATAATGCAAATTGACATACTTAATCCGTTTAGATACAATTTGACACATTTAACATATCAATATATCATCTTTTTAAGACGATGCCATAAGACACCATTTAACACGTTTAGTACTCATATCCTAAGACTGTTTTATTGTTAAAATTTTATAAAAAATAATTCACATGTTACAAAGAAAAAATGGTAAATAAGAACATATTTAGGACTACAAAAGTCATATGACATGAAGAGCTCCTAATTGAATAATGTACCTGTAAATATAACTAGTACTAATTGTGTAGAGGTTTGTTGAAATGACTCAACAAATTTAACACTTTAACACATTTTTAAGTGTTTATTGTTTTAAACATATGAGTGTATTATGTCCGTTGACACAAGGTGTGGTGATATGTTTGATAATCATGTTAGTCATGTCATGTTGTATGACCCATTTTATCAGGCATGTCGTGTTCATGTCAAGACAATTCAACACGTTTATTAAACGTGTCATGTTTCGATTAGTGATTTCGTGTTATACTCCTGTTTTGACACAAGACGACTCTAATTGTCAGCCATGATTCAAACTCATATTTGTTCACCAAAATTCATGCTTACTCTCTAAACATATGTAATCACATCCAATGACAAGTTGTGAACAATATTAATGTCTTTCCAAGTAAATGCACATTCTTTTGCTTTTTTCCCCTATCTGGAGGAAGAAGTAGATTATTCTCTTCAAAAAGGAAAATTTCGAAGTAAACCGAGAAAAAAAAAGTAATAACTCATGGATCACAATTGCCTAAAAAGGTAAGGGAAAAAAAAAAGAGTGCAAACATAGCCCCAATTAAAAGGAAATTATGATGATGTACACATATTAACAAATTACCAAAAATTTATATTTTGCAAATCATTCAAATGCTCGAGATATTACAAGTAGGTCATATTTAGTGAGGTCCATATCTAGATTTGCGATATAAAATATTACTTCCACGTAACTAGATTCTGCAAATGACCAACTCTAATTGCTCCCGAGTCGGGATCACCACCGATCGAGATTGTGGTCGTGTCCACTGCACCGTCCACTGCTTTGCAATCGGATTCTTAAACAAATGACTTGACACCGTTCATCAATACTAAACGACGAAGGGACTGGAAATCTCTCTCTACCCCCAATATCTTACAATTTTCACTCCAAAAAATATGCTACTTCATACTTGCACGGCGACCGAAAATCTAGGGTTTGGAAAGTATTAATTATCATTGAAGCTGCTCGTGCGGGGGGTGGCGATGGAATATACACCGGCATACTGCACATAAACAATGCCAATCAAGCAGCACAACACAAGGTCCATGAACCTCTCAGTAACGACAAGAAACATAGGGACAAATCTGAGGATGCCATTTGGTCCTCTTGTCTCTAGGAATTAGGACTCAAAGTACCTGACCTGAGATGGAAATACCATACTTGCAGTTTTGGTCTATGATCTTCTCTACAATTTGGATAAGGTTGCGTGCGTGCGTCGGAGACAGAGAGGACTCGATCGACAAGGAGACCAGCTAATTATTACCAGTCAATTAATAGAAAATGTCTTCATTAAGGCAAGTAATCGGCTCAAGTATAGGACGATCCCCTCTGCTCGCGGTAGGGAGACTAGACATTGCTCGAGAGGCCAGCCATTGTCTTGCCTCTTTTCTTGTCTTTTACGGGTTAACATATTCCGTGCACTTAATTGAACGAGACTTTGGGGAGACGTGGAGGACTGGCGTTCTTGGTTTTGTCCTTTTGCTCTATAGTTTTCAAGCTCGATTTCTTGTTTAGGAGTTCCCGCACTCTTCAAGCGAACTGATGACGGTCGACTTGAAGCTGGACTAGGCATTATTAATCTTATGCTAACAAGAAACTTCTTTTGAATGAAAATCTCTAGAAGATCAAGACAAGATTGATAGTTGACCTCCCCCCACCCGAAAGGAGACATCTCTAGAAAAGTAAGTAATGGCATTTTCAGTTTGAAGATCCAGGAAACGAGACCAAAGAGAAACGTCCACCAATGAAGTCAATTAGTAGCGGTACGAACATTTGAAAAGATAAGAGGAGGTTTATGGTGGTACGTTTCATAAGTTCGAGACTTATGCACCTGTTTAAGGTTGAAAGTCACATCATACCAACAAAAATATATATAATTAAGAAGTTAATGGTACTGATCAGTATAAAGTTACATATCAATACATACTTTATCATATTGATGCATAGCATAAATCATCACGATAGATGTATCGCTTGACAAGCTTTGATGCAACTTGAGCAATAAGAATAGGACCATAGAGAACATAACATAAATGTATGTAAACTTTTGCTGATCTGGCTTATATTTATGATCAGAGACTGACTAAATACACTAACAACTAAGAATAGCTAGTCTCTCGGACCAAAGTTGCAGCACCCTTTCCAGAGGCACCCAAAGAATATATATGTGGAGTACGTACGAAAGCTAAGAAACAAAATCTACTATGCACCAAACCCAAGTTTCTAGTAAGATCAAGAAGATGAATTCCTCTGCTTCCATAGCTAATCTCTCGAGAAATTCCCCCTTTCTGAGGTGTTCTCTTTTCTTCCTGTTTGGTTTGTAAAGGCCAATCACTACGATCCGAATGTCCTTAAATGGTTTATTTACAGCAGTAGTGCAATCATACACGAAATCGTGACGCCATCGTTTACTCTCAACAAGTTATTCTCGACTGTTCCAAGGAGATGCGTGCCTAATTTCCTTTGAAGGAGATTGGAAGATAGCATACGGATTGTCTTCCATGTCGGGAATCGACAAGGGTCTTGCCCATTTCCTCATCTTCTGCTTCTTAATGAGGAATTCGATAAATATGGCAACGGAGAGTATGAGCTCTTATATTAATAGATATGTTTTGCTCTTCTGACATCTATCTAACACCATCTAGGAGCAAGCAACCGAGCTAGTCCAATCCAGGAATCGGACCGAACTGGTTCAATCCCACTTCTTATGTCAAAACCGCCACAGTTTGACCTGAGAACAAATCAAGTAGGCCGGTTCTACAGGTGAACCAGTTTTATACCCTTCATCTAGAAAAGAGCGGGATACAACTAGGAAAAATGAAACCCACGAGACCACTTGACTAACAAGACTTTACTAGTTGTTTGACTATAAAAAGCACAATAGATATGATCAATTATGTGGCTTTTAGAAGTTCCAGACAAGTTTCGAATATAATTAATTTGGTTCCAGATTCAAAATTTTAAAAAATCCGGACCTATAGGGTGACTTCCAAAGTTTCAATTCTGGAACCAACCCATCCATAAATTGATGACCCATCACCATCCCCGACAAGTCATAATGCCATAAATGTTCTCTATATAATTGCATGTGCTCCCGAACCCCCGCAGGAGAAAATATCTCTTGAATACAGTGGTGACAACAATGAAAGGCGGGCACGCTATTCTTTTCCAAACTAATCTTCAAATTTACATCTTGAAATTTCTACCTTATACTAAACAAAAACCGAAACGAACAACGTTTCATCTGAAGCTTCTGCTTGACTTCTGCAGCTTCTTAATGTCTGGTATAAATGAAAAACAGATATTACAAAAATAAAGGAGGAAAATTCATTGTCCTACACTTTCCCTGTACTGGAACTTCTACGGAGGCACGCCATTGTCTCCCCCATCTAATTTGCCCAAAGAGATCCAGTTTACAAGTGCTACAAGTACAAGCTACCTGCTAAGGACAAAAGCACCCCAACCTCTTGCAAGTATGGAACCTCTTAGGACGGTAAAGATAACATTTCTGGTCAAAAATAAATCTCTCTATTTCTTATTTTTTTGATGAGTTTCTAAATAAAAATATATATTTAATAATGATAATAAATTTATATTCTCAAAATAAAAATTCTTTCGATAACAACACAAATTATCCCCATCTCAAATAGAGGTGAGCTATAAGTGATGGGTGGCCGGTTTAGTAACGAAAATGAATGATAAAAAGAATTTTTACTTTTAATTTCTATTTCAAATTTATTTTTAAATTAAAAATTTATTAAAAATGAAAACAAATTTATTTCTTACTTCCTAGAACACGTCCTCCTTATACATCGATTTGGCAAGTCCTGGTGAGAGATCTGAGGGTATCGTGGCTGTAGCACTACAGTCCCGAAAAGAAGCAAAAAACATCGGAACGCAGGGGACACGTGTGTGGCCGATTGAAGAGTCCAACGTCAATCAGTGCACGGCCAGTTTGGCTTTGCCAAGATTCCAAAGTCCGTACGTGTTTTACGTTTTTGATATCGTGGTCCTAATTTAGATCACATCGGAGCTAATGGAGTTGGTCTGCATTTAACATCATGGCCCACGAGGACTAATCCGTTGTAATCAATAACGACAAACGGCTCTCCCGCTGGACTTGCCAGAAAGTGTCGATCTTTCTTTACTCATTCGATTAGGGGAAGGGAAAAAAAAAAAGGAGAAGAAGAGTCAATACATCTATCCTAGTAAAGCTTTGTGAAGTAACGGAAAATCGATATGGCAAAAAGGCGAAATTCTAAAGAAATTCATAATTTTTTTCGGATTAATATTACAAAAAAATTTAAATTAATACATATGTGATAAAATTATCCTAAATTATTTTTTTCATTAAAAATATCAAATTAATATATATGTAATAAATTATCGTCATATTAATTTTTCAACCATCAAAAACCTTGAACTAGTACGTGAAGGTCATATCTAGTATTTAGAGTTTACCTCGATTTGGTATTGCTCTCCTTACCCTTGAATGTCTAGTCAACTGCCGCGCCTTAACGCATTTCGAGGAAAATCAACTAGCTCTGGGTTTGAGTAGCATTTCACCCCTAATCACAACTCATCTACTAATTTTTCAATATCAGTCGGTTCAAATCTCCACTTAGTTTCACCCAATCCCAAACTTAATCCTAGTCATGGATAGACTACCTAAGTTCGAGTCCATAAATAGTGACAATTGCCCTATGAAGACTCGCTTTCGCTATTGCTCCGGTGGGTTCCCTTAGCCAAGTCACTGCCTATGAGTCGTTGTCTCCTTCTTCAACAAGCACGTGGTTAGAGTCCTAATAGTCTCCTTCTAGTGCTTGGGAGTTTACGGTTTCATGTTCTATTTCACACTCCGATAAGAGTTATTTTCATCATTCCCTCACAGTATTATTTCGCTATGAATCAATCACCTAGGAGTATTTGGCCTTGCAAGGTGATCCTTATAGATTCGCACGGGATTTCACATGCCCCATACTACTCGGGTTGGAGTGTATATTTATCACATTCATTAAATTAGATTAATACTATGAAAAATCATAAACCGATACAAAGAGTAAAACCCCAAAGTATTACATTCGTCAACTGACATGTATCATTTAATTTGACAATTTGATAGTAAAATATAATGAAAAACAAATAGAGGATAAAAAAACATATTAATTTAGGACTTTTTGTAATCAAAAATTAATTTGAGCGAAATTTATCACAAATAGGTCCGTTTATATTTTGTGATATTAATGTATTTTTTTATGGAATGATTAGATGATATCACGAGTTAGTTTTGCCAACATCATATAGTCAAAGACAAATCGCTGTATCATTTGTAGTCAATAAAAAAAAATTATATTCTCGTTATTTAAACCCTAAAAAGGTTGTCCAGTTAAAATTGCACTTGACTGCAACGTCCGTAATTTTTAGAAACCAAATCATACCCTTTTTCTCTATCACCCGATACAAATCATGGGGTCACTGGGTTTCTTTCCGACTACATATCTATATAACTACTTTACAATCGACACGGTCGGCCCTTGTCCTGTGTTTCCCGTGGACGATTTCAAACATGGATAAGGATAAGATAAAATGGGGTAACTTTGATTTGACCAACTAGAAGCTTCAAACGAAACCGTTTCAATTAACTGAGTCTTTCAGCTCTTAACGAGCCGAGACCGAGAAAGGGCAACCGATAAGAGACGAGATCGGACATCTTGATTTGACCGATTTGACCATTAATTGCTCCCCTTTGCGTTTCAGCTTCGAAAGCACCCAATTCCAAAATTTACTCTCCCTCCCTCTCCACCGCTCGGTCCCTTTCGCCTTTTCCTCTTTTAATAGCGGAAAGCCTTTTTTCCTATTTTTTGCCTTTTCTTTCCTTTTCCAACTTTTCATTCGGGGGCTGTTTATTTGTGTTTCTGTTCAAAAATTGTTCTGGAGAATAGAAATAGAAAAAACTATTTTCATTAGGAAAACAGTTTTTGAACAAAAAAAACGTTTGGTAAACTTGTTTCGGGAATAAAAAATGAATAGAAACATGTTTGGTAAACTTTATTCTTTTTTGTTTTTTTAATTTTTTAATGTTTTTATTTTATTTTTCCTTTTTTCTTTTCTTTTTTTCTTCTTTTGGCGGTCGCCGGCCTCCTCCGGCGATCGGCCGACGGGGGCGGCAGCCTCGCCCAACCACGGCGAGGCTCACCGCCCTCGGCGTCGCCGCGCGGCGAGGCTCGGCCTCGCCATGGTCGGGCGAGCTCGAGCTCGGGGGGCGGCGATGCTCGACGAGGTCGCCGCCCTCGACGGCCGGTCGCCGGCCATGGCCGAGGCCGGCGACCGGCCAAAGAAGAAAGAAGAAGAAAAGAAGAAAAAAAAAAAAAATGTTTCTTGAGAAGTGTTTCGAACAAAGAAATAATTTTTTTTTTTTCTCGTTTACGTTTTTTTTCGTTAGGGAACAAAAAAATTGATTTTGAACAAAAATGCAAACAAACGCGTTTGCATTCTTTTTTTTTGTTCCCGGGAAAAACAGAAAATCTATTCTTAAAAAAAAAAAAAAAAGAACACAAACATGCTTTCATTTATTGACTTGTCGACTTTAAATGATATATACGTGATAAATTTATTTTAAATTAATTTTTCTATCACTAAAAATTTCAAATCGATACACTATGATAAATTTACTTCTGAACTAATATTTTGATTATCTAAAATTTGAAATTCAATACATTTGTAACAAATTTACTATCCATTAACACAAAAAACCACAAAATATATCTATGATAAAAGAAGATAATTCAAAATTGATATATTTGTCAATTATTATATGTTATCCAACTCAGTAATTTAACAATAAAATTTAATAATAAAAAAAGGAAGTAAATTTATTATGGATGTATTAATTTATAATTTTTTTTTTCTTTTTATGGTATCTTCGCTATTATAAATCATCAACACGCCTCCTCCATTTTCCTCATGCCGCATATTCCCTGTCCATCCTCTCACTCGCTTCAGTCCCCACCACCTTTCCGCGTGTCGACCATCTCTCGCTCTCCTTGAGAAGCGCTTTTGACCACCATAAAAAGATTCAGGCTCACGCCATAACGCCGCATACACAAATTCCACTGTCATCTTCGTCTCGAACTGCAGGACTCCCGAACGATTCCGGCAGCACCCACGATCGGAAAACGAGAGCCGGGGATTTTCGAGATGAGCCACCTCAATTTGGCCACCAGCTTGCGGAGGAGGAGGAGGGGCCGGGGATTCAGGCTGCGGACCAAGCTCGCGAAGCTCTTCCGATGGATCAGGCTGCCCCGATTCCGGAACCCGCAGCCGGCGTACCACCGCCGGCCCCGCCGCAACCCCATCTGCAAGATCCTCCATTTGGCCAAGCAGAGGCTGCGCCACCTCAGGCCCCGCCGCCGCGGCGGGTACGTCCGGGTCGGGCACGACGGACCGGGGGAGAAGGCGCCGTCGCCGGACGTGCCGAAGGGGCACCTGGCGGTGTACGTGGTGGGGCAGTCGGTGGGCGACACGCGCCGGGTGACGGTGCCCGTGATATACTTCAACCACCCGCTGTTCGGGGAGCTGCTGCGGGAGGCGGAGCGGGTCTACGGGTACGACCACCCGGGCGGGATCACGCTCCCCTGCGGGATCTCCGAGCTCGAGATGGTCCAGACCAGGATCGCCGCGGGCGGCGGCGGCGGCGGCGGCCTACGGCGGCGGTGGAGCTGAGATTTGTCTCCCTTGAATTTGAGGGCGCGGGTGAAGCCTTCTGGGATCAGGATTGGGTGGTAGGCGATAATTTCGCGGCCCAAATTTTGATCCAAATTAGCGGTCGCTTGATTTTCTTTGTAGTTTTTTTTTTGCTTTTTACTCAATTTTTTTTCTTTGTGTTTCCTTTTTGGGCTATTGTAGATTTTTTTTTTTCCCCTTTTGTATGGGGGCCAAGTGAAATGTGTAGATTATTCAAATGCAAAGACTAGAATTTACTCATTCACCGGGACAAGCGGAATTGGAAAGATTAAAAGATTTCTATTACATTTACTATCAAGGTACAAAATAATATACTTAATTCACGGTAGGATAGCTACAACGCGGGAAAATGTGATTTTAAAGTTAACTCTAAACACAAATGCCACTCATCCAATAATAAATGTGCAAGAAATATTTTTTTATATCAGTAATTCCAAGATAAAATGACAAAAATCTGATTTTCCAAAACTAATTACTAGGTGAGCATAATATGTCAATTTTGTTAACTTGAATTATCACGTAATATGTGATTATTAGTACAAATAATACTAAAAACAGGAAATAAAAACTATTAACTTCATGAATGTAATTACTAGTAAAAGGATCACGTATTATTTCATCACAATGTAAATATAATGGTCGATTGGAAATTGGGAATAATTCAAGAAAAAAACTGAACATAATCAAGTTAGGTCGGCACAACATAAGGTGTAACGTTACCAGTAATTACACGGCGCGTCATCTAATAATAAAGCGCGACTAAGACAATTCTCTTTCTTTTTTATTTTTTTCTCTGCCGAAAGAAAAGCTTTTTCTTTCACGAACTTTCTCTCTTCTTATCCTCTCTTGCCTTTTGTATACTTTTGCGAGTTGCCGTTGTCCAACAGCAGAGCGCGGGAACTTTCTATGGGCCGAAAATGGAGCGGACTTCGGGCCCACCAGATGTCGGGGGTAAAGTGCGGGCCCAGTTTACGGTCGAGGAGTGCGGATCCGACACGGCTCCAACTTGTCTTCACGTGCCCGGTTCGGTGCACGGTGTCCACGTCACCAACGGACCACAGTGTTGTTTACGTTGACCCGTACGATAAAAAGGGGGAGGAATTACCTACCGGAACGAAAAAATAAACAAGAAATGGACAAACGATAAGTAGGAATTTGGAGGACTGGCCCCTCTTGATGAAAGTAATGTGGCTGAGATTTATGAAATCTTGAATGGGGGCCTACAAGGTCGAAAGCTGAGTTGGAGCACACACAAAATTTGCTTTACCAACCCGGTTTTAGTGGCCTCCCTCTTTCCTGAAAAAGGCGGAAACGGACAATCAAGAGTCGGCTAATCTAATCATCCTGAGTGCATAAAAGTTGTACAAAACAAACTACCCAAATTGACAACCGCCAGACCAAGTTGGTTAATTTGATCCGATTCCCGATTCCTAAATTTGGGATCAATTCTCAAGTGGTCGGGTTCCGATTTCCGATTTCAAGGGAGAATCCAACCAAATCGGACGACACACACATATTTTTATTTATTCAAAAAAATTAATGGATTTAGTTTATTGTTTCCAAGGAAATCTTGTAATTAGATAATAAGATATCCGGATCAAACAATAAGATTTATCTCAAATTTTAAATTTATTCCTAATCATACTTTAGATAATAAGATATCCGATAAAAACTTGAAAAAAAATAAAATAACCGATTCCATTAAATCGGACTAGACGGGTTGTCTAATTCCTGATCTTAGGACCAATTGATTTGATCTCAAATCCTCCTGATCTTAGGACCAACTGATTTGATCTCAAATCCCCGATTCCAAACTGAACTGAAAATCAATAACCCACACCATCCAAGCAATAACTGCGAGCCATTTTTGAGCAAGCACCCTCTGCCGCCGCCGCCGCCCAACCCCCCCCCCCCCCAAAAAAAAAAAAAAAATCCCCCATCATTAAATCTCGAAGGATGCTGAAATTAAGAAAGAGTCTAGTCTCAACCTACCCAAAATAACATCCGTTTGGATTGTACTTTGGTCCAACCCTCGCCTTCTGTCGCACCATGTGGGAAGAATCAATTCCAGCCTAGGAAAGATACAAAGTTCTTGTCTTCTTATAATGAGATGAAATGATGGATCTCTCTTTTTTATTTCGTTTTCATCATCAGTGTGATCGACTTGATTTCCATCCTCTTAGCGCTTCCCATGTCTTCTTATAACGTCCGATTCGGCCTGCTGGTCGAAGCGGTTTTGGACTTTTCTGCAGCACGGGACACCTCAATCCACATCACCACATTCGACGCATCCAGTGAATCTGCACCTAGAACTTCTAAACCTCTCCTGAAAAAATTTAAAGTAGATGGCCTTTTCCCAATGGCCATACAAGGTTATGCATCGGGTTATCAGATTGCTTGTATACATGAGGCTAAGATGACAAATTCACATATACAAAACAGAGGTTGTGGATGCATGGCTTTGCTTGATCCCCTTGTAAACCGATGTGCAATATAAGATAGTGAGATCATCGCAATTGCATTAAGACGTAGTGAACAGAGGGACCATGGAAATGGACTCTTTTCATGTTTCTGAACTACATATATGTACAAGTTTCACTTATTCTGCTGAGACTAACTCATTCAGGCACTGTAACCGAGATTTGAAGGATGCCAGAGACCACCATGGCCAGCACATGCACTTGCACAGGCTTCCTCCATTGATTCCCGGGTCACTCGGCTGTTGCAGATGTTGGCGAACGCCCTCATGTGCTTCATCCCGTACTGTGTCAGCGACCCGCAATGCGTCTCGAAGACTCGAACCTACAACCATCCAAAGTTTTAAGGCATCGCCTTGAAGTCTTTACCGGTTCACAAGTGAAAACAGGGAAGAGAATGATGTTAGTATAAGATTAGAGTTATACCATAGATTTGAGGCATTTCCAGTCATCGACGAGAGGCAGACCGGGCTCTCTTGCAGCATTTAGCACGGACGAGCTCTTCTCGGGTCCGAAAAGAAGTGCACCAATCATTTCGATGCTTCCATCCAGATGAATTCTGTGCCTCATGGTGCTAGATATTTGCCCCATGATCTCCTTCTTCTTCTCTGAATTGTTTTCTGTTTTCTTATACTGCAGAGCATGATGTCTAGTTAAGGCTTGAAGAAGAGGAACTGCAACAGGCTCATTCAATTTAGCACAATATTGTTCCAAAGTAAAATCCAGTGCCTCATTGTACATTGGAAAGTTTTATCTTCTACCGGTGCTATAAAATTAGCACCGCCAATTTTTCTTAGCACAATATTCTAATTCGATGCGAGTGTAGAACAAGTATCTTTGTACAGTCCATTGACCAAAGGAGGCAGCAGAAGATGAGGAAGAAAAGACCCATCTTCTACCTAGAGAAGTCTGAACGAATAACGCTCAAGGTTAATTATCAGAGTAAAAGATGTAGCTTAAGCTCACCATCTGCCAGAGGAAGTGAAGATCCGCGTCTCTTTGATTAACGACGCCCATGTATTCGGGAGGGACTCTGTTGGGAGGGACTCTGTTGGGAGGGAAGTTCACTGTTGCAGGATCAAAACCTTGATACAAGTAAAGCCTCTCGTCCTTAATGCTTTGGTTCCCATACTCCATCACATGTGAACCGGCATTATAATTGTTGAAATTGGATGTCCGCTGCTTTACCTGATCAATCATGATCATCGATCTGTCAGCAACCAATCTCAGTCACTGTGTTTAAGGCATATCAAATGCTCAGAGCATCAACTTTACCGATTGATATTGTTGCTTTATGGTTTCCTTCTTGAGATTGTGACTCTCACTGTTCAAGGTTGCATGGAAGTTAGATCATTAATCAACAACAGGACAGCATATGATTCCATAACTGGCAAATCACTTCTATTGCTTAACAAGGCTTTATATCGAACAATTAGAATTAGTATATACTGATGTCCTTTTCTAGTTGATGTGGCAGTTATTTTGGGAAAAGAGTGCACTCCAGAAAAACAGTCTTACCTGTCTTCCATCCAAGCAACACTATATAAGTCACCTAAGCAAGTGATGTACTCTGGAGGAGGCGGAGGTTCCATCCCAGGACAGTAAGTTCCAAAGCTGCTCTCCTGAGCGTTTGATGCCGTTGTCACATAGATATCTAAATCTTTTGGCATTATCCCTTCAAAGACACTCCCACTCTCGCATGCTTCCACATATAGAATCTGCGCATGCCAGTGATATTGAGCCTCATCGGATAATTAAAAGCAAAAACAATGGTATAGTAAAAAGCTGATTTCAAAAATGAAACCTATACCATCTCTTTGTAGCCCTTTGCTGCATGTTTTTTCTTTAATACGTTGATGAAGTCCATGGCATAGAGGAATGGCATGTTCGGCATCCCTGTATCGATTAGCAATAAGTGATGTCTAAAGCCCCCAATTTTGGCATAAATTGAAAATTTCCATGAGAGATCTCTTTGAACCTTAACCACGACAATACAAATAACATGCAGCCTTTCACAGGATAAATCCATCATGCATTTTTCTGTCCAATTCAGATACAAAGTATAGAGGTAGTTAGACAAGTATCTTTGTGATTGTCAAAATCCATTAAATGGGATTAAACTTCAAGACATAAAATGAAGAGATTTACAGGTCTACCTGTTAATACTAATTTGATCCACTTGCTTGCATACTTCAACTACGACTCTACTAACTATTAATTGTGTTATTCTGCCCACTGTAAGATGATGACATGAATGTCAGTCTCTTGATGTCTATTCAATCTTATTGAACAATATCCTATCTCTTTCCACAGTATGAGTTCTACCCCACATCATTGTTGAGTTTGGCAACTCCTATTGGTCAAAACTACTGTCACTGCCAATCGAACTTCGATCAGGTTCGAAGTTACCAAGGGCAAACTAGCAAAGAAATCAGCAGACTTAACACAGGTACAAGCACTAAGACTCACCCAGAACACCAGGACCTCCATGATCAGAGTAATAGAGGAAGATTCTGTCATTCGGTTTGCTACTAACCACCTTCCCGCTCCCACCCTTCACGGCACTCTTGTCTCCGAGAAGCACTGCATACAAATTCGCTGCCGTAACATTTTTTCCAGTGTAATCCTGCCATGATCACCATCAATATCAGCAAACTATTAGAACTGTTTCACTTTCATTACTTTCTCCACAGATCCATGTAAACTATGAAAGCTTTTTCGGAAGCACGGACATAAAAAGAAGTCAGGTTGACAGATATTTATAACAATTAACAATAAATGAATCAACATAACAGACATGAAAGAAGTCAAGATAGATAGATCTGTATAGCAATTAACAATAATTGATTCGACATAACTTTCTTTAAAGTCTTTTTCAATGTCTCTGTTTTAAGAGTGAGGTCTATCAACCTTGGTTCTGCTCAATAATTAAGTTCACTATTAAAACACAATACATTGGATCTAAATAATGACCACCTTACAACCATCCATCACTATCAAATGACCCAAATATCTTCCGAACATCCCAATCATCCAAACGACCAAGTGGCTAGGAACATTTCTTTTTTACTCAACCAAAAGATAATCAATGACCACATAAGACTTTATAGAAATGGAAGACAACCACAATGGAGCGGAATATTCTCTAAGCGAGTGCAAGGCACGGGAAAAAAGAAGAAAAAGAGAAATTTCTAACCTTTGGAACACCAGCATAGACATCATCACCTTTGGGATGGTTGATGATGACCCCAGGCCTGGGGTTCAACTGATGCGTGGCGATGTCGTCGTACATGAACACTACTATGTTCTCTTCCTTGAGCCCTCCTTTCTTCAGTATTTGATACGCGTGGCACACATCCGCCTGCATGTACACATGCCCGACACACACACTTTGTATCTTCACTGATCATTCTTGAGTACAGTAAATCTCAAGCTTGTAGGAGACAAGGAAGATTGCAGGTAAAAGCTGTTTAAGGTATGTTAATGAGGTGAGATCCACAGAGAGCAAAAGATCTCCATCCACAATTTGAAAGCTACACAAGATGGCCCCATGTCTCTTTCCTATAGCTTCAACTAAAACTCAACTCTAAGAAACCAACTACAATTATCCCATGTTGAGTCCTCGAGAAGAATTGAAAACGTGAGGATGAAGATGCAGAAAACTTTTAAGAAAAGATGTAGCAAAGTATTACCTGATGCCTATAATTTCCATAACCGGACGAACCGGCCACGAGAACGGCCCATCTTGTCCCGACCCCCTGGCCTTCTTCATCCACGGCTTCCTCTCCCTCGGTCGGCATGCGAATCACCGGCTCGGCAAAGCCGAACCTCCAGTCGGGCCGACCGGGTCGGCTCGCTCCTCGGGCTTCCAAGCAAGCCGCGAGCACGAGCAGCAAGGCTGAGCAGATGAAGAGAGCATCTAGCCGACCCATGAGCACAGAGTCAACAATCCGCTTCAAGCAAAACTAACCAAAGCAGTGGAGGAGATCAAGCGGCGAGCAAGCGGGGAGAGAGAGAGAGAGAGAGTATAAGGAGAAGCGGGCAGTGATACAACAGAAAGAAAAGGTGGTGCGACCGCTACGGAGACCGAGAGCCTTATTCGGTCACGGCAAAGCAAGGGGTTGCATGCAGGAGAAGAGAGCGACACGCGTGAAGGAGGTCTGAAAATGGTGGGTCCTTCGAAGCGCCTCGCGCACCAGGTGGGCGAGCTTGCGGAGACGAGGCGGTTTTCAGCTTCCTTTCTGTGGGAAGAGTCCTTGCTGAAGTCCTGATAAAACTAATTTGATGAGGAAAGTCTTCTTGTCTTTTGTTCTTAATTGTAGCTCTGCCTAATGATCCTCTTATTTTTTTCTGACAGAAAATGATCTCTTGCATGGAGGTGATGAAAGCGACCTTATAGTAAAGGCATGTGAAAACTGGAGATTTTCCAAGCTGAGGTTTTGATATTGTCTTGACGTCCAATGTTTTGCTTGATCGAGAGATAAGTAATGTCTAATCGTGTTAATTATGGCTGTCCCCTTAAAGCTTGTGGTTGATGTTTGGTTGTTAATTACTCCCCTTTGTCATCATTACAACAGGGCAGATTTCGGGGTTATTTGCGTATACTCATGTGGTTCTTCCAACTTGATATTGAAATGAATGTCTTTACTCGAGTTTTTTATTGAGATCATCGTATCGTTTTTTTCATTGGTGCTCGATTAAAACCCTACATATATCTAGGATTATGTTTAGCTTCCACTAGGTTGAGTGGCGGGACCTACCGACTAAAGCTCCATTCTTGAACGGTCCTTATTTGATCCTGGTTTAGAAATAATAAAATTCTCTAATCTCTTTTGTTGTTTCAGGCCGAGCCATGACAAAGCCGGGCCGTTGGGAGTATAAAAGATAGAATAGATATTTGGATTACAGCTGCTAAATGGAGTTAGATTGTCTAGGAGAATCGTGAGCTACTACCATTGATCATCGACCTTGATTTCAACGTCTAATTTATTTTCCTGGTACTTGTTATGGGGCCTTGGAGAATACGAGCGCTCATAATTTAGAATTTAATTAGCCTGCCCCGTCCGCTTGACAAAAACATGTTAGGCTTGTCCGTATTGCCCGATCACGTCGCGGCATAAAAGCATCATTTACAAAAAGCCGAGCAGGGCTGATTTCGTTTCGCTGTTGGGCTGCGGAAGTATCCAGTACGGTGAAAGCCGCGTGCCACGCGTTCAATAAATGGGAATGCAGACACGATAATCGGCCTGCCAAGGCATCAAATACTTGTTTGGGCGTCTAATTTTAATACCCATTCGGTGGAATGTCAGGCTGTTCTTACATGCCTTTATTCCGTGACGGCATAAAGCATCCTCGACAAAAGCCAAAAATAACAATTTGATTCCGCTATTGGATTCCAGAAATCTCTGGGACAGTAAAAGTTGATCGCCAGAGATGTTTCGTACGACAATGCAGGCATTTGGACCGGCCCACCAAATGCTCTTTCGAATGCGTGAGTCTCCGGATTCAAGTGAGAAGCTCGGATCGGAATCAAACCTCACTCTTTTCCCAGGTATATACATGCCTTCCATCACGAGGAAAGTATTGCTTTCCGTCTAGAGAAAAGTACGCCTTCCTACTGTTCTCTTAGAGACGCATTTATCCTTGACACTGATATTATTCGATCTTTACATTGTCCCGGCCGAACAGACAAATGGATGTATCGACTTGGAAGCGGGCACCAGCCAACAATGTCGAGCGACAACCTTCCACCGACTCTTTGCTTCTCTCCTCCTTCCCATGTGTCCAGCAGTTCTCTCACAGCTATAGAGATATCACGAAGAAATAATTTCAACACTACAGCTGACTAGATTGACTCGCATTTCTTCGTTCCGCATACGTTACTCAACGTCTAAAAATCCATAAAAGACTAGACACGTTCATCACAAGTGTGACCAGGCACATCTCCTCGATTGGCTTGCCTAATAGCGGAACCGGGCAGCAACGACTCCACTAGAACTCTTTCCTACTTCGTTTAAGGAAACCGACAAACACCGATTCTACACCACAGAGCCTGCGCCACCTGCCCTTCATTTTTTCAGAACAATTGTTGCATTACCGAGAGTTAAATCACAAGCATGTACACACCAATGACAAATCTGACGTAACACCAAAGTTGCGGCAGAACCGAAAAAGAACCCACAATTTATACCGTGAAGAAAGCATTTCAAAATTTGCATCTAGAATCTGTTTCCAATAGTTAAGACCCCTCGATTTCACACCAAGGAAATACAGGGAACGGACGACCTTCTCGGGCAAATTACAGTAATCATCTCATCTGGACGATCCCCGCGCTGACCAGCTTCTGGATCTTGTTCATCACCATTGGGTTCTTCGTGTGCTCCTGCGCAGACTTCGGGTTCTCCTGGAAGTCTATCAACACCTGCCAAACACACATGGATGTCAGCCAACCCAGTAAAATCCTTCTTATAGCCATGTTTCATGACATTGGTTTCCTAACCTGTCTCATTACAGGATCAGTGAGAATGTTCTGAATCTCCGGATCCTGCATTGCCTTGGCCTACAGAAAAGAGAGAGATGTAAGAAGAGAATACTCTCCAAACAATTGAATCGGTAAAAAGCTAAAACTTTGACAAGATGCAGTACCTGTCTCTCCTTCAACTCCTCTGGAGTCAAATCACCACGACTTGCTTTGTTAATTTGTTCCATGCATCTGTAACAAGTATTAAGACTCGATTATGTAACGCAACAATCAATATCACAAAAGACAACAGCAAAGGCAAGCCTCCACCATCAACAACCATACCTTCGTACACCATCGAGCAATTCCTGGTTGTTTGGATCGTGCTTCAACCCCTCCTGGTATGTTTCCAAAGCTTTTTCATATTCTTTCATGAAGAACTGAACGGCACCTTTTCGTGTGTAACCCTTGGAGAAAGTTGGATCAAGCTCAATGCATTTCTCAGCATCCTTCAGACCCTCGGGCAGGGCCCCAAGTTTTGTGTAGCATGCTGCTCTATTACTATATGCCTGGAAACAGACAAACAAGCATCAGCAATGCTCCAACAGAGACACAAATAGCAATAATGACAAGCCATATCCTTACCTTCACATCTTTAGGGTTCCTTCTCAATGATTCCGTGTAATGCTTCACTGCCTCAGGATATTTCTGCTCTTTGAAAAATTCATTTCCTGTCCACACGTAGTCAGTACTTCAGCACTAATCAAGTAAATAAAACAGCAGAGAGAGACTACGAATGAACATCACACATGCATACAGATAAATCAAAATACAGAACCTTTCTCTCGCTCTTCATCAGCCAATTTAGGATCAAAGTATTCTTGTTGTTCCAGGTCCTTCTTTGCCTTCTCAGCGTCGTTAAGTTTCTTCAAAGTGTCTGGATTGCGATGCTCTGTAAGAGCCTTTTGGAATGTCTCAATAGCAGGTTCATAGTCCTTAGAGCATTTCACCATCTTTACAAGGGCAGTTCCCTTCCTTGTCAAGGCTCTAGCTACCATCTTGAAGTCTGATCTAAGTTCTCTTCCCCTTTCAACAGCCTTATCACAATCTTTGATGCAATCCTCATACTGGAAGCAGTGTCGAAATATGAGAAAAGAGAAGCCAGACAAATTATTTAGTGGCAAAATATACAACAAATGGGAAAGGAGCACACGCAACTGAAAGCCAAAATGAATCAATTATTGTCAAAGGTTATTGCAGGGCCACATGTTCCTTAGGACCAATTCAATAGCTCAGAATCTCTGATTGAAGATGATTACCAAAAATTAAGCAGGAATAGCAACACAAACTTCTAATCAAAAACATCCATCAGTACGCCATGCCATTTACAATACTAGGCTGCCACATGAACATCAATGGACACATGATAACATTACAATGAAGACATACATGGTAAGGTGTTGCCATGTATGCTTTTCTTCCTTAAGTAATAAGAACACCATTAAGAATTGTCCTTGCCTTCAGATACTTGTTATCTCAATGCAAAAAATTCAACACTAGATTGAGACATAGTTATCAAAAACTCCTCTACAAATGTCAGCTCAGAATGGACATCTGTTTTCCTATAAATAACCACACAGAACTCAATGCTGCCACACTTGCCTGTATTCAAAGAGAAGGCAAGGACAAAAGAAAGCTCATACCAATCGCAATAAAGTGCATCACTAGAACCTCAATCAACATTTGCCATTCTTCAGTATGCTCCTAAACAGAAATGAACACACCCAAACACAGTGCTGGATATGCATAGATATTAAGGCTTAATGTCGATGCCATGCAGCCAGAATTATCAGGTTTCACATAAGTGGGCTATCATTAGTTTTCTTTAAGAATGAGAAAAGCGCCATCCATTTGTCTTCCAAGAAACAAAGCCAAGAAGGCTGAACACAGTTCATATACACAGCAACGCTGCTCAGATACAGAACAAGATACTGACATCAACTCTAATTGATTTCCACGCATGACCAACGACCACAACCATCTAGATTAGGCTAGGCAGACTTAAATAGCTGATTAATAGTACCACAGCAAAGCATTTTAGTACTTCATGGTTCATACTTCCAATTTCCAGTTTCCATCAGACAGGTCAATTCCACCCAACACGCATTCAGTTCTTACACGGTTCATTGTTCCACTCAAGCATTGCCAACGCGAACAAAATTATTATTATTATTTTTTTGGGGGAAATGGTACAGTCCTTCCTAGAGCAACATAACTCTCAGAAAAAGGACATAACTGGTCTACCCATTAGTCCACATCCTAGATCCACACTACAGATGGCTCTAAACCAATCCTACGGCCAAAACAAAATCACTTGTACTTCAAATTACATTTGTTTAAGGGGCACCACCAGCAAAATATTAGAGTTTCCTCCTAATCATTCGCAAGCAAATTATCGAACTAGACCATTGCCTGCGTGCGCAGCCAGCAAAATTTTGCCTTTATAAGAATCAACAAACAAGCACTCAACTAAATACGTGCTCACATCAGAACAAGCACCTGAATGGATAAACATAAACTATATAATCACCATAGAGGACGAAGTGCTTACCCTTCCCATCTCCAGATACACAGCAGCTCTGTTCGTGAGATAAGAAATATCCTCATCATCAAGCTCGATAGCCTTCGTGTAGTGCTGAATTGCAGTCTCGAAATCCTTCTTCTTATAAGCTGCATTACCAGCCTCCTTCTCCTTCTGAGCCTGAGCCTTCCTCTCCTTTACTTCTCGCTCCCCCTCATTTATCTCCATCGGCTCCGGCTCCGGCTCCGGCTGCGGCTCTGGCTCCTTCTCCTTGGGTGGCTTGTTGTCTGGCTTACTCGCTGCCGGCGAATCATCCTCCGCCGCAGCCTCAAAGCCCGAATCCTGACCCGGGGTGTGCATTTTAACGTTCAACAGCACTCCAAGTGCCTGCATCACCCTCTGATCCTTCAAGTACAGATTCAGGCTGCTAGGATTCTTCTGCAAATCCTGCATCATCTTCACAAAGTCCGGCTGCTGCAGGTAACCTCTGGTCGTCGGATCGGCCGTCAGCTTCGCCCACATCTCCTGCCCCTGGAACACATCCCCGAACAGATTGCTCGGCGGCGGGCCGCCGCGGCTCCTGGACGACCCAGCCGCCGCCGCGGCCTGCGCGTTAGCCAAGCCGGACTTGAGCGCCTCGTTGCCGGGGTCGATCTCGAGGCCCCTCTTGTACGCGGAGACGGCGTCGTCGTTCCGGCCCAGCCCCTGGTAGGCCGCGCCGAGGCGGCTGTAGCCCTTGGACCAGTCGGGCTTGAGCTCGACGGTCTTCTCAGCGTCGGCGAGGGCGTCGGTGTAGTCGTGGAGGGAGGCGTGGGCGGCGGATCGGTTGGAGTAGAGGACGTGGTTGGCCGGGGCGAGGGCGATGGCGTCGGAGAAGTGGCCGACGGCGGCGCGGTAGTCGCCGGAGGAGAAGGCGGCGTTGCCCCGGGCTTTGGCTTCGTCGGCCATGGCTCCGATTTCGGGGGATTCGCGAGCGCCGATTGGGGGATTCGGGATCGGAGAGTGGAAGGGGAAGTGGAAGGGGAGACGATTTTAGGGTTTATTAATGATTGAAGAAGACGGGGAAAAGGAGGAGACGAGAGAGTTCTGGCGAATTGCCGGGGGTTCTGGAATGTTCTAACTTCGCCGCGTCGTCGGCTTCCGTTGAGTTGACTCGTGCGCGAACAGCGAAGTGGAGGCTGGACTTTCGGCCCGTTTGGCTGCGGGCTTTCCCTTGATCCTGGCTCCGTTCGGGTGCGCGACTCAACCGATTTTCTCTGTTATTCCAGAGAAATAGAATAAAATAATTTTTTTTTTTTTTTAAAAAAAGCGCGACAGTTCCTGCAAAATAAAACTCCGGTTTTGCCGAGCTATCGGTCTGATTTCTGTCGTGTCTGAAAAACAGTGGACTACGTGAATTTTATGACGTAGATTGACGACTTTCCATAAACTGTGTAAAAAAGATTTTACTTAAATCATTAGCTACTTGGAATCGTTTACTTTTAAGAATTGTCTCGATTTAAATATGTGAATAATTTCCTGCACAAATTTTATACAATATTCAAAACTACATTTCTTATTATCGTATTCATCAAATAAAATGTTCAACTTCACTTGATTAGTTTTTAATGAAGCTTGCACGTTAAGCTTTTGAAAAACGGCTTGATCCGATATTTTATATCTTAAACTGAAAGCTAGTCATTTGTCAAAAACCTGGACATCCAAAGAAGGGTAATCCATCAATGGAACATAGTGTAAAAAATTGAATTCAACAAGCTCCATGACGAAACATCTCACTAACGTGAAAATTCTCTCTTTTTGCTATTAACATGAGATATTGATTAGAGTATTGGTAATGAATGCCCCGGAGAACACTAGTTAAAACGAATGAATATAGAAATAGCACTTATCACACACTTTGAAATTGAGCGATAATATAATTCAAAAAAGTCATCTGCTTCTAATGGAAACATTTACATTATCAAAACACAATTAATGAGACTTAACAAGAGTCAGGCCTCCCGGGGGCACTCTTTAAAATCTTTCTGTCGATATTGAATTTCTTTCATTTTATAATATTCAATTCCCAATTTGAAAAAATCAAGGCTGAGAGCACAAAATTTCACTCTTATCCCACTGCAGAACAATGCAATTTACAGTTTTCCGACTTCACGTATCAGGTTCAGTTCACCAAAGCAATTTGCATCAAATCCCTTCTCTCTCCATCTTCCAAGTCCTGCTCGCATTCACATATCGAAGTTGTAAAATAAATTACAAAGAAACCAGAAAAGAAGAAAATCATTGCTTTCACCGTCTGAAAAATTAGTTTAAGCAGCAACTTCCTGCTCCTTTGCCGCAAGTTGGTTCTGGATGTGCTGTGGGACGACGTCAAACTTGGCTAGCTGCATGGTGTAGGATGCACGGCCTTTCGTCATTCCACGGAGCGTACTTACGTATTGAAACATCTCTGCTAGTGGAATGAGGGCATCGACAACCTGAAGAGTTCAAAACCAAGCTTGTGAGCATTTCACTAACAAAGATATCAATTCAGAGATAAAGCAAAGAGTCTTCTCCTCAAAAGTTAAATTCAACTAATCCCTCTTCACAAGTATATTTCCAATTTGGAAAATTAAGTACATTTACGAACCACATTTAGCAACCCCAACAGATAACCATGATGACTACTAAAGCTGCATTATGCATTTTTAGATCCCCAAGTACCAGGAAGAATTTTCCATGAACACTGTAATATTCAAGCTGGGAGTAAAAGATGTCATTAATTATATCAGTCAGCAGGCTACAGCAACATTAAAGACTTTCTAATTCTTAGAAACACGCAAGTGATATGGTCGGGTAGAGGCCAACAGCCACAAAATTTCCAATCGAATGAAACTGAAGTATAAAAGCAAAACAAAACACATTTTCAGGCAGAAAGGCGATCACACATATCCAAGATGAAAACGATTTAGCAGTTCTCTCAAGAGGCTCAGCAAAATCATAGTCGTGAGTTGGACGCAAGCAACCAAGCTAGCAGGAAGGAGAAAACTCTGGATTGCTGTTGCTTGGTATGGATATAAACCAAAAATTGTATCTACGCTCCACAATGCAACTGAAGGCTAAATGAACAGCTGAGATAGGGTTGCTTTTCTTAATCTGTGTTTTAAGCACACCATAAAAATTAAATGCATGAAAAACCTAGGCAAGAAAGAAACACTTGGAAGTTCGCATTACCTTGAGGCCACCAGGTTTGTCACCAAAACTGTTGATCTGGCCTCTCCTTGAGTTTAGATCACCAATCACATCACCCAGGTGGTCTTCAGGTGTTATAACTTCCACTTTCATTATAGGCTCTAGCATCTTAGGGCCAGCTTTCCTCATTCCCTCCCGGAATGCTCCTCTGGCAGCCAGCTGGAATGCCAAGACACTTGAATCCACATCATGGTATGAACCATCAACTAATGCAGCACGCACATCGACAACAGGAAACCCTGCAAGAATTCCATTACTCATACACTCTTCCAAGCCTTTCATTACTCCAGGTATATACTCTTTAGGAACTGCCCCTCCTTTGATCTCACTCTTGAACTCATAACCACTTCCAGACTCCAAGGGCTCAAATCGTACGGTGATATCTGCAAACTGCCCTTGCCCACCTGACTGTTTCTTGTGCACGTACTTTACTTCCGAGACCTTCGAAATGCTTTCCCTGTAGTTCACTTGCGGTGCCCCAACATTAGCTTCAACCTGGAAAAGCCAAGTCACAAACTGGCTGAGATAAAAGGAAAAAAGGGATCTTCAAATACTAAATGATATGCTGTGGCACTTCTGAAGTGCCTGCTCTAGTGGAAAAGTGGATCGATAAAAGCAATAAGAAAGGCATGTGAATTAATAGCATGCAGGAGATGCATGCCAGCACACTAAAAGTCACAAGTGGTTTTTTAAACAATCTTGGAAATCTTTAATTGTTAAAAAAACATCTTTAAGAATCAGTTTTGTGTCAAACGCATTAAGATCCGCACCTTAAATTCCCGCTTGAGCCGATCAACAATAATCTCAAGATGCAATTCTCCCATTCCTTCAATCACCGTCTGGTTGATCTCTTCATCACGTGAGAAATGGAAAGAGGGATCTTCTTGAGCAAGTTTGATCAGACCATTTGCCATCTTGTCCACATCAGCTTTAGTTTTAGGCTCAATAGCAACCTTAATAACAGGATCAGGAAAGTCCATCCTCTCGAGAAGAATGGGAGCATCTGGGTCACAAAGTGTTTCACCAGTTATTGTATCCTTCAGACCAGCAAGAGCTACAATATCACCGGCCAACGCAACTTTTACATCCTCCCTACTGTTGGCATGCATTTCAAGAAGTCTGCCAATCCTCTCCTTCTTTCCTTTGTTTGCATTCAGCACATACGACCCTGCACTTAACTTCCCTGCGTACACTCTCACAAATGTGAGGGACCCCACGAAGGAATCACTCATGATTTTGAAGGCTAGTCCAGCAAAAGGCTCCTCATCACTGGCAGCCCTATCAATCGTTACTTCTGGATTCTCAGGATCAGAACCCTTCATTGGTGGCACCTCAAGAGGTGAAGGCAGATAATCCACAACTGCATCAAGCAATGGCTGAACCCCCTTATTTTTAAAGGCTGACCCACATAATACGGGGACAAAATTGCTTGACATAGTTCCTTTCCTAACTAATTTCTTAATGGTATCCTCATCCGGTTCAACACCTTCAAGGTAGTTCTCCATTGCTTCATCATCTAGTTCAACTATAGTTTCAATCATCTGTGATCGGTAATCTTGAGCCATCTCTTGCAGATCAGCCGGAATATCATCATACACAAACTTTGCACCCAACTCTTCCCCAGACCATACTATGGCTTTCATCTTGACAAGATCAACAACGCCTTGGAAATTATCTTCCGAACCAATAGGCAACTGAATCACAAGGGGTTTAGCACCCAAGTTTGTGACTATCATGTCCCTTGTCCGAAAGAAGTTAGCCCCAAGGCGGTCCATCTTATTGACAAAGCAGATTCTAGGTACCCCATATTTATCAGCTTGCCTCCACACGGTTTCAGACTGTGGCTCCACTCCAGCCACGCTGTCAAACAAGCAAATGGCACCATCCAAGACCCTAAGTGCTCGCTCCACTTCAAGGGTGAAGTCCACATGGCCAGGAGTATCGATGATGTTAATCCTGTGTTTGTTCCAAAATGTGGTGGTCGCGGCAGACGTGATGGTAATCCCCCTCTCCTGTTCTTGTTCCATCCAATCCATTGTAGCCGTACCCTCGTGCACCTCTCCAATCTTATAGTTCCTTCCCGTGTAGTATAGAATCCGTTCAGTCGTAGTAGTTTTCCCCGCATCTATGTGAGCCATAATTCCAATGTTCCGGTAGTCCTTCAACGGCACCGCACGCTTTCCATCTGGCAAGAATCGTGAGAAAAGCATGTCAATGGTGGCCGAACATGCGTCAAACTCTTGCTGTACAAGAGAACATTGTGGACTGCAATACAGTATAACCTTCTACAGGTGGAAAATTAGATTTTCCAACCAGAATAGGTTTACAATTCCCATCACGGGCAAGGAAAACGACTCCGATCACTCATTTCACCATAACAAAGCAACGCATGATCCTAATGTACACTCAAAAAAACAAGCATCACTAAAATTACAACTGGAGCACAGCACTCAGTGAAGAAACAACACGTCGACAAGGTGTAACAGTACGGAGGTCAGTCCTGACACGAAATTCGCTACCGATTCATATTTTAGGCGTCCTAACTCATCACGATATGCAGCGAAGGAAACAATCGAATTTCTCGAAAAAGAGAGAACAATCAGATTGTCCCTCGCAAGCGACAACGCATCGCCTCCGAACCGGTCGACTCGCGATTCGTCGGCGGGGAGGAAGATCATCGCCGGGGCATTCCGTCAGTCACCTGGCGGAAAACTACCGCGAGCGAAGCTCTCGCCTCGCCCGTCAGACGACACGATTCACACTCGCCGCAAAACAAACGCCACGTCAAACCAACCGCCGGGCCCCAGGCGATTTCAGCACGTACCTTCGCCGGCCATGGCGAGAACGGAGAACTCCCTCCGCCCCCGGCGCTGAGGCCTCGAGAAGCGCCGGGAGCCAAACCGCAGCCCGGCGAGGAACTGGGAGCTGGAAGCGGAGACGGAGGAGGCGCGAGGGCGGAGGCAGAGGAAGGACGCGGGAGAAGGGAGGAGCGCCGCGGGCCGCCGCTGGGCGCCGCCGAAGCTGCACACCGGGGACGGACCGGCCAGCCGCACCGACTCCGCCGCCATTTCTGGTGTGCGCGCGAGGGGGGGGGGCCTGCCTCGGTGGTGGAGCGCGGGAGAGGGCTCGCGTCCTCAGCGAGGGGTGGGAGAGCTGGGGATAACGAGGGGCCGAGAAAGCGCGGAGTGGCTCAGGAGTTGAGCCAACGAGCGAACGAGCATTTGAGGTTGAAGACTGATTGGCGATATGTGACTTCATTTTTCGTTTTTCTACTGGCTGGGAATAAGTTTTGGGGAAAATTGAGGGCGAGCTTCTGTAATTGCCCGTGAGGTGGCCGCAATTAACCAATCTGCCACCGGTGATTGTTTTTAGGAAATGATCATATGAGTTGGGAGCGATTGGCCCCTAATTTTTGAAACTTAAAATCTACTCATTTGCCTTGGAACCAACTCTCAAACCTACCATTTTTTCCTGCCCCACTTCCAATGTCTACCGAGAACCTGTTTTTCTGTTGTTTCTTTCATTTTTTCTGGCGAAATATTCTAAGCAATGAAACGATTTAATTTAAAAGATGAATAGAAGCAGTCAAGTTAGGAGTGACCAAGGGTTGTGAGACTTGAATGAGAGAGGGCAACTTGCGTGTGAGCAAAGGAAGAGGGTGAGTCATGAGTAAGAGATAGAGTAGTGAAGTGTCCAAGTGAGGTTAGAGAGAACAAAAAAACAATAGAGTGATAAAAAAAAAAAATGCAAATAAAAAAATTATGATTTCTAAGTATTATAAAATCAATTTCGAATTCGATTTGATTCCCAGATAATTGTTCATTTGATATTGAAAATCGGATTGATTCCCACAAATTCTAAAAACTAGATTTGGAAACCTTAAATCGAACCAATTTTCAAGAAAATCCACTATTATTGTCAAATAAAACCGATTCGATTACACATCATTAAGATAAGCCATTTACATAAAAGGGAACTTGTTCATTCATGGACACATGATATTCCAACGGATATTCGAAGCAAGAGAATTTGAGTCATGGGCAGTCAAGTAATTTCGCAACAGTTTTTTCCAAATGGATGATGGCCTCGTCCATGAAGCTTTTGAGCCATAGAAAGCAGAGAGGCACAGGAGTCGCCACATCCCGAATCCCCTGTCCTCACACCCACCGGAGGGTCTGGTAGGTCCCACCCGGCCTTGTTACATATTTCTCACAAAATAGGGGACAAAAAAAAAAGGGAAATAAGACAAAAATCCATTTAATGGCTACCATTTATTGGCATGCGTATTAGAAAATCCAAGACGGCGTGACATAAATTTCATATAAATCTCCTAAGCAAGCTATGCAGGATATTTTAATACATATTTAAACATTAATTTCACGCACTAATCATGTAAAAAGTTCATTCTTCAATCATTAAATATCTAGTTGAGGAAGAGCTTCCTATAACAAAATTCAAAAGCCATCTGGTGCAAAACTTGAGCATCCCATTCGTCGCGTTTGGTAAAAGTTCGAGAATCGGTTTGGGACGAGAATCGAGAATAAAAAAAAGTTGATTTGATTCTAACAAAATTGAGAATCAAAATTTTTTCTTTCTCTTTTCTTTTTCTTCATCAGCGCCATCTCGCGACCCGCCGTCCGCCGCCGCCCGCTGTGGCCTTTCGGAAAAAAAGAAAAAAAGGAAAAAAAAAAGGAAAAAAAAAGGAAAAAAAAAGAAAAAAAAAGAAAAAAAAAAAAAAAAGGAAAAAAAAGGAAAAAAAAAAAAAAAAAAAAAAAAGGAAAAAGGAAAAAATTACAAAAATTATTTAAAAATTAAAATAAATTGATTTGACTTTCTGTACTTTTCCAACTCACGATTTGGTTGATAAAATTAAAAAGCAAGTGCTAAAAATTTAAATCCAGGATATTAAGTTCCAAATATTAGGTGTTGAATATGAAAATAAAAGGTTGTTTAACAGTTTTAACAATATAATTGGCAATATATTAATAATCGTTAGATTTTTTGAAACTTAAACAAGTTAATCAATTCCTTCCGTACTAATCACATTGAGTGGTTTTGACTAAATATAGTCAATTAAGTCGTTTGTAGTTAGAGACTATCAAATGCACATAATGAGATTTTAGTGCTGGAAAAATTTAATCTCTCAACACTCGACATGATATTTAGACACCTTGATTCTTTTAAGAATGGATAAAATCCAGAACTAGTTGATGTAAGCTTTTCACCCTCCATTGCCGGTCTCCATCTTTTGGGCCTTCGATTATCCTTTCTGGGACTTCTATTGCAATTGGCCCATTAGATTATTTTGATCCACCATCAGTCCTGAACCGATTGCATTTAATGGGCTCCGATCCGTGCATTAGGCGAATAATGACTGTATTTTATTTGTCATTTAGATAAGATAAAGGAGAGTGAAGACAGGAATATAAAGCACTCGCTTATTGGATGTATCTTGATAATGATGGACCATTAGCTAGGTCAAGCCATTGTTTTTTTTTTAATGACATACATGGCCTTAAGGGCCACCGGCTTCATAATGGGAATTCAAAATGTATTCATCATAGGCAGACTCAGGCTGAAGGTGATCGGGCCCGGTATAGAGGAGCCCAATCTTATAAAAAGATTGTGATCACATATTGGATTAAGATCCTCTAATAATGAAATCAAACTCAAGACGCATTCGATATTTGCCAATATCAATGCCCATAACCCATTTAAGAAAAGGGAAAATGTCACCGAAATTCCCAAACTATTGACATTGCGACACCAATACTGCCTGCATATTTTGTATTATCAAAAAATTCAAAAATATATCTGTAATACACATTTACCTTTTATTGATATACTATCAATGACCACTATTAAAAATCCCATGTGGCGGCTAACGTGGAAGACAAAGTGCAAATGATGCTGACATGGCACTTATGTGGCTTAACAACCATGTCTCTCTCTCTCTCTCTCTCTCTCTCGTCAATTAAACTAATTGAAATACAATTTTGGGGTGAGTGGTTCTAGATTCCAGGTGAAACCTATATGAAACTATAGAACTTGGAACCTACTTTACATATTATAGAACTTGGAATCCACACTATTATAGGTTTCAGGCAGGTTTCACATATATTATTAATTGAACAATTGTAGTGAATTATAACCTTAAATAATCACCATTTGCTACCATAATTTACTGACCATAACTTATGTTTAGGCACACGAAAAATATGAACATTAATAGAGTAAAAGTCATAGTCATGAAATGGAAACTCATACTTATGCTTCCAAATTATATATTCATCATCGAACAGCATGAAATATTGCAAGATCACACAAAAACATGAATTATTTTAGATTTTACGTTACAGGTTTCAAGTTCCAAGTTTCTCCAACCAAAAAGCTTAAACCTATCTGTCGAAACAAGTTACTCAATTTTTGGAACCCGGAACATATTTTGCATACCTTGGAACTCGAAACCATACAGATTCCCTCCAATCTAGATTTTCAGGTTTCAAGTTTTACTTTGAAACCATGCTCACCCTTAATATAAGTAGATAAAGGAAGTTTATTTTGCCAAAAAAAAAATTAAATCTATTGTAATTGTATTAGTTCAATCATAAATCTATTTTTTAGTTAATTTAATCATAAACTTTTTGCAATTGTGCCCAACGTTGACTTGAACAATTTTTAATTATATTGTATTTTTTTAGATTATTTATTCATTTTTTATTTTCCTTTTTTTTATTTATTTCTCTTTCTACTCTTCATTCTTTTTCCTTTTATCCCCATAGTGGCCAACGAAGCTTTGGCAAGGCTCGTCGACGAGGGTTGTGGCCCTTGCGCGGCCTGGCCTACATCTAGGTGAGGCCTAGGGCTGTGGGTGAGGCGACTTTGCCCATATATGGGTGAGGCCATCCTTGCAATGAGCAAAGGGGGCCTCGCTCGCAGCAAGGCCATGGCCGGATGTATGGAAAAAGGAAAAAAAGGAAAAAGAGAGAAAATGAAAATACTATTAAAAATTATTCACGTCAATGTTGGCCAATGTTCATATTAATGCTAGTCAGCCAATATTAGTCTGATAAACTGAATTAGCACAATTATAAAAAGGTTTATGACTGAATTAACAAAAAAGAAAAAAAAAAAAAATATTCACAATTATAACATATTTAAAACCTTTTTAGAAATTTTCCTACTCTATCTTCATCAGTTAAACTCATTGAAACACAAGTAGATAAAGGTTTCAATTAAATGACCTTATGGATTATCGTGATTAACTCGTGTGAGATTTTGTGACATTGCATTAAACAAGAAACTACACACCTTTGTATGACAGCACCATCTCGAGCAAGGTTCTTATCTTTCGAAAGTAGCCGCAAGGCGTGCTATTGATGGTGTTCATATATCTTTGTATCATATTAACTAGCGAGCAAAACTCCATTGCTTATGAAAGCGATTGTTCATAACTTTTCGAGCACACAAAATTCACGATATTGTCAAAACAAGAAATAAAGATTTGTGAAAAGAATACTCCACGGAAAGTTGGCGAATCAGAAGATCAAGAATGAATCTGTAAGGTGATGACTTTGAATAATTAAATCAGGTTTTGGAGTAGAGTTTGGAGTGAGCTTCTACGTGAAGGCCGTATCCAACAAGAAAACCCTAGAAAAAGACTCAAATTGCCTTCAACGAGCGAACAAGCTTGGAATGATTCAAATTTCAACCGAATCGAGCTTTTTTGAGAGAATGAGAGGATCGACCAACAAGTGAGCTTTGAGCAAACTGAGCATCCTTCCAACACGCGGCATCACGTGTCGTCCATTGAATGAGCTGGCCCCATGGTGACGCGGAGGGCCCATCTTTGCAATATTTTCTCCTAGAATAGCATCTTGCAAAAAGAAATGACAAGGAACGCGAGTCCCCGATGCACGGCGCATTACCTGCCGCTGCCTCCTTCCCACCTTTATCAGCTTTGCAGAAAGATAAGGTGAAAAAGAGAACGTACTCCAATGAAATCATTTTGCTCGTCTGCTCAGTCGAAACTTTCTTTAGGAACACCTTCTAATGTGCTCATTGTTTCCTGCTTTTCCTGCGGCTGTCGTGCGGAAAGGCGAGATTCACGTGCATTTATATGTTATTACAACGATTTCGATGCATGTGAATCAAACTAACATGTACAATACTGATCTCACTTAGGACCATTCGAGATTCAACAGGCTCGATGTACTGGATCGAGTGCTTCCAAAGGCGGCACCTTACCATACGAGGCAACTCGGGAAAGTTCCTAGAGAGAGAGAGAGAGAGAGAGAGAGAGAGAGATGAAGCGATCCTTTCACTATAAGATTTCAATCCCATGATGGACCCACCGCTGATTGAAGAGAGACGAACGAGCATTGCGAAATGACAGGATTAGATTTTACGTCAATGGAGGGGCAGTGAAGCTCAGAAGATTAATGCCATACGCCCAAATGGACTCTAGACCGCTCAAAAGGGTCGCCAGAAAACCACCTAACAACAGCTCAGAAGGGGCTGAATGAGACCAAGCAGCAGGAACAGAGCCATCGCGTGCGGTCAAAAGAGCTTAGTTAGCCCTTATTACTCGTTGGTTGGCAAGTCTCGACACGACCTCCCTTGAGTTAGCACATCAAAATCATATTTAAGACATCCCTCTGGTAGATGGCACTTCAAGATTATTGTTCCAGCTCGCACCAGAATAAGACGTTTTCAACTCGCACCACCAAAATGTGAACATAATCAAAATATCTATATGATGAGCAATCTAGCATCAATATTGTTATTTTCAATTCGCATTAGAATCAAAGCATAATCACAAATAATCTGAGATTGATTCAAATGTTATCCCTACCGATAATTATCAATTCTATTGTTGACACTCAGAAATTAAAATATTCCATTCTTATATCATTTATCTTCTCTGTTTTCTTTCGGCATCTCCAAGGTAAGCTCAACGGCGAACGGAAGGGAAAAGATGGTTACGTGGAATGCATCTTGCACATGGTCAAGATAATGCTGTGCTGACGTGCCAGAATCAAACCCTAGATTTGATTTGACGTGCTGCTGTCTCGTGATAAAGAAAAAGAAGAAGAAGAAGAAGTCCACGTTCGTCAACAAAAGCTTTAAATAAAATGTACTTTAAAGAAAACTACCCACAAATCATGCCTTTTATTGTCTCCTCAGTCATCATGATCGCAATATCCGGCCACAAAACAATGCAATCCCATTCCAAGTCGCGACAACAAACAAACTCCTTCGACCCCTCATCCGTTTCGAGGGCATCTCCCCATGCATGTAGACTAGGGCCAACAGTTCGAGTCAAATCGAAAATGAATGTAATCTATATTGATTTATTTTTATGTAATATAAATTTAATAATTTATAATTGACCCGATTAGTACATAACCCATACTACTCGACCTACTTCGTATTATCAAAATACATTAATATTCTAAAAATAATCATTTTCAAGAAATTAATCATATTTTCCTAACTGAAATTTGAAAATAAATTAGCTGATATTTTTGCTATTCCATAAGAAAAATCTTTTATCCATACATTTGTTTCAATATTTGTTTATTATTATATTTTTAAAATGATTTTAAATGATTTTTATTCTATTTCTTTTCTTTTTTTCCTTTTTTTGAAGAAAAATAAAAAGAAAAAGAAAAAAAAACCAAAAAGTAGTGGATTTAAGTTGAGTTATTGATAGGTTATAAATGAATTTAGGATAAACTCATTTATAACCCATTTTCATTTATAACACATTTTTCAATTTGGCTCTATTTTAGTGAATCAATTTTAAACCCACATTAAAATTTCATTTTCTATCCAGTCCAATAAAATGAGTTAAAATGTGGGTTAAAATATTGGGACATCAACCCATTTTGCCATCCTAAATGTTAACTTAACACGCGTGGATCATCAAGACCACCTAAACGATATGGAGGAGGACTCATATGATTCGAGAGATGCGTCCACTACTGACACTCAATCGAAACCACACCGTGACGGAGTTATTTTGGATCATCGAATAAAAGCTAATTTCTCATTAAAAAGCGAACTTAAGTCTCGTGGACTAAGCAAGACATGGGATTAGGGGTTGGAACATCAAAACTGTTATAAATCTTGAGATGGCAAATCAAACATGAATGGCAAGTTTATTGTACATAAGTAAGTAAAGACACGAATGATGATCATTTTATTCTAGATATCAATTTATATTCCTTAAACAATTTTTTCTATTTCTATTTCTTAGATAAAAATTACGAATTTAATAACGATAAAAAATTTATTTTTCAAAATAAAAATTAATTTATGAAAGATAAATTTAATAACAACAAAATATTTCTCTCTCACGCAATGATGGCGGATGGCGGACGTCGAAGAGCAATTGGCCGTGGCATTGGCAGCGGTGATCGACGATCGATGGTGGCAACCAATGAGCAATAGCAAGTGGGTGACCCAAAGCGATTATTCTTCATTTCAATTCTAGAAATTGAGAAGTAGAGTAATTCTTACTTTTCGTTTATGTTCCATTCCTATTTCTGAACTAAAAACTTTATTTAAAAAAAAAAAAAAAAATTATATTATCAAACGGAATTACGTCGTAAATCTATTCACGAGAATAGAGAAATAACTCTAGCTAAAAATAAAATGGTTTATCTTGTGCGCTTTAGTATCAAAGCCAACAAAGAAATAGACGTGTTTAGAGGATTTTTTTTCGCTTGGAACAGAACTAGGGACAGTGAAACTGGGAATATACGACTGGTAACTCGCAAGATTACAAGTTCTACTCATTCTTCTCTTTTTTATACCTTTTATCCATTGCCAGCGACGAAGTCTAATGAGCCAGGAACAACACTCACACCACACTGCTGCTGCTTCTACTCTCTCCTCATGCATTTTACACAAAACGGAAAAGAAAAAAGAGAAAGAAATGACGAAGTACCAAGGTAAAACCTATTTTCTCTTACTCCACTCAAGGCTTTCCGGCCACCGTGACTGGCCGATGTTTGGAAGCGAACCGGTTCACGAGAGCGAGCGCGTTGCTGGTCACCTGAGCAACATACACTACCCTCCGCCTCACCGCCACCTTCAATCCCCCGTCCATGACCCCCGCGAACCCATCTACGCAGGTGTTCTCGTCCGTCAGCGCGGCGCTCACCCACGTCTCCACGTTGCTCATGTGCCACGCGAAGTCCTCGCCCGCGTCCCGACCCGAGCGCCCGATCTCCCTCACTGAATCGGCGAGGCGGTCCACGGAGTCGCCCATGTTCTCGACGCAGTCCCTCACGGCCCGGAGCTCGCGGAGCTTGATGCGGCGAGCTCGGGACAGCTTGGAGATGAAGGAGGCGGCGCAGCGGGCCCGGGCGAGGCTGACGATGAGGGCGGCCTGGGCGAGGTGGCGGTCGCTCTGCTGGATGGCGCGGCCATAGGTGGCGAGGCAGTGGACGCAGAGGGCCGTATAGCGGGTGGCGCGGCAGGAGGAGACGATGAAGCTGGTGGGGGCTGGTTTGGGGTGGTTGGGGACGAAGGATTGCGATGGGGTGGTGGCGACGGACAGTACGAGGAAGAGGAGGAAGAAGAAGAAGAAGGGGAGAGATGGTCTTGGTTTCGCCATTTTTGTCTGGAGAGAGAGAGAGAGAGAGAGAGAGGGGTTTAAATAAACAATGGGCTACCAAGAGAAGAGCGAAATTTGTTCTTATATTTCTGGGGAGAAGTTTAGTGTAAAAAAATAACGAGTCTATGATTATCCGATTGTTTCTTTGAAGAATATGTAATAAATTCTCAAATAAAGGACTCACATAAATATGAACTCAGGGAAAAGATTAGAGCTTATTGAGATTGAAATCAAGTTTCTTAGTAACTTCGTTCTAGTCTAATCAACTCAAGTCGAGTCGAGCAGATGCATATCTAAATTTTCTATTCGAATCAAGCTAAAGCTGATTAAATTCAAGTTGACTTTCGAGCATGATAAATGTAAGTTGCATCTAATCGAGTTCAAGTTAAGCTCAGTCTCACTCTTTTATATAACACTAGAGCTTCGTTTGATTCACATAAAATAATTTTAGAAAAAAGTTTTCCGGATTTTTTTATGTTCCTTTTACGGAAAATAAATTAGTTGAGGAAAACATTTTCCTTAAAGAAAAAAAAATTCTAACATAGGGAAAATGATTTTGACTTTTGAGAAGTGGAAAACATTTTTCACATCTTTTTTCACCACTCTTTTTCATCAAAAACCTTTTCTTTTCTTTTCTTTTTCATTGGTCGGTTGCTGGCCACGATAGCAGTCGACGACGGCTAGTTATAGGCGAGTTAAAGCCTCACTATAATTCGATGAGGCTCGAGCTTGCCAGATCTAGTGAGGTCCACCTTGCCCAACATTAGCAAGGTCAAGCCCCACTAGATCTAGCAACTTGGGCCAAGCTTGAACATAACTTGAGGTTGCTAGATCCTCGCCAAAATCTAGCGACCCTTGCCTAAGGTCATCGGCATTGGGTGAAATCGGCCTGTGGCGAGGCTATGGTGGCTAGCGATCGGCCAATGAAGAAGAAAATGAAAAAAAAAAAAAAAATAATAATAAGAATAATTAAAATCAATTAAAAATATAATAATAAAATTTCATTTACATTGGTGTATCAAGGAAAAGATTTCCTTTACCGAACAACAAAATATATATTCTATCTCATTTTCAAGTTTCAGTCGAACACCGGAAAATATGATAATTTTTCTGAAAAATAAAAATCATTTTCCAAAAGCGTTATATTTTCTGTAAAATAAACTGAGTCTACATTTGAAATACCACTACACTACAAATGTCCGTTGGCCCAAGTGATAAGGAGCTTGGGTTCCCTTAAGTAAGAATCCTCGCATCCGAATTAGTTGGGGCGAAGCGAAGGCTCCGGATACCGGGTGGCTATAGATCCAAAAATAAAAAAAATAAAAAAGCCCACCGCACTTGGTTGAGGAGGAGGGGAAAAAGCAAGGGGGGGAGGATTTGTTTTATGATTTTTATCTTCCTATGGAAGCCGTCAACAAAGGGTGCAGGCAGCATCATGGCTGCGCCCCGTCTTGTCCTTACGAGCTTCTTTGCTTTCTACTTTTGCTTTGGCTTTTACTTTATCGTTTATACTTTTGCGCTTAAATCGGGGTGAGAGATTCTACGAATTGCAATTTTTCGTTTTATATCGATAGTTACATTCGATGCCAATCAACAATTTCACTAGTCGCTGGATTTTGGATTATTTTTATTTTCTTGTGATGATTTGAAGATACTTGGCTTCAAAATAGACTCAAAATGGGGTTCCTTTGGTCTAAAGAGGGATGACTCCGGATTAATGCATGATGATTTTTCCCATCTCTTTTTATGATGATTTGACCTTGGTACAGGGCTCATTAGAAAAAGGTATACTAATGTTTATCCTTTACCTCCCCACCTGAGTCGTAAATGGGCGATCCCCATCCGTGACCCTATGTCCTCATGACATGTGGGGGTGTACCATTTGCCGATATGTTACATTGCCATATGGCAAAATCTTGCTCACTCGGGGGCTGAGTTCTTTATATTGGTCATGAACACATTCTATAAGTATCTTGCTAGTCTTTTTTTTTTTTGACCGAGACTTGGAACCGTTCCGAATAACAGATTTAGAATAAAAACAAGCAAAAATCACGGGAGTGTTAACATTTCCAGAAACAAATTTTCTCTTTTATTTTTTCCTTCTTTTTTTTTTCTTCTTATTTTTTCTTTGGCCGGCAACCTCGCTGGAGCGTCACTGGTCCCTGGTGAGGCTCGAGCTTGCCTAGCCAAGGCGAGGCCAAGCTCGCCCAGCCATCGGCGAGCCTCGCCGTGGCTAGGTGAGGCCGTCGGCCCTCGTCGGTCGGTCGCTAGCCATGGCCAAGGCCGGTGACCGACCAAAAGGAAGAAAAAAAGAAAAAAGAAAAAGAAAAAGAATTAAAAAATTAAAAGAAACAAAAAAATTATACAAGTTTACTAAATGTATTTCTATTCTTTTTCTATTATAGAAACAAGTTTACCAAACGCGTTCTTTCGTTAAAAAATTGTTCCCGAAACAAAATAATTTTTCTATTTCTATTCTATGGAACAATTTTTGAACGAAACATTACTAAACGCATCCTTAGTATATTGGTCACTTTCCTATAAGTATCTCGCTAGTTTTCATTCCAAGTGATTCAAAGATAAAAGAATATAAAAAATAATATCACATTTTCTCATAAAGTAAGCTTTATCCTATAACACCTGCCTTCTACTACTTTAGCCTTCTAAGATTGCCTAATCCTCCACTATCCTTCCATTCACTCATATTAGGGCCGGCAAACCCTTTTTGTGACTTAGACGAAAAGGGCCCAATTTAATATGAGTAACTGTATTTGCTCAGATGGGCAAACCCCTAAATTGTGAATTTTAATCTAGGAAAATCTAAAACTCATTTTAAACTAATATTAACGCTAGAAATCCATCATAACTCATCAAAAGCTAAGCCTTTTCTTTCTTAAAAAAATTTTAAAATTTTTATTCTAAAAATGGGGACTTAGATCAAGTTTGGACTCTGATTGATGGGCTAAATAGAAAACACCAAAACTTTACTTTGGCGAACCGTTTCCTTGCTGCTCACACAAATCCAACTTCGCTCTTCGCTCCTTTCTCCCTCCTCTCCAGTGACCCGCATCGCAAGGGAGACGACCAAAGATGCACTGCAAAAAGTATGGCAACATTTCGAACACATTTGTCTTGAAGGATCAAAACACAGGAACCCTAGGGGTTTGTGTTCGTCTAGTTCTTTGACCAAGCTTCGCTGAAGACCATTCTCAAAGACGATGGATATGTTGTTCTGGTATTGAACATTTGGGCAATTCTTCTTTTGTTTGTTTCTTTTTTTTTCCAATTTTGATTTTCTCGATGAATTTTCGATTTTTCCTTTCTGGAGGTAGGTGGGATTGCTACTGAATGCAAGCGGAATGTGAAAAAAGAAGAGATTTTGGAATTTTGGATTTGTTGAAGTTAGGTTCTTGCTTGATTTCTAGATTTTAAATTTCGAAAATAGTTATCTGAGCTTAAGATGATGAGTCGAAGATTAACTCTGTTTTTTTTTTTTTTTTGGGTCAATTTTTTTTTGAGGTCAATTTTTTCAATCAAGACCTGATTTTTTTGAACAAAAAATTTCATAATAAGCCAATAAACAAAAAAAAAAAAAAAACAAAATTAAGCAACACTTTTTAATCAAAATCCATCCAGACCCCAATTTAAGCCCACAAAAGCGACCAGAGCCCATTAAACGAGCAAAGCCCATTCACCGAGCCCGCCCATCTCGCCACAGGAACAGAAAGAGACGCAAGCAGTGACCTCCCTCTCCGCCCCCCTCCGGCGAGAAAATCCTTCGCCGCCGCGCCACGCCGACGACCATCATTTCCAGCGAGTGCGTTCTCCACTTCGTCACCGCTCTCTTCCGCCCCCGCGATTCAAGTCGCGCGTCACTGTAGCCGATCCCAGGTAATCATCCTAGGATGTTCTGTTTCTCTTCGGTTGAGAGCACTCCGACGTTCGATCGTTCTTCGTTTGCCTTCGAATTTGTTGATTCGTCTCTGCTAACATCTGGATAACCATCTCACGTCATCGCGTTCACCACCTGTTCGACGATTTGCCCCAGAGACATTAGCATTGATTTGAGAATTGTGTAGCGTTACATGTACGTTACTGCTTGGTATGTTGAGCTGGTGACGTAGCTCCTGATCCATCCTTTGATGGCCAAGAGCCCTCGTTCCTTTAGTGCGTCGGTTTGCTCTGCTCTCATCGGATTAGATACCACTTCAAATATGTTGCTGAATCGTCATCTGAGCTGAGAATGTCCGGGTTTATTTTCTAGATTGAGGTGTTCAAGATGCATGTAGCGTAATTGTTTAGGTGTAGAGAAACCCTCTATAGTTGCAGGTCGTTCATATGTCGAAGTTGTAGCTTTTCCTTCACTTACTGATTGCTGCTCTTTGCTGCTCTGTTGGTGTTCGGCCGGTACCTCACATTTCACCGTCCACCAGTAGAAGCCACAGCCACGCTCCTTGTCCGCATGGCATAGCGCCGGGAGCTACGTGTCACTCTTCGAAGCTCCCTCGTGCAATTGAGCATCACTCTTGTCTTGCTGCTCCCCATTTTCAACCCAAAACTGTAAATCATTTGATTCGCTGATCTGCCGAAAAAGAACAAAAAGATGCATCGGTTTAAGTCTCATCTTTGGTAACCCAAATCCATCGCGTCTAGTTACTTGACGCTCCACTGCAACCACCACAAACACAACCTCGACAATGTCAGGTCAATGGCCTCCTGGCTCAAGGCCTGGTCCGTTATCTGGTTCAGTGGCCTGGGTACGATCAAGTTCCTCCAGGGCCTATTGAGCAACAATGTGCGGCGATTCGGTGAAACCCCCAGCGAGAAGACTTTAAACCAGGCCATGCCCAACATGCCTGTGATTTTTCCTTCGATGTATGCTGCTCTGTTGACTCCTGAAGGGAGGTTTTTATGTGACCTGTTTCTGATAAGGCCCACGAGGCCCCAAGAGAAGCTCAACAAGACTGGATCCGGACCTGGGTCCAATGACGGGGAGCTCAAGCTTCTCGCAGACATGGATGCGCAGGTCTTGGATGAGGTTGTGCAGACATTCAAAAGGTGAGTTCATTGAAATTTTAAATCATTGTCTTGTTTTTGGGGTAAATATTTGAATTTATGTATGGTTTGTGAAGGGAGGATGGAAATGTTTATGCGGGCGTTGGTATCCTTGTCACTATGTTTTGTCTTGGGGAATAGTTTCCTTTCATTTTCCTTCAGTTTTATCCATCCTAACATGGCACAAGTTGTTCTCTTAGCTGCAATTGATTGGGAAATGTGATTTTTTTGTGGTTCTCTGGAGTCTTAGGCTGCTCATAAATTCTGTTTTTTCCAATGTTTTCAAGGTTGATTTTTTTAAAATGTCTGTGCAACTGCAAATTTGTAGTTTGTATTCAAGGAAGAACCTTGGATATTAATTGCTATCCAGGTGATCAGAAGAATTTACAAAGCTTCAATTGCGAGCTATTAAACGTGAAAGTGTTCCCCAGTCTCACCACTCATGTAATAGCATGCCTTCATCCCCATGATGAACTGAAACTTCATCCTTCTTTCTTCTATCATCGCAAGAATTACTCATAACTGCTATTTAATATCCTAGACCCTCAGGATGAACTGAAGCTTCATCCTCCTTCTGTTTTTGAACCAATGGTGTCCGTAAGGATTAGGTATTATTGAGCTCGCTGCATTATTTTTTATGTTGGTGTAGCAGATGAAGCTCCTAGGCAGATGCGAAGTTGTGTGCTTTACCCTAATCTTAACCATCACATGTTGTCTTTATTCAAGAGGAGGCAATTTATAAGGTCTGAGGCATCTTTTAAACAATTTTGGCATAATGAAGATCATTATAATTATGGATGATCAAACAAGGTTTCTTTTTGAAGAATTTCAGTGCACAGATCTTGGTTTGGTATCATTCTAGCCTCATAGGGTCCTCCAATCAATATGATGTAGGCAAATTGGATGCTGTGAAGTGGCAGCTTTCTGCCCCCATATAGCTGAGTAGGTTGATGAATTTCCATTAGTTAATATTTGTTCACCCAATCTGGGAAGTGGGAACTCAATTGCATAAAAGTAATCTTTAGAATTACCTTTGGTCTCTCCTTGACCTCAATTTAGTTCTTTCTGTAGGCAGTTTCTAATGCTTCTGCCTTCTTGTGCATGTAAAGTAGTTTCTTTTTTTCCCCTGTAACTTTCTGGTTAATAGATGGGCTTTGCTGAATATATGAAGTGCACCAGGAACTTTTCCCCTCCCAACAAAATAAAAATGATGACTTTCCTTGGGCTCATGTGTACAGTTTCTCATTATCCTGTTGCTGCAGGTACCGATTGAGGGCCAAAGTAGATATTGGAAATATATCCAAAGATTTTACTTGCTGGCAGCGTTACGACACTAACTACTCTCACAAGTCCTCAACAGCAAAGGAGCCAGATGCTGCTAGTGTTGGCTGGGGTGCTGGCATTGACAAATCCGCTATGTCTGCTTCACAAGGAAATGATATTCAGTGGCTGTGGTTCAAAGATCCTAGATTAGACTCTCTGGGTTATAGAGGAATATTTCCATCTTCTTCAGAACGTTTGTGTTTCTTGTCCTTTCTCGTTTTGGTTGCTCGCATGTCTTCGACGTTATGGCTTTAAAAACTGGGCCAGCTTCTTCTATTCCCTGCAAATACCCTTTAACCTAGACTGTAAACTTCTATCATGTTCTATTGCAGCTCCTTTGGTTGAAACAGACAAAGAAACAGATTAAAAAAATTGTCTTATTTTGAGACTAGAGAAGGGATTTGCAGAGGGCTCAATAGAGATTCCTAAGGGTTCGTCTTGTTTAGCAATTTCCCAATTTAAAATGTTTTAGTTGGGTTGAAATTTGTTAAGTATCTTGAGATATAGAACCTTCTTGTCAGAAATTTTTAGCAAATCCCTTTCCCGTAACTGCTTGAAGGCGTTCAGAATATCTGAATGAGATTTGTTTCTTTCCACATGATGATTCTCTTCAAGGCACATAGTTGGATTTTGGTGCTTTAGACTTTTAATGCAGCAGAAGCTATTTCTACAGTGTATTGCCTCTCTCTGCACCACATAACCTCTCTCTGCACCACATAATCTTGATCATTCAACTCTTTTTTATGTAGGAGAGGCAATTCCACTGGAATACAATCTAGAAGGTCTTAACGCGATTAGCTTCGATAAGGGTTGCTGACCCATCACCGAGGTATGATTCGCAAGCGTTTGCTGCCTTTGAAGTTCCTTCACGATAACAGAAAAGGTAAATCTTCTGCCTCCGTTATTGTTGCCGGTCCTTTTTTCTGGCATATATGTATTTGATGGATCACTAATGCTCCTTCTTATTATAGAAGCAGAGCAGAAAGTTTCTTCTGGATTAGAAATCCTGGATGCTGCATCTGGCAGGAGAATTGGAATAGTCACCTCCATTCTGGGATGTTGAGGTCTAGGTCTATTACAGTTGGAAGATGCTCTCAAAATGTCCAGTCTGCTTACCATACTTGGGCAAGATCTCAATGTAGAGGCAGTTAAACCAGATTGGTGGCCTCCAGAATGGTTTTAAGAGCAACAACAGCACAATGCAGTTGCTTAAATTTCGTTGTGCTAACATGCACACCCTTCACCTTGTTGTCGGTAAGAACTGTCCTTTGGAGCTGTTTTCGTTGAAAGGAGAAAAGATCTTTCCGACCTAATTTATATTGATAGTGCTAGGATTGTAACTTAACCCACAAATTCTGAGTCAGAATAATTGCAAGGGAAATTCCAATTTTCAATCTTTAAGGGGAACCAAGGATTCAATTAGTGAGCCAGTTTTACACTGAGTCAAACTGACTTCATCTCCATCATAAGTGATATCAGTTGATTCCTTTTCCTCTTCCCCGCATCATTTTGGTCACCTTGGAACTCGGTTGTGTCAAAATTATGAAATGCTGGGAGGTCTGAGAACTGCGGATATGGTCTTCTGTGCTTATGCATAAGGGTCTTATTAAGCAATGTCCATACACAAAAGAATTGCATTTGAAGTGGTTTGGCCAGTGTGCTGCCACAGCATCCTTATGCAATCTTTTCTTGATCTCTATACACAGAATGAGAAAACAAGTGATGCAGATGAGATGAATATGTGGTCCTAGAAGACCATCAGATGTGGAAACAGAGTTTCAATTAGAGGGACAACAGCATTTCATGGTTATTGGAAAGTCCAATGATGTCCGGTCCATTTTCCAGAGGCCCAACACAGCTGAGGCAGGGAAGCTGCGAAGTATTGCTGGAGTTTCGGCCCGTTTGGCTGCGAGGTTTCTCTTGATCCTGCTTCCGCTTAGGTGCGAATCAACCGAGTTCTGTGTATTCCGGAGAAATAAAAAACAACAAAGTCGTATTATTCGTACCAGATAATTTTTTTTTTCTCATTATTCGTATTTGATATGAATTAGAGTGAAAACTTTTCGAAAGACTTCCCTTTGCTAAAGAACTTACTTAAATGACCATACTTCATATCCTTGTACCTAATGATATTTTACAAGTTGTTTCTATTCCGACATGTAAATTATTTCTGGGAAAAATTCCAAAGAAAGGGCCCGAAATGTATTTATTTTTTTAGATAAGGGCCTAAAGTAAACTTCATTTTAAATAAGAGCATAAAGTGGCTATATCAGTCTCAAAGAATGACCTGAAGTAGTTATCTTTATTTCAAAAAAGGGTCCAGCCTTACCGGCTCATTGGCTAGCAAAAAATTTCGATCAACTAGAGGTATTTTCATCAAAACTCAATTTAAATTTAGATTAAATTATATTTTTGGTCTGAAAATTAGATTAAAAATTTTAAAAACTTAAACTTTAAAAAAAAAGAAAAAAGAGATGGGAGCCGGTCATTGCCCCATTCTTTGGAGAGGTGATGATGTTGGCTAACAAGGGCCTAGGCGAGGGCCGGTAACCCTTGTTGACCGCAACTGGAGGCAAGGGTGTCACATCCGATTAGTGAGGGTCGTTGGGCCCCCAGGCATCGGCGACCTCGCCAGACATCACCGTTGCCCCATCGGCGATAGGGCAATGGCCACAAGTGGGAGGAAGTCCTCCTTTCCGTCTCTATTTTTTTTTTTAAATAATTTTTTTGGAAAAATAGAAAAAAGACAAATTTAAAAGACAAAATTGCCCTTATCAAATAGTGAGTTAAGGCCCTTCTTTAAAATTGATATGACTATTTCAAGTTCTTATTTGAAACAAGATTCATTTGAAGCCCTTATTTGAAAAAAATGATGGCATTTAAACCTTTATTTGAAATAATGCCAACTCTATGATCTTCTTTGAGAAAATAATGGCACTTCAGATCCTTATTTAGAGTTTATTTTATTTTTTTTATTTCCTAGGCGAAATTTTATGACATTTGAAACTACATTTATTTTACTATTAGAAAAAAATCATGAAATAAAATGTTCCAAACTTCACTTGACCAATTATTGTGGAGTTTATTTGTTAAGCTTCCAAAAAATGGTTTCGCACGTATTTTGTACCTGAAAGTGAAAGCTAGTAATTTGTCCAAAACCTGGACATCTTAAGAAGGCCAATCCATAAATAGGGGTGAGCATGGAACCAAGGTTAACCCTTGATCGACCCTGGACTGGCCCAATCTTGTCGGTCCTGGTCCGGTTCCCAGAGAGACTGGGTCGGCCCTTGGTCCTAGAATTCTTGGACCAAAGATTATGCGGGTCGGTCCTCGGTCATAAGAATTCTTGGACCTAACTATATATATCTAATATATTATTTATTATTTTTTATATAGAGAAAATCTTAAAATAAACGACGTTAACAACATTAAACAGCTATTTAGTGAGGAGTTTAAGTAATTTTACATTGTTCTTTAAAAATTTAGGTTTTTAATGTTTTTTACGACGTCAATAGTCATAATTTACGAATGAGGAAAATGTTTTTATGAGAAACCCTCACGACGTTCAAAAATGCACCTTATGGCATCCTCCTCTAATATTCGTTCTCTTTTGTCTTATTTGTCCTCTTAGTCTTCAATTTGCTAAAATAAAAAAAAAAATTTCCACTCGCCACTCAACACTTGTCTTGCTCACTTTAGGTCACTCGTGCCACTCGTCACTCGATACTCGCTTGGCTTGTTGCTCATCGCTTGACATTCGATGCTCATTCTGTTCGACACTCATCCCACTTGACCCTCACCGCTTGCATTTCTTAGCTGACCTTGCTTATCATCGAACCCATTAGGTCGGTATGGTCCTCGGTTGGCCTTTCAAGGAGTATAAAAAATAAAATAAAAAATTATTGGTTAGTTTTGGGTTGACCTTGAAACTGGACCAAACTTATTGGATCAGTCTGGTCCTTAATCTTTTTTAAGGAGTACAAAAAATTAAATAAAAAATTATTAGTTACCCGGGTTGACCCTGGAACTGGACCGAACCCATTGGGTCGGTTCGGTTCTCGGTCCCAAGCTTAATAGGGTCGATTCTCGGTCCCAAAAATTGAGGTTTGGCACTGTGCGGGTTGGTCCTAGGGTTAAGGGGTGGACCAGCCCAATCCGAACCATGCTCACCCTATCCATAAATGTTAAGCAATGTAGTAGTTGAATTGAATTTGACACTTTCTGATGAATGGAACACCATCCGCAATTTTTTGTGATCAATATGAACTATCTTAAAATGATTTCGTTAACAAGTGACTCTGCAATGAGGAGCCAATTGCTGATCAATGTGCTCTGCTCTGTCCTCTCAATAATTCCAAATGAGTGAGAGAGAGAGAGAGAGAGAGAGAGAGAGAGAGAGAGAGTTGAGCAGCATACTAAACCCTAAAGCCCCAAATCAAGTTCCATGGAGCAACATCGAGAGTAATATACAAGCAAACAGCCTTATTCTTTCAGACAGAGAACACTCAAGCAATCGAGCAATGGAGATATGAACATGGAGAGAGAGAGAGAGAGCATACAGTGTCGATTTATCATACTTGTCGGCACCATATAATATAAGTTGTCACATAGGATGTAACAATTTCATTGACAAAATTACGATGAAAGGTAAATATGTTATATGGATATAAGTTTGAAATTTTGTGTGGTACAAAAAATTTAGGATCTTAGTGTCACGAGGATAATTTAGGATATTTAGTGGTTTCTTTAAAAAAGAAAATACAAATTTCATGTCAAAATTTAATTCCATCTGACCATGCCAAGAAGCTCTCTTTAAGATCATGCCGTACTTACAATTAACTCTGCCCTGCCATGCTTTTTCAGAACGACTATAATTCTTCAACTGCCCCCTCACTTTCTGCTATTCATTCATGGTTGGGAAATTTCAATGGAGGTGCTATATGAGGCAAAAACTGATCGTACCAAGCTGCAATTATTTCAGGGGGAGTGGAAACACTCGATTGCATGGAGTGAAAATGTCATCATCAATAATCATAAGATTCAAGAGAGCAGGTTGTGTTATTCCTAATACTCCTCCGGTCATCATCAGGACGAAAGGAACAAAATATATTCAAATAAGTCAGATCCAAGAATTTCTGAACACTAAGGATGCATTTGGAAAGACTTTTGAAGAAAGTCTTTGAGAAAATTTAAAGGCCTTTGAGCTAAATGAGTTTTTCGAAATGCAAATTGTGTTTGGTAAATCGTATTTGTGAAAAGTCCATTATGAAGTATTTTGAACTAAATAGTGTTTGGACAAATTAATTTTGCAAAAGACTTTTATCATTAAAAAAAATGAAAAAAATGAGAATCGGCTGGTTACTGTTGGCGAGGGCCAAGCGGTCCGGCAAGGGGCAAGTGTCCGGCGAGGGTCACCGTGCGGAGGACGCGACGGCGAGGGTTGCCGCGATTGGGGTTGGGGTCGCCACAACTAGATTGAGATCTGGGTCATTGCGACCCTCACCGAACGGTCGCCGCGACCTCCGTGCGGAGGTCGCCGAGGCCGCTCGATCTAGTTGCGGTGACCTCGACCCCGATTGCGACCGGATCGCGTGATCTCGATTGCTCGATTTGGGTCGCCGGAGGTCACACGACCCATATTTGGGTTGCGGCGACCTCCGGTGACCTAGATCTGCATGCGATTTGGCTCACCAGAGGTCGCGCAACCCAGATCTCGGGTCGCGGCGACCTCTAGTGACCCAGATTTGCCGAGGGTTGCAGCATCGCCAAGGTTCAAGCGGTTGCGCGACCTTGCTTTGCGACCCGGATCCGGGGGTGGTCGCCGAGGGTTGTAGCGATCGCAGCCGACGCGAATTGTGTGTGGGGTCACCGAGGTCACGCGGCGGCCGTCGATGGTCGCCGTGACACACCGGCCTCATGTTGACCTCGTCCAACTCGTCGCCGGCTCCTCGTAGCTCCGCGCAACTTCGCTGGCCAACCTCAACGAAGAAGAAGGTGAATAGTCACGAGGACAAAACCGGAAAAACGAAATGTTAGTAAGGACATTTGTGGAAAAAGTTTTTTTGTCTTACTCTTCCCTCAGCCTTCCGAGAAGGCCGAATGCCCAAGGCAGCCCCCAACTTGCCTTGGGCTTTCAACCTTGGGAAGGCTTGCCTTTAGCAAAGGCAAGTAAAAAAAACATTACCAAACACTAAATATTTGGCCCAAAGGCCTTTAGCCCCCCAAAGCTCCTTGGAAAGGCAGTTCCCAAACGTAGCCTAAATATTAAAGTACACATACATCGTTTAAAAGAATTGGCAATGATTTCTAGACTATATATTTTCTATTGTAGGTTTTTTTTTTTGTGATTGAGGATTTGCCGGAGCATGCCCTTGTCAGCTTACGCCGATTCGGGGTTTCATGAGTCTCCGCGATGGAGGCCCAATAGCGATTATAACTCGGATGAAGCTAGTTCAGTAACTCACCACTAGAGCCCCCACTTAAATTACTAGCACCGTGGGAATTCAAACTCTCGAATGCCTGTGGTTACATTGTTATTAAGTGGATTAACCATATTTAGTTTGAATGCACTTCAATTTTAGTTTTGTATCTTTTATTGAGCTGCCCATCAAGAGTTGTTCAGGAAGGATTCAAGGTTTTACATGAAGAAGATTTTCAGGAAAATATTTTCTGATCTAAGTCCAAAACATTACGCCGAATGATCCAACTTAAGATCTCAAGCTTCCCGGATGTGAACCAATTGCTTTTGGTAAATGGTAAGTCCTCCCTTCTTTACTCACGAGTCTCTGAAATTCAATCTAAGGGCCATGACGGCCAAGGAAAAGCCCACACTAGTTTTTTTGTCGGAAACCAAGAACTCTGAGGTGATGGTTAGAAGGATTCAGCGTCACCTTCACTTTCCTAACTCCTATATTGTCGACCCTAGAGGCTGGCGGGAGGGATGGTTCTATTCGGACTAATCGGGTAACTTTAGATGTGCTCCGTTCAACACCAGACTATCTAGATCTCGCTTTATAATGAATTCAGGATGATCGGACTATGCGTATAACTTGCATCCATGCTCCATATGTGTACCACAATCGTCAACTTTTTTGGGATGAACTTCGGGAGATTAGCTATGCTAACACATTCCCTTGGTTATGTGTTGGGGATTTTAACGACGTTCTCTATCCATGGGAAAAGTTTGGAAAAAAAACCACAGATCGAAATAGAATGTTATCTTTTCGGGCCTTTGTTAATGATTGTTCTATTATGGAGTTACCAAGTAAGGGCCGTAAGTTTACCTGGATGAACAATCGCATGAGTGATGAGTTGGTGAAGGAATGTCTGGATAGGGCAATGTGTTCGATGGATTGGCGACTCTTATTTCCCGCCGAAGTGTTTGTGTTGCCTGCTATTGGGTCCGACCATAGCCCATTAATCATCAATTCTTCACCATCCTACAAGGCCCCAGAAGAAATCTTTTACTTTTGAAGTTTTTCGGAATGAAGATCGGGAATGCGGTGAAATAATATCAAAAGCATGGAACTCGGTCGGGGTAAATGGATCGGCCTAATCTCAAAGTTACAAACATACATCGCGGCCCTAACTAAGTGGAGTCGCTCCAAATTCTCCAGAGGTGATCTTAAAATAGCGTACTTACAAAGAACGGCTTCGCCAAATTACAAATCGGCGAAAGCATGCATATCAAAATAGAGCGAGATGTTACTAAGCTAAAAGAGGAACTCGGGCAGATTTGGAAGCAAGAAGAACAGTGGGCCATGCGATCTAGAATCCAATGGTTAAGGTGGGGCGATAAAAATACCAGATTTTTTCATGCGACAACTCTTCGTAGAAGGCAACGCAATCGTATTACCATGCTTCAAGATCATAACAATCAATGGATTAGGGATCCCCCCGCTTTACAGGTAATGACTTGCACATATTTTGTCGACATATATACCACAAAGTGGGTCCTCGAAATTACACTCCTATTCTTCAACAATGCCCACGGGTTGTTACTACGAAATGAACAATGCTTTACTTTGGAAGAGGTGAGGCTAGAGGAGATTCGTCGGGCTACCTTTCAACCGGGGTCTAATAAGGCGCCAGGCCCTGATGGGTTCAACGGAATATTCTATCAATCTCACTGGGAGGTAATCAAAGATGATCTGTTTCTTCTAGTTAAAAATTTTTTTGAGACAAGCCAGATGCCACCTATCCCGAACCGAACCATTCTAGCTTTGATTCCCAAGACCCCTCATCCGTAAAAAAAAAAAATAGAACACTACGAGACCAATTAGCCTCGTAATTTCGCATACAAAGTTATTTCGAAGGTGCTCGCCAACCGCCTCAAACCTTGGTTACCTCAGTTGATCTCTATGGAACAAACTGCATTTGTTAGTGGCCGACAGATCCAAGACAACATCTCAATCTTTCAAGAAGTTCTTCATCAATTTAAAACACGACAGGGGACAACAAAATTCAATGCAATTCTTAAGACCGACATGCAGAAGGCATATGACGAGTTGAATGGGATTTTCTTAGGGACTACCTAATTCGGGTGGGCTTCCATCCAATGTGGGTCCAATGGATATTACAATGTGTCACAACTACATCCTATAGCATCAAGTTAAATGGGGAGCTACTTCCTTATATTTTCCCTACTCGTGGTCTAAGGCAAGGTGACCCTCTCTCACCATATATATTCATCCCAGTTGCGAATGTTTTGTCAATATTGATCGGCCAAGCGGTAAATATGGGACAATTAAAGGGCATCGATTAAATAGGTGGTGTCCCACCCTTTCCCACCTATTTTTTGCCGACGATGCAATCTTTTTCCTCGATGGCGCATTCGTGAGTGTCAAAACCCGGCTAATATATTAAATCGATCTTGTGTAGCTACGGGCCAAGCTTTGAATCGCAACAAATCGGGGATTATTTTTAGTCGGCATTGCCCTAGGAGTTTGCGGGAAAATATGTCTCGAGAACTTAGAATTCCCGTGATTCAAATGGTGGTAAATATCTCGGGTATCCCTCTGACCGGGGTCGCTCCAAAAGGACATGTTTTCGTGGATACTAGCACGTGTTCAATCAAAATTAGAAGGATGGAAGGAAAAGCTCATCTCCAAGGGCGGTAAGGAAACTCTTATCAAGTCTGTCATTCAAGCGATCCCGCAATATGCTATGTCGGTTTTCAGATTACCCTTATCGTTGTGTAAAACTATAGAGAAGAACATTGCAAGGTTTTGGTGGAAAAATGATATGCATAGGGCGGGCATTCATTGGCGAAATGGGATACACTTAAAAGCAAAGAAGGATCAAGGTGGGCTTGGCTTTCGGGATCTCATTGAATTTAATAAAGCCATGCTCGGCAAGCAAGCATGGCGTTTACTCCAACAACCTCAGGCTTTATGGGTTCAACTACTAAAAGGTCTGTATTTTCACAACAAAGAATTTAAATCAGCAACCAAAGGCAGTCGTCCATCATGGGTTTGGCAGAGTATTCTTACAGGTCGGGATGCTATCTTACCATATACTAGATGGTCAGTAGGCAATGGGAGGCAAATCCGTATCCGTGAGGATCCGTGGTTAAATAGTGGAACTCTGTTTGGTCCTGCCAACAGAGAGGACCCGAAGTTAGTGGCTGACCTAATAGATGCTACTCACAATACCTGGAATGTATCTCTGCTATATCGCATTCTAGATGTGCCGACTGTTCAAGAAATTCTGACCATACCAGTTAGGCCTCTCTATGTCGAAGATAAACTTGTCTGGCCAGCCACAAAGGATGGCACGCACACAGTCAAGAGCAACTATCGCATTTTGACAGACATGTCCAGCCACAACAACAACCAGACACCATCTACCTCTCATCAAACACCTAGCACTCTCTGGCGCAAAATTTGGTCGATGAGAACTGCCCCCAAAGTCAGAACTTTTCTCTGGTCACTTTGTCAAAATGCAGTAGCATCCCGAGAAAACCTATTCCGTCGACGCATTACTTCTGATCCCTACTGTCAACTATGCAACCAGCAATACCCAGAAACAGTAGAACATCTAATCCTACTATGCTCCTGGACTCGCCCTATTTGGACTCATCCACAAATCAACATTGATATTCAGCCTCAGCACACCCATTGACTCGACGCTTGGCTTGCTACAAAATCGGTATCAACAGCATACGCACCTTCGTTCGAACTTCTTGCTAATGTCTGCTGGCAAATCTGGAAAATGAGGAACAGCTACCTCTTCCGCAATCAACGGCTAAATCCGTCCATTGTAGTCGAAACGGCCTTGACGGAGACTCGACTTCACCAGCTCACCTCCCCTTCCTCTATAAGGAAAGCTGCGTTCAACCTGAATCCGAACCATCTCTGGAGACCGTCTGATCTGGGCACATTAAAATGCAACGTTGATGCCTCATATCAACCAGGAAGCACAGAAGGGGCGACGGCTGCAGTTTTTCGAGATCATCAAGGCAGACTCACCGAGATCTACACCAAACGATTTCCCGTCGCTTCAGCACTGCTCGCGGAGTTCCAAGCTCTCTCCTTTGCAATCCAGCACTTGATAACACAGGGTTTGCAGCACGCTAGGGTTGTGCTTGAATCGGACTGTAGATCAGTGGTCGACGCCATCACAGGAAGGAGATCGGCGCCATGGGAGCTTCGTCCCCTGCTTGCGGAGGCTGCTGAACTGCTGCCGCTGTTCCCTAACCTCATGATTCGATGGTGTCCCCGGGAAGCCAATGGAGTTGCAGACTGGGCCGCAAAGGCCCAGCGAGATGCAACTTGGGCCCACAATTGGAACATATTCCCTCTTCTTATTTTGATGAATCTGATATATGTAGATGCCCTTGCGGCTGGCTGTAAAATGACGTTACTATGAATATATGGTTTCCTTTGACCAAAAAAAAACTGGTCTAGAATAGCATCTTGCAAAAAAAACAAAAAAAAAAAGGACAAAGAACGTGAGCCCCACGATGCATAGGTGCCCTACCTAGTACCTGCCTCTGCTTTTTACCATCAGCTTTTGCAGAGAGAAAAAGTAAGAACGTACTCCACTGACATCATTTAACTCACAAACAAATTCCTGTGTCATGTGCGATTCACGTACTCGGATATGTTATTAAAATGATTTCGATGAATGTGAGCTGGACTAACACGTACATATATGAGCAGAAACACAGCCGGGGCGCGAGCAAAAGAGGCTGATTAGCCTTTGTAACTCGTTAGTTAGCACTTAGCAAGGCTTGACATGAACTCCCTTGAGTTAGGACATCAAAACTCGAATTTAAGACATTCCTGTGGCAGATGGCACTTCAAGATAAGCTCAATCTCGAAGAGAAGGGAAAAGATGGTTATGTCGATGATAATGCTGTGCTGATGCGCCAGAATAAACCCAAATCTGATTTGACGATCTGCTGGTAAAAGAGGAGAAATCCACAATCGTCAAAAGCTTTAAAGAAATTTGCTTTGAAGAAAATTGCCCCAAATCCCGTAGTCTGTCCCCTCCTAATCGTAATCTCCAACCACAAAAGAGTGAAATCCATTCCACGTCAACCGCAAACAAATTCCTTAATTTCAAGTGTTTTTTTTTAGCCCCTCATCTATTTTGAGGTCATCTTCAAATTGTCCACCCCATTTTCCCAAAAATTCTTAACTGTGGCTGATGCATATTAACCCAATTCACAGCTAAGTGAGAAATATGAACTGGGCTCGTATGATTCGGGTGCACCCAGTAGTCATACTCAATTTTCACTCTCCGGATGTTAGCTGGATCCTTGACCAATTCGAACGAGCCAACACCATGGCAGTCATTCTAGATCACCAAGGCAAAAAACAACTCTTCAGCACAATTCTATCGTGGCATTCATACTTCACCTGTCTATGACTTGCCAACAAAACTGATTTCGTATGAAAAGCAAACTCCAGTCTTGTGAACTAGGTAAGACGCGAGATTAGTGGTCGCAACATCAAACTATTAAATCTTGACATGGCGGATCGACCATGTACCGCAAGTCTGCTTCGCATAAACAAGCAAGAGCCCATCCTATCGTGCGAACAAAACAATCGAAGTCTTTAGAGGTTTGTTGTCGCTTGCAATAGAACTGGGGACAGTAAACTGTGAATATACAACTGGCAACGCAAGATAAATTCCATCGACTAAGTCTAATAAGCCAGGAACAATACTCACCATGCTAGTGCTGCTCACCTCCCATAAAACGGGGTAAAAAAAAAAAAAAAAAACAGGCAAAGTAGAAGGTAAAAGCTATTATCTTCTGCTTCACTCAAGGCTGTTCGGCCACCGTGGCCGGACTATGCCTGGAAGCATACCGATTCACGAGAGCGAGGGCATTGCTCGTCACCCGAGCAACATCCACCACCCTCCCCCTCACCGCCACCTTGACGCCCCCACCCATGACCCGACCCCCGAATCCGTCCGTGCAGGTGTTCTCGTCCGTCAGCGCGGCGCTCACCCACGTCTCCACGTTGCTCATGTGCCACGCAAAGTCCCGGCCCACGTACCTTGAACGCCCAAGCTCCCTCACGGAATCAGCGAGACGGTCCACAGAGTCGCCCATGTTCTCGACACAGTCCCTCATGGCCCGGAGCTCGCGGAGCTTGATGCGGCGAGCTCGGGACAGCTTGGAGACGAAGGAGGCGGCGGAGCGGGCCCGGGCGAGGCTGACGATAAGGGCGGCCTGGGCGAGGTGGTGGTCGCTCCGTTGGATGGCACGGCCATAGGCGGCGAGGCAGTGGACGCAGAGGGCAGGATAGCGGGTGGCGCGGCAGGAGGAGACGATGAAGCTGGTGGGGGCTGGTTTGGGGTGGTTGGGGACGAAGGATTGCGATGGGGTGGTGGCGAGGGAGAGCAGGAGGAAGAGGAGGAAGAAGAAGGAGGGGAGAGATGGCTTTGGTTTCGCCATTTTTGTTAGGGGAGAGAGAGGGCGAGAAGTGGCTCTCATAGTGCAAAGGGTCGCATAAACATATGATGGGCTATCGAGAGCCGAGCGAAATTTGCTCATATATTTCTGGGGAAAAGTTTAGCATAAAAGAATAACGAGTTGATGATTATCTAATTGTTTTTTTTTTTTTTTAAGAATATGTAAATAGTTTCTCATATAAAGGATGGGAGAATTAACAAAAAAATCCCGAGCTTATTGTAATTATATCAATTCAGTTATAATTTTTTTTTTTATCAATTCAATCCTAAATCTTTTGCAATTATACAAATTCAATCCATCGGTCAAATTTGGTTGGCCGGCGTTAACATAGACGTTAGTTGTCTTGCAAACGCTAACATGGCAATTTTAAAAGTATTTTATATTTTTTTCCAAAATTTTTATTAATTTTTTTTTTCATCTTCTTCCTCTTTGGCTTCCTTATCCATAGTGGCTAGCAAGGCTACGGCGTGGCTCATTGGCCACTTGGCGAGCCTCATTGGTCATTGGCGAGGGTCATGGCCCTTGCCAAATCTCGCTAATGACCTCGCCTAGCTTGCTATGGGTGAAGGCAACCTCCCTAGATCTAGGCGAGGTTGCCAGCGAGAGCAAGTGAGGTTTAGGAAGGGCACGACCCTCGCCGACGGCTGGTGGCGAGGTGGGGGCTTTGTGGCCCTTGCCCCGTGGCTGGCAAGCCTTGTGGGGGAGAAGAAGCCAAAGAGGAAGAAGAAAAAAAAAAGAAAAATAAAAATAAAAATAAAAATAAAAAATCAATAAAAAATTCGAAAAAAATAAAATATAATTAAAAAATATCACATCAACGTTCATTTGGACGGTTGGCGTCCACGTGAGTGCTTGGTCAACCAAATTTGGCTAAATGAACTAAATTGTCACAATTGCAAAATGTTTAGGACTAAATTGACAAAAAAAAAAAATAGAACTGAATTGACACAATTACAATATGTTTATGACTTTTTTAGTAAGTCTCCCTATAAAGGACCCAAATAAAATATAAATTCAGAGAAAAGATTTGAGCTTTTGAAGTTCAAAATCAAGTTCTTTCAATGCTTGATTCTAATTGAATCAAGTGGACTTGAGCAAGTATATGTGGATTTTCTATTCAAATCGAGCTCAAGCCGATTGAATTTAAATTGAGTTTCAAGCATGAAAACGCAAATCTAGTCTAGTCAAGCTCATGTTAAGCCCGGTCCAACTCAATGGTACCATCTAGATTCAGTTGGTCTTCCGTGAGTGAACGAAGCCGAGTCAGTTGCCTATTCTTCAAAGAGGAACGGCCCTACTAAACCAGCAATAAAGTGTGAGCCATACTTGCAGGCAGAATCATGCCCGTCCCCATTCTTATAACCTTCTTTGCTTTCTACTTTTGCTTTGTCTTTCGCTTTTGTCATTTATTCTTTTCCGCTCAAATCAAGTGCAAGATATTCTATGAATTGCAACTTTTCGTTCCATTCGATACCAATTAACTATTTACTAGTCCCCACGGTGTCCAATCTCAACCACTTAAGAGTAATTATAGAGTCGCATAGTTACAAAGAAACAAAAATTTTGTGATCGTTGAGGTCACCCCAAGGTACTGACGGCGAGCTTTAAGCGAGACGCTCGAGCGTCAATTGCAGTTAAATATGAACAGCCAGAGTTGCATGCTACTACATTTCCTTCTTTTCTACTTTGGCAGAGGATGACTTCATTGCTAGGATAGGCGTGCCAAAACTTTTCTCGGCTGAAAAGTTCGGCTAACAGATGGGACCCAGATAGGGGATACCATATCTAGATATATATCAAACATCAGTTAAATGCCATCAAGAAGACGTTGGTTTTCTGCATGTAGACGATGCACCAGGAGAGATACTGCTCAGGAAGCATTCCAGGCTCACGAACATGTCAAATTGATGGGGGATGATGATCCCAGTATTTTCTTCGCAATAATGCAGTCCGGTGCCTGTGGCTGTGGAAAGGCGGGTCTTGAAGATTCTAGACTGGAACTAAAGAATGTGTTTGCTTAAGTCAGAATTTTTCGAGAATTAATTTTTTAGATTTTATTTGTTGAAGATGATTAATCAAGAAAAATCATTTATGATGAGAAAATATGCATGTTCAAAGTTTGGAAAATGAATTCCCTAATTTGGAAAGGGGAAACATCTTTCTTGAAATGATTTCCACATATAGTACATTCCGTTATCATAAATAGACATATCGAAATTGGTGATAAACCCATTTCTTAACCCAAATTTAATATGCTAAGATGTTATATAAATTAGTTATATTCAGTAAATAAGTCATAAATGGTTTATAATGGTAAAACCCAATATAATATAAATGTTAAATTGGTTCACAATTCTCTTCACTTTCTCACCCTCACTTGATTTCACGCTTGCTCATTCCATGCGCTCACCTCAATTTTGGTATGAATTTCCCAAATTGGGTTTTATATAGAAGTTGTTTTAGCAATATGTGTCAAGAGAGTATGAGTTATTACATTTGTATTGCATTAAAATTGATCAATTTGAGTGGGACCATTTGACCCACCTATTTGATGGGTCTAATAATAAAGTTCTTGCCCAAAACAAACCCTCCCTAAAGAAACTTGCACTAAAATAGACGCTAATGCTTGCGTAGATTCTAGGAGTACTGTCTAAAATGTTCTCTCAAAAAGCAACTAGCAAGTTTACTTGAGAAATGATAATATTTATTACTGTCCAATTGAAAGATAAGTGGTTATATCAGAGAAATACACTACCTAAATTTTTTCATTGAAAATTCAGAGGGGAAAAAAAGAATTGACATCCAAGACCCTTCATTTACAATATTAAGTGGCAGCACCAAATTTTGTTCAATCCAGTGACATGCTAGTCCATAAACGCAGGCCACATCTATCGTACTTTCAGCAACAAAATACGCTTAATTTCAAAGCCTGACACAGTTCCAAACCGACTAGCCCTATGGATCCCAAAGGGAATACACAGCATGGCCATGTGACGCTCAACCAGCAACAGCAAAACTCCAATTTCTGTTATCCGTGGAGATTTGCCAGCAGTGCCATCCCAAAACAAGGAAAATGAAGTTCCCATAAAGTCGCATACATTTTATTTATAAAAGCTAGCAAGAGTAGCAAACGTGATTTTCTGAATTTTAAAATGATACAGGTCCCCCAAGGTGACGCAGTGCTCCCAATTTTGGGAATTTAGCTGAAAGGAGGACAAGGCATGGGAAAACTGAGGTGCCGCACCTAATACGTTAGTTAGGTATTTAGTTGCCCATTCAGACCTCAACTCCAGCAGGACAAGGATTTAACCATGGTTAATGACCTGAAGGTGTCATATTACAAGGGAGGGCATGAGAGAATATATGCCATGCAATTGGACAATATGGGCGATTGCCAACTAAAGCTTACTGGCTCATTAGCAAATGCATCATCATTCCACTGTCCACATGAATGACTATTTCAAAAGTGAACCATGTGATATATATAACTTCAGAAAGAAAATCGCGAATGACTGAATACCTGTGAAATGAAAACTCAACTCATCATCATCAAGAGATCATAGCATGGACTGACCAGGGATTAGACTGTCATGTACTTGAGAACAGCTGCGCGTAGTTTTTCCATGTAAGCTGCAATTTTTTCCTGGACAACATTGCAAATAAGCTTAGACGTTCCTGGATATTATAAACAAATACATCTACACCAAATGGTTTCAGTTCAGATCGGGTGGATTCTAATATATGCTGTATACCAAAAATAAATTGTATCCCCTGCAGTTATGAGGAATGTCAAACTGAGAAGACAAAGTCTCTGCCATGCGAATTCTCACAGCAATATTTATATTCTGCAATCCTAATGGCATGGAAACATGCCTATACCAAGGGCATTACCACATGATGTTAGCAGAAGATAACATTTCTCCATGACACCAGATTTACGCTGGAGTTCTAAATATGAACCATGTAAACTGAGTATATTCTGTAGCTACAATGGATGCCATTTAGGAACAAATATCCCACATATGACCTCTCATTCTGTTTATCACTGACTTTAAGCTCCTCTAACCTTCATCTGTTTTTGGAAGGATATTCTGCTACCCTTCCTTCGATACCATGGCAATAAATCTTATGATGACATTGTCACCATATCATGTTCATAGCACATTCAGCCTCACAACTACACAAAATCAGTATCAAGGAACCAACAAAACAGAAAGTTCCACATAACAAACTGAATTTCTTATATGCTACGCTACCTGGTTACCCTTCTGAGCATTTGCTATATTTTCATCAAGAAGCGTCAATAATGATCTGTTGAGTTCGTTCTGCTCAACCATCTCTAGTAACTGCATGACCAGACAAGGTTGGAGTGAATAATGTGCAAACAGCTAATGCAGAAGAGCTTAGATGGATGGAGCAAGACATACAGTTGCTTTAACATCTTTTGATGTCAAAATTTTTGTTAGGTTGTTCTTCGCTTTTACAAGGTCAACTTGCATTTTGTCAGAAGCTTCTGCACAAAATTAGACCATGGATCTAATTGATCAGTAAGATCAGGAAATAGAATTGTCGATCCAGTCAAAATCAGTGTCTGATTAGTGCATTAGCAAACCTGTCCCCTCTAGCAAAGCCTTCTGCAAAGCTTCCAGCTCAATCAATCTGTCTTCCATATCCTACCAATACCATCACCATTTCTTTCTTGAGCATATAGTTGATCGTGCATACAAATGTAAATGTAATGGAGAAGTTTGAATAGTAGACCTCGGTTTTTGAAACAGAAAATCGAAGTTGGCCCAATTCAAACTGTAGGTGGGCAAAGAATTCTTCATTTAACCTGCAAATCAATTCATTTCAGTCTCTAGATGAACATTACAAAACAAAGATATCACTTCATCAGAATACCATAACAGTGGCCATTAAAACTTCTACCAAAAGTAAAACAAGTTCACCAGTATGCAAAAGGAAATAGGCATCGATATCATATGCCTGACTGGTTAGTCATTCTAATTTTAAGTCCCCAAGACATGCATGGACTTATCTCAACAAAGTTTAGGAGTATAAAATTCCTAAATTTTTCACAAGAGGAGCGAAGTTTGCACATCCCTAAACTGTGCCCACGGTCCATTTAGAGCTGACATCAGTCAGTTAAGTGCATTCCAGCAGCTGACCAGAAAGGAGATACTGTCTGACATAAGTCACTTAGGTGCCATCCAACAGAATGGATGGGACTTCCAGGGCAAGCTGTAACATCCTATTCCAATTAGTGCCACAAATATAGCATTTTCAGCAGTAGGTAACCTACCTTTTAATTGTTCTAATAGAAATCTAGTCCAAATTGTGTATAATCAGCATCTACTGCACTTAACAAACAATAGCTGATGCAGGACGCACAACAATACTGAAATGAAATCTTCTATCCTCCATGTAAAAAGTCCTAAAAATACGGTCTAACAGAAAGCAAAAGGAACAGGGATTGTATAGTATCCTTGATTCTACTCAACCAGAGACTAATGCAATCAGAGTCATTCCACATTCAATTGCTGGGCAATCAAATCTCTTGGACAACATCGTATGAGGTGTATCATTGGGCTATCAGATATCAGCAGTTTAGCACATACCTGACATCTTCTTAGGAAGAGAAAACTATCCTACATGATTACGTCGACAACTAACAGGAAGAGTTCAATCCTACTATTTCATACGACTGGACGCAACCTCCAAGCATATAAAAATAACTCTGAGAATATCCATAATTTAACATCTGAAGGGCCTGAGCAAGATCGACGATGCAATTTCATCCGCGACACTTAATAGTTAATACATGTGCGAACAAAGCAGGATCAGAAACACATTATAATACAGATATCAGTGCAGATGGTAGCTAAGTTGCTGGCACAGGCTATGCAACTTTGACAATGAAGATTGCACACACGTCAAGCGCATAACGAACTGCTAACGACTGACCGTGGCCTCATCCTCGCGATCTCGAACTCGAGTTCCTGAGCCTCGGTGTCGAGAAAGTACTCGATCAGCTCCGCCGGAGTGTCCGGCACGTCCCGCGACTACGTCAACACGAATCCAAAAGGCAACAAGACTTCATTCAAATAATCCATCGCAAAAACTACGAAACCGCGTTCTCAAACGAAGTCCAAAATTCAGGGATTCGGCGAATTCACCTCTCGGACGGCTCGGCGGCGCTCGTTCTCCTCGCGGACGTGGCGCTCGAACTCCTCGCGAGCCTCGACGTCCTTCTCGAGCCGCCGGCGGAACTCGCGACGGGCGATGTGGCCGGTCTGGGGCGGCCCGAAGAGGCCTTCCGGATCCTAGCGAGGGCGAGATTACAGCTTCCGATTAGGCCACGCGAGGGCGAATTCAGGTGTCGGAAGTATTCTCGAAAAGAGAGATAGTTCGAGCTCTATATATAGTTGTATAGGTGTGTGTACCCATTTGACGCAGGAGATTCTTCTCGGCGTGTGACGGAGCCGGTGAAAGCTTCTGGAGCTGGCCATGGAGGTGGTTGCGCCGGCGGCGACGCCGATTGCGAGAGCGGCCATCGACGGCCTTTTCCGAGCGGAGCACCGGCGAGTCCGTGAAGTGAAGATCGTGGTCTGTCTCTCTGTGTGTGTCTCTGTGTTTTTATCCGTTTGTATTTGGATATGGTCTCCTTTTCTAAGCTGAAGTAGGAAGTGGCTTCAACAGAAGAAAAAATAGTTTTTGGCTTTTTTCAAAATTTAAAAATAGCGTTAAAAGTTAAATGACATGAATGATACCCATGCTCTCAGAAATTGATTTCTAAAAAAAAATAAAATTCTCATTCTTATTTCTGGATTAATTTCTAAGTAAAATTTTTTGTTTGATAATGACATAAAATTTTAATACACGAAATGGAATTTCAAAATTTTTCCTTCCTGGAGGCAACAATGATGGATGGCTGGCGGTGGCGGCTGGTGGATGACCAATTAGTAACAAGGACAAGTGATGGGTAGAGTTTTTATTTTTAATTTATTTTCAAAAAATAGAGAAATTAAAAATTTTGTTCCTAACTTATTTCTGAACTAAAAATTTATTCTAAAAATAGAAAAAATGAAATTGTGTTAAGAATAAATTTACATTCCAAAAGAAGTGTGGAACAGAAAAATTGTTTGGAATAGAAATAGAATAATTATCACGCGTGCCTTAAGAATGCGAAAAATATTATGCGTCAAATGTTGAGTATTGCCAAAAAAATTTTAAAAAAAAATTGGGCTTTTATAAAACGTCTAAATGCTCGAAATAGTAAGATTTATATTACATAAAAATGAAAAATAAAAACATATCCAAACAGGACAAAAAAGAACAAAACTACGCCTTTTGCTCATGGCACTAGGCTCCCACTAATTCTTAAATGATTTGACTTCTATTTAGACTGGATTCATTCCTCCGAATTTGAGTTGAGATAGGATAAGCTTCAATTAAGGCACGTTTCGTAACGATTTTATTCCGATGAACAATTTTTAATGAAAAATAATTTTTTAATTTTATTTCCGGAAACAATTTTGAACAAAATAATGCGTTTGGTAACTTTACAAAATTTTTATTCTCGGGATAGAAATATATTTGGTAGTATTATTAGATTTTTTTATTTCTTTTATTTTTAAAATTATTTTATTATATTTTCATATTTTTTTCTTATTTTTTTTTTTTTGGTCGGTGGCCGGCCATCGGCTAGGCAAGGTTCGGCGAGCCTTGCCGGGCCATTGGCAAGGTTCGCCGGACCTTGCCTAGCCTCGGCCTTACCGATGGTTGGGCAAGCTCAATCTCGCCAAATCTAGGCCAGGCCAAGCCTTGCCCAGCCATGGCGTCTCCGAGGGCCGATGATGCTTCGGTGAGGTTGCCGACCCTCATTTGGCCGGTCGCCAGTCGCCGGCTATGGCCAAGGTCGACGACCGACCAAAAGGAGGAGGAAGAAGAAGAATAAAAGAAAGAGAGAAGAAAAAGAGAGAAGAAGAGAGAAAAGAGAGAAAAATAGATTTTAGAAATTGTTTTTGAGAGTAAGAAGTCACTTTTTTCTCTTATTTGTTTTTGTTTCAAATCTATTCCCGGAAACAAAAAAATAAATTTTTTATTTCTAGAAACAAAAGTTTTACCAAACATGTTTCTAATTTTTTTTCGTTCCCTAGTATAAAAGAACAGAAATAGTTGTTCCGAGGAACATAAACAAATTTGACCAAATAGAGCCTTAAAAATTCTCTGAATATTCTTGAGATTATAGAAATTCCTAACATATGTTTACTACAAATTATTGAAAATCTTTGAAAATCCCACGATCACTTGATCTTCAAATGTAACCCCTTAAGCTCCCTCATCAGTGTCGCCCGCTCTTTTCAACTCTCTCAGGTTTGTTTCCTTTGCTAGATCCATCGCCATCTTTACCTCGAGGCTTCACTACATTGGAGGCGTCTAAATATTGGCAAAGATGAGCGTTGGGTTGCAGAGGTTGTCATGCAATGACTCATGATGGGGCGATAGATGCTGTACGCAAAGCTCAGACGACACCTGATATCGAAGTTGACGTACTGGGGTACTTAGGGTAACAATCCGCTCTAGGTGTAACAATCCGGCCTGCCCTACATAGGCCAAGCTCCAGAAGAAAGTGCTTCAACTAGCCACATTTGGAGGTGATCGTTAGGAGATAGCTATCTACTTATGAGTTATCTCTCCAAATAGATATAGGATTTTGGGATGTCACCAATTCCTCCACTTAAAGAGTTAATGTTTCAATAGTGTTAGCACATATCAACCAGCAATACTCCAACTCTATGTATGGTTCAATCCATTTCTTCCCCATTTATTGTCCTAAAAGTTTGTCAAGAGGTGCATCTTGTTTGAACCCTTTAGCGGTCGCAATCACTCTTTGATTAGTCCATTCACAAACCACACATCCACTAGAGAAATCCCTACTTGTGGACTTTGGAATGTCACACAAGGTCACGGATCTCTTGTCGATGCTGTGGATAATCTTGATACAAGTAATTGGAGAGATAAAGAGAGTCGGGAACCATCACATTCTACAACAATAAAAGAGGTGGGTGATTGCCTAGAGAATCAAAAAGACCTGAACCAAACCGAGCCATGGGTGATAAACCAAAGGAGCTGATCCAAAACACCTTCCCTCCTAAATCTAAGAAAAAGGTTGGATGTGAAAAAACAAAATAAAATCCAAGGAAAGGGAAGAACCACTAATTCACCTTACAGATCGTCACTGTCCTCGGTGTACTTCACCGTTGGACTAATTTCCTCTCTCCTCCTCCTCTTCCTCACCCTTTTCAAAGTGCATTGGCTCCTTCAATTTCATTCATCTTCTGCTCTTCGAGGAAGGACTGGACGACTTGTCTCACGATCGCCTTGTACTTGGGCTGGGAGAGGTCCATGCCGAGCATCTGGAACGCTTGCTTTGGCACTTTACACTCCGTTCTCTCGTTCATGTTCGATTCTTTCAGAACCTCTGTCGTTCCCTTCCTTCGCTGAACGTCTAATTGCATGGCTGCTATGCACTTTGAACCCTAAAAGCCTGACTTCCGAAAGATAGGAGTGTTTTTCTAGCAATTTCAAAATGAGTTTGAGTGAGAATGGCTTGTCAGGCATGCCATTAGAGAGCCCATTGCAGGAGTTGATAGTGAAAAAAGATTGATAGAGAGGCCTGATATTGAAAAGGAAAAAAAGAGAGGAAAAGCTTAGAACCCAAACCGACTCTAGTCATTTTTTGGTTTGAATTCAGGTTGTGTCTCAGGTTGGGTCCCAAAGAACATAGATTTTCATGTTGAGATTGGCTCGGCTATCTTTGGAGATTCGAATGGATTTGAAACATTGACACTCCTACCTATACCAGCTAATGAAAGCGACTGGAGAGAAATTGAGATTCATGAATGCAAGATTTCAAAATTTGGAATTTGAAGTTTGAATAATCGGACTTGTTTTGCTTTGTGAGGTTTTATTCTAAGATTAAAGGTACAAAGTGCATTGAGGTCATACTAATGAAGATGACAATTAGCATTTTTCCTGTTCTTAATTTTGGCACTAATCTTTTTATTCTTGTCTTAGAAAAATTTTCAGAACAGTAAGAAGAAAACGATCATGAACCATCCCAATACAATTACGATTAGAAACATCTTGAAAATTCTCATCAGCCAAATTAAAGCTCCCATAACTAACGATTAAAATGCACTTATCCGGAAACATATTCCATATGAACCGCCGGATTTAGTAGATTTCGGAAAGAAACACAACATGCATCCGCATGATCTCCAAGCAACAGCAACGGGTGGTCTCAACCCTTTGGACGAAGCTAACGAGGACTCATCTGACGTGGAGCAATCACTTGCTCCACCAACCAAGCAAGACAACTAAGGGCTTCCCGCCACGTGTCGATGGCATTGAATTGAGTTTTAGCTGGCAGTTGATGCGGTGCCGCCCGCCCACTCCTTTCAAGCAATAAAAGGAATTTACTGATTCTCGGATTGCCGACTGGCGGTAATAGGCACCATGCCATCTTTTTCCCTTTGACTTTTGGTCAAAACAGCTACGTTAGATTCGCTCAATCTAGTCCGCCCCGGCCCCCATCATTAAAGCTCGCTCTTACTGCTATTCCCGTCATAACAACTAACGACCAACAACCTCCCAACCCACGTTCCCCACTTCCATTACAAGAACCTCCCCCACCGCCCTCCGCCTCCGTCCACCACCGAAAGACAAACGCTAGAGAAGAGAACTCAGAGAAATGGCTCGTTGCCGCCACCACCCAATACCGACGTCGGTGCTCGCAGCGACCGTGATTGCCGTGGCCCTCACGAGCATCCTCGCGAGCAGCCTCGTGTCGGCGGCAGATTCGACGATGAGCTGCATCAACAGGCTGGTGCCGTGCTACCAGTACCTGAACTCGACAGCGAAGCCGCCGGCGAGCTGCTGCAACCCGCTCAAGGCGGACGTGGCGGCGACCGTCCACTGCCTCTGCAACATGTACAACACCCCGGGCATGCTCCAAAAGTACAACATCAACGTCACGCAGGTCCTCCGGATCGGCCAGGGATGCGGCATCAATTCCACCACCAGCGTCTGCAAAGGTACATGAATCTGAGAAAGAATTAGGAACCGGTCCGAGTAATGTGTGACGCTTGTCTACTGATGCTTTGCTCTTGTTCTGTGATCTTTTTCTCTGCAGAGAGCGCTCTGTCCCCAGCATCTCCAGGTAAAACTCGGAACTCGCTTCCTCTGTCGTAAATTCGCGTTCGATGGATTGGCCAGAAAAACCTAGGTCCGCGTTCCACTTTAGGTCGGATGTTTCTGTTTCCGATCGGGAAGGTTTAGAAATGGAAACCTTAATCAAAACTTTAGGCACGAGTTTTAAGTCAAAAATGAAAAAGGATCGACCGATCGGTCATCTCGAGTCTTACGCAGTTTAAGGAAGTAAATCAATCCGTCTCGCGGTGATATGGTTTGTCGGTGGACCAACCTTTCGTTTCGGCTCATTCAATGAGCCATAAATGTAAATTTAAAATTCAACCAACATGAAATGGAGCGAAGAGCTCGAAAAAAAAAGGCTTGCAAGATATTTCATGAAGGTCCCTACATTACGACTGAAGTTTGTGGTAGTCTCGCTATTGACGCTGATGCCCTTTAATTGGAAAGGCCACTTTGCCTCGTGTTAGTTGGTTGTTGGGTTAGCTTTAATTGCCTTTGCACGTTGTACTGTAGTTTGGGCCGCCGACTTTGCATTGTTTTTTCGATTAGCATGTGTGGTGCACCGAGTTATGAGGGAAAATGATTTTCCGATCTTCCCCTTAATTGCTGTAAAAATGTAAAATGTTAAAAAAAAGAAGATAAAATTAAATTAATTAGAAATACCGATGATAGAACATATTGATATCAATAATAAATATAAATAACAATTTTTGTGGAAAAATTTGATATATATTGCCACTTTTGTACAATTAAATATGATATGTTAAGAAAAAAAGAATAAGCACAAATTAGGTAAAAAGCAAAAAGGTTTCACAAATAAAATCTAAATGACAAAAATTGGTTAGTCATCTTGTATATTTAATGGCTTAATTAATGTAAATATGGTTGATTAATAAAATTGATATATATCCACTTTTTAAAATACATTCATAGATTTTTTTAAAAAAATATTTTTTACTATTATTATGGATATTTTTATTTCTAATATTAAAATTTAATTAATATTTTTCTCCATCTTCATTATTCTTATTATTTTTTCTTTATAGAAATCAAGGCTAAAGGAGAGTTTTCCTTGATAAATGAGATGAAAAACACATTTAACCCTTAAAAATTATGCGTATTGAAAGATACTAATGGAAATTATAATGGACGGTTAATGGCTTCAATCAGACCAAAGCTCAAAGGGGTAAATTATAATAGTTAAAAGTTAGGGACGAACATATATTACCCTTAAAGTTCAGCAGGAGATTTTTGTGTCATCTCTCCTAATTTTAAAAATTGGATCTTGTAATTGAGTGCCCAGACGCTAGCTAAGTTAATTGAAAACAGAACCACACTTTCCAATAAACTTTGCAAGCGAAGAATTGCCTTTTTTAAATAAAGTCAATTACTTAGAATAGCAGTTTTTAAATTTTCGAAGCACAGTTGATAATGTTTGACAAGTGCCACTAAATACTCTTTTTAACATCTTCGTAAAAAATTCCATGATGTGGATAATATTATAAAAAAGAACAGTCCCTTGAATTATGGTTATATGGTCTCTAGTTGAATCATTTTGTATCCTATGTGGCTCGTTCAACTTTGCAATCTACGGTGAAGATTACAATAAGTATTGAACTGATATTCATCGCTCTGCTAGCATTGTCCATGCGCGCTTCGATTTCAGTCGCGCTCCCTTTTTGATTCGCGGGGCAATGAGTATTTGAGATCGTTTGTGTTGACAGGCGCGGCGAATGTCAACAGCAACAGCGGCGCAAACAGAGTCTGGACAGGGATTTCCTGGTTCGTCTTGTTGATTTGGGCATCGACGATGCTTTATTGAGACATGCCGGAAGTAGGAAATGACCGAGTTCGTTGCATTTTGGTTCCGGGGAGCATCACACAGATTTTTCAATCGGTCTCTTTGTCGCCCTTTGCTCAAACATTGACTGTTTCAGTTAGAGTCGATGATGCTTTCTACTTTATTGGGACATGCCGAAAGTTAGGAAATGACTGAATAAGTTGATATATTCCGATTTATTGATGTATTTTAAGATAGGATATTATGACATATTGTTTTGCTATTGCGTTTTCTCGTTTTATACCCGTGCTCTCCCCCCATAGACAGGTATGCACTTATTTTTTAATGTGATAAAGTTACTAACAACATGAAAAAGAGAATAGTCAATGCCATGAAAAGCCCTAAATCAATAAATTTGTGCTAAATTTATCTAAAACTACTTTGAATTAGCAAAAACCTGAATTGATACACTCATGACATATTTATCCTTTGTTAGCTTTTGCCAAATTTTATCGTGAAATTATTGAGTTGTAGTTACTCAATTGACATGATAAGTACACATAGAAATTCACATCGATTTAGGAGAAATATGTCATAAGTTTATTAGTTTGAGATTTTCTGTGTTCATAACATCAAAGAGAATTACTTGTTATAGTTATCGATATGGTGAACCTTTCTCTTCTATATTGAAAGAAATCAACCGCATGGAGAAGTAAATTTTCATATTATTAGTAAGTTTTTCAAAGGAAAATTAACTTTTAGGGTCTTTTTGTCTAGTGAAATGTTTATTGTTGGAATATATTTTCTACCTTTAATAAGGATAATTGTCCAAGAAGTCCTAAACTTATTAACAACAATTAATTTAGTCTCAAACCTTCAAATTGTGCTAATTTAGTCATAAACTTTTTTACATTTACTAATTTAGTCTTTGTGACCAAATTTGGCCACAAATCGATAACATGTACATCAACTACTTTATATGACATAACTGACATTGATGTGGAAAAATTGTGTAATTTTTAAATAAACTTTGTTAATTTTTATAAATTTTTCTATTTTGTAGCCATTGGTCATTGGACGAGGGTCGTCCTCACCGGATCTAGGTGAGGGCAAGTGAGAGTTTCCGTTGGGTGAGGCCATGACACCCACACCTAGGAGGTCCATGAGGGCAAGCGAGGGTATCTCGATCCTCACCTATGATCGGCCACTGGCCATTGTTGTTACCCCTTATTGGTAGAGTAAAATAGTAAAAACTAAAAAAAAAAAAAAAAAAGGAAAAGGAAAAAAAAGGAAAGGAGAAAAAGCCAATCAAAATTTAAAAATTGTAAAAATTGTTCACATTAGCACCGGCCGTGCTATGTGAGAAAGTTGACTTCTACGCTAGTGATTTCTAGTCAAAATTAATTGAGCGGATCAAGTTGACAAATAGTAAGTTTTGGACAAGTCTTATAATTGGGTTGGCCATCGCATAATACTTTAAGGCTTTTTGAGGCAATTTTCCCTTGATGTCATAATCAATGGAAAACATATGCTTAAATTCTAAAAAGGGAAAAAAAGCCGCCAAAAACCTCAAATTCTACCAAGAATGATAAATTTACCCTAAATTTTTTTTTTATGACATAAAAAACTCAAAATTTCATCAATTGTGATATATTTAATCCAATTTTTTTCATGACAAGAAAAACTCTAAAGTTATACTCCCGTGGCAACTATAAGGCATTTTTATCTTTTACTTTAGATTTTTTTTTTCTTCTTCTCTCTTCCCTTTGTTGGTCATGGCGAAGGGAAGTAGAACTCAGGCGAGGCTGCCCTTGCCTAGGCGAGTGAGGACGACCCTCCCCTCAGTCGGGCAAGGATAGCCCTTGCTAGATTCGGCGAGGGCATTCCTTCCTAGATTCGGCCTAAGTGAGGGCCGCCCTTGCCTGAGTCCAGCTTCCATTTGCCGTGGTGGCGAAGGGAAGAGAGAAGAAGAAAAAAAGGAAAAAAAATTTTAAAAGTAAAAGACGAAAATGCCTTTCAGTCATAGAGTTGGGGAAAAAGGAAAAACAAAAAAAAGAAAGAAAAAGAAAAAAATTAAAAAGTAAAAGAAGGAAATGCCTTTCAGCCATAGAGTTGGGGTAAATGTGTTACAATTGAGAAAGTTTGAGAGTTTTGTGTTACAAAAAAAATTTTGAATTAAATTTATCACATTAAGCAAAGTTTGAGATTTTTGGTGGCTTTTTTCCTTCTAAAAATATGAATTCATCTTTTGAGAATTAGAATGCAATTAGGACCAATGCTCAGAGGGCTCAGGATCCTGATGCTTGGGCTGGGCTCTCCCCCCCTCGTGGGCCCCTTTGTGACCAACCCCAAGACATTAGGTACTCGGCTTCCACACTGTACTAAAGTCGGGATTGCGCAAGATTCATCCCGACATCCCGAAGCCCTGCCCGAACCTTGCACTTGGACTCGAGACTTCTTTTTCGAATATTTATTTCATTTCCGCAACAAAATATAAGAAAATGACTTTCGTATGATATTTACAAAATACAAGCACGCGTAGATATCATTTACCGTTGATCATGTCATTGAAATATGTCCATTCTTGGTGGGAGAGGGGGTTTTGTGTTTACTGTAACATATTAGGGGCAAATTATATATCGCAAGAGGGAAATGAGTGATTTTCCTTATGAGATTTTAAAGTTTCGGAATGAAGTGGTGGACGGTATTGAACTTTTATTGCATTGAGGCTGTGAGGCAATGGTGGTGAGTGGTGCACCACCACCTACTAGTGGTTGTCGACTCTTGTCGATGAAGCAAGGGTAGTGCTCAAATCCTTTTATCTAATCCCATGTATTGACCATATTTCTTCGAAAATTAAAAAAGAAGAATAAGTGACATCTTAATTTTCATCAATCAAATTCGAAGAAAGCGATTCGATTGCATTAGTTTGACAAACTCTAAGACTTGATTTCTTTGTCAAATTTTATGAAATCTGTTCAAAATTCTAGGAATCGATTGTATTTTTGGAAATATTTTGAAGCATGTTGAACACTGCATATCATCCTAATTTCTTTTGATTGGGAAGTGCTGACGTGGAAGGTGGAAACGTTGATGCCTTATGGCATATCCAGCAGAAGCTACTAGAAGCACCTCCCTAAAACCCCCCTCCTCACGCCCCGCACCTGAGATAGGTCTCCTCACTTTCAAAACCACTCGCGGATTTTCCAAACCCTTTCAAAATTCCCGAAACCCGATCGACCGAATCGCCGCCGCAAATCCGACGCCGCGCGCCGATCTCTCGCCGCCCGCCGACGACCGCCGAGGGAAGATGGATCCGGCGAAGGTGGACCAGCTGAAGCAGTTCGTCGACACGTGCAAGTCCAATCCCGCCGTCCTGGCCGATCCTTCGCTCGCCTTCTTCCGCGACTACCTCGAGAGGTGAGTATCTCTTCCCGGCCGGGGCGCGCGCTCGGTTCGTTCCCCTTCGCCATTCTCGATTCCCCTGACGGATTCGGAACCGTTTCGTCGCAGCCTCGGAGCTCAAGTTCCTCCTGCCGCCGCTGCTCACACGGCCGGCGAATCGAAATCGGTAAGGCTCGCGCCGCTCGAGTCTGCTTTTTGCACGTTTGGATTCGCGCGGTTGTTTGCATTCTACAGGAATTTTTAGGTCGATTCGTTCTCGGATGCGGCGCGCTTGACTCAGTTTACTTTGAGATTGGCGATTGATGCGATTTTGTGGTGGTTTGACGTGAAATGACGCTGAGCTCGCTCTTGTACGCATTTTCATAGGGCGAAGATTTGAGGTGTTTCTTTCGGTATAGTTGGAAACAAAGGACTTAAACGTTGTGAAGCAGTTATGCAGCGTTGATAATGATTCAGTACTGCGCATTTGTTTGAATACATATCATCATCGCTTGATTTTGTTTGAAACCGATTGACATGTGGTGGTCGATGCTACTGCATTTTGTCGTGATTTCTGTACCGAGTACGGTAATAATACTTGCTCTGGATTGTGGACTACTGCAGAAGAGCCATGTGTTTGACGAGAGTGACGAGGATATGGAGGAGAACGAAGGTGGACATGTGAAAGTGGAAGAGGAAGAGGAGGAGGACGAGATTATCGAGTCAGATATTGAGCTTGAAGGCGAGACGGTTGAGCCTGATGATGAGCCTCCCCAGAAGGTTTTCTCGCCTCTAACACAGACCTGTGGAATCATCTTGCTTTTAACTTTTTCTTTTCCCTCTTTTTTGCCTACTTTGTTATTGAGTTTGCTGTGTGAATTGATGTTGAGTGCCTTTGTTATATGATATTTCAGATGGGAGATCCGTCGCTTGAAGTTACTGAGGAGAATCGTGATGCCTCTCAAGCGGCAAAGGCACAAGCCATGGAAGCCCTTTCTGAAGGTTCTGATAATTACTTTTCAACCTTGCAGTGCTAGGGATATGTGTGCTTCTTGAATCTGTTGGTCTTGTTTAATTTACTCTTTGGTTTGCTGATTTGTCCTCTGCAGGAAACTTGGAGGAAGCGATTGAGCACCTTACACAGGCAATAACACTCAATCCAACCTCTGCAATCATGTATGGAACCAGAGGTAAGAAGCTGGCGGAGTTTTTGAAGTGACTACCGAAAATTTTTGTCCTTTTAATTGGTTTTAAGTTCTTTACCTCATGTCAGCACATGGTTATTGATGCTTTTGCAGCTACTGTGTATATTAAGATGAAGAAGCCCAATGCTGCAATCCGGGATGCAAATGCAGCTTTAGAGGTAACATCTGCTTAAATTGTTCAAGGTATTGGCAACCATGTGGTCATGAGCAATGGTTTAGATTTCACATGGAAAGTTCAGTTGTTGTGCTTATCGCACACAATATAAAGTAATACATGCACAAAAAAATGCTGAAGTGTTTTAACACAATTATTGCGAAATTAGAAACATTCTCATCATTACTTATTGTCCTTGTGATTGTATTAATTGCTGAGAATTATTCAAGGAAAACTTATGACTTTATAAGCTTCCCTACTTGGTGTCGGACCTTGTTGAGTTGTCTTGTATGGGTGGGATTGACCTTGGAGTCTTAAATCTCGGGTTGTCATGCTCATGTACTTTGTTAATCTAGATAAATCCGGATTCTGCAAAAGGCTACAAGGCTCGTGGCATGGCTCGAGCTATGCTTGGTCAGTGGGAAGAAGCTGCGAAGGATCTTCATTTGGCATCAAAGCTAGATTACGATGAGGAAATAAATGCAGTACTTAAGAAGGTCTCTCTCTCTCTCTCTCTCTCTCTCTCTGTGCTCATGTTTGGGATTGTCCATTCTATCCTTTTTGAGAAAAAAGTTATTAACTGATTTGCCTGCCAAAATCAAACATGAGTTTTTGCTTTTGAAGTTGTGAAAATAAATGAGATAATTGACAAATGATTTTATATATCCGTATGTAAAGGTTTCTAAATATGTCAGTGCACTCAAACAGATCTTTTATGCAATTTTTTAATTGCCTATGTTTCTTGCTTGTCTTCTTGGCTTGAGTCAAGGAGACAAGTCATTGCATCTTTTGCCGTGGACTTCGTCTGACATTCCTTTTTTATTTCGGTACACTAATGAGTAAAGATGGCTAAAAAAGTCGACAATTAAGGATCTCTCTTTGCACTCTAGATTAGTTGCAGCTAGATTGTATAGAGAACGCCAATAATTGTCTTTTAGACACTGGATACAGGGCTCTGCTCACGCCTATTTCCTGTGGTTTTGAAGCAAACGAGAATTTTCTGGACTGGGCATTCTTTGCTCTCTAGATTAGATTCAGATGGCTACAGATTAGATGAGATGCCTCTTATTTCATTGTAGATTGCTTGTATAAGGCCAATAAATGCCCTTCGGGATTACATCACAAAGTTAAAAGTTATCGCATGTAGGTTGACCTCAAAATCATCTTATGCACCTTTCACACTGGCTGTTGCTGGTTTATCATGAAATGTTGGCCTTTACTTTGACGAGCGACAGTTTAAGGTGGGGTCACCTTTTGATTTTGTGGTCTGCACTGGAAATGAATTGCTGGTTGGAGTTTCATGAGAACTCGTATGCGGCTTTTCTCTTGGACATCTTTGAAATGTGGGATTGATGCGCGATTCGAATCTTGCTCCATTAAGTTCGATTCCATCATTTACAACTTTCAATCTACACAGGTTGAACCAAATGCACATAGGATTGAGGAGCATCGGAGGAAGTATGACAGATTACGTAAGGAGCGGGAAGAAAGAAAGATTCAGCGTGAGAGAGAACGTAGACGTGCTGAGGCTCAAGTAATTGGTCCATGATCCTGATGTTCAGTCATTTAGGATGTTTTTCTTGCTATAATTCCCGTGTGACATTTGTTGTGCCTTTCCTCTAGGCTGCATATGAGAAGGCGAAGAAACAAGAGCAGTCATCATCCAGTAGACCATCTGGTGGTATGCCTGGTGGATTCCCAGGTGGTATGCCTGGTGGTATGCCTGGTGGATTCCCAGGTGGAATGCCTGGAGGCTTTCCAGGGGGGATGCCTGGAGGCTTTCCCGGGGGAATGCCTGGAGGTTTTCCAGGTGGCATGCCAGGAGGAATGCCTGGAAATGTTGATTTTAGCCAAATACTGAATGTAAGTGTGCTGGAAAATGGATGGTAATGCCTGGAAATGTTGATTTTAGCAAAACACTAAGTACTTTTTCTCTCAGCAAAACAGAAATAAGTGTGGTGGAATATGGATATCTCACTTTTAGAATAAAGACCTAGACATGAATGGGTGCGTGCAACTTTGATGATTTGATTATGTTTTTTCTTTTTTTTTGGGTGGATCACTCATTGATCATATTGTAGTCAGTTTGTCTGTTCCATTTCACCTTTGCTCATTCGTTTTGATGAATTTTTACTGAACATTTGGAGCAGGATCCCGATCTTATGGCTGCATTTAAGGATCCAGAAGTCATGGCTGCTTTGCAGGATGGTACTGTTGTTTTCTGGCATTATTCTTTTGTTCCTATTTCTTGCACTTTATTGAGATATCGTTCATTTCACCGAGGTATCATTTAGCTTTTACATGTCCTCTGTAAGGAGCTATAACCTTGAGATTTAGAATATTGTGATATTAATGCATGACCTGTAAGGTAACCAAGAGCGGTATCGAAGTGATCTTAGAACAAAGTACTTTTTATTGTCTAAGTCTTTGTGGTTATTTTTTCACTCAGCATAAAAGGACATAAGCATTCAGTAACAGTCGTTGGGAGGTTATTAACCTAGAGCTGACAACCGAATAGCAAATGAATCTGTGGGCATCTGCGCTTATAATTTTGCTCTATGCGACAGTAGATTATGGTTACTTCTAGTAGAAACTTGCGTGGCTTATTGGAGATTTTTATGTCATCTTTTGTTCCTGTGTTGATGGTTTTGCAGTAATGAAGAACCCTGCCAATCTGGCAAAGCATCAGGAAAATCCAAAAGTGGCCCCTATAATTGCAAAGATGATGAACAAGTTCGGAGGACCCAAGTGAAAAAGTCGGATGCAGTAATAGCTGTCTTCGGGTCGAAGGTTCTGGCTTATCATAGTGGAGGGGTTTGAGAAGGCTACCTGAAAAGTCGGTTGTCATCATCTGTAAACATTTTTCCGTTGGTGGGGATCTCGGATGAGCATCTTGATTTTGCTTTTGAAACGATAGGTATAAGCTGAATAACGTCATGGGAAAAGTGTGATTTAGTTGTGCTTTCCAGTTATTTCCAGCCTTGCCTTCTTAAAGATTGCAAATTTGATGGGACACATGATCACTGCTCATCGTCCCAGATTTGCCGTGTTGCAAAATCATCCGGACTTCATTTGCTTCCTGTCCTCAGAGGAACTTCCTGTTGGAGTCTTCGTTAAGGTCCTCGTGCCTAACCGACATTTCGCAGAGCTTACGGTAGAGCTTTGCTTTATCATTATGACCCAACTTATCGATGCAACTTTCGTACATGGGGCTTCTAAAGCTTCACCTTCCTAGGGGTATGTATGCACTGCAAAGCAGTGCCACGAGGTACAGAGATAGCGAGATACATCGGAGTAGACAGTTTTTGGAGGAAAAAATGATTGTTCGATGTGAGTCATGAGATCCAGAACATTCGAAATGGACTACTAATCGACATGGGTTTTCAGCTTGCGACAAGCTGACACGACCTTTTTCCCACCATAGTCCAACCGCCCTCCGTATGGCGAGTAGAGGTTACGTCCGGCAAAGTAGACGTACGAATCCCACCAACGACCGAGCCTCACGTCGCGGTCAATTTGGTGACCTACGCACCAGAGGTACAAGTCGATCGAATGGATAACGACGTTGCATCCACAGGGAGGGGGAGAGGTGGTGGCTATCGCCCAACGACCTTCGCCCTCCGCGGGCGCAATCTCCCTCTCCTGAAAGATGCGCGCCTGCGCAGACAGAATTCCCACTCGCCTCCGCACGAGAATAGCGAGGGAAATTCCTCCCGTCTTACCAAACAGCAGCAGGTCCCCACTCTTCAAGTCCAACGTTTTTTCTGTTTTTATCGCCACTCCAAAGTCCAAGGCTGCTACCACATATACCCATGGCTTCGTCTATTCCCTAGATATCCGGTTCGCCTTTTTTTTCCTTTTCCTTGACCGGTTTTCACCAAACTGATCCCTCTTCTTTCCCTACCAACTTCTTCACTTTCTGCGTTTTCGAAATAAGAAAGTAGCTCCTTTTCAATTCCATGTCGTCATGGTGACACTTGATTACGGAGGTGATTCCGCTTTAGCTAGGCCGATTCATGCTCACTAATCTCGTCTAAAACATGGCCTAATCTCTCCCCCCTCACGGGAGGGAATTTTTTTGTTCTTTTTTTCTTTTGTGTCGCTTCAAAAAGATGATCTGTTACTTTTTGTACACAAGTGGTTTTGTGAGATGCTTGTGTTCACTGTTGATGACGCATGCATTACGCACCAATTGCGCAATCACCTGTCCTGGGGTTCCCACACGTTCATACTTTTTCAAATGCCAAACCAAGAAACAAGATCAAAAGGCAAAAGGAAAAATGAAAAATGAAAAATGGAAAGTGGAAAAGGGGAAAGATGTTGATACCCATAGAGATTAACTCCAATTTGGTAGCTCGGGGGTCGCTTTAAAGCATATGCTTAAGCAATGATGATGCAATATCGCTCACGCTTTTCTCCTAATCACAAGCCCTAGTGGGAATGTGGATTTCAATGACGCACCATTCTCTAATAATTAAAAGATTTCCAAAAAATATATAAAAAAAGAAGAAAATTGTAATTGTTCTTTTCTTGTTTCTCTTTTTCACCTTCTCTCTAATCTCATGCTTTGCGGGGACGGATTGTGGAGTGGTTGTGGGGCTTCAAAGTCGTCCAACGGTAGCCTTGAACAATGGTCACCACCGTTTAGTTTGATGATAAATTAATAACACCTTGGAGTTCACAGGTACATGGGCTGCACTGATTTTTCAGAAACCCTATTTTGATCTACGAAAATATCACTGTTTGGTGAGAACTCCCTGTCTACCCTCTTGACGAATTCGGTCATGGTCGTCATCAACTGTTGCACTATAGTCAGATGAATAGAATATTTTCCCAATCATATGGTTTATATTCACAAGGAAGCAGATGGGTGCGTATGGTCTTTTGACTATATACGCTAGGCACTGTTCATAACACGTGTACAAGAAAGAAGAAAGCCATTTTTATTTTATAATCAGACCAAAAAATGTTGTGATCAAGTACATTATGGCCATTAATTACACCGAAAAAAAGTACATTATGGCCTTTTAATTTGAAAGATATTGTGCTAAATATTTGTAAGTTAAAAATTTGGATTAGTTGATGTCCATGAGAGACTATATTCTCCTTCTTATTTCTAGTTTGATAAATTAGCAAGCTATATATGCTGAGTATAAGGATTTCACGAGATATTACTTTTTTTCTGCCTAACACTACCTAAAGGAATTATTTCCAGTACTTTACCACCCATCTTTATGAATGTTAATATAGAAATTCTATTTTTAGCAATCAACCAACTATCCAAGTCAATTGTGACATATGTATGACTTATGTAAAAGAATGACAAAATGGTCTGTATATAATACATAAAAGTCTATGGTTGATAAGCTAGCACTACTTTTTGTGATATAATAAAACTTAACTTCAATTTCATCAACTTTCTTTCCTGTTTTGGTGGGTAGTGAAAGCTTTGTCTTTGCACGAGAAAATTGTCCAAAAATTCATAACCTTATTGTATGCGATAAATTCAGTCACGAATATTTCAATCGTGTCAATTTAATGTTAAATCTTTTGACGATTTGCCAATATAATTTCTCTTCAAAATCTTGGTGATCCTTTTGCTTGCATAACAAGAGCAAGTAATGAGCCAAGTATCACCTAAAAAAGAGTCAAGTGAGATTGACTTAATGTTCAAATAGGCCTACAATTCTCATCCCTATTATGTCATCGAAATCACGAATGCTCTTCCTTTGACATTTACTTGGAAAATTCACGATAGAATTGGGAATTCTAAGTAGAAAAACTTGAGGCCAAGAAGTGTTCTTAATATGGTTACTACCAACTTTGTCTGCTTTGATTGTCAAACATCATGTCACCAATTGATATGGACGCTGCAAAAGAATTTCGCATCAATGAAGATTTTAGAAGTACAGACGATGCCGGTATATTTGGTCCCATAAGACCCACTTTTACGATTTGCTTTCGTAGCAAACTCTTACTTAGCATTCCCCGCATGTCCGATCGCGTGATGTGCGACAATCTGTCACTGCGATTGCGGTCCTGTCATGGGAAACTACTACATCTGAAGCTGCTTATAGCTCGGCCGGGAGCCGTCTGAGCACGAAATTCAGCAACACTTATGTTACGATTCCCTTAATTTTAACCCGACAGATCCATACTTACAAGCAATGCCACCACATCGCCTTCCTCATGGTGTGTTGGGAAAACACAACCCCAACTTGCGCGACACCTTAAAAGTGTAAAATAATCAACTGCTTCACCTACGCATCCCGAAACGAGTTGTTTAATCAAGGTGCCATGACGAACCGCCTTCCACCCGGCCCATCTTTGGTGCGCCATTGAGGTTGAAAGAAAGCCGTACGTGGTTGATTCTGCATTAAGCATATTGTTGGGGAATCATGAGTGAACAGCATCTGTATATTTCGTGTTCAGCGATCGCCTCGACGTCAATATAAAATTATCTTTGGTATCTCACTTCTCTTACCTTATGGATCAAGCCTATTTATATATATTTTCCACTACGGATGTTCCATCCAAGCAGACAAATGATAATCCATTGGCTACTCTACTCTTACCTTGCAGGTCTTGCAAATCTGGCCATATATTTTTGTGTCCACATGGAAGAAGGATAAGCCAGCATTTGATCTTGCTTGTGTCGCATTGACAATCCAAAGGACGAAAATAGATTTTTCGCCCTTGGATACGACCTTTGCAATTTAAAAAAATCGATTTATCCTCACAAGATAGTCCTAGGAGATCAAGTGCGAGACGAACAAGTTTTTAGGGTTTCTTTTTTGTGGTTGACACCGGTTGAAGTAATGAAGTGAGCATAAAAGGGAGGAAGGAGGGGTCCAAGGCTAACCATACCCACCTAAACCAAGAGATTCAAGTCAAAAGACCAACAAGTTGGATTATCAACTGCCACCAATATGGTAGTACAAAACCATATGTCATCTTATGACTTGTTGGGACAAGAAAATCATATGGTCCAAATGAGTTGAATCAACATTTGATGAGGCAACCTCTAATGCACATGGCACGTGTAACATTGTCTCATTGGATTGGAGATATACCTATGCATCAACGTTGTATATATATTTCACCAGATAACTCATGGACTACCATTAAGTAATCATAGTAGTTCTATTATAATTGATTCTGTCAATCATTTAGTCGACAATAATTTTTATTCAAAATTTTTTCACTTCGCAGAGAGATACGTAATTTTTCAAAATGATTTTCTGCAAGTAATTTGCAAAGTTCATAGAATTATTCTAATGTTGACCCCCTCCACTCAAAATTTTCTTCCCCATTTTTTCCTTGAATTTTGAAAAACATTTAATGATACTAACCAACATTATCACATAACAAGCCACGCATTCATTCCCATGGATGTCCACACATATATATACACCAAAATCTGTGGGTGGTGCTAACTTATTGATGATTATTCAACCAACCAGATAACCCCGTACGAAATCGCACAGGGAATAGAAAAAGCCAGAATGCCAATGGAGCCGCAAGATTTTCCACTACGTATTGCTACTTAAATAGACAGAAATAGTCCGCGTCAAGTCAAACATACTAAAATCAAATTCCAGAGGTCGTTTTGACGTGGTTGTGCACGCAAATGTTGGAGGCTGGACGAAGTTTGAGTGGCCATGCTTCTTAAGTTAATTTATATGTGCAATCATTAAGATCTATGATGTGAAGACAAAACGTTCGGAATCGCATGTTAGGGACGTACATAGCTCAGATCATAATTAAAAAACCTCTGCAGCATAAGATATGTCCTAGCCGTCCCATGGCAAGGTAAATAATCTTGACCTACATTGTAATCGTCTTCTCGATAGCCCAACTGAATTACAGTGCCTATGAGGGCGGCACACGCAAGAATATTACTGTATTTAAGTGAATCCAGTACTATCTAAGATGTCATTAATTAACTTAATCACATATGTACCCTCTTTGACTCACGGTCTTGCCAAAATGAATCAAATCTATCAGACATCTCACACCTGATCCAGCCGACATGTTCACCATGTAATCGAACCCAACTAGCCACAGAAAAGAATTTTTCCTGGTCAATGAAGTGAATCATTCCGTGGGGAAAAAATAGGATCCACTTGATTGCTTTTGCATCATAATGTGCCTCCCCATCCTCGCACACATATCGTTTCAACCATTCAATGCCAGCCAAATCTCCCAACACATCTGGGGCAACGCATGAGCATTTGCCATGTACCACCAAATGCCAATCGACTATGTCTTGACAGGGTGAAATATTATCCATGAAAAAAAGAAAAAAATCAAATCTTGCCCTACTTTCCCACGAAAGATGCTCTACAACTAAAAAGGTCGTACAAACGTTTTCTTGCAGCACGAACTTGTAAATCCATTTTTGGTCATTACCTAGAGACAGACTTGGTGTTTTGTGGGGGGAGAGAGGGGGAGGGGGGGCGGCCCTACATCAAAATTCCCTAGCAACTTGAGGCGTTCTTGTTTTAAGTGACCTAATTGAAAAGATTTGAATTTCGTTGATTATAATTGTTATGATGGTAGCGAATTAATTTTCACGATATTACTTATTAACGGAATAAAAATGAACTATCTTTTCTTGATTATCCATAATATATAAAAAAGGATAAGAAGCAAAATGCATCGCCTCATGTACTGGTAAGTGTCGTCTTTTTTTGATAATTTAGATGACGATTCTTTCCGTTATGTAAAAGTAATTATTTAACATAACCCATATAGGCATTCTTGGAAATTAGGTAAAAGTTTGAGGTCAAAATCCTTTTATGAATTTGGATCATCTTTGATGGCGATTAGCATCGATTACATATATTTTCTTTCCCTTTTTATTTATTTATTTATTTATATGGGTATGGGATAAATGTCATGATACGGAGGCGTAGAGTTAGACTTGGGGGTGACGAAATGGGTGATGGAATGGTGGAGTAAGAGTGCAATTAGGGAGTGGGGTTGTGTATGAAACTGGCGAAGGAGAGACGGGGGAGAAATTTTTGTGAGGGAGGGAGGGAGAGAGAGAGTGATGGATTGATGAGATGTGTGGGGATGTGCCGTTGGGTCATCCATCTTTCACTTTCACCATATTTTTTTTGTGTTTTAGCTTTGGCACACACCAGAACAAGGCCATATTAGTTCCAATGTCCTTTTCTCTCCTCCCCATTTGGTGGACCCCCAAATGAATCTCTCTCTCTCTCTCTCTCTCCTTGATGATTTTTTTCTAGGTAAAAAGAAAAATTATTGAAGGTTAAAGTGAAAATCATGTTGTACATGGATCTCAAGAGGAGGGTAGGCCCTCGTGGGTTTTGGAGCTCCATAAGTTCGACTCGAGTTCCGGACCAACGATTCTGATTTTTTTTGGAAATCCATTTCATCATGCTGTTTTTTAAGATTCCGCGTGTTTCCCAAACAGTATGCAGGAGTACCATTATTAAGATTTGTACAGCGATAGGAGATGAAAAAAGATATTTACTCTTTAGTGCGTCAAAAATATTGTACAAATTTCACATGAACACATCATCTTTAATTGAAAGCGCCCATGTTTTGATGCGGTATTTAAATGATTTTTAATGTCTCATCGAACATTTGGTACTTCACTTTTCATCTTCAACCTCGATTTTCAAGAGACGTCGTGGTTAAAATTTTGTGCTCATAAAAGAGAGGATTAAATTTATCCCTCATCCCTTATCGATATGGGGTCATCGTTAAGATCGGAAATTTTAAATTATACCAAATAACTAAATTCGAATTATATAATTGATTCAACAAAGGGCATGTCAGATTTTTATTGGATGTTGAATATCATCTATCTATTTAAATATATTATATTAATCTATTACATCACTTAATATCTCAATTTAAGACACGAGTGTTGTATAGCTAATGTCATTCCACTAATTATTGGGCAACGTGTGAAAGCTATATTTTTTTTTCCTCCACTAAGCTGACATCTGTAATAATTAATGAAAATCCCCGTCCATTATAAAATTCCAATAATGAAGCCATCGGAAAGGTACGTAGGGCTTGTATATAAAGGTGGTTGCGGGGCTTTCGAGTTTTTACAAGTGGAGTTAGCGCTAGAGCTGAGAGAGAGAAAGCTAGAGAGAGAAAGAGGAGGATTTTGGATGAACGTATATTCATTGGGAGCTGCTAGTCATGGGAAGGCAACCGTGCTGTGACAAATCCGGGGTGAAGAAAGGACCGTGGACAGCGGAGGAGGACAAGAAGCTCATCAACTTCATCCTCACCAACGGCCACTGCTGCTGGCGTGCCGTCCCTAAGCTTGCCGGCCTCCGCCGCTGCGGCAAGAGCTGCCGCCTCCGCTGGACCAACTACCTCCGCCCCGACCTCAAACGCGGCCTCCTCAGTGAGGCCGAGGAGCAGCTCGTCATCGACCTCCACGCCCGCCTCGGCAACAGGTCCGGTTGATGAGCTTGTCATTTATCTTGATTTTCCTCTCATCCGATTTTCTTGTCATCCAAGTATATCGGTTTTGAGTCCTTCGTCCCGCATTAAAGTACATTAGTTCATTTGCTTCACCAGTTCTGAGTTAGAGAGCATGTTCTCTAATACAATCATTTCTTATATAACACGACGAAATCTAATGAGAATTTGCTTCATATATACATCTCAGGTAAGCAGGTGAATTAAAATAAAATATATACATGAATATAATAGATATACAATTAAAGTATAGACTTTTAAATGTGGTTAACTCGAAATTAAATCATTTCGGCAACTGAACAACGTTTTAGTATCACCTTTCCTCAGTATTTTTCTATTATTTCCGTATATTGCGATTGGTCAATCAGTTTATGGTTGCAATTTTAGGTCTATGCTTTCAATATTTTCAATATACATCTTCCGTCATATCACATGTATCATTCATTTGGCAAGCAGCCCCTTGGAAAAATTAGGTGTTCACGGACTAAGTGCTTTTTGTTGACTGCGTACACAAGGAAGATGTCTCGACGTGACAAATGATTAAAACTAACATCTACGTCTTCCTGTGCTTGATTAGGTGGTCGAAGATCGCGGCAAGGTTGCCCGGGAGAACCGACAACGAAATAAAGAACCATTGGAACACCCACATCAAGAAGAAGCTGCTCAAGATGGGGATCGATCCCGTGACCCACGAGCCCTTGAACAAGCCTCAGAAAACTCCATCCGAACACGACCCGGAAGCATCTCTGTCGTCATCGCAAGCGGACCCTACGTCCGAATCGCCCGCCAACACGCACCAACCCAACAACGCCCACGCGGATGAGTACAACTCGTCCTCGTCATCCCCGTCGGCCTCGTCCGCCGAGAACTGTTGCTCCGGCAGGGACGAGTCCACGGTCTTGCTCGAGTACATCTGTAGTGGCGGTGGCGGTGACGACGACCAGTCATTCTTGATGGACAGCTTGTGGGTGGACGAATCGCAGCCGGCAGGGCCACCCACCTTTGACGTCTCGCCGAAGGAAAACCCCAGTGGCGGCGGCGGTGGCGACGTGGCGGGCTTGTTCCCATCTTGGCCGGACGAGAACGAGAGCTTCTCGTGGTTGTTGGGGGGTCAAGATTACGGCATCCACGACTTTGACGGGTTCGACTGCTTCGGCGACGACGGTACGATGAGCATCCTCGACGGTTTAGACTTAGAGATGACCGACAAGATATTTTAGCATTGAAAGAGACGATGGGACTCTGTTTGCAACAAGAATACGTGAAGATGTATCAATCGTAATCATCACCTCCCTGTGCATACGTTCGTTCGTAGGACATGTTTCTTTCTTAGTTTGAAATTGTCTCTTAGGGTGAACAGGTAAAAGTGTAGGTGGCCAAAGCAGGTCGTCACGACGAGGATGTTGATGGGGAAACCCTGGCGAATCGCTCGAAGGTGGGGGACCATTCGGTGGATCATGTACTAAGTCGCGTCTTAATCCGAAGACGAAAAGACATGTAGGGATTATAAACATGCGACGTGGGATTAGTGTTTCGAGGTGGTGGTGGTGGGGTTTTGATTTAAGTGGAAGCCCCCTCTTTGTATATATAGCTTTAATGTGCAGTGGATCTATAAAATGAAAAAAAAAAAAAAAAAGAGAGAAGAAGGCAAGGACTTTTTGTTACTTTCCTCCTACCATATTATTATTGATGAATTATCGTAATTTTTTTTTTGGTTAATTGTTGCGTGTGTGGACTCATATGATCAAGGCTATTAAGTGAATGAGTTTTCATGAAATTAAGAAAAACTTGATGATCAGTGTCTTTTACTTAGAAACAATGGAAAAGTGCATTGATTTTGTTCCTTTGAATGTCATTCTGTCGAAGTGCTCCTTAAGAGCCAATGAGCTTTGGGGGAGAAAAAGGACAACCTTATAATTCTTGCAATTGTCGGGGGATGGGAGATTGACTATATCGAGAATGTTGTAAAGTAATATAGAATACTCTAAGATAAAGCGGAATATAGAATCCCCGGATGGAAAATGTGAGCATATTCTATTAAGTGTTCGATACACTTTCAGATAATTTACAAAAAAAAGAATTGGATGGTGGCGCCGGCCATCACGAGTAACATTTGAACAAATTACTTGTCATTCTCATTCTTTTTAATTTTTTTAAATATAATTTGGATCTATTTTATCTTTTATCTCGAATTTCTCAACAATTATTTCAAATGAATATATTTAGTCTAGAGAACGTCCCCAAATCCCGAATAAAGTGTGACATATTATCGTATCCAGATTCAAATTCAAATTGTTAAACGTAGCCTAAGAGATAGAAATCATTAATTATCTAGACTAGAAATTCTTAGCAACTCGTTCTCACATATTGATAGTAACTCATGACCAACAAGGGCTTCAACCTCACATGAATAGCCCTTTTGGCTAAATGCATAACTTCACCAACTCCATGCTGAAATAGCACAGACATAAAGAACACCTAATTGGTGACTTAAGTGGATCCTAAAGAATCGCACGTCTCCCAACTAAGAGACACGAGTCTCCATCTTTATGTTATCCTGGAGAGTATTCTACGTGGCTTGCTCATACAATAACTCAAAGGACAGCCAACAACCCACCACTTTCTAATCAAAGTACATGGGAGAGCGCATGACCGATGACCTGTTTCCTTTCACCTTTTCTGCTATGAGCCATTTATAATTAAAAAAAAATGTCAGTGTAAGCTTGAAATGAACAAGGAGAGAATAGTGAGAGATGCGCATCGACGAGCATTCATTGGTAGAAAAGTGCCTGACATGCTTGCACGCGTGGCGATGGAGAATGGCCGAGATAAATTATAAACTAAAGTTAATAATTGCGTCGTAATGATGAGCGAGTGATGAAACCCCCTCATCCTCCACTAATGTTGCTGGAATGAGCTTTGTCTCCTTGTCATCATCATTCCAGGGATCTTCCGAGAATCAATGCAGTCTCGTTCAAGTTAGTCGCACTAAATTAATTGCACTTTAAGCAAGGCAAAGAAGCCTATTAGGTGGTCCTTGCCTTTTGTTCTTAGTGCTGAGAATAATAAGAGTTCAACTTGCACTAAATAGGGCACACTTCGCCCAACAATAAAGGGGAAAAAAGAAGAATGACTGTCGACACCCTATCATCATTGAACGCGAAATCTTATTATCAAGTACCCTTATCAAGATATTATTTTTCTTTCTAACAAGAGAAGCATATTTTTCTCATTTGTTGGGCAACAATTGAACTATTTTAAAAAAAAAAAAAGCAAAAAATGAAATATTTGCGTATCTCAATATTTCGTTAATTGCGGAATTACTGCATTTTTACTCATGTTCAATGTCTTGCAAAAATACACAAGGGTGTGTGTGTAATGAGCTCAAAGATATATCACTATTGGAAAAGTAAAACTAGCTTTTATCAAAAATACTTTTGTTTGTCTCTTAAGTTCACGAGGAGTGAAATTTTCTTTTTCCCTTGGAAAGGCTATCTTGTTAGATTATTTAAATATTATTGCCCGCCTTTTTTAAATATTTTATTTATAAGAGTATGAGATTTCAACTCCAAATATTTCTAACTTTTTATTTGTCTCTCTTATTATAAGTTATTAAAATAATCGGTAGTGGTTTAAAATTTAAGATATCTGATATATATTTATATATTGTTTTGTCCTGTAATAGCATTTCCTGAGATAGTATGTTCAAACCTAACCTCTAATCTGATTGGCATCACTCAACATCCACTTGTCCTTTCCAAGTGACAAAATTTCAGCAGATAATGAACATTTTTTTCCCTAGGATCTGCATTTTGGTCATGATGCGAAATGCCATAAGGGAAGTGGGACACTTTTGATTAGACATTAAATTCTTTTTTATCTGGGGCAAGATTAGACATTAAATTCAACAGCACGTTTTTAATTTTTTGTTTTTCCTTTGATAATCAAGGAAAAGACACGGAGTACACTGATCACCAGATTCCATGATAGGATTTCGTAAAGAAACCGAAAGCGAGTTGTGAATTGTACGTATATGTATGATTTTTGCGATGCACAAGGTTCGAGTATTGATGTAAAAGTCATTACCTGTCAAATCCAAATTAAGTTACATCATCTTACCTTTTATTCAAATTAGTGATGTCATTAGGAAACCATGATATACCTAGAATTTTTGGGTAAATATCACAAAAAACTTTTATTGATACATCTACGATAAATTTATCTAAATTAATTTTTCAGCCACAAAAAATTCTAAACCAGTTCACCCATGATAAATTTACTTTGAATTAATTTTTTGACAACTAAAAATCCAAAACTGGTATATTTGTGACAATTTACCTCCGTTAATTTATGTTAAATTAGATTGATACTACAAGAAACTATAAACTAGTAGACTTGTCATAAAAAGGAGAGTAAAACCCTAAATTGATACATCTATTAACGGCCATATGTCATCCAATTTATTAATTTGATGGTAAAATTTAATGAAAACTAATGGGGGATAAATTTGTTACAAGTGTACTAATATGGGGTAAATCTATTATAGTTGTATCAATTTAGTGTTTTTCGTGGTATTAACTCTTTAATTTTTTATGTCACTTTGAAAGCATGCATGCAAGTTCCATGGTATACATAGCATATCATGTTTGTTAATGCTTTCTAAAAATATATATATATATATATATATATATATATAAATATATTATCCAAATTTCAAAAGTACAAAAAAAGAAGAAGAAGGAATATGTGAATATATGTACCGCCGTTTACGTATTGTAAAGGTTTCGGGTATTTTTATTTAAGAAAAGTTAAAGTACGTATTCAAGTTTTAGATTAAGTAAAAAGTATAAAGCAAAAGTCTGTCCGGACATATAATGGTATCATTATAGGGAACTTACCTAAATAGCAAAAGTCCAGAAAGTACTCCTCTTTTTTTACAAGTAAATTACTTTTATTGCACAAACAGCGGAGAAGGCTGAAGCCTCCACATGAGTCAACATTCCTGATGACATCAACTGCAAAGCCCAAAACAAACAATCGGCCTCACAGAACAAGTACTTGAGAAACTGCTCTATCAAAGGAAAAACAGAGAGGAAAACACGAAATCGAGCTCCAAATACATGATCCAGAACGCTAAGGCATAAGAATCCTCAATCTTTGGCAAATATCTTCAACTTCAGAGAGTAATCTGGACTTCCTCATCAGCAACAAATCAGCCATTCGAGCTCAAACCGAGAATCACTCTTTTGATCTTTGATAGCCACTCAGCTGCAACAGGTGAGACCGCATTTCTTTTGAGAACCAGCAATCAAAGAGCAAGTGTTGCCCCGATTCAGGAGCAATTCCAGGATACATGTATCTTCTATCGATTTATGCCTCTTCACTCCATCGATGGTTGGCAATCTATTAAGAGTAGTAACTGTGTTATAAAGCTGTATTTAGACACATTAGGACTGAGACATACGAGCTATCAAAACAAGGAATCGAGCAATAGAGGAAATGTAATTTTCTCTTTCATGTATGGTTACATGACGTGATGATAGGCCTAATCTTGTTTCGGCTCTTATAAATGCCGCTTCTATGGTAGCATCGAACATTATTCTTGTAGCTCGACTTTTTCCTTTTATTAATAATCATACCTTACAAAATGAATCGCCACCACATCAAATGAAAGCAGACCTTTGTTTGAACAATTATCTTTATAGGAAAGTTGCTTCACGGGACTCTTAGGTACTTGTATCAACATTCATTTCTTTCCCAGAGAAAGGTCCTCCATCTCTCATATGGCTCTAGACTCCATAATCTAGATACTCATAAGAGAGGAAATTATGTTACATAGATATGATTCTAACGGGACTAATTATGCAGTGGCTGGCCAAAATGTCTGTCTCTCAGTGCGTACAATGAAGCCCGTCCACTTGATGATCATATCATCAATATGATTCGCCGAACACTTGACTTTCCCAAGGTTGACTAGTCGCTGCGGCCGGGCCAGAATCAGCATTTGGGTCTCGAAGATTCTAACATAATCACATGGGTTGGGCCAGCTTGTGCCCTGATTCAACTTGCACTTCTTTGTTTCTACGTTCAGACAAATTGGACTTGCTAAGGGGAATGTGCCGAGATTTTTTGTTTTTGTTTCTTTTTTCTTGCTGTAAACGAACGACAAACTGAAAACAAGTTTGAGAATCGGTGAGGCAAATTCGTAACGTGAGGAGTAGAGGTTGAGTGCATGCAAAGTTCGACAAGCTAAAGATAAAAGTCTCGATGCACTTGAACGACAAATTGCGAACATGCGGTGAGACAAGCCTATGACCCCAAAGAATAGTTGTTAAGTGCAAGCAAAGTTTACAGTAAAAATGTTTGACAAGTCCTAAACCTATTGTATGGCGATTAATTTAATCATAAATTTTTCAATTGTGCAAATTTAGTTCTAAATTATTTAATTGTGCAAATTGGGACCTAAATCTTTTAATGATTTGCCAATTTAGTCGTAAACATTATGACAATTTTCCAATTAATTCTCTCTTGTCCTACGTGGCATAGCTAGAGATAACGTGTAATTTATTTTATTTTATTTTTTGAGTTTTTTCTTTTCTTTTCTTTTCTTTTCCTTCTTTTTTTACCTCTCTTCCTCCACTAGTTGCCGCCCTAGTGATGGCCACCAAAGGGAAAAAGCCAAAAACGAAAAATGAAAAAGAAATGGGAAAAAAGAAAAAAATTTAAAATTTAAAAAAACTTGCAAAAATTGTTCATGTCGGCGTTGATGGTATTACGTAAGATGGTTGGTGTTGACATACCGCTACATCCGTAATTTCTTGCCAAAATTAGCCGAAAGGACTAAGTTGATAAATTATTAAAAGGTTTATGACTAAACGATAAATTGTGAAATTTTTTTGGACAAAATTATCATAATTAAAAGATTTAGGTCTAAGTTCGCATAATTGAAAGATTTAAGTCTGAATTAACCATCATATAATAAGTTTATGACTTTTGGATAACTTTTTTCAAAGTTCACTTATGCACACCTAGACATCCTAGTTTTTTTTTTTTTAATAAGAATGTACTGAGAAACTCTTGCATGCAATATGGGTATGAGTCCAATCAGATAACTTCTTCCTCTATGTGCGCGCGCAGGAAACTAAATATTTCTTTACCATTCAACCTAATGGTGAGTACCTTCCATTTCTCTAGAAAATTCAATCGGTTAAATTGGGTTTGCTATTGCATGATATCGGTTCGCATGAGCACAAAAAAAAAAAAAAAACTTTAATAGTTGGATCATGTGAGCGTCATATTAGGCTTGTCCAGCCCTTGTGTGCACTGGGACTACATGCATTGACAAGATATGATTATTCTTCAATTAAGCTTTAAATTGACCGAGAAATATATCGTCTTGCTAGAATTACATGTACCGACTGGTCTCCCAAGTAGAACTAGAAAACAATTGTGGCTGCTCCAGTGCAAGTTAGCCTTATTACGTCATAGGCTTTGATTTTTACCTACATATAAAGATTGAGTTGCACTGGGCTTGTTTGCACCTGGCACATCTATAGCTGTCAATGAGACAAAAGTGGCTAGTGAGGCCACTTTGTCTGTCGGTTATATGATAACCTTCTTTATCTTACCTTCACTCAGTAATTAATCTCGTCATTGATCTATCATATTCTTCCGGGACAAAAGTGGCTATTGAGGCCTTACTGAAAGAAGACAAGAAGCTAAGGGAAGAAAGGAAGAATCGTAAAAAGGAAGAGAAACCTTTAGGAGAACTTTTTGTATTCTATTTCATTCTTTTACTGTGTACAAAGTCGTGTAAATATAGTAAGAGGTGTACAAAAGAAAGAAAAATATATTCAATGAATCAAATCAAATATTTGATTAATCCAATCTAATCTTGGATTGATTTAATGAATCAATTTCAATCCGAAAAGATTTCATCCAGCTCGAGCATATCTTCCAACATTCTCCCTCAAGCTAGTGGCTTGTAAATGTCCAAGATACCTAGCTTGCTCAATAGATATGCGTGTTGTCTATAACAAAGATGTTTGGTGAACACAACTGCAAGTTATCTTGTGATCCCAATACCTCTTGTTTTGATCAATCCTTCTTGAATCTTGTCTCGAGTGAAATGGCAGTACACTTCTACATGTTTTGTTCTTTCATGCACTACGTGATTTGCTACAAGTTTGAGGGCCTCATCATAGTTGCAAAATAATTTTGTTGGTCCCTTCACTTGTATCCCAAGGTCCTGAGGTAAGCCTCATATCCTAATTATCTTGCAAGTCGTTTTTGCCATGGCTCGATATTCCGTTAGGCTAAGGATAGTGAGATAGTTGTTTTTTTGTTTTTCATGAAAGTAGAGATTCTCCTAGTTTAATGCAGAAATCAGTGATGGATCTTTGACTTATAGGACAAGTTGCATGGTTTGCATCATAATAGGCTGTCATCTCCGTGTTACATTTTATGCAGAGAAGAATCCCAAGTCTTAGGCATTTTTTTAAATATTTTACGACCTTCAAAGCAGCATTCATATGAAATTGTTCTGGATTATGCATAAATTGGCTCAACGTCTATACTGCATAACTTATATCAAGCCTAGTCATAGTCAAGTATATGAGTTTCCCAACGAGTTTTTGATAACTTGATGGATCTCTAAGTATAGGATCTTCATTTTGAGATGATCCCTTATCATGCTCTACCATAGTTAATTTGATGTTTTGCTTGATTGGAATAACAGCCGTGTTGCATCCTGATTGTCCCACTTTTGATATAATTTCTAGCATAAATTTTCATTGGTTGGGAGAGATTGCTTGGCTAGATTGAGCGATCTCAATCCCAAGAAAATACTTCGGTGATCCCAAGTCCTTAATATGGAATGTGGAATTCAAATACTCCTTAAGGCTCTCCATGATAGTTTTGTTGTTCCCCATAATGAGAATGTCATCAACATATATCATCAAGTAAATAGATGGCATACCTTCTGTCCACGTGAATAGGTCATAATCATATATAGATTGCTTGAAACCTCTTGTCGTGAGAGCATGGGCAAACTTAGCATACCACTACCTGGAAGCTTGTTTGAGACCATACAGGGATTTGCGGAGACGACATACTCTATTCTCTTCTTATCTCCGTAAACCCTGAGGAATATCCATATAAATTTCTTCATCTAGATCCCTATGAAGAAAGGTATTGTGTACATCCATTTGGTGTAGTGGCCAATTGCGGAGAGCAGCTATTGACAAGAAGGAATGAATTGTCATATCTTTAGCTATTGGAGAAAAGGTTTCATGGTAATCGAAACCTTCTCACTGTGTAAAACCTTTAACCACTAATCGAGCCTTTTTATTGTTCAATTGACCCATCTACTCGATACTTAATTTTAACACCCATTTGCAGCCAATCGATTTTCAATTTGGAGGTGATGTCACAATTTCCCATGTCTGATTTTTGATTAAACCTTGCAATTCAGCTTCCATAGCTTTTTGCCATCGTGGATCACCAGATGCCTCATCATAGCTAGATGGTTCTCGCTCTTCCGATATATAGCTAATGCAATATCTATGATCTGGAGAGAGTGATGGAAGAAAACATAAGATGAGATAGGATAATGAATACCTGGTGCATTGAGTGTCGTACAAATGTAATCCTTGGTCCATGTTGGTGGACGGGTGATTCGATTGGAGTGTCGTGGAGGATTCTATTGCGGTGGAGGTGATGATGATTCTTCCACAATGGCATTTGGCGAAGAACAAAACTTCTTCAATGGGCATAATATTGGAAGATAGTGCCTTAGTTGTTGCTGGAGCAAGAACCTCATATAAAGTTGGAGCTGACGTTGGAGCAAAATTGAAGTCTCTAGGGATGCATCAAGTATATACTCAAGATCTAGAGATAATGTTTCCTTAGGTAAGAAATGACGTGAATTATCCATGGTATCCAAATTTTCCTTTGATAACCCCTCTACACGGAATGGAAATACTTCTTCATGAAAAACAATATCTCTACTTACGAATAATTCACCTGTCGAAATTTCAAGGAGGTGATATTCTTTCTATAAATTTGGGTAGCCCATGAATACACAACGTCTGGCGCAGGGACCCATCTTGTCCCGAGGGCCCACTGTGGTGGCATAACATAAACAACCAAAGACTTTTAAGTGTTCTAGCTTTGGTTTCTTCCCATAAAACAGTTTAAATGGAGTTCGTTTGCAAAGAATTCGAGCAGGCATATGATTGATTAGATAAGCTGCCATGATCACACAATCACCCCAAAAATTTTCTTGAATGGTCGCTTGGAAATTTAGTGCACGCGCTACTTCCAGAAGATGGCGATGCTTACGTTCTACCACCCCATTCTGTTGTGGTGTATATGTGCATGAGCTCTCATGTAGTATGCCATTAGATGAAAAAAGAGAAGCACAATCACTGTTGAAAAACTCTCTCCCTTATTAGTGCGAATCCGTTGAGTAGATTCTCCGAACTGATTCTTTGTTAGTGCAAGAAATAATTTTAAATTAGAGATAGTCTAACTCTTAGACTGCATCAGAAAGACCCATGTGGTACGAGAATAATTATCCACAATTGTAAGGAAGAAACACAAGCCGTCATGATGTGTTGTATGGTAAGGTCCCCAAATATCAACATGAATTAATGAAAAAACACTGCTAGTATGAGTTTTACTAGAAGGAAAATGTGATCGGGATTGCTTCACAAAAGGACAAATGTGACAATGAGGGTATGGAAAAAAAAACATTGTGACCCATTCTTGAATGTAAAAGTAAACTTTTATCATTGGTAGTCATGTTATAAAATGATTTTTTATTCAAAGGAATGCAAGATAAATCAAGACTATTTGGAAAGCCAGTCCAAAAAAATAATCCTTCGGAGAGTCTACCCAAGCCATTAGTTTGCCAGTCAAAAGAGCCTGAAAGTATCAGAATTGAACAAGACTTGGCAAGAATTTTCTTCAACAAGTTTTCGACACAGAAATGAGGTTAAATTGAAACTTCGGGACATAGAGGACATTTTTAAGGGTGATTTGACAACTAAAATTGACTGTACCTATCATTGTGACATAGATAACATTTCTATTGGGAAGTTGAACGGAAATAGGAAAGTTTGTCCCTTTGTGTATAACGGAGAAAAAACTTTTCTCATAGGCAATATGATCACTTGCTCCCGAGTCTACTATCCATGCATTTTTTGAAATAGAGTTTATTAGACAATGAGACATACCTAAGAAACTCCCTCATTGGTTGGAAGTGTTCAATTTCTATAAAGCTTACATAAGTTGTTGATATTGTTCATGTGTAATAGGCTGATCATTAGACCTTAGACTAGTCGGCCCGTGACTTGATAGGCTACTGATTTTTTTTCTCCTTTTTTTCTCTAGGCTTATCGTGTAATTTTTAGCAATTATCAATTGTGTGATGCGGACGTTTGTAATATTTACAAAATAATTTATCTTTTCCTTTGGTATTATGCCCGTATTCCTGGATTACAAGGCAAAATTCTGACCATTGGATGCTTTAGTCATCCTTTCACTGTCCAATTTAGCCGAAGTGTCGATGGATCGTGAGCCATCCGATCGTGTGACATAAGAGTTGATTGGCCGTGAACATTCCGATCGCAAAGAGTAATCTGGGCTGTCCATTCCACCATTCTTAAAAGGCTCTTCTTCTCCACTCTTCATGAACCCTAGTGTCGCTACTCCTCTTTCGTCTTCTAGGGTTCTATAGCCAGAACCTCATCGTGAGCCGCAAGCCGCAAGTGTGATGCTCTTGCTTCCTTTAGTATATTCTGGCGACAAGAGTCGCTAACTCTCTTCCTAGACCGCAAGATGATAGATGCGGCCGTCGAGCAATGGTATTGGATCCATGGCCAAAATCTGTGATCGGAATGTGAGTTATAAATCATTTAAAATCAAGAGAAATTGGTTTTCTCTCTATCCCTTATGGCCTTGTACTGCTATAAAGTGGCTTCGAGCCCTTCAAGTTTCTCTTTTGCCGCCTCCAGTTCATTCCAGAGGGCGGATAGTTTGTTGAAGCATGCCGCAATAGACATGTTTCCTTGCTCCAACTCTGAGAGTGTTTGGATAAGCCAGAAGATCTTCACTCTGTCCAATTTCCCGTATATCTCTTTTATATTCTCCCACATGGTTTTCGAATCCTCTATTGGGGGTAATCCGACTACAACTTTTGGAGCCATGTAGTTGCCAATCCAAGTTCTCACCAATTGGTTACACTTTGTCCACTGTCGTGCCATTCTTGGATTGGCTGGAATCGGAATGGTTCCATCTAGAAAACTATCCTTATCTTTTGTAACTAGAACTTGCCTGAAACTCCTGTGTTGAGGTCGAATAGCTTTTGGATTTAATAAGTTGATGAGCGATAAGTCACAACGAACAGTGGATTGCCGGGCTTCGAGCGATCATTGGTAGCCATGATGGAAAAAGGCAGAAACTTGGGTGGAAAAACCGGGTAGGGATTTGCTCCCATACCCTACTCGATTCCTTCCCTCACATTAAGAAATCCTCGGTAGGGATTTGGTCTAATACTTGAGTTGTTTGACCTGGTTACTTGCCCCACATTGATTGGATTTGACCTAATGGTTGTGCTTGCCTTGTTTATGGTTGGTGGGCTGCCATCGGGTTGGCCCTGCTTTGGTCGCCCTGGTTTCCTAGTGGTGATGCATTTGGGCTCGACCAAAGTACCACGGATTAAATGGTACCCACTGGTAAGGACGGCCTGTGAGGGACTGGCCCACAATGGGCTTGCTCAAGATGGGCTGCCCTAGATTTGACTGAGCTTGGATGGGTTGCCATTGTACTTATTGGGCCTGAATAAGTTGCTCTTGAGATCTAGGGACAACGACAGATAGGTCCACGATTGGATCCCAAACTTCAAAGGCTTGAGGCATAATTTCTTCTGAGGAATGTTCTTTTGAGGCTAATGGCAGAGTCATGATGGTGGTACAAAGAAAATTTTCTTCACTTGCTTCTTTCCCTTTTTCAAAAACTGATTCCTACGTCGAAGGATTAACTCTGTTTTGCAAGTTAGAGTCCTTCGGTAGGCAATCGTTGTATGCAGAAGCTAAATCAGGAGCTTAATAGCTCTCATACCATGAAAGAAGACAAGAAGCTAGGGAAGAAAGGAAGAATCGTAAAAGGGAAGGGGAACCTTTGGGAGAACTTTTTGTATTTTATTCCATCCTTTTACTGTGTACAAAGCCATGTAAATATGATACATGAGGTGTACAAAAGAGAGTAAAATATATTCAATGAACCAAATCTAATATTTGATTAATCCAATCTAACCCTTAATTGATTTAATGAATCAATCTCAATTCAAAAGGATTTTGTCTAGCTCGAGCATATCTTCCAACACTTATTTTGTTGGCGTGAAGCCAAGGAGCTGGAGTTTCGAATCTGTCCTAGGGTCCACGCCGTCAAGGTCGTTTGTCTGAGCGAAATGATGCCTATTCCTCATTTTCAATTGGTCACAGGCAAACAAATCGAATTCAAGAGTAGCTTCTTTTTTTCTTTTTGCATTTAAGTCTTATCATGTAATAAAGTAACAACTTCGATGTGTTGGCTTTCTCATGACGGATCCCTGAAAAAGATTCGCTTGTTAGGCCAACCATTCGTTGTGCCAACACATGTTCTTCCCATTTATATTAGATTAAACAGAAACCTTTGAATCTGACGCAGGTGATGGTTATGTTTGCTCAAAAGATAAGAAAGAAAGAGAGACTGGGGAATCGCTTTGAGCATCTTAGCGGTTGGTTTCGCAATCGTCCCGCATGAAAATGTTCGATAAATTAATGAAATCTGGCGTACACGTCCGAGTGCGGCACTTTCTCTGCTAGCAAGAGTAGGGCAAAGAGATTGGGTGGACGGCATCGTATAGCTTCATGCCAACGCATCTCTCTCCATCTCTACTTAAATGGATATGAGCCGTGTGACCGAACGCACTCGTAATTCACCATGTCCCGCGCCATGTCCCGCGCCATGTCCCATCCCCTCCTCAACACTCTCCAATCTTCTCTTTCGGGGCACGATTTCTCGCTCCCACACTTACTTCTCCTTCTCTCGGGCATTTTCGCAATCAGCTGCTGGGCATGGCGTCGTTCCGCCGAGAAGAAAAGCTCGCCATCCCTGCCGCCGGGACCTGCGGGCCTCCCCATCGTCGGAAACCTACCCTTCCTCGATCCGGAGCTCCACACCTACTTCACTGCCCTCGCAAGGAAGTATGGCCCGGTCCTGAAGCTCCAGCTCGGCAAGAAGCTCAGTGTCATCGTGACGTCGCCGGCCACCGCCCGCGAGGTGCTGAAGGATAATGACATCATGTTCGCCAACCGCGATGTGCCTGCCGCCGCGAGGGCCGCGACGTATGGCGGCTCCAGCCTCGTGTGGACCCCGTACGGGCCCAAGTGGAGGATGCTGCGGAAGGTGTGCGCGCTCAGGTTGCTGAGCAACCACAAGTTGGACGCCGTCTATGATCGCCGGCGGAGGGAGGTCCGAAAGACCGTCGAATACTTGAGGATCCGGGCTGGGTCACCAGTTAACGTTGGGGAGCAGATGTTCTTGACGGTGCTTAACGTGATCACGAGCATGTTGTGGGGTGGGACGGTGCAGGGCGAGGAGAGAGAGCGCCTGGGTGCTGATTTCCGGCAGGTTAGTTAGTGATAATGACAACTGGATAGTATTTCTCTCGTTTTCTTCCTACGAAAAAGTTAATAGCATCACACCGTCACCGCATAAAGAAGGCTTTAAAATATATAACAAGCGTTTGTCCATCCTTCTTTAAGTGTTTAAGCCAGCTCTCTTAATCAAAATCAAAACATGATCTAAAGGAAAAATCTATTTTATCTGACGGGGCAAATTACATTGGACCCAAAATGCTACGTTGAAAAAATCTTTTGGGTCTGATTGCTAGCTACTTGACTTGATGGCTGGATCAAGGGAGGGGACAAGAGAAATGAAAACCAAGATTTGCTGTATCCGGTATCAAAGGGGAGTTACAAGCAAATTGAACTTTTTTCAGCATTATCAACACCGTTACAATAATCATGGATGTGGTTGCTTTTGAACAGTCAACGTCTATATGATAATATGCGTTACGGTTACTTTTTTCTTATTAACAAAAAGAAAAAGAATATTAGAGTTTCTCTCGTGCCAAAGAGGAGGTAACCATTTTAGGCCAGATTGAATTTGTAACTAATTAGTGTTACTTCACTAGAAAGTTCTCCTCGTGACTATTTGGGTTGGGCACAGTGGGCAAGCCGCTAAGCCAGTTAGTAATCAAGATCTACAATCAGTTCTATTTCATTGTAATATTCGTAAGAGTTATGTGATTAATTGTCTAGTTTTCTCTTATGTAAATTTAAAAAATTTTCGGGCTATCAACTTTTTTGGTATTTGATTCTTGGGTTGAGAGAATTTTAATAATTTCGATATTGGTTTTCAGATTTCATTTTGGTTTTCCTTCCCTTTGGCAGGTGGTGTCAGATATCACAGATCTTCTTGGCAAACCGAACATTTCGGACTTTTATCCGGGTTTAGCCCAATTCGATTTGCAGGGGATAGAGAGGCAGATGATGGGATTGGCAAAACGGTTCGATAGAATTTTTGAGCAGATGATTGAGAAAAGATTGAAGATGGAGGGAGAAGGCGGAAAGGGGTCCTTGGACGGTGGCGAGAAGAGCAAAGATTTCTTGCAGTTTCTATTGGAGTTGAAGGATGAGGAAGATGCCAAGACTCCTCTAACAATGACTGGCCTCAAAGCTCTGCTCATGGTGAGTTTGTCTTCTCCTCCTTCTATATTATTGGCAAAGCTTACTTCTTTATATTGTAACATTTTTCTTTTCTAACGAGCATTCATGATCTAATCTAACGAGCATACATGGTGAACGCACTTGATTAGTAGAGTAACATTAGTTTAAGAGATAATGCGCCTATTGCAATGACTAGTTTGTTTAAATGATAATTTTTAATCTGTCATATTGCTTTATAAGTTAATCTTAATGGTAATATTTCTGAAGATGGCATTTAACGGGCTTAAAACTTTTAATTAATGGAAAATGAACCTACAAAATAATCAGTTTTACCTGCTTGGACTAAATATCAAGATCTCCATGAGGATAGATGTTTATATATTTAAATAAGTACTAATGATTCATCTTCTAAATTTCTAATGTTAAGTTTCATACAGTAGTTGAACTTACTAAATCCAACTGCTAATTTAATTTCAGTCAAACAAAAATGTAGTGATAACTACATGTTATTTTCACTCTGGTACCGAAAGGAAAACATTATGTATTCTTGATTAAAATATCCAAAGTTAACTAGGTACAAATGGCCACCTGACTCTGCCTCTCTTAGGGTTGGCGTAGTTGGTTGGGGTATCAAGAAATTTCCAGTTTAGGAATTGGAGATTACTTGTTCAAATCTCCCCAATAGCATGAAAATTGCTATGAGGAGATCACATGCACAAGCCAAGGCCTGAACTTGATCAGTTCATGATACTTGCACAGTCTTTCATCATCTTTCTTGTAGCCAGACGTTTAAGCTCGTGCTCCTAAATTATATATAGAAAGGAGGAAGAGCGCTATATGATATTTCTTCTGTCCATCTTATGAGTAGATTAGATTAAAAAAAATATTTTCACATATCCATTAAGGTAAACAAAAGCCAAAAAAGAAAAAAAAAAGGCACAATCCCAGTGCTTTCATTACTGGAGGTGGAGGATGAATATTTAAACTCGTTATCTGTCGGAAAATTAAAGGCTAGATTTAGGCCGCGGTTTTTATGTACTTTGGGAAAATTGACAGGATGTTTGTATCTTGCGTCTTTGGATTCACCCGCACTTAGACATCACTTTTTATCGGCTGTTTGCCATCTCTTATGTTAGTGCAGTGATAATTGCACTAAGAGAATTTTCCATCGAGAAATTATGTGAAAAGGAATTATCCTAATTTGACAATCCCTGAGAAGTAGATCGTTCCTAATTTGACAATCCCTTAGTAGATCGTTTCTTAGATACGCTTTGCAGAGAGAGACTGATTTTCAATGGAAATTTACATTACAATTATATACACTTGACCTCAGCACACGTACAAATGAGGGATTTTATTATTCTCTTTTTGGACTGTAGATTTCATATTATCTTGCTACGGATGAAATCCAACATTTCTTCATCATGCAATCTGGTTCCGTCATTAAATCCTGTTGAACATGCATCGATTTGTCCACTGTATTGGGTCAAATCTAAATTTTCAATCGCATGAAACGACACTGAGTACGAGAACGTGGAATTACTTGACTTGCCATCTCTGTCCAACGATCAGCAGTTTTTATCTGCTGTGTGTTTGGTGTCATATCATCGAATATTGAAACTCTCCATCCTAGCTAGTTTGTTTAATTGTTATGAATGCAAAATGGATGAGAGCTTGAATTTTGGGGTGTGATTTCACTGCTGACATTTATAAAAGACAATTTGACGGGTTTAGACTGCATTTCTATTTCCTAGAAGTCTAGTTCAACAAAAAGCAACGGAAAGAACTGATGGAATTCAAGTTGGTGGAAGACGACTTACCTTATCTGATGCGCAAACTTTAATTAGCCCCAGAACGAACGTTGAATTGCCGATGAAACACGAACAATATTATCTCACGTTGGTCTGGATGTGATTACGAGGAAAGCACCCGATTTCCACAGCGTAAATGCCGATTGTTCTTGTAAAACTAAAATGGAATGCCTTCTTCTTTCTAATGGAATAGGAGAGAAATTTGGTGCGTATTTTCTGCCAGCAACAACAACCAACGGTTATCTTCCAAAGGCTTTTATACGACTCCATGACACCCCTACAAATTGTGTCCTTCTATCGTACCGTATCAAGGCGAACCGGTGCGGTCCAATCGCACTCCATCACAGACGTACTAGCTAAAGTACAACATCTCCCACTCAGACATGATGGGTTTAATAGTTTTCTATAAAAAATATAAGGCATTCAACATTCATCAACTTTACAAAACAATTCATACTAGCAAGTAAGCCGTGCGACCAGTGAGTACACCTGCACTTGGGAGCTCAAATTATGCACCTATTAGGGATGACATAATGACTACAACCCCGAAAATAAATAAATAATCGATGTCTCACAGTGCCCCAGACACATTTTGTTACATCAGTCCAAGTATACCTATCCCTTAAAGGCTATACTTGACTATTCTCACAACACCATGTATTTACAATTATATCCGCAACCACAAAGGGCGATATAATTGGTCGACTAGTAAATACATGTGATAGATGTAAAACAACAATACTCTTCCTTCGCACTCATGTCTCTCTCCATTTCAGAACAACTGCTTTCCTAGACATGTCCCATAGGCCATATCTATTCATGACCGCCCGTAACATGCTAAAGTAACGACATTGATCTTTCACTTCGAGAACATTGTCAGAAGTAACATAGGGCACATAATGGGGTAAATTATAAATTACCTCAAGGGCTCACACGATGAGTAAATAGGGATAATTTTACTCACCTTCCTTTGTCGATCGTACAATGCACATGTAGTATGAATTACATGCTATAGTGGATTTTTCTTTCTATAAAAGCGTATGCCATTTACTAAATATATCTACTATACGGATCTTAGCCTAAACATAGTCACATGCCTCTCACGTATTCATGTTTAGCTCGAGGGCTATATCAGCTCGCTTTCTATAGCGCCTAATTAAGTACTCACATCCAGCATCTTACATGCATACATGATTGTGGGACTACCATGTTCGGTTTATTATAAACAAATCACAGACCTCATCTTGACTCCAATCAAGACGACATATTTTTATGTACCAGACTTGCTCTTCAGTATTTATTTGTATATAACGTCTCATCTCAACGTGCTAACTACAGCACTTGATGCGATTGCTCGTGTGAGTGAGCCAATCATTGCTTGCTGACATACTTTTCAATAATATATGTGTATAGTGCTAGTCTCATACTCCATTCATACTTATTGATAAAATATCAAGTCACTAATAAACAAACAAGTACAATACATATGTTCACAAATACATAAAACCAGTGATCCTCTACAATAACACATCATATTCTACACAATTTTAGTGACATCTTGTAGGTCAAGAACATGTCTTTAGGAATAGCCTTCGTAAATGGATCAGCAACCCTTCTATTGGTTGAAATGTATTGTAGGATTACTTCTTTCTGCGCTATTATATCTCTTATGAAGTTGTTTTTTATGTTAATGTGCTTCGTCCTTCCATGATACTTGGGATCCTTCACATAGGCAATGGCTGCTTGATTATCGTAATAAACTATCACCGGTCTAGGAACCTCAGTGACAGTAGCTAAATTTTCCAAGAAACGTTTTAGTCATATTGCTTCTTTCACTGCAGCAGAACATGCAATAAAATCTGCCTCTATTGTAGACAAGGCCGTGCATATCTGTTTCTTGCTATTCTAAGAAATTGCACCTCCATTGAGCATGAACGCATATCCAGAAGTCGATTTACGCTCTTCGAGGTCTCCACCCCAATCAGCATCTAAGATGCCTAATAGGCGTAAATCACTCCCTTGGTAACAAAGTCAATAGTCCATAGTGCATTTCAAGTATCTCAGGATCCTCTACATTGCTTTCCAATGTGCTTGACCAAGATTTAATTGATATCGGCTTACCGATCCCATGGCATAACATATGTCGGGTCTAGTACACATCATAACATACATCAAACTTCCGACTGCACTATAGTAAGGAACAGTTTCCATCACTTTGATTTCTTCTGGAGTCTTAGGACACATCTAAGTACTTAGGTCTTCACCTTGCATGACAGGGGTATCAATGGGATTACAATGCTGCATATTGAAACGCTCAATAATCTTTATTATATAAGACTCTTGTGATAAAGTAATGAGTTTCCTTGATTGATCTCTTTCGATCTTAACTCCTAATATATAAGCAGCTTCTCCCTTGTTCTTCATTTTAAAATTGGAGGACAACCATTCTTTTATGGTGATAACCAAAACCTTGTTATTTCCAGCCAATAGAATATCGTCCACATAAAATCACAAATTTATCTTCGGACCACTTGACATATACACAGTGATTTTCCTCGATCATCGTGAAACCAAAAGTGGTTATGGCTCGATGAAAACGAAAAGACCACTATCTTGCTTAAGGCCATATATTGAGCGATGAAGTTTGCAAATTTTATGCTCTTGACCTTTAGCTACGAAATCTATTGGTTATTTCATATGGATTTCCTCATCTAGGTCTCTATTGAGAAATGCCATCTTTATATCCATCTGATATAATTCAAGGTCCAAATGTGTAACGATGGCTAGAATAAAGCGTATTGAGACAAACCTTACAACTGGTGAAAATGTTTTCTTCATAATCTATACCCTCTTGTTGAGTATAATCTTTTCCCACAAGGCGAGCCTTATACTTTTCAATGGATCCATCCTTCGCTTAATCTTGAAGACCCATTTGTTTCCAATGGCCTTATGATTGGGTGGTAGATCAACCAAGTCTCAGACATGATTTGCCCTCATTGACTCCATCTCATCTTCCAAAACTTTTCTCCATTCTTTCTTATTAAAGGATGAGAGAGCCTCTTGAACAGTCTTAGCTCAGCATCATCATTCTGAGCAATTATAAATGCTTCCCCTTCAATCTCAAAATGACAACGGGTAATACTTTTACGATTACTTTTACGCAATTGAATTTCTCTTGAATTCAATTCGTTAGGCGATGCAACATTCCCCCTAGGTCTTGCATGTTGAGGTAAATTTTCATTTCCCTTTACAACATCAGTGGGTGTATTATCAGGATCTTCCATCTCATATAATTGGAAGTTCTTATCAATCTCACCTCTACTAGGAAAATCATTCTCCAAGAATGTGACATCTAGTGACTCCATTTCGGTCACACTTCCATCAACTTGTTCACCTATGAACACGTGCCCTTTGGAGTGTTCAGAATATCTTATAAAGATACATTTCTTCCCTCTAGGATCTAATTTACCATATTTATGGGAAAAATCATGAACATAAGCTCACATCCCCATGGACATAGACTACTCAAGTCTGGCTTCTTACCAGTCCATAATTCATAAGAGGTGGAAGTGACCGATTTTGAGGGCACTCGATTAAGTATATAGGCAGCAGTCAATAACACATCTCCCCAATAGAAGATAGGTAAATTTGCTTGCGCCATCATAGACCTAACCATTTCCAATAGGGTTCTATTCCTTCTCTCAACTACCTCATTTTGTTGTGAAGTACCAGGAATAGTCAATTGTTGTACAATTCCCTTTTCATCACAAAGAGCCTTGAATTGCTCCGATAGATACTCACGTACACGATCAGTTCTCAATGTCTTTATTATTTTGTTCAACTAATTCTCTACCATTGTTATATATCGTCTAAAGCAATTTAATGCTTCTGACTTATGGGAGATTAGAAAGACATAATCGAAACGCGTGAAGTCATCTATGAAAGTGATGAAATATGAGACTCCATGCCCCGCCCTCACATTCAAAGGACCACAAATGTCAGAATGAATGAGTTGCAATGGAAATTCGGTTCTAGTCCCTTTACCGAATGGTTTTCTAGTTGCTTTTCCCGCTAGACAATGTTCACATACGGATAGACTAACATTACTGAGTGACCCTAAAAAGCCTTCTCTAGCTAATTTTTGCATTCTTTGCAATCTAATGTGACCTAATCTAGCATACCAAGTACTTGCATCAATCTCAACATTACTTGAAGATGCAATTAAAGAAAAACAACCATCGACATTAACATTGTATTGATCATAGTCAATGTCTAACGCCATAAAACCATTCGATACATGACCTGAACCATAATAAACTGTTCCATACAAAATGTCAACATAATCACCATGGAAATTCAATACATAACCTAAGCTAAGAAGAACAACTACTAAGACCAAGTTTCGTCGAATATCTGGAGCATAGAGGACATTGTGTAGGAATATGCTTCGACCACCACGTAAAATTAATTTACATGTGCCGATACCTTTCACTTCAACTCTTGAGTTATTCCCAACATATATCCCTCTTCTTCCAGGCTGTATACAACGGTACTCCACAAATGTTTCTCGGTCTCTAGCTACATGGTCTGTTGCTCTTGAGTTTACAGTCCACATAGGATGAGATTCAACAAGCATTACTGTGCTAGAAACAAAAGGATTACTTAAAGCAATGGAGTAATAGGGTACCTCTTTCAGTTCAGTGCATTCACGAGCAAAGTGACCCATCTTGCCACAATTGTAGCACTTCATCTTGGCCTTGTCCTTCTTCCCACCACGCTTCTTGCGTTGGAATGTCTTAACCCTCTTAGGTGCCTGATTAGTCTTCTTTTCTTTGTTGTTGAATTGAGAATTCCTTTTGCGCTTGAAGCCCGAAACTTTGCGCGAACTCGATTTAGCAACATAAGCATGGGTAGAGGATTTTGCAGCCTCTAGGCGCTCATCCTCTAATTCCAAATGATGCGCTATATCATCAAAAGTGACAATATTCTCATTATGCGTCATATTGATTTTCATATGCTCCAAATTGTTAGGAAGAGACCTTATAACAGCCTGAACTTGCTGTTCATCAGTAAGGGAGTGACCTGCTGACTTCAGCTCACGAATCTTGTTTGACATCTCCCGAAGATGCTGCCTAATCGTTACATTTGGGCGCTTTCGGAATGTGTCAAGCTTAATGGTGAGTTTCCTCAGCTTAGTGGCAGATGTACCCCCAAACTTATCTTTCAAGGCAATCCACATAGCTTGAGCTTTATCATAATTTTCAAACCTACACATGAGATCATCTTGCTTACAGCTCAGTAACGTGATGCGAGCAATGCTATTTTTCTTTTTCCAAGTTTGATAAGCTTCTAGATCTCTCATGTGTTGAGTTGAAGTTCCATGCTCAGGTTCATCCATGATGTGATTGAGGGTTTCCAAAACCTCTTGCTCCTCAAGGATGTACTGAACCTTTCGATGCCAAATATCATAACTGTCACCGTTCAACTTCTCACCCTTATTGAGGTCAGCCACAATGGTCTTGGATGCCGAAGCCATAATCAATTGTTATATAACACATTGACATAATAAACACATAATCAATATTAGCACACTTTACAGAGTAACACACATATTTAATTTGCAGTAAAGACAAACTAAATTAATGATAATTCCACAAAAGACACAAAAGCAAAAGTTCACTATGTTCCCAATCAACTTCTATGTACGATTGTTCTATTATCATTAGTCAGTTTAATTTGCACAAATTTTAAATTTTAGGTGAGAACTCCTTCGAATTCTACCAACCTACGAACTCCCACTAGAAAAAATAACTACATGACCTCATGTAATTTTTACATTTTTTCATTAACACAAAAGCATAGCATGATTTGAACCAACATACAAAAAAACAATAATGCTACAATTACAATCTAAATTGCAATTCAACATGTAATGGATTTTCTACCATTGTTCGAATTTTCTAGCAACTTGAAAATTGCAAGTATATTAAACTATATACATGATATCATTGAACCAAGCTCTACACAGCACATATGATATCATTTGCACACAAGCTAGCTACTGTATTTCCTAAACCACAAGAAAATACAAGTTACAAATGAATAAACTATGCATTAAACCCCAAAAAATATGCGTACATAGGGTTTCCTACGCATTTTCATACATTTATAAAATTCAAAAGTATAAAATAATTATACTACAGTGTAGACCACATTCATACGAACCAAACGCTATTGACCACGCTCCAATCGGAGCTCGCACGCGCCCCCATAAGCCGCCTAAGTGCGCGGTGCGTGTGGCGCACGAGCCAGCGAGCCAAACGGCTCCTGGCCGGTCTGACCGGTCCGACTAGTCCGACTGTTGACTGGTCAACAGTTAACGGGTCGGGTCGGGTCAACGGATCGGGTCGGGTGTCGGCCGGCCAACTGTTGCCGGCGCTGACGTCATCGATGACGTCATCCAAGCAGTTATCGACCGTTGGATGACGTCATCACGCGTCGCGTCGCTTCGCGCGACCGGCGCGTGTTGCGCACGCGCTGGCGTCCCCAGCACGTCAGGCGCATGAGGCCCACGTGCAATGGCTTCTGGTCGCGCGTGTGGGCGCGTCCAGCCTCCTCCGGTCGCGCTCGAACCACTGTCGGACTCGTCTCAATGAGTACTTTCACCCTGTATTCAAAAAATGATTTTGGCCAAAAAAATATTTTGAAAATTGGCCAAAACTGTACGGATGCACACGACCCCGAACCCGTTCTTCGTTTTGGTTCGATTTCGAGTTTTCAGATGGCAATTCCGACCATTAGACATCCAAACATTGTAGATTCCATACTCTTGATCTCAATATCAAAAGGTAAATCGGAAAATTTGATGAAAAACAAGGTAGAAATCACGACTGGGCTCTGATACCAATGATGGAATTCAAGTCGGCGGAAGACGACTTACCTTATCCGATGCGCAAACTTTAATTAGCTCCGGAACGAATGTTGAATTGCCGATTAAACACGAACAATATTACCTCACGTTGGTCTGGATGCGATCACGAGGAAAGCACCTGATTTCCACAGCGTAAATGCCGATTGTTCTTGTAAAACTGAAATGGAATGCCTTCTTCTTTCTGATGGAATAGGAGAGAAATTTGGTGCATATTTTTTGCCAGCAACAACAACCAATGGTTGTCTTCCAAAGGCTTTTATACAACTCCATGACACCCCTACAATTGGTGTCCTTCCATCGTACCGTATCAAGGCAAACCGGTGCGGTCCAATCGCACCCCATCATGGACGTACTAGCTAAAGTACAACAAGAACAAACGAAAGACGTAGCTTTTTACCCTTATAAAATTAGTTTTTTTTCATCCTAATCTTGCTGGCTTGCCTTTTCCAATTCTACTACATGACTTCAGTTTCTCTTGAGGATGGCGCATTGAAAACTTCATCCGATTGAATTATTTTAATAGGACATGGTGGTTGGCGGAACCGACACATCCTCCAACACAATTGAGTTTGCCATGGCTGAGGTCATGAACAAACCTAGCATTCTAAGCAAAATCCAACGAGAATTGGAAGCTGTGGTCGGCAAAGACAACGTAGTAGAAGAGTCCCACATTCGTGGACTGCCTTACTTACATGCTGTCATGAAAGAGACACTGAGACTGCACCCAGCAACTCCCCTGCTGGTCCCGCATTGCCCGAGCGAAGACTGTACTGTCGGAGGCTACATGATCCCGAAGGGCTCTCGGGTTTTCATCAACGCGTGGGCGATACATAGGGACCCTTCCATATGGAACAACCCGCTAGAGTTCTATCCCGAAAGGTTCTTGCATAGTAAAGTCGATTACGGTGGGAACGACTTCAATTACATGCCCTTCGGGGCTGGGAGAAGAATATGCGTGGGGATAGCGATGGCCGAGAGGATGGTGCTATGCTCGCTGGCCACCCTCTTCCATTCCTTCGACTGGAAGCTGCCCGAGGGAGAGAAGATGGACCTGACGGAGCAATTTGGGATCGTCTTGAAGAAGAAAAAGCCTCTAGTGGCTATTCCTTCGCCGAGATTTTTTGATCCTCAGTTATATGAATGAGTTATTATGTGGGTGTACCATATGCACCGGTGCTTATTGGTATGGTTTCTCTGTATAATCTTACTTGCATAGAATGAGGGAAAAAACATATTTGCTTATCTTGTATGATTTAATAAACTCTTATCCATTTCATTTATGTAATCAAGTTTATATGTTATAAAGATATGTTTTTACAGTAGAAAAAACAAATGACACTTTGGATATCTGGCATTCACATAGCAAATAGCTTCCGACTTGAGATGTTCAAACGGTTTCTCTAATTTATATATAACATGTACGTAGTAAGAAAAATTTCTCGTTTGTGATCTTTTTTTTTTTTTCCTATTATTTATTTTTCCTTGTCCTTTATTGCTAAGGTTGGCCTTGCCTTTCTTTTTTAAATCATAAGCCGAAAAACTCACATGAAAAGTTCCTCGGCCCCGCACCTTTATTGCATACCCAATTGGCCATGCCATTCATAAGCCCAAAAATTCACATGAAACTCACTTATGACTTGTACTATAGTTCCTAGTTCATTTTTTAAACAATATCTAGTGTTATATTAATGGGGGAAAATTGTCCAAAAAGTCATAAACCTATTGCAGTTTTGCCAATTCAGTCATAAACATTTTAATTTTGTCAATTGAGTCATAAACCTTTTCACTTCTTGCCGATTAAGTCTATCTAGCCAATTTTGGCCGGAAAATACTGACGTGGACACCAGTGGTGCCATGTAGGACTACCGACGCTGGCGTGGACAATTTTTAACAAATTTTTAATATTTTTTAATATTTTTTTTTTTGAATTTTTTTTTTGAATTTTTTTTTTTTTTTTTTTCCTTTTTTTTTTTTATTTTATTTTATTTTTGGATTTTTCCGATGGCTGGCCATCGGCCACAGGCAACAGTCGGCGAGCTGGCCTCGCCCACCACAGGCGAGGCCCGGCCGGGCGACGGCGACCCTCGACGAGGGCCGACCTTGCCAGATTTGGCAAGGGGAGCCCTCGCTGGGGGTTGCCCTCGCCCTAGGCGAGCCTTGGCGAGGTCCGGCTCGCCAGATCTGGCAAGGGGAGCCCTCACCCAAGCGAGCGTCAGCCTCGCCCCTAGCCGGGTGGGTGACGACTGGCCACCGGCATAGGTCGATGCTCGGTCGGCCAGGGGCGAGGGTCGGCCTCGCCAGATCTGGTCTAGGCGAGGCCGACACTCGGCTGGGCGAGGGTGAGCCTCGGCGAGGGCCCCTCGCCGGATCTAGCGAGGCCAGCCCTCGCCGATGCTCGCCCTCGCCCGGCCCGAGCGTCACCCGGCCGGCCGCGTCGTCGCCATCGCGAGGCCATCGGGTGAGGGCAACCCCGGCGAGGGCTCCCTCGCTAGACGGGCGAGGTCGGCCCTCGTCGGGGGGTTGCCGTTGCCCGGCCGGGCCTCGACTGTGGCGAGCGAGGCCAGCCGGCCGTCGCCTGTGGCCGGTGGTCGGCTACCGGAAAAAGCCAAAAAAAGAAAAAAATAAAAAAAGGAAAAAAATAGAAAATAAAAAATTTAAAAATATTATTAAAAATTGTCCATGTCGGTGTTGGCGGAGTCCTACGTGGCATCGCCGGCGTCCACATCAACATTTTCCAGCCAAAATTGATCAGATGGACTGAATCGGCAAGAAATAAAAAGGTTTAGGACTCAATTGGCAAAGTTAAAAGGTTTAGGACTCAATTGGCAAAACTGCAATAGGTTTAGGACTTTTTGGACAATTTTCCCTATTAATGGGGTAATTAGGGAGCCCGTAAGCTTAAGTTTTGTCATATATTTGAGTTGAAAATCTAAAATCACAAACCAAATGTTGGAGCAGTAGCTTCTGTTTGACGTTTACACATTAAGAGAGAAGAAGAGAGGCAAAAAAGCCTCCCAAATAAGAAAAAACTAGATATAAATAAATTTGTAATACAGATTTTGGCTTACAAGTTGTGAGTAGACTTAGATTCATGTCACATCCTAATTTTGCAAGTATATGAAAAATGACATAATTGGTCTTTCTATCTGGAGAATGCAGCCTCATAGACACAATTAATATTAACCTCATATAACATATATATCCATTTATTTATCTAATAAAACGGCAGGCCACAAAAATGAGAAATGGGTCGAGGAAAGTGGGCCGAGGTGCAGCTTCATGGGCTTGAACAAGGTTTGAGGAATTGGACAAAAACTTAATTTTCCTTTTGGCCCAATTGTTACAAATAAAAGAGTCAATTGATTGTCCATATCTTACGTATTTCGATTAATCCTTTTCAAGTGGAGTAGTCCAATGCAAGAACGATTGAAGCAGGGTCATCTATTTAACTTATGATAAAAGGGATATATCACCTATGATAAAACGGACATGCTTTAGTTCTCATATCTTGGATGGAAATTTTATTTCTAGTCACCTTCTATATGTAGTTCTTTAGTGGACACGATCTTCTACATCCTATAACTATTTTTCTGATTGATTGAGTGATGTAAAACCTAATCTAGATGTGCAAATCTTATCTTTGAATTGTAGCATCTCGCGCTTAGAGCAATTTTGCAGGCCATGCATGTTATCTCATGAATGGAGATTTACTCAAACTCACTGCATGCAAGATAGGAACAATTTGCATCCATTTTGAATGATTAGTTGAATCGAATGTTTGAATACCATCTTATATTCCAGAAAATACTAACAATGAATGTGAATATATCAACAATGACTCATAAGTTCGATATTCCAAGTGAGTTGATGTCTAACAATTATGTGATTTACTATACATATTAAGGTCATTAGAAAAGTGAAGAAGAGTGGAGTTTATACTAATTCACATTTGGCATGTTTCACCATTATAAAACCTCTATCTTATTGCCTTTTACATTTACATTAATAAAACTAATTGATTACATATATCTTTAAATGAAAAGAACTCAATCATTAATATACATGTGTGTGTGTGTGTGTGTGTGTGTGTGTAATACATAATGGATACAATGGATTGAGATTATGAGATTTTGTTTTGGTAAAACTAGCTAATTTTTCTTATTCAAACTCTAGTTATTTTACATTTAAAGGAATTTCATTCAATTATTCATTTCAGGATTTCATGAAAAATATTCTTTAGTCTAAATACACTCTATACCAATCTGATGTTGATATTTATTTCAAGTGGTATACAGAAAATCAAAATATCTGTAAAGTCACGACACGGCATAAAATCTCGACTTTTTCCACTAAATTAGCAGCAATAATTCGACCGATGCTTGATTGCCCAAGGTTGACTTGTTGCTGTGGCCGGGCCATACTCAAGATAGAGTTTCGAAGATTTTTCCCTTCTAACATGACCACGTAGGCTGGCCCAGCTTGTGCCACGACTCAACTTGTACTTGACTTTGCGGAGAATGCTGAGATTTTCTTTTTGTGTTTTCTCAAGTCAGTGAATGACAGACTGAAAACAAGTTTATAGAATCAGGAGACAAACTCACAAGTCTGAAGAACAAAGGTAAAGTCCATGAAAAGCTCGCGAAGCCAAAGATGAAATTCTAGCTGCATACATGGAGATAATCAATGGGACAAGGTCATAAATCAGAAAATTAGGCCATATTTGGTAACTTGTTAAACAATGTTTGATTTATTCTTTTGTTCCCCGAAATAAAAAAAGAATAGAAATTTGTTTGTTAACTTTTTTGTCTTTAGGAATAGATTTGGAACATAATCAAAAAAATAAGAAAAAAAAAGTTATTTCTTCGTTCCGAGAACACCTCTAGACTCAGGACCACATCAATCGGGCAGTTTCATTGGCCAGGCAAGGTCAACCTTGCCCAAGGACACCGTGAGACTGGCCTCGCCTGGCCATGGCAAGGCTGGGCGTGACCATGGCAAGGCTGGGCGTGACCATGGCAAGGTCGCCGGCCTCAACCTCCAGCCATGGTTGAGACCAGCGACCAGCTAAAGCAAGAAGAATTTACAAGTGTTTGATACACTTTCAGAGAATTTACAAAAAAAAGAATTGGATGGTGGCGCCGACCATCATGAGTAACATTTGCAATAGCTTCTTATTCTCATTCTTTTTAATTTTTTACTTTTTCTTATATAATTTAGGTCTATCTCACTTTTTATCTCAAATTTCTCATCAGTTATTTCAAATGAATATATTTGGTCTAGAGGACGTCCCTAAATCCCCAATAAAGTGTGACATATTATCGTATCTTGATTTAAATTTAAATTACTAAACGTAGTCTAAGAGATAGAAAGCATTGATTATCTAGACTAGAAATTTTTAGTAACTTGTTCTCACATATTGATACTAACTCATGACCAACATGGGCTTCAACCTCACATGAATAGCCTTTTTGGCTAAATACATAACTTCACCAACTCCACACTGAAATAGCACAGACATAAAGAACACCTAATTGGTGACTTAAGTGGATCCTCAAGAATCGCACGTCTCCCAACTAAGAGACACGAGTCTCCATCTTTATGTTATCCTGGAGAGTATTCTACGTGGCTTTGCTCATACAATAACTCAAAGGACAACCAACAACCCACCACTTTCTAATCAAAGTACATGTGAGAGCGCATGACCGATGACCTGTTTCCTTTCACCTTTTCTGCTATGAGTCATTTATAATTGAAAAAAAAATGTCAGTGTAGACTTGAAATGAACGAGGAGAGAATAGTGCGAGATGCGCATCGACGAGCATTCATTGGTAGAAAAGTGCCTGATATGCCTGCACGCGTGGCGATAGAGAATGGCCGAGATAAATTATAAACTAAAGTTAATAATTGCGTCGTAATGATGAGCTAGTGATGAAACCCCCTCATCCTCCACTAATGTTGCTGGAATGAACTTTGTCTCCTTGTCATCATCATTCCAGGGATCTTCCGAGGATCAATGTAGTCTCGTTCAAGTTTTTTTTTTTTTGAACAACGCAGTCTCGTTCAAGTTAGTCGCACTAAATTAATTGCACTTTAAGCAAGGCAAGGAAACCTATTAGGTGGTCCTTGCCTTTTGCTCTTAGTGCTGCGAATAATAAGAGTTCAACTTGCACTAACTAGGGCACACTTCGCCCAACTGGAAAAAAGAAAAATGACTGTCGGGACCCTATCATCATTGAACGTGAAATTTTGTTAACAAGTACCCTTATCAAGATATTACTTTTCTTTCTAACAAGAGAAGCATGTGTTTCTTGTTTGTCGGGCAACAATTGAGCTATTTAAAAAAAAAAAAAAAAGCAAAAAATGAAATATTTGCATATCTCAATATTTCGTTAATTGTGGAATTATCGCATTTTTACTCATGTTCTCCAAAAAAATTCCAATTGTTTCAGTGTCTTCCAAAAATACACAAGGGTGTTTGGTTACATGATGTGATGAAAGGCCATAATCTTGTTTCGGCTCTTATAAATGCCGCTTCTATGGTAGCAATGAACATTATTCTTGTAGCTCGACTTTTTCCTTTTTTTAATAGTCATACCTTGCAAAATGAATCGCCAACCCATCAAATGAAAGTAGACTTTTGTTTGAACAATTATCTTTATAGGAAAGTTGCTTCACGGGACTCTTAGGTAATTGTATCAACATTCATTTCTTTCCAAGAGAAAGGTCCTCCACCTCTCATATGGCTGTAGACTCCATAATCTAGATACTCACAAGAGAGGAAATTATATTACATAAATATGATTCTAACGGGACTTATTATGCAGTGGCTGGCCAAAATATGTCTGTATCTCAGTGCGTAAAATGAAGCCCGTCCAATTGATGATCATATCATCAATATGATTCGCCGAACACTTGACTTTCCCAAGGTTGACTAGTCGCTGCGGCCGGGCCAGAATCAGCATTTGGGTCTCGAAGATTCTGACATAATCACATGGGTTGGGCCAGCTTGTACCCTGATTCAACTTGCAATTCTTTGTTTCTATGTTCAGACAACTTGTACTTGCTAAGGGGAATGTGCCGAGATTTTTTGTTTTTGTTTCTTTTTTCTTGTTGTTAAGGAACGACAAACTGAAAACAAGTTTGAGAATCGGTGAGGCAAATTCGTAATGTGAGGAGTAGAGGTTGAGTGCATGCAAAGTTCGACAAGCTAAAGATAAAAGTCTAGATGCACTTGAATGACAAATTGTGAACATGCGGTGAGACAAGCTTATGACTCTGAAGAATAGTTGTTAAGTGTAAGCAAAGTTTACGGTAAAAATGTCCAATAAGTCCTAAATCTATTATACGGTGATTAATTTAGTCATAAAATTTTCAATTGTGCAAATTTAGTTCTAAATTATTTAATTGTGCAAATTGGGACCTAAATCTTTTGATGATTTGCCAATTTAATCCTAAATATTATGACAATTTTCTAATTAATTCTCTCGGCTAATTTTGGTAAGAAATTGTTGATATGGAGGTTGATTGTCCTACGTGGCATAGGTAGAGATATCGTGTAATTTATTTTATTTTATTTTTTCAATTTTTTATTTTTTCCTTTTCTTTTCTTTCTTTTTTTCCCTCTCTTCCTCCACTAGTTGCCGCCCTAGCGATGCACCAGAGGGAAATAGCGAAAAAGGAAAAACGAAAAAGAAATGGGAAAAAAGAAAAAAAATTAAAATTAAAAAAAAACTTGCATAGTTGTTCATGTTAGCGTTGACGGTACTGCATAAGATGGTTGGTGTTGACATACCGCTACGTCAATAATTTCTTGCCAAAATTAGCCAAAAGGACTAAGTTGATAGATTATCAAAATGTTTAGGACTAAATGATATATTGTTAAATTTTTTTGGACAAAATTATCATAATTGAAAGATTTAGGTCTAAGTTCGCATAATTAAAAAGTTTAAGTTTTAATTAATCATCATATAATAAGTTTATGACTTTTTGAATAATTTTCCTCAAAGTTCACTTATGCACACCTAGACATCCTAGTTTTTATTTTTACTTTTAAATAAGAATGTACTAAGAAACTTTTGCATGCAATACGTATATGAGTCCAATCAGATAACTTTTTTTTTTTTTTTTTGCAGGAAACTGAATATTGCAAGTACCTTCCATTTCTCTAGAAAATTCAATCAGTTAAATTGGGTTTGCTATTGCATCGGTTCGCATGAGCACAAAAAAAAAAAAAAAAAAAAAAAAACTTTAATAGTTGGATCATGTGAGCGTCATATTAGGCTTATCCAGCCCTTGTATGCACTAGGACTACATGCACTGACTGAATATGATTATTGTTCAATTAAGCTTTAAATTGACTGAGAAATATATCGTCTTGCTAGAATTACATGGACCGACTGGTCTCCCAAGTAAAACTAGAAAACAATTGTGGTTGCTCTGGTGCAAGTTAGCCTTATTACGTCATAGGCTTTGATTTTGACCTACATATAAAGATTGAGTTGTATTAGGCTTGTTTGCACTCGGCACATCTATAGCTGTCAATGAGACAAAAGTAGCTAGTGAGGCCACTTTTGTTTGTCGTTTATATGATAATCTTCTTTATCTTACCTTCACTCAGTAATTAATCTCGTCATTGATCTGTCTTATTCTTCCAGGACAAAAGTGGCTATTGAGGCCTTATTGAAAGAAGACAAGAAGCTAAGGGAAGAAAGGAAGAATCGTAAAAAGGAAGAGAAACCTTTAGGAGAACTTTTGTATTCTATTCCATTCTTTTACTGTGTACAAAGTCAGGTAAATATAGTACATGAGGTGTACAAAAGAAAGGAAAATATATTCAATGAATCAAATCAAATATTTGATCAATCCAATCTAATCCTGGATTGATTTAATGAATCAATTTCAATCCGAAAGGATTTCATCCAGCTCGAGCATATCTTCCAACACTCTCCCTCAAGTGAGTGGCTTGTAAATGTCAAAGATGCCTAACTTGCTCAATAGATATGTACGTTGTCTCTAACAAAGAGGTTTGGTGAATACATCTGGAGGTTATCTTGTGGTCCCAATTCCTCTTGTTTTAATCAATCCTTATTGAATCTTGTCTCGAGTGAAATGACAATCCACTTCTATGTGTTTTGTTCTTTCATGCACTACAGGATTTGTTGCAAGTTTGAGGACTGCATCATAGTTGCAAAATAATTTTGTTGGTCCCTTCACTTGTATCCTAAGGTCCTGAGGTAAGCCTCATATCCAGATTATCTCGCAAGTAGTCTTTGCCATGGCTTGGTATTATGCTTTGGCCAAGGATAGTGAGACAATTGTTTATTTTTTTGTCTTCCATGAAAGTAGAGATTCTCCCAGTTTAATGCAGAAATCAGTGATGGATCTTCAACTTATAGGACAAGTTGCATGGTTTGCATCACAAAAGGCCGTCATCTCTGTGTTACATTTTATGGAGAGAAGAATCCCAAGTCCTGGGCATTTTTTCAAATATTTTACGACCGTCAGAGCAACATTCATATGACATTGTTCTGGATTGTGCATAAACTGGCTTAACGTCTATACTGCATAACTTATATCAAGCCTAGTCATAGTCAAGTATATGAGTTTCACAACGAGCTTTTGATAACTTGATGGATCTCTAAGTATAGGATCTTCATTTTGAGATGATCATGTATCATGCTCTACCATAGTTGATATGATGTTTTGCTTGATTGGAATAACATCCGATCTGCATCCTGATAATCTCGCTTTTGATATAATTTCTAGTACAAATTTCCGTTGGCTGAGAGAGATTCCTTGGTCGGATCGAGCGATCTCAATCCCAAGAAAATACTTCGGTGATCCTAAGTCCTTAATATGGAATGTGGAATTCAAATACTCCTTAAGGCTCTCCGTGATAGTTTTGTTGTTCCCCATAATGAGAATGTCATCAATATATATCATCAAGTATATAGATGACATACCTTCTGTCCACGTGAATAGGACATAATCATATCTAGATTGCTTGAAACCTCTTGTCATGAGAGCATGGGCAAACTTAGGGTACCACTACCTTCGAGCTTGTTTGAGACCATACAGGGATTTGCGGAGACGACATACTCTATTCTCCTCCTGTCTCCGCAAACCCTGAGGAATATCCATATAAATTTCTTCATCCAGGTCCCTATGAAGAAAGGTATTTTGTACATCCATTTGGTGTAGTGGCCAATCGTGGAGAGTAGCTATTGACAAGAAGGAATGAACTGTCATATCTTTGGCTACTAGAGAAAAGGTTTTATGGTAATCAAAACATTCTCGTTGTGTAAAACCCTTAACCACTAATCGAGCCTTCTTATTGTTCAATTGACCCATCTACTCGATACTTAATTTTAACACCCATTTGCAACCAATCAATTTTCGATTTTGAGGTGATGTCACAAGTTCCTATGTTTGATTTTTTTTATTAAAGCTTGCAATTCGGCTTCCATAGCTTTCAGCCATCGTGGATCAGTAGATGCCTCATTATAGCTAGATGGTTCTCCCTCTTTCGATATATAGCTAATGCAATATCTATGATCTGGAGAGAGTTGATGGAAGAAAACATAAGATGAGATAGGATAATGAATACCTGGTGCATTGAGTGCCGCACAAATGTAAATTTTGGTCCATGTTGGTGGACGGGTGATTCAATGGGAGCGTCATGGAGGATCCTATTGCGGTGGAGGTGATGATGATTCTTCCACAATGGCATTTGGTGAAAAACAAAACTTCTTCAATGGGCATGATATCGGAAGATAGTGCCTTAGTTGTTGCTGGAGTAGGAACCTCATATAAAGTTGGAGCTAATGTTGGAGCAATGTTGGAGCAAAATTTGAAGTCTCCGGAGATGCATCAAGTATATACTTAGGATCTAGAGATAATGTTTCCTTAGGTAAGAAATGACGTGAATTATCCATGGTATCCAAATTTTCCTTTGATAACTCCTATGCACAGAATGGAAATTCTTCTTCATGAAAAACAATATCTCTACTTGAGAAGAATTCACCCGTAGAAATTTCAAGGAGGCGATATTCTTTCTGTAAATTCCGGTAGCCCATGAATACACAACGTTAGGCGTGGGGACACTGTGGTGGCATAACATAAATAACCAAAGACTTTTAAGTGTTCCGGCTTTGGTTTCTTCCCATAAAACAGTTCAAATGGAGTTCATTCGCAAAGAATTTGAGCAGGCATACGATTGATTAGACAAGTTGCCATGATCACACAATCACCCCAAAAATTTTCTTGAATGGTCGCTTGGAAATTTAGTGCACGCGTTACTTCCAGAAGATGGTGATGCTTACGTTCTACCACCCCATTCTGTTGTGGGTTATAGGTGCATGAGCTCTCATGTAATATGCCATTAGATGAAAAAAGAGAAGCACAATCACTGTTGAAAAACTCTCTACCTTATTAGTGCGAATCCGCTAAGCAGATTTTCCGAACTGATTCTTTGTTAGTGCAAGAAATAGTTTTAAATAAGAGATAGTCCGACTCCTACACTGCATCAAAAAAACCCATGTGATATGAGAATAATCATCCACAATTGTAAGGAAGAAACACGAGCTGTCACGATGTGTTGTATGGTAAGGTCCCCAAATATCAACATAAATCAATGAAAAAACACTGCTGGTATGAGTTTTACTAGAAGGAAAAGGTGATTGGGATTGCTTCAGAAGAGGACAAATGTGACACTGAGACTATGGAACAAAAAAACATTGTGACCCATTCTTGAATGTAAAAGGAAACTTTTATCATTGGTAGTCATGTTATACAATGATTTTTTATTCAAAGGAATGCAAGATAAATCAAGACTATTTGGAAAGCTGGTCCAAAAAAAAAAAAAAATCCTTTGTAGAGTCTACCCAAACCATTAGTTTGCTAGTCAAAAGGGCCTAAAAGTATCATAATCGAACAAGACTTGGAAAGAATTTTCTTCGCAAGCTTTGGACACAGAAATGAGGTTAAAGTGAAACTTCGGGACATAAATGACATTTTTAAGGGTGATCTGAGGACTAGAATTGATTGTACCTATCATTGTGACATAGATAACATTTCTATTGGGAAGTCGAACGGAAATAGGAAAGTTTGTCCCTTTGTGTATAACGGAGAAAATTTTTTTCTCACAAGCACTATGACCACTTGCTCCCGAGTCTACTATCCATGCATTTCTTGAAATAGAGTTTATTAGATAATGGGATATACCTATGAAACTCCCTCATTGGTTGGAAGTGTTCAATTTCTACAAAGCCTTTATAAGTTGTTGATATTGTCCATGTGTAATGGGCTGATCATAAGACCTCAGACTAGTTGGGCCCTTGATGTGATAGGCTACTGATTTTTTTTTTTTTTTTTCTTTTTTCTTTAGGCTTACCATTTAATTTCTAGCAATTATCAATTGTGTGATGCAGACGTTTGCAATACTTACAAAATAATTTACCTTTTCCTTTGGTATTTTGCTTGTATTCCTGGATTACATGGCAAAATTCTAACCATTGGATGCTTTAGTCATCCTTTCAATGTTTGATTTAGCGGAAGTGTCGATGGATCGTGAGCCATCCAACTGTGCGACATAGGAGTTGATTGGCTGTGAACATTCCAATAGCAAAGAGTAATCTGGGCCGTCCATTCCACCCTTCTTAAAAGGCTCTTCTTCTCCACTCTTCACGAACCCTAGTGCCGCTACTCCTCTTTCGTCTTCTAGGGTTCTATAGCCAGAACCTCACCGCGAGTTGCAAGTTGCGAGCATGATGCTCTCGCTTCCTTTAGCATATTCTGGCAACAAGAGTCGCTAACTCTCTTCCTGGACTACAAGATGATAGATGAGGCCGAGTAATGGTACTGGATCCATGGCCAAAATCTATGATCGGAATGTGAGTTATGAATCATTTAAAATCAAGAGAAATCTTATTGTTTTCTCTCTATCCCTTATGGCCTTGTACTACTATAAAGTGGCTTTGAGCCCTTCAAGTTTCTCTTTTGCCGCCTCCAGTACATTCTAGAGGGCGGATAGTTTGTTGAAGTATGCCGCAATGGACATGTTTCCTTGCTCCAACTTTGAGAGTGTTCGGGTAAGCTAGAAGATCTTCACTCTGTCCAATTTCCTATATATCTCTTTTATATTCTCCCACATGGTTTTCGAATCCTTTATTGGGGGTAATTTGGCTACGACTTTCGGAGCCATGCAATTGCCAATCCAAGTTCTCACCAACTGGTTACACTTTGTCTTACTATTGCGCCATTCTTGGATCTGCTGGAATCGGAATGGTTCCATCTAGAAAACCATCCTTATCTTTTGTAACCATAACTTGCTGAAACTCTTGTGTTAAGGTCGAATAGCTTTCGGATTTGGTAAGTTGATGAGCGATAAGTCACAATTCTAGTCCATCGGTGGTGGAGACAAAAAGTGGATCACCGGGCTCTGAGTGACCACTGGTAGCCATGATGGAATACGACAGAAACTTGGGTGGAAAAACTAGGTAGGGATTTGCTCCCATAACTCGATTCCTTCCCCCACATTGAGAAATCCTCGATAGTGTGACATCCTGTATTTTGATCCTATTTCAATTATATGAAATGGATTTTTCGTCGACGTGCTTATGGTCCTTTTTCTTAGAGTTGATCACTCACGAGTTAACTAATCTATTGGATGAAGCCGTTAAGGGATATAAACACGACAGACTTGAGAATTTGATTAGAAATCGACTGCTTGACCGTGATAATTGGCAAGGGCCAATACGGCATTGTTATAATCGATTAGTGATTGGATATAGGTTGATTTGATGGAATGGAGTAATTAAATTGTGGGTGATTCCACAAGATTGCAAAATTTGCATCATACGGCATTAACCTGATTTTCTGTCAATTCTGTACCTGATACCCGTGATTAAAACCTTAAGATTTTTACAACAATCGAGAGTCGCCGATGAGTCGGAGATACACAAATGTGGATCGAAATTATCGACCACTGGTCAAATGCGCTAAAACCCCTAAAAGCTACTTGGTAGGTTAAGTTGCGCTAAAATCGTGTCCAGTCAATTTTAACCACGAAATTGAATTCGGTTTCGAGAATCGAACGTTCGAGCGTATCACGATTTATTTTTAGGAGCTCGTCTCATCTTTCGAGAAATTTTCGTCGAGCTCGGAAATTTGCGAAAAAATCAAAATTGGCAAATCAAAATCAAGGAAATTAGGATGGGTAGCCCTAGTTGGATTTTTAACCACCAAAATTGTGTAATTGGTGAATAAAATGGTGGAAATTCGTATGGGCTGCTGAAGAGGATTTCTTGGTCACCAAATTGAATTAATTGGTGAGGAATTGGGAGGAAATCAAGGGAAATTCGTAGGGGTTGCTGGGTTGCTGTTTTTGGCCTTCAAATTGGCTTTGTTTGTGTTGTTTTGGAGTGGAAAATCACCATTGGTTGATGCTTTGACATTAGGGGGCTGAAGACTTTGTGGTTTATGCACTCAAGTGGCTAGTTATTTGGTGTGGCTTGCCATTGGTTGCTTCATGGACTTCCAAGACCCTTTGTCCCCCTCCCTCTTCCCCCTTCTTTTTATGCGACCAAACCCCCTCCAGCAAAACCTTGCTTCTTCTTCTTCTTCTTCTTTTGCATTTCATCTTCTTCATTTTTCCATTTTCTCTCTCGTGTTGTTGCTACCACTACCTTAAATTCTCGCCCAACTCATCCCATCTAGCAATCTCGGCATTAGTCCAGCTCGCCAGTCCTGCAGGTCATCAAACCGCCACGCCTCACCCACACTGCTCAACCAGCACTCTCATTCGCATCCTTGTCGCCCCGCGTCAGCCTCATGTCGTCCCTGAGCAACCAGCCGTGATCATCGACCAGCATCGCCAGCCGTTCGCCCAATTGGTCCGCCCGTCCCCGCGCTCGCCAATCGTCGCTTGCCCCTATCCAACCCCACTAACCACCCGTTAAGCCCCTTTGCCGAACCGAAGCCAGCTCCTTGACCGTGAGCTTGCAAGGCTTTTTCATCCTCTTCCAGCCCTCCGTTGGAGATGCCGTAAGACCAAGTCTTGGTCGCCTTTGCGTCGTTGTCGCCATGGACCTGTTATCTCGCTAATCCGGTGAGTTAATGCCCTAATATTGGATTAGGAAGTTAATTGCACTTAGTATGTGGATTAGGGTTAATTAAGGATTAGTATAATCCTAGTTAGGGTAATTAGTGGCTAAGAGAGTTAGTTGCCTAAGCTAGATTAATTTAGGTGGTTAGATAGATTAGTTAGCTAGCCTAATTAGATTAATGTAATTATCCTAGCTAGATTAGTTAATTAGTTCAATTAGGTTAGTTAGATTAGCTTATTTAAATTAATTAAGTGGTTTAGTTTAAATAATTTGCAATTTATTTAATTAATTGTAATTTAATTAATTAATTATAATTAGCGTAAATTATACCGGGATAGCCGGTTTGTAGAATTTTACGTTGATCATTGTGGTTGATTTGATTTGTGAAATTGATTGCTAAATTATGCAATTGGATGCTATGTGATAATTTTTTATTATTATTGCAAAAATATGATTTTATGATATTTAATTAGAAAAATACCGGGTGTCGGGTTTTGATGCCAAAAATATTTTATATACTATATAAAATCATGGAATTTTGAAATGGGAGAATATCACGATTTATGATTCGATTTGATTGTGTGATCACGCACAATTATTTTACCAGATATTTTTAATACGAAGAAAATTGGCCAAGTTCATTATTTGAAATGGAAGTATTTGAGTGCAAAGCACGATGTTCTTGGCCAAGCATGAATGTGTGTATGATCATTATGGAACCTGTCCTGATGCGTTCACACGGGATGATGCCTGATTAAGTTCAGATGCTCTGACAACAGATGCCGGTCGCAGTGGAGGTTAGGCCGATACTCCTTTATGGACTGCCATCTAGATGTAGATGTTACCGTGCCCGATGGAGCGGGACGACACTCGGTTATACCGGATGACCACCGACTAATGAGTTAGCCGTGGCCGTTGGGTCGTAAATAATGGGAACACGCTTGGATGATTGAGATAGCCACGCTTGATTATGGGGCGAAATTGTGTGGCACGGAATGAGATGTGTCATAACAATTTAGCCTTATAATCAGGACCCTTGTGATTACTTGATGAATGATATGAAGTGTTCCAGTTGTTGAATGCATTTACTGTATGCATATGATATATGAAATGTATTAATGTGCATGGAAGTGCTGAGGTGAGGTAAGTCCTATATGGTGCATGTTTAGGCTGCCTCTAGGTGAATTCTCGTCTTAATTGAGGTTTAGGGTGTAGACTCGCTGAGATTTATCTCACCCCGTCGTGGTTTAAAATTTTCAAGTCCTTAGATGGAGGTACGTCATGTACGTTTTTGGTGTCCTCGGGAGGTGCAGTTCGAGACTACTCATCTCCCCATCCACGAGACCACCTGGACCCGTGAGCTCGTAGTAACCATTGTTTGGGTTGATGAAGGCCTACCTCAATTGGTACCTCATCGTTTCAAAGTGTGGTTCCATAATGGGCCTAATGGGATCTGGGAGGGTCCTTTGGAGGGTTTTGACAGACCTGCTATCGATACCGAGTATGAGGAGGTACTCGACCCCATCGTGGATGTCGATATTTTGGATGATATCGTGGTGAACTTGAGGCCCGAGGCTGAAGGACTCGGAGTAGAGGTAGCTGATCCTTTAGACATCGACATCCTAGATGGTGTCATGGTGGACCCGGATCCCGAGTAGGTAGGGTCCGGGGTAGGATTGGTTTAGTAGCTTCTTTTTGGATATAGACTTCTATGTATAGACCTGTAAGACTGACTTAGCATGTATATAAAATTTGTTTTATGAGAAAGGCGTAGCATATGTTTTACTATCTCTGTGATTGATTGTTGTCTGGGGTTTATATGTTCGCTTCTGCACGTGCATAAAATGAATAGGTTGACGTCTCGTCCTGGGAACGTTGCAATTTAATCAACTGCTAAGGGATGTGCATGCGCTTGAGGTTCGGACTTGACAGATAGGGAATTAGTCTAATACCTGAGTTGTTTGACTTGGTTGCTTGCCCCGCATTGATTGGATCTGGCTCAATGGCTGTGCTTGCCTCGTTTATGGTTGGTGGGCTACCATCGGGTTGGCCTTGCTTTGGTGGCCCTAGTTTCCTGGCGGTGATGCATTTAGGCTCGATTAAAGTACCAAGGATTAAATGGTACTCACTGGTAAGGATGTTTTGCGAGGGACTGGCCTATAGTGGGCTTGCTCGGGATGGGCTGCCCTAGATTTGACTGAGTTTGGATGGGCTGCCATTGCACTTATTGGGCTTGAATAAGTTGCTCTTGAGATTTAGGGACAATGGCAGATAGGTCCACGATTGGATCCCAAATTTCAAAGGCTTGAGGCGTGATTTCTTTTGGGGAATGTTCTTTTGAGGCTAATGGTGGAGTCATGATGGTGGTACAAAGAAAATTTTCTTCGCTTGCTTCTTTCCCTTTTTCAAAAACTGATTCTTACGTCGGAGGATTAACAACACCCGGACACTTGGAGTGCTAAAAGTTGGTATGAAGGACACTTAAGTGTCAAAAGTTACGAAAGTGACACTTAAATGCTAAAATCAGAGCAAAATAGATTACTTAAGTGCCGTTGGCGAGAAAATCTAGCCAAATTGCATACGTGGCATTTTCAGGTGACATCTTTTATTGAGGTGGCAAACGTTTTAAAAAAAAAAAGCACACGTGGATGATAAAAACGACTCCATCCATCCACGCTGGCTAAGCCGACCTAAATTATGTCGTTTTCCCTTGGTGCTAAACAATGTTGTTTAGGTTATTTTGGCTTAAGCAGACTTGGCCGTTGCCGTTCCTTCCCGTTCACTCCGTCGCCGTTCACGCCCAGAGGTGGTCATTGGTTGCCATTGTTGGTTGCCGTTCATTGGTCGTTGTCACTGCTTGCCATCGTCGCTCCTCTAGGTTTAGCCCCTTCTCCCCCTCCTCTATGATGAAATTAGGGCTCAAATTCTTTTATTAGGGCTCCGATGGAAAATTTGGGGCTTGGTGGGGAAATGTGGAGGTCAGCTTGGATGGTGCTTTAATGTGCAATTTAGGGGTTAGAAGCGGTACTAGAACCCTAATGGGGGTTCGGATTGGCAATTTAGGGCTTAGCCTTGAAATATAGGATTCGACAAGGGGAAAATTAGGGCTTGACCTCGAAGATTTGGTGTTATTGTAATGTGTGATTTAGAATGGTTCTACTGTGATGTATGTTTAGAGCTTAGATGTGGTATTGTGACATGCGAAGGCAATTTTTTGGGGTTAGATGTGAAATGTGATATACGATAGCGATTTTGACTGCTCGGAGTGGTTGTTGAGACGTCTGGTCACTTTTTTTAAATTGAAGTGTTGAAATGGGTATCATGCGGACCTGTATTTATCGTGGGGACCTCTGTTTTTTGGTTAATATTTTAAGGGAATGGAAGGCAAATAATCAAAATGGTAACCTCTTTTTTGGCTGTCATGTAAAGGCATATTGTTAGTGTGTGGACCTCTTTTTATTGTGAATGGTATCTTTCTAGTAAATGGCCTAACATGTGCATCTCTTCCCCCTTACTTTTTCTTTAATAAAGTCAATGAGAGTGGGGGGACTCCCATGTGCAATTGTCTGTTGTTCTTTGTGGATGTGGTCCCAAAAACTAATTATTCTTTTTCTTGATGCAGAAATGGCTTATGACAAGGATTATGTCGCTGTCATAGTTTGCTACGGTGGGGATTTTGTGATTGGGATGATGAATGGAAGTATGAATGTGGAAATGAAGGCACCATCTTTGTCGATATAAAGAAAGCATCTTATGTAAGATTTGTTAGGGATATAATGACTTATTTGCTTTGTAAAGTTCAAAAGTTGTATCGTGTTCCTAAGAAAGGCTTAAAAAAAGGTTTGAGAAGCTTAGAAGATGATAATGGTTTTAGGGATGTTCTATACCATTATCTTCATGGTGAAGAGGTAAAAGTATACGTTGAGTACAATAGTGAAAGTGAGGACTAAGATGATGATGGAGAGAGGGCTCAAGTAGGACAAAAAGGAGATGGTATTCAAGGTAGTACAGAGGTTAGGGATGAGGGAGGGTAGGATAGATATGATGGAGAGGAGAGGAGCGCAAATGCAGTTCACCAAAGTAATGATGACATTTGGATTAGATTGGAAAGTAGCTTAATCAAGTGATGATGATGATGAAGGGTTGCCTGTTGAAAATTTCATAAGTGATAACGATGACGAGGAGCTTGTAGAGTCAAGAAAAAAAACAAATGAATTTTTTGACAGATAAGTTTGTAGCTTTGCGAGTAGTTGATAAAGTTCCAAACAGGGCCGAAGGCCCTACAAATGCTGGTGCTGCTGGCGAAGAGACTGATTATGAAGAAAGCGTCAAGAATGCTACTTCCCAAGATGAGCTTGAAGAAGATCAAGGAGCTGTGCATAGAAGGAAAAGTAAGTTTCCTTCTTATGATCCATCCGTTACTACTTCTACTTTGTCGGTAGGTATGAAATTTCAAAGATGCGAAACAATTTAGGGAAGCTATATTGAAGAACTCCATTGATGTATAAAGGAATATTAACTTCATTAAAAACACTAAGACCTTTATAAGAGTTAGGTGTTCACAGCAAAATTGTTCACGGAAGATCTATGATGAATTTGTTAGAAGAAGTGGATCCTTCCAAATTATAGCCTACCAAGAGGAACATACTTGTTCAATTAATTTTGAAAATAAAAGGGTAACGAGTGCATGGTTGTCCAAGCACTTCTTTGATTTGATTAAGCTGATGCGTCAGATGAATAATACTGAGTTCAGGATGCTGGTGAAGGAGCGTGTAGGCATCAATATATCCAGGAATCAATCAAAAGATTGAAGCAAAAGGTGATGAAGATACTTATTAGTCAGTACAACAGCGAATATGGACAGTTGTGAGATTATGCTTGTGAGTGTAGGCTTTAAAATCCTTCAAGTAGAGTGTATGTAGAGGTCATTGAGAGACCACTTCCTGATAGTGGGACCAAGTTCGATAAGTTCTATGTTTACTCCAATGTATGCAAACGAGAATTTTTATCTGGTTGTAAATGGATTATAGGATTAGACGGCTGTTTTTTGAAAGGCTTGTGCAAGGGAGAATTGCTGGCTGCAATTGGAAGATATGCCAATAACCAAATGTTTCCACTAGCTTAGGTTGTTGTGAGGGTAAAGAACAAGGACAATTGGTCTTGATTCCTAAAAAAAATTGATGACTAATTTGGAGATAACAAATGGGGAAGGGTAGGCGTTCATGAGTGACAAACAAAAGGTAATGTTTGCTTTTTGAAAAATTTGGTCAATTGTTTGCTTTTTGATATTAACATGCCATTTACTTACATTTCTTATTTTGAATTATTATAGGGATTGGTTCTGGCAGTAGCTGAGTTGTTGCCTTATGCTAAATATCGAATATGTGCGCGGCACAAATACGCAAATTGGGCAAAGTTCTATAAAGGGGACAATCTACAGTTGCAATTTTGGCAACTAGCAAAGAGCACGAATATGACTGACTTTAGGATGGCCAAAGAAGAACTGTTTCAATTAACAAAGAAAGGTTATGATGCACTATTCCAAACAGAACCAAAGTATTGGTGTAGGGCGTTCTTTAACGAGAAATTGAAGTGCGATAACATCAATAACAACATCTACAAAGCATTCAATGGGAGGATAGTAGATGCTAGATGCAAACCAATCATCTCGAGCTTGAAGACATATGAGTTATGATCATGACTCGACTACATAGACAAAGAGACAAGGTTGCAAAGTGGACTAGGCAATGTGGTTCTAGAATTGCTAAGAAATTAGATGAGAACTTGGCCGCAAGTAGGTATTGTCATCACATTTGGAATGGGGATGTATGATATGAGATAATGAAGGGTTCCGATAAGTATGTTATCCATTTAGGTACGAGAAAGTGTTCATGTAGAGCATGGAAATTAAGTGGGATTTCTTGTGCACATGCCATATGTGCCATCCAATTGAAGGGCCACAACACAGAGTACTACATTAATGATTAGTACAAGAAATCGAAATATCTTGCTTCGTACTAATTCATGATGCAGCCAATCAGAAGTAGCAAGTTCTGGGAGCCAACAGATCGCGAAGCACCTCAATTTTTGCCACTAAAGAAGAAAATGGGAAAACCAAAGTGAAAATGAAGAATGACGGAGGGAGAGGTCTCATGTTAGCGTATGATGAGTAGGACATGTGTAAAGATGAGGTGCTTTTTTTGCCACATAGCAGGGCACAATATGAAAAGTTGTCAATTAAGGAAGTAGTAGGAACAGTTGAGGCCAGCCGAAGGACTTAGTGAAGGGACAGTTGGAGAAGGACAAACCGAAAGGCGAAGTGAGTCAATAGTTCTTCAATCGACGACAATAAATCTAGTAAGTCATGACATTTGTGTTTATGTTGCTTTATGGTTTATTACAAATATGTATATCGATACAATTGATATATATGTAATATTTTTGTCTTTGTCAGGTCACAAGAATGACATGTGAAGGATTGGCCAAAGCTCCTGCTATACCTGAAATTGAAGGGCCTGTTCAAAGAAGGCAAGGTAGAAGACAACCAGTTGAAGAATTGGCTAAAGCAACTGAAGGGCCAATTAAATCGACTATTCTTCAGCAGCAGCAGAGAAAAAAATACCCAGTAAGTTCAATAATTTGTGTTTAGTTTTCCTTTACGATGTTATATTTATGATGTCATTTACCTCTTTATGTCATTTACCTCTTTCTCAAATTCAAATACCTCTTTCTCAGATTCGAAGAAGGCAAAGCTAGAGCTCGGCTGCCAATAGAGGGCCCAACTGAAGGGCCATCACAAGATCCATCACCAAGGTTACCACAAAGGCTACTAGAAGGGTCATCACAAGAGCCACCACAAAAGCCAACAAAATGTGTCACTGAAGACGCCTAGCTGAAGAATTGGCTGAAGAAGCCCTTATTGTAGTTGAACAGCCACAACAAGAGTCCAAGAAATCACAGGCGAGAAGAAGGGCCAACCAATCACAAGTACCTGAAAGTGATGTTCCCCTTCGAACAAGAGGGGCTCTTGGGAAGATACTAAAATAATATGCTTATGGCCTTTATATAGATGAGCATACTGGAATAGTTATTCTTATTGTAAGTTTTATAGGCTGCATTTAATTTAATTTATGGTACAAACTTTTGTTGATAATTGAGTTTTCTTTTTGAAGCCTAGGAGAAATTCGGAGGTTCTTATCTCTCAAGGCCCAACTCAAGACTCAACGGCTGCGCCAACAAGAAAAAAGAGTAAGAAGAACCTAGTTGTAGGTCCATCTAAATCATTCAGCCTACAATAGTTGCAGCTCCTTCTGAATCAGTTTAGCCTAGGACAATTGCAGCTTCATCATAATCAATTCATCTCGAGACAGTTGAAGAAGAAGTCATACGTCCAGTTAGAAAAAGTGTAAGGATTATGAATCAAGTGAAAGGTCCATCAAAATGAGCACGAACATAAGGCATTGTACATATTGATTGATAAAATGGGATGAGATATGGTTTGTGGGGTTGATGAGTTAGTTGTTTTACTGTGGATATATATATTAATAGTTTGTCATTGGGTTTGTGAGACTTAATTTCAATATCAATGGAACGATCTTGTTGCTTCTCATTTTTTTTTTTTTTAACTTTTACTTACTGATTTTGGTGTTGGATCTGTGGTGGTGGCGGGGTGCTCGTGTGGCTGGTGAAGCCTAGTGGTAGTGGGTCCATTATGGGGGTTGGGTTGGGGGCTTTTACTGTAGCTAGTATTGGTGCAAGTGTGCAGTGTGTAGTGTGCATAGCTTAGCTTGCATGAGACCCTTTTGCAACAGATCCACCACCCACCACTAACAATGGCTGCTAATGGTGGGTCTATGATGGTGGCTACGTGCTGGTGTAGTAGTTGGGATGCTGGTGTTGCTAGTGGTGGTGGCTGTTGATGCCTAGTGATGGTTGGTCTATTATAGGGGTTAGGTTGGGGGCTTGTGCTACACCTGGTGCAAGATGCAAGTGTGCAATATACACATCTAGCAACTTTTGCAGTAGCATGCCACTAGCACAGTGGTGGCTGCCTGGGATGCCTGGTGTGGCTAGTGGTGATGATTGGAGGCCGATGGTGGCCAGTGGTAGGCGGTGGTGGTGGCTAGTGGTAACTGATGGCTGGTGCAATTTATAGAGGAAACGTACAAAAAAAATTAGCTTTTAATTAATTACATTCTAAAAAACTTGGCACTTAAGTGATCACTTTCAATAATAACTTGATACTTAAATGATTCTTTTTTATCATGACCGATACTTAAGTGATCACCAAATACAACTTATAGCACTCAAGTAATCACTCGTGTCTGTCCTATGTATATACTAGTTTGCAGCAAACCAGAGAAGCTGCTGGTTTATATATACGGTTCAACTTATGGTAACTCCATTCAATTCAATGTTTGCTGCTAATTTACATTTAGTTCAAGTAAAGAAGTCACCACCTAAGTAGCACCGACACGGACACATGACACGCGACACGACACGACACGACACGACACGCCGACACATCATTTTTAAAAAATAAAAAATTCTAACATGTTGGGACACGTTATATATTAAATGAATTTTTTAAAATTAATTTGATTCAAATTTATAAATAAATAAATAAAATGCTAACTTTAACAAAAATTATTGATGAAACTAATAATTAACAAGAAATTATAATGAACTTATTTAAATAAATTTATGATATTCTATAATGATCAAAATTTATTATTATTTAACATTCAATATTTTTATTTTTTGAAATCACTTTTTAATTTCATTTATTTATTTTTTTACCCACACCCCACCCCTAAAAAAAATATTACTTCAATGCTTTTATTTTCTAACCCAAAAAAGTCCCCCCACCCATTTATTTCACCCTCTCCGTCCCCGCGTTCCTTTCTCCCCATAATTTGTCAGTTCCTTTTTGAAAATTGAAATCACACTCCTCTACCCACCCACTTCACGCCAAGTCCCATCAAAATCCCCACTTTTAATTTCTTTTTTCTACTTTTCTTGTTAAAAGCCTAAAACTAAAAGAGAAGCAAAGTTAAAAACCCTAGCAGCCGACGCCTCCTCCTCCTCCTCCTCCTCCTCCTCCTCCTCCCATAACCTCTTCTTCGTGATCTTTGCTCTCTCTTGCAATCGCTCGCCTCTGGCCCTCTCTCCTTCGCAACTACAGCCATAGCCTCGCCTCCAGTCCTCCATGGCTGCATTGCAGTCATGGCCCTCTGAGTCGCTCTTTCTCTGGCCCTCCCTTCCAGTCGTAGCCTTGGTGTCACTCGCCGCCTCACCTCCACTCCATCACCTTCTTCAACGACCTTCGCACTTGCAGAGCCACCCCGAAAACCCACGCCTCTCGCAATTCCGGACACGCGTGTCCAAACGCGTCCAGAAGAGTTGACCACGCGTCGGAAATCTGACACGCGTTGACCATGAGTCCAAGCATGTCTGAGCATGTTGAACACGTGTCGAGGTGTCCGATATGACACGGAAGCTTCTAGAATGTGTCCGTGCTTCATAGGTCACCACAACACATTGACCTAATATACATTCTATTTTCACCGATTTATATTCAAGAATAAGCAAAAACATAGTACAAATAGTATCTGATTCATTCATTCATTTCTTTTCCTTGACCCTTCCCCACAAGCACAAGAAGTAACGCATAATATATATGACAGCACAAAAAAAAAAAAAAAACCACAACGATTTTTTAGAGAACACAAAACTTCTTCTCATTTTCCAAAAAAATAAGTTACATTTCATTCAAAACAAGTACATTTGTCCACTCATTTACAATTATGGAAATCGGAGAAACTTCTTCTCATCTTCCAGTACTTTACATTTCATCATAAAGTAGGATAGACAAAAAAAACAACAACACAATAAATGCTTGATAACACTTCCGTTCAATTTTCATCCTTGAAATTTCATTATTCAAATGGTTAGCAAAAAATGCTTGAGTTTGCATCGAGTCAACATCGTCCAAGTTGTCTACAAGCATAGATGGAGGTTGATGACAGCCATCAAGTAGGTCAATATCACATTTGTGGCTCGGTGAGAGAATTTCGCATCGACTCATTTGAAATATTTGCACTTTGACCTTTCTCTATATCGGGCACGTCCATAGAATCTTCTCTCGGGATTCATTCGAGTCCACGATATTCTTCTTGGACTTGGTAACCCACAAAAACATAAATGTTCGTCTTCTCCTTTGCTTCGACGAGAGGAATTTGAGCCACTATTGAAAGTCATTCTCTTCATTTCCAATATTCGATTGTAGAATTTGGGGCAAATCGAATTAGGGTTCGGGATTAGGGCTCTAGCACTTCAATGGGATTTTGCTCAATTTCGGGTTTTAGATTTTGGGCAATTGCGGAGATGACGTCGTTTTGGTCGATTTAAAGGCTTTATTTTGGCCAACTATAGAAACGACGTTGTTTTGGGTAAATTAAAGCTTAGTCAGCTCTCCGGCAAGCCATGTAGGCGAGCAATATTAATATTTAATTGCCACATGATTTATGGCCGGCTTCGTCGGAGATGGCACTCAGGTGTCCCACTTTTCAAAAAATATAGCACTTAAGTGTCATTTTCGTAACTTTTGACATTTAAATGTCCATTTGTGCCAACTTTTGGCACTTGAAGCGTTCTTTTGTTGAGGATTAACTCTGTTTTGTAGGTTAGAGTTCTTCAGTAGGCAATCGTTGTATGCATAAGCTAAATCAAGAGCTTAATAGCTCTGATACCATGAAAGAAGACAAGAAGCTAAGGGAAGAAAGGAAGAATCGTAAAAAGGAGGGGGAACCTTTGGGAGAACTTTCTATATCTTATTCCATTCTTTTATTGTGTACAAAGCCGTGCAATTATGGTACATGAGGTGTACAAAAGAGAGTAAAATATAATCAATTCCATTCTTTTATTGTGTACAAAGCCGTGTAATTATGGTACATGAGGTGTACAAAAGAGAGTAAAATATATTCAATGAACCAAATCTAATATTTGATTAATCCAATCTAACCCTTAATTGATTTAATGAATCAATCTCAATTCAAAAGGATTTTGTCTAGCTTGAGCATATCTTTCAACACTTACTCTGTTGACGTGAAGCCAAGGAACTGGAGTTTTGAATATGTCCTAGGGTTGACACCGTCAAAGGTCTTTTGTCTGAGCGAAATGGTGCCTACTCCTCAATTTCAACAGGCAAACAAATCGAGTTCAAGAGTAACTTTTTTTCTTTTTGCATTTAATTCTTATCATGTAATAAAGTAACAACTTCGACGCGTTGGCTTTCTCATGACGGATCCCTGAAAAAGATTCGCTTGTTAGGCCAACCATTCGTTGTCCATTTTTGCTCAAAAGAAAAGAAAGAAAGAGAGATTGGGGAATCGCTTTGAGCATCTTAGCGTTTGGTTTCGCAATCGTCCCGCATGAAAATGTTCGATAAATTAATGAACTCTGGCGTACACGTCCGAGTGCGGCACTTTCTCTGCTAGCAAGAGTAGGGCAAAGAGATTGGGCCGACGGCAGTATAGCTTCATGCCAACGCATCTCTCCGTCTCTACTTAAATGGATATGAGCCGCGTGACCGAACGCACTCGTAATTCACCATGTCCCGCGCCATGTCCCATCCCCTCCTCCACACTCTCCAATCTTCTCTTTCGGAGCACGATTTCTCGCTCCCACACTTACTTCTTCTCTCGGGCATTTTCGCAATCAGCTGCTGGGCATGGCGTCATTCCGCTGAGGAGAAAAGCTCGCCATCCCTGCCGCCGGGACCTGCGGGCCTCCCCCTCGTCGGAAACCTACCCTTCCTCGATCCGGAACTCCACACCTACTTCACTGCCCTCGCAAGGAAGTATGGCCCGGTCCTGAAGCTCCAGCTCGGCAAGAAGCTCAGTGTCATCGTGACGTCACCTGCCACCGCCCGCGAGGTGCTGAAGGATAATGACATCATGTTCGCAAACCGCGATGTGCCCGCTGCCGCAAGGGCCGCGACGTATGGCGGCTCCAGCCTCGTGTGGACCCCGTACGGGCCTAAGTGGAGGATGCTGCGGAAGGTGTGCGCGCTCAGGTTGCTGAGCAACCACAAGCTGGACTCCGTCTATGATCGCCGGCGGAGGGAGGTCCGAAAGACCGTCGGGTACTTGAGAATCCGGGCCGGGTCACCAGTTAACGTTGGGGAGCAGATGTTCTTGACGGTGCTCAACGTGATCACGAGCATGTTGTGGGGTGGGACGGTGCAGGGCGAGGAGAGAGAGCGCCTGGGTGCTGGTTTCCGGCAGGTTGGTCAGTTATGATGACAAACGTAGATAATTTCTCTCTTTTTCTTCCTATGAAAAAGTTGATAGCATCACACCGTCACCGCATAAAGAAAGCTTTAAAATACATAACAGGCGTTTGTCCATCCTTCTTTAAGTGTTTAAGCCAGCTCTCTTAATCAAAACTAAAACATGATCGAAAAGAAAAAGCTATTTATTTGACGGGGCAAATTACATTAGACCCAAAATGCTACGTTGAAAAAATCTTTTGGGTCTGATTGCGAGCTACTTGACTTGATGGATGGATCAAGGGAGGGGACAAGAGAAATGAAAACCAAGATTTGCTGTATCCGGCATCAAAGGAGAGTTACAAGCAAATTGAACTTTTTTCAGCAGTATCAACACCGTTACAATAATCAGGATGTGGCTGCTTTTGAACAGTTAACGTCTATGTTGATAATATGCGTTACGATTACTTTTTTCTTATTAACAAAAAGAAAAAGAATATTAGACTTTCTCTCGTGCCAAATAGGAGGTAACCATTTTAGCACTTTATGGTCGCAATAAACTTATTCTCCAGACCAACCTATAATAAAACATGACTATGATTCTTCGAATTAGGCTAGACTGAATTTGTAACTAATTAGTGTCACTTCACTAGAAAGTGCTCCTCGTGACTATTTGGGTTGGGCATAGTGGGCAAGCCACTAAGTTAGTTAGTAATCAAGATCTACAATCAGTTCTATTTCATTGTAATATTCGTAAGAGTTATGTTATTAATTGTCTAGTTTTCTCTTATGTAAATTTAAAAAAATTTCGGGCTATCAACTTTTTTGGTATTTGATTCTTGGCTTGAGAGAATTTTAATAATTTCGATATTGGTTTTCAGATTTCATTTTGGTTTTCCTTCCCTATGGCAGGTGGTGTCAGATATCACAGATCTTCTTTGCAAACCGAACATTTCGGACTTTTATCCGGGTTTAGCCCAATTCGATTTGCAGGGGATAGAGAGGCAGATGAAGGGATTGGCAAAACGGTTCGATAGAATTTTTGAGCAGATGATTGAGAAAAGATTGAAGATGGAGGGAGAAGGCGGAAAGGGGTCCTTGGACGGTGGCGAGAAGGGCAAAGATTTCTTGCAGTTTCTATTGGAGTTGAAGGATGAGGAAGATGCCAAGACTCCTCTAACAATGACTGGCCTCAAAGCTCTGCTCATGGTGAGTTTGTCTTCTCCTCCTTCTATATTATTGGCAAAGCTTACTTCTTTATATTGTAATATTTTGCTTTTCTAACGAGCATTCATGATATAATCTAACGAGCATACATGGTGAACGCACTTGATTAGTAGAGTAACATTAGTTTAAGAGATTATGCGCCTATTGCAATGACTAGTTTGTTTAAATGATAATTGTCATATCGCTTTATAAGTTAATCTTAATGGTAACATTTCTGAAGATACCATTTAATGGGCTTAAAACTTTTAATTAATGGAAAATGAACCTACAAAATAATCAATTTTACCTGCTTGGACTAAATGTCAAGATCTCCATGAGGATAGATGTTTATATATTTAAATAAGTACCAATGATTCATCTTCTAAATTTCTAATGTTAAGTTTCATACAATAGTTGAACTTACTAAATCCAACTGCTAATTTAATTTCAGTTAAAGAAAAATGTAGTACACTCTGGTACTGCAAGGAAAATATTCAGTACCCTTGATTAAAATATCCAAAGTTAACTAGGTACAAACTACAAAGGCCACCTGACTCTGCCTCTCTTAGGGTTGGCATAGTTGGTTGGGGTATCAAGAAATTTCCAGTTTAGGAAATGGAGATTACTTGTTCAAATCTCCCCAGTAGCATGAAAATTGCTATGAGGAGATCACATGCACAAGCCAAGGCCTGAACTTGATCATTTCATTATACTTGCACAGTATTTCATCATCTTTCTTGTAGCCAGACGTTTAAGCTCGTGCTCCTAAATTATATATAGAAAGGATGAAGAGCGCTATATGATATTTCTTCTGTCCATCTTATGAGTAGATTAGATTAAAATATATATTTTCACATATCCATTAAGGTAAACAAAAGCCCAAAAAAAAAAAAAAAGAAGGCACAATCCCAGTGCTTTCATTACTGGAGGTGGAGGATGAATATTTAAACTCGTTATCTGTCGGTAACATTAAAGGCTAGATTTAGGCCACGGTTTTTATATATCTTGCGTCTTTGGATTCACCCGCACTTAGACATCACTTTTTATCGGCTGTTTGCCATCTCTTTTGTTAGTGCAGTGATAATTGCACTAAGAGAATTTTCTATCGAGAAATTATGTGAAAAAGAATTATCCTAATTTGACAATCCCTGAGTAGTAGATCGTTCCTAATTTGACGATCCCTGAGTAGATCGTTTCTTAGATATGCTTTGCAGAGAGAGACTGATTTTCAATGAAAATTTACATTACAATTATATACACTTGACCTCATTACACGTACAAATGAGGGATTTTATTTTACTATTTTTGGACTATAGATTTCATATTATCTTGCTACTGATGAAATCCAACATTTCTTCATCATGCAATCTGGTTCCGTCATTAAATCCTGTTGAACATACATCGATTTGTCCACTGTATTGGGTCAAATCTAAATTTTCAATCGCATGAAACGACACTGAGTACGAGAACGTGGAATTACTTGACTTGCCATCTCTGTCCACCGATCAGCAGTTTTTATCTGCTGTGTGTTTGGTGTCATATCATCGAATATTGAAACTCTCCATCCTAGCTAGTTTGTTTAATTGTTATGAACGCAAAATGGATGAGAGCTTGAATTTTGGGGTGTGATTTCGCTGCTAACATTTATAAACGACAATTTGACGGGTTTAGACTGCATTTCTATTTCCCAGAAGTCTAGTTCAACAAAAAGCAACATAAAGAACAAACGAAAGACGTAGCTTTTTTAGCTGGCTTGCCTTTTCCAATTCTATTACATGACTTCAGTTTCTCTCGAGGATGGCGCATTGAAAACTTCATCCGATTGAATTATTTTAATAGGACATGGTGGTTGGCGGAACCGACACATCCTCCAACACAATTGAGTTTTCCATGGCGGAGATCATGAACAAACCTAGCATTCTAAGCAAAATCCAACAAGAATTGGAAGTTGTGGTCGGCAAAGACAACGTAGTAGAAGAGTCCCACATTCGTGGACTGCCTTACTTACATGCTGTCATGAAAGAGACGCTGAGACTGCACCCGGCAACTCCCCTGCTCCCGCATTGCCCGAGTGCAGACTGTATTGTCGGAGGCTACATGATCCCGAAGGGCTCTCCGGTTTTCATCAACGCGTGGGCGATACATAGGGACCCTTCCATATGGAGCAACCCGCTAGAGTTCTATCCCGAGAGGTTCTTGCATAGTAAAGTCGTTTACGGTGGGAACGACTTCAATTACATGCCCTTCGGGGCTTGGAGAAGAATATGCGTAGGGATAGCGATGGCCGAGAGGATGGTGCTATACTCGCTCGCCACCCTCTTCCATTCATTCGACTGGAAGCTGCCCGAGGGAGAGGAGATGGACCTGACGGAGCAATTTGGGATCGTAATGAAGAAGAAAAAGCCTCTAGTGGCCATTCCTTCGCTGAGATCCTCTGATCCTCATTTTTATGAATGAGTTATTATGTGGGTGTACCATATGCGCCGGTGCTTGTTGGTGTGGTGTGGTTCCTCAGTATAATCTTACTTGCATAGAATGAGGGAAAAAACAGATTTGCTTATCTTTGTATGGTTTATTAAACTCCTATCCATTTCATTTGTGTAATCAAGTTTAAATGCTGCAACAATAAATGTTTTTACAGTAAAAAAAAAATTCACGCTTTGGATATCCACTATTTACAGAGGAAATAGCTTTTGACATAACATGTTCGAACAACATCTCTAAGTTATATATAACATGTAAGTAGTACGAAAAATTTCTCGTTTGTGATCTTTTTTTTTCCTCCTATTATTTATTTTTCCTGTCCTTTATTGCTAAGGTTGGCCTTGCCTTTCTTTTTTAAATCATTAGCCAAAAAACTCATAAAAAGTTCCTTGGCCCAGCACCTTTATTGCATACCCAATTGAACATGCCTTTCATAAGCCAAAAACTCACGTGAAACTCACATATGACTTGTACTACGGTTCTTAGTTCATTTTTTTTAACCATACCGAGTGTTATATTAATGGGGTAATTAGGGAGCCCGTAAGCTTAAGTTTTGTCATGTATTTGAGTTGAAAATCTAAAATCACAAACCAAAAGTTGGAGCAGTAGCTTTTGTTTGACGTTTACAAATTGGCTCATATTAAGAGAGAAGAAGAGAGGCAAAAAAGCCTCTCAAATAAGAAAAAAAACTAGATATAAATAAATTTGTAATATAGATTTTGGCTTAAAGTTGTGAGTAGACTTAGATTCACGTCACATCCCAATTTTGCAAGTATATGGAAAATGAAACAATCATCTTTCTACCTGAAGGATGCAACCTCATGGACACAACTAATATTAACCTAGTATAACATATATATCCATTTATATATCTATGAAAAGAGCATGCCACATAAATGAGAAATGGGTTGAGCAAAGTGGGCCGAGGTGTAGCTTCATGGGCTTGACTAAGGTTTGAGGAATTGGACAAAAATTTAATTTTGGCCCATTTGTTACAAAAGAAAATAGTCAATTGTTATCCATATCTTACATATTTTAATTAATCCTTTTCAAGTGGAGTGGTCCAATGCAAGAAAGATCGAAGCAGTAAAATGATCTATTTAACTTACGATAAAAGAGATATATCACCTATGATATAAAGGACATGCTTTAGTTCTCATACCTCAGGTTGAAATTTTTTTTTCAGTCACCGCTTATATGCACTTCTTTATTTAACATGATCTTCTACATCCTACAATTGTTTTTAGGATTGATTGAGTGATGTAAAACTTAATCTGGATACAGCAAATCTTATCTTTGAATTGTAGCATCTTGCGCTTAGAGCAATTTTGCAGGCCATACATGTTATCTCATGAATGGAGCTTTACTCAAGCTTGCTGCATGCGAGATAGGAACAATTTGCATCCATTTTGAGAATTAGTTGAATCAAATGTTCGAATACCATCTTATATTCTAGTAAATACTAACAATGCCTGCGAATATATCAACAGTGACTCATAAGGCGTAGCCTGATTAGGTGGGGGAGAATGACATGGCCCACAAACAAAGCATGATCTAAGATTGTCCGTGACGGGCCGTGTCACGCACAAGGGGCTACTCAAGAAAAGCCCACGGTCGACCCACGATCAAACCTATGAGCAGTATGAGTGAAAGGCCCATGCGCAATCCATGAGCGACCCAGGAACGATGTTTGGCAAGCCCACGAGTAGCCCGTGACCGTTCAGCTGATTGCGTGTCAGACGGACCTGCAACCCCGATCTTGTTTTTGACATATGCCCATGGTCTGCCTAAGGCCTGACATGCACGACCTATGGACTTCCCAAGGGCTTGCCATGTACAGCCATCAAGTAGCCTACGAGTAGCCTTGTAATGATGATGTGTATTTAAAATACACCGTTGGATTGAAGGGACGATCAACGGCTGAGATGCGATCCGCCCTTGTATAAATAGGGATCCCTCTCCCCTTTGTAACAGTTCATTCACAAGTTGAATGCACTCTCTTTGCCCATATAACTCTTGTGTTCGAGTGTGTGTGTGTGTATAAGGCTGACTTGGGATCACCGATTCTAAGGCCGCGCGGTGTTTGATCGACCAAAATTGATTGACCCGTGACACAAGTATATGAGATTCCCAACGAGTTTTTGATAACTTGATGGATCTCTAAGTATAGGATCTTCATTTTGAGATGATCATGTATCATGCTCTACCATAGTTAATTTGATGTTTTGCTTGATTGGAATAATAGCTGATTTGCATCCTGATTGTCCCACTTTTGATATAATTTACAGTATAAATTTCCACTAGCTGAGAGAGATTGCTTGGCCGGATCGAGCGATCTCAATCCCAAGAAAATACTTCGGTGATCCCAAGTCCTTAATATGGAATGTGGAATTCAAATACTCCTTAAGGCTCTCCATGACAGTTTTGTTGTTCCCCATAATTAGAATGTCATTAACATATATCATCAAGAAAATAGATGACATACCTTCTGTCCACGTGAATAGGGCATAATCATATATAGATTGCTTGAAACCTCTTGTCATGAGAGCATGGGCAAACTTAGCATAACACTATTTGGAAGCTTGTTTGAGACCATACAGAGATTTGCGGAGACGACATACTCTATTCTCTTTCTGTCTCCGTAAACCCTGAGGAATATCCATATAAATTTCTTCATCCAGGTCCCTATGAAGAAAGGTATTGTGTACATCCATTTGCTGTAATGGCCAATTGCGGAGAGCAGCTATTGACAAGAAGGAACGAATTGTCATATCTTTAGTTACTGGAGAAAATGTTTCATGGTAATCGAAACCTTCTCATTGTGTAAAACATTTAACCACTAATCGAGCCTTTTTATTGTTCAATTGACCCATATGCTTGATACTTAATTTTAACACCCATTTGTAGCCAATCGGTTTTTGATTTGGAGGTGATGTCACAAGTTCCCATGTTTGATTTTTGATTAATGCTTGCAATTCAGCTTCCATAGCTTTCTGCCATCGTGGATTAGCAGATGCCTCATCATAGCTAGATGGTTCTCGCTCTTCTGATATATAGCTAATGCAATATATATGATCTGGAGAGAGTTGATGGAAGAAAACATAAGATGAGATAGGATAATGAATACCTGGTGTATTGAGTGTCGTACAAGTGTAATCCTTGGTCCATGTTGGTGGACGGGTGATTCGATTGGAGCGTCTTGGAGGATTCTATTGCGGTGGAGGTGATGATGATTCTTCCACAATGGCATTTGGCGAAGAACAAAACTTCTTCAATTGGCATAATATCATAAGATAGTGCCTTAGTTGTTGCTAGAGCAGGAACCTCATATAAAGTTGGAGCTGACGTTGGAGCAAAATTGAAGTCTCTAGAGATGCATCAAGTATATACTCTGGATCTCGAGATAATGTTTCCTTAGGTAAGAAATGACGTGAATTATCCATGGTATCCAAATTTTCCTTTGATAACCCCTCTACACGGAATGGAAATACTTCTTCATGAAAAACAATATCTTTACTTACGAAGAATTCACCTGTTGAAATTTCAGGAGATGATATTCTTTCTATAAATTTGGGTAGCCCATGAATACACAATGTCTGGCACGGGGACCTATCTTGTCCCAAGGGCCTACTGTGGTGGTATAACATAAACAACCAAAGACTTTTAAGTGTTCTATCTTTGGTTTCTTCCCATAAAATAGTTTAAATGGAGTTCGTTTGCAAAGAATTTGAGCAGGCATACGATTGATTAGATAAGCTGCCATGATCACACAATCACCCCAAAAATTTTCTTGAGTGGTCGCTTGGAAATTTAGTGCACACACTACTTCTAGAAGATGGCGATGCTTACGTTCTACCACCCCATTTTGCTGTGGCGTATATGTGCATGAGCTCTCATGTAATTTTCCATTAGATGAAAAAACAGAAGCACAGTCATTGTTGAAAAACTCTCTCCCTTATTAGTGTGAATTTGCTGAGTAGATTTTCCGAATTGATTCTTTGTTAGTGCAAGAAATAATTTTAAATTAGAGATAGTCTAACTCTTAGACCGCATCAGAAAAACCCATGTGGTACGAGAATAATTATCCACAATTGTAAGGAAGAAACACAAGCCGTCATGATGTGTTGTATGGTAAGGTCCCCAAATATCAACATGAATCAATGAAAAAACACTGCTGGTATGAGTTTTACTAGAAGGGAAAATGTTATCGGGATTGCTTCACAAAAGGACAAATGTGACACTGAGGGTATGGAAAAAAAATATTGTGACCCATTCTTGAATGTAAAAGGAAACTTTTATCATTGGTAGTCATGTTATAAAATGATTTTTTATTCAAAGAAATGTAAGATAAATCAAGACTATTTGGAAAGCCAGTCCAAAAAAAAATCATTCGGAGAGTCTACCCAAGCCATTAGTTTGCCAGTCAAAAGGGCCTGAAAGTATCAGAATTGAACAAGACTTGGCAAGAATTTTCTTCGCAAGTTTTTGACATAGAAATGAGGTTAAAGTGAAACTCTGGGACATATAGGACATTTTTAAGGGTGATCTGAGGACTAAAATTGACTGTACTTGTTATTGTGACATAGATAACATTTCTATTGGAAAGTTGAACGGAAATAGGAAAGTTTGTCCCTTTGTGTATAACGGAGAAAAAACTTTGCTCCCGAGTCTACTATCCATGCATTTCTTGAAATAGAGTTTATCAAACAATGGGATATACCTAAGAAACTCCCTCATTGGTTGGAAGTGTTCAATTTCTATAAAGCTTACATAAGTTGTTGATATTGTCCATGTATAATGGGCCGATCATTAGACCTCAAACTAGTCGGGCACGTGACTTGATAGGCTACTGATTTTTTTTTTTTTTTTTCTCTAGGCTTATCGTGTAATTTTTAGCAATTATCAATTGTGTGATGTGGACATTTGCAATATTTTCAAAATAATTTAGCTTTTCCTTTGGTATTTTGCCCGTATTCCTGGATTACAAGGCAAAATTCTGACCATTGGATGCTTTAGTCATCCTTTCATTGTCCAATTTAGCCGAAGTGTCGATGGATTGTGAGCCATCCGATTGTGCGACATAAGAGTTGATTGGCCGTGAACATTCCAATCGCAAAGAGTAATCTGGGCCGTCCATTCCACCCTTCTTAAAAGGCTCTTCTTCTCCACTCTTCATGAACCCTAGTGCCGCTACTCCTCTTTCGTCTTCTAGGGTTCTATAGCCAGAACCTCACCGCAAGCCGCAAGCCACGAGCGTGATGCTCTCGCTTCCTTTAGTATATTCCGGCGACGAGAGTCGCTAACTCTCTTCCTGGACTGCAAGATGATAGATGCGACTGAGCAGTGGTATTGGATCTATGGCCAAAATCTGCGATCGGAATGTGAGTTATGAATCATTTAAAATCAAGAGAAATCGGTTTTCTCTCTATCTCTTATGGCCTTGTACTGCTATAAAGTGGCTTCGAGCCCTTCAAGTTTCCCTTTTGCTGCCTCCAGTTCATTCCAGAGGGCGGATAGTTTGTTGAAGCATGCCACAACGGACATGTTTCCTCGCTCCAACTATGAGAGTGTTTGGGTAAGCCAGAAGATCTTCGCTCTGTCCAATTTCCCGTATATCTCTTTTATATTCTCCCCCATGGTTTTCGAATCCTCTATTGGGGGTAATCCGGCTACGACTTTCGGAGCCATGTAGTTGCCAATCCAAGTTCTCACCAATTGGTTACACTTTGTCCACTATCGTGCCATTCTTGGATCTGCTGGAATCGAAATGGTTCCATCCATAAAACTATCCTTATCTTTTGTAACTAGAACTCGCTGAAACTCCGGTGTTGAGGTCGAATAGCTTTCGGATTTAATAAGTTGATGAGCGATAAGTCACAATTCCGGTCCATCGGTGGTGGAGACGAATAGTGGATCGCTGGGCTCCAAGCGATCACTGGTAGCCACGATGGAATATGGCAGAAACTTGGGTGGAAAAACCGGGTAGCAATTTGCTCCCATACCCTACTCGATTCCATCCCTCACATTAAGAAATCCTCGGTAGGGATTTGGTCTATTACTTGAGTCGTTTGACTCGGTTGCTTGCCCCGCATTGATTGGATTTGACCCAATGGCTATGCTTGCCTCGTTTATGGTTGGTGGGCCGCCATCAAGTTGGCCCTACTTTGGTCGCCCTAGTTTCCTGGCGTTGATGCATTTGGGCTCAACCAAAGTACCATGGATTGAATGGTACCCACTGGTAAGGATGGCCCACAATGGGCTTGCTCAAGATGGGCTATCCTAGATTTGACTGAGCTTGGATGGGCTGCCATTGCACTTATTGGGCCTGAATAAGTTGCTCTTGAGATCTAGGACGATGACAAATAGGTCCACAATTGGATCCCAAACTTTAAAGGCTTGAGGCGTGATTTCTTCTGAGGAATGTTCTTCTGAGGCTGATGGCAAAGTCATGATGGTGGTACAAAGAAAATTTTCTTCGCTTGCTTCTTTCCCTTTTTCAAAAACCGATTCCTACGTTGGAGGATTAACTTTGTTTTGCAGGTTAGAGTCCTTCGGTAGGCAATCGATGTATGCAGAAGCTAAATCAGGAGCTTAATAGCTTTGATACCATGAAAGAAGACAAGAAGCTAGGGAAGAAAGGAAGAATCGTAAAAGGGAAGGGGAACCTTTGGGAGAACTTTTTGTATTCTATTCCATTCTTTTATTGTATACAAAACCATGTAAATATGATACATGAGGTGTACAAAAGAGAGTAAAATATATTCAATGAACCAAATCTAATATTTGATTAATCCAATCTAATCCTTAATTGATTTAATGAATCAATCTCAATTCAAAAGGATTTTGTCTGGCTCGAGCATATCTTCCGACACTTATTTTGTTGGCGTGAAGCCAAGGAGCTGGAGTTTCGAATCTGTCCTAGGGTCCACGCCGTCAAGGTCGTTTGTCTGAGCGAAATGATGCCTACTCCTCATTTTCAATTGGTCACAGGCAAACAAATCGAGTTCAAGAGTAGCTTCTTTTTTTCTTTTTGCATTTAATTCTTATCATGTAATAAAGTAACAACTTCGATGTGCTGGCTTTCTCGTGACAGATCCCCGAAAAAGATTCGCTTGTTAAGCCGACCATTCGTTGTGCCAACACATGTTCTTCCCATTTATATTAGATTAAACAGAAACCTTTGAATCTGACGCAGGTGATGGTTATCTTTGCTTAAAAAATAAGAAAGAAAGAGAGACTGGGGAATCGCTTTGAGCATCTTAGCGGTTGGTTTCGCAATCGTCCCGCATGAAAATGTTCGATAAATTAATGAAATCTGGCGTATACGTCCGAGTTCGGCACTTTCTCTGCTAGCAAGAGTAGGGCAAAGAGATTGGGTGTACGGCATCGTATAGCTTCATGCCAACGCATCTCTCCATCTCTACTTAAATGGATATGAGCCGTGTGACCGAACGCACTTGTGATTCACCATGTCCCGCGCCATGTCCCATCCCCTCCTCCACACTCTCCAATCTTCTCTTTCGGGGCACGATTTCTCGCTCCCACACTTACTTCTCCTTCTCTCGGGCATTTTCGCAATCAGCTGCTGGGCATGGCGTCGTTCCGCCGAGAAGAAAAGCTCGCCATCCCTGCCGCCGGGACCTGCGGGCCTCCCCCTCGTCGGAAACCTACCCTTCCTCGATCCGGAGCTCCACACCTACTTCACTGCCCTCGCAAGGAAGTATGGCGCGGTCCTGAAGCTCCAGCTCGGCAAGAAGCTCAGTGTCATCGTGACGTCGCCGGCCACCGCCCGCGAGGTGCTGAAGGATAATGACATCATGTTCGCCAACCGCGACGTGCCCGCCGCCGCAAGGGCCGCGACGTATGGCGGCTCCAGCCTCGTGTGGACCCCGTACGGGCCTAAGTGGAGGATGCTGCGGAAGGTGTGCGCGCTCAGGTTGCTGAGCAACCACAAGCTGGACTCCGTCTATGATCGCCGGCGGAGGGAGGTCCGAAAGACCGTCGGGTACTTGAGAATCCGGGCCGGGTCACCAGTTCACGTTGGGGAGCAGATGTTCTTGACGGTGCTCAACGTGATCACGAGCATGTTGTGGGGTGGGACGGTGCAGGGCGAGGAGAGAGGGCGCCTGGGTGCTGATTTCCGGCAGGTTGGTCAGTTATGATGACAAACGTAGATAATTTCTCTCCTTTTCTTCCTATGAAAAAGTTAATAGCATCACACCGTCACCGCATAAAGAAAGCTTTAAAATATATAACAAGCGTTTGTCCATCCTTCTTTAAGTGTTTAAGCCAGCTCTCTTAATCAAAATCAAAACATGATCTAAAGGAAAAATCTATTTATCTGACGGGGCAAATTACGTTGGACCCAAAATGCTACGTTGAAAAAATCTTTTGGGTCTGATTGCGAGCTACTTGACTTGATGGATGGATCAAGGAAGGGGACAAGAGAAATGAAAACCAAGATTTGCTGTATCTGGTATCAAAGGAGAGTTACAAGCAAATTGAACTTTTTTCAGCAGTATCAACACCGTTACAATAATCATGGATGTGGCTGCTTTTGAACAGTTAACGTCTATATTGATAATATGCGTTACGATTACTTTTTTCTTCTTAACAAAAAGAAAAAGAATATTAGACTTTCTCTCGTGCCAAATAGGAGGTAACCATTCTAGCACTTTATGGTCGCGTTAAACTTATTCTCTAGACCAACCTATATTAAAACATGACTATGATTCTTCGAATTAGGCTAGATTGAATTTGTAACTAATTAGTGTTACTTCACTAGAAAGTGCTCATCGTGACTATTTGGGTTGGGCACAGTGGGCAAGCCACTAAGCCAGTTAGTAATCAAGATCTACAATCAATTCTATTTCATTGTAATATTCGTAAGAGTTATGTGATTAATTGTCTAGTTTTCTTTTATGTAAATTTAAATTTTCTGGGGCTATCAACTTTTTTGGTATTTGATTCTTGGCTTGAGAGAATTTTAATAATTTCGATATTGGTTTTCAGATTTCATTTTGGTTTTCCTTCCCTTTGGCAGGTGGTGTCAGATATCACAGATCTTCTTGGCAAACCGAACATTTCGGACTTTTATCCGGGTTTAGCCCAATTCGATTTGCAGGGGATAGAGAGGCAGATGATGGGATTGGCAAAACGGTTCGATAGAATTTTTGAGCAGATGATTGAAAAAGATTGAAGATGGAGGGAGAAGGCGGAAAGGGGTCCTTGGACGGTGGCGAGAAGAGCAAAGATTTCTTGCAGTTTCTATTGGAGTTGAAGGATGAGGAAGATGCCAAGACTCCTCTAACAATGACTGGCCTCAAAGCTCTGCTCATGGTGAGTTTGTCTTCTCCTCCTTATATTATTGACTGCTTACTTCTTTATACTGTAATATTTTGCTTTTCTAACGAGCATACATGGTGAACGCACTTGATTAGTAGAGTAACATTAGTTTAAGAGATTATGCGCCTATTGCAATGACTAGTTTGTTTAAATGATAATTTTTAATCTGTCATATCGCTTTATATGTTAATCTTAATGGTAATATTTCTGACGATGGCAATGGGCTTAAAACTTTTAATTAATGGAAAATGAACCTACAAAATAATCAATTTTACTTGCTTGAGCTAAATATCGAGATCTCCATGAGGATAGATGTTTATATATTTAAATAAGTACTAATGATTCATCTTCTAAATCTCTAATGCTAAGTTTCATACAGTAGTTGAACTTACTAAATCCAACTGCTAATTTAATTTCAGTCAAAGAAAAATGTAGTGATAACTTAACTACATGTTATTTACACTATGATACTGAAAGTAAAATATTCTGAATTCTTGATTAAAATATCCAAAGTTAACTAGGTACAAATGGCCACCTGACTCTGCCTCAGTTGGTTGGGATATCAAGAAATTCCCAGTTTAGGAATTGGAGATTACTTGTTCAAATCTCCCTAGTAGCATGAAAATTGCTATGAGGAGATCACATGCACAAGGCAAGGCCTGAACTTGATCAGTTCATGATACTTGCACAGAATTTCATCAGCTTTCTTGTAGCCAGACGTTTAAGCTCGTGCCCCTAAATTATATATAGAAAGGAGGAAGAGCGCTATATGATATTTCTTCTCTCCATCTTATGAGTAGATTAGATTAAAAAAAAAAAAATCATTTTCATATATCCATTAAGGTAAACAAAAGAAAAAGAAGAAGCACAATCCCAGTGCTTTCCTTGCTGGAGATGGAGGATGAATATTTAAACTCGTTATCTGTCGGTAACATAAAAGGGTAGATTTAGGCCGCGGTTTTTATGTACTTTGCGAAAGGTGACAGGATGTTTGTATCTTGAGTCTTTGGATTCACCCGCACTCAGACATCACTTTTTTATCGGCTGTTTGCTAACTCTTATGTTAGTGCAGTGATGATTGCATTAAAAGAATTTTCCATCGAGAAATTATGTGAAAAAGAATTATCCCAATTTGACAATCCGTGAGTAGTAGATTGTTTCTTAGAGAGACTGATTTTCAATGAAAGACTGATTTTCAATGAAAATTTACATTACAATTAAATACACTTGACCTCAGCACACAAACAAATGAGGGATTTTATTTTGCTCTTTTTGGACTGTAGATTTCATATTATCTTGCTACTGATGAAATCCAACATTTCTTCATCATGCAATCTGGTTCCGTCATCAAATCGTGTTGAACATACATCGATTTGTCCTTTGTATTGGGTCAAAGCTAAATTTTCAATCGCATGAAACGACACTGAATACGAGAACGTGGAATTACAGGAGTTGCCGTCTCTGTCCACCGATCAGCAGTTTTTATCCGCTGTGTGTTTGGTGTCATACCATCGAATATTGAAACTCTCCATACTAGCTAGATTGTTTTAATTGTTATGAATGTAAAATGGATGAGAGCTTGAATTTTGGGGTGTGATTTCGCTGCTTACATTTACAAAAGACAATTTGATGGGTTTAGACTGCATTTCTATTCCCCAGAAGTCTAGTTCAACAAATAGCAACGGAAAGAACAAACGAAAGACGTAGCTTTTGACCCTTACAAAATTCGTTTTTTAATCCTAATCTTGCTAGCTTGCCTTTTCAAATTCTACTCCATGACTTCAATTTCTCTTGAGGACCGCGCACTGTAAAATTCATTCGATTGAATTATTTTGATAGGACATGGTGGTTGGCGGAACTGACACATCCTCCAACACAATTGAGTTTGCCATGGCTGAGATCATGAACAAACCTGGCATTCTAAGCAAAATCCAACAAGAATTGGAAGCTGTGGTCGGCAAGGACAACATAGTAGAAGAGTCCCACATTCGTAGACTGCCCTACTTACATGCTGTCATGAAAGAGACGCTGAGACTGCACCCGGCAACTCCCCTGCTGGTCCCGCATTGCCCGAGCGCAGACTGTACCGTCGGAGGCTACATGATCCCGAAGGGCTCTCGGGTTTTCATCAACGCGTGGGCGATACATAGGGACCCTTCCGTATGGAACAACCCGCTAGAGTTCTGTCCCGAGAGGTTCCTGGATAGTAAAGTCGATTACGGTGGGAACGACTTCAATTACATGCCCTTTGGGGCTGGGAGAAGAATATGCGTGGGGATAGCGATGGCTGAGAGGATGGTGCTATACTCGCTCGCCACCCTCTTCCATTCATTCGACTGGAAGCTGCCCGAGGGAGAGAAGATGGACCTGACGGAGCAATTTGGGATCGTCCTGAAGAAGAAAAAGCCTCTAGTGGCTATTCCTTCGCTGAGATCCTCTGATCCTCATTTTTATGAATGAGTTATTATGCGGGTGTACCATATGCGCCGGTGCTTCTTGGTGTGGTTCCTCAGTATAATCTTACTTGCATAGAATGAGGGAAAAAACTGATTTGCATATCTTTGTATGGTTTATTAAACTCCTATCCATTTCATTTGTGTAATCAAGTTTAAATGCCGCAATTATAAATTTTTGCAGTAAAAAATAAAAAATAAAAAATTCACACTTTGGATATCCGCTATTCAAAGAGGAAATAGCTTTTGACATAAGAAGTTCGAACAACATCTCTAAGTTATATCTAACATGTAAGTAGTAAGAAAAATTTCTTCGTTTGTGATCTTTTTCTTTCTCCTATTATTTAATTTTCCTGTCCTTTATTGCTAAGGTTGGCCTTGCCTTTCCTTTTTAAATCATTAGCCAAAAAACTCACATAAAAAGTTCCTTGGCCCAGCACCTTTATTGCATACCCAATTGGCCATGCCTTTCATAAGCCAAAAACTCACATGAAACTCACATATGACTTGTACTATGGTTCTTAGTTCATTTTTTTAACCATACCTAGTGTTATATTAATGGGGGTAATTAGGGAGCCCGTAAGCTTAAGTTTTGTCATAAATTTGAGTTGAAAATCTAAAATCACAAACCAAAAGTGGGAGCAGTAGCTTTTGTTTGACGTTTACAAATTGGCTCACATTAAGAGAGAAGAAGAGAGGCAAAAAAGCCTCTCAAATAAGAAAAAAACTAGATATAAATAAATTTGTAATATAGATTTTGGCTTACAAGTTGTGAGTAGACTTAGATTCACGTCACATCCCAATTTTGCAAGTATATGGAAAATTACACAATCATCTTTCTACCCGAAGGATTGCAACCTCGTGGACACAACTAATATTAACCTAGTATAACATATATATCCGTTCATATATCTATTAAAGGAGCAGGCCCCAAAAATGAGAAATGGGTTGAGCAACGTGGGCCGAGGTGTAGCTTCATGGGCTTGACTGAGGTTTGAGGAATTGGACAAAAACTTAATTTTGGCCCATTTGTTACAAATAAAAGAGTCAATTGTTGTCCATATCTTACATATTTTGATTAATCCTTTTCAAGTGGAGTGGTCCATTGCAAGAAAGATCGAAGCAGAAAAATGATCTATTTAACTTACGATAAAATAGATATATCACCTATGATATAAAGGACATGCTTTAGTTCTCATACCTCAGGTTGAAATTTTATTTCCAATCACCGCTTATTTGTACTTTTTCATTTAACATGATCTTCTACATCGCACAATTATTTTTAGGATTGATTGAGTGATGTAAAACTTAATCTAGAAGCAACAAATTGATGGGAGAACAGTAACAATTCGAACAATATCAAATTAATACAGTGAAATAAAATAATCTCTTCTTTTGTGTAAACCTAATAGGAATCGATATAATAGAGTAAAATAAATACCAAGCACGCGAACACAATACGATTTTTTTACGTGGAAAATCTCCTCGATGTGAGGAAATCAAAAACCTCAGGACCGGAGTCCATCCGAAATTCTTCACTATTAACAAAATTGGGTTAACAATATTTTTCTCTAACAAATACTAGAGGTACATAGCAGCAAACACCTCAAGAACATAATTCTTGGCAATACACTTGAATTTCACAAGAGATTAAGGATAAATCTGACCAAAAACGCATGTTTTGATTAGTCCATGAAAAACCTGATGTAGGGAGCTTTAAATGAAAATCAAACCGTTCAGATTCGAGAAAATTGCGACACGAACATGCTGACAAAATTTCAGCTCAATCGGACCACGAATCGACTTCCGATGTCAGCTTGATGTAAATCAGATATTGCCCCAAGCCCTAGATTTTCTACTTTCACTTTTTCTCTTGTTACTATTTCCTTTTGTGGCTATCACTTTATATAGATAGTGGAAAACCTATTTCTCCATATAACTTATCATATGGGCTCAAGCCTATTTTTGGGCTTACAACTCATTGGGTTTCCTCCACAAAGGAGTGAACCCAGCTAACAAATCTCCCTCTCACGATAATGTAGAAGGATTCACCATCCCTACTATCAATTGACAATGTTCAAGCTTTTCTCTTGATAGAGTCTTCGTCATCATATTAGAGTCATTATGACCCGTATGAATTTTCTCAAGTTCCAACAACTTTTCATCTAGAACATCTCTTATCCAATGATATCTAACATCAATATGTTTTGATCTAGAATGAAAAGACGAATTCTTACCAAGATGAATTGTGCTTTGATTATCACAAAATAACACATACCTCTTTTGCTTGAACCCAAGTTCTTCTAAGAACTTCTTCATCCATAACATCTCTTTACTAGCTTCAGTCGCTGCAATAAATTCAGCTTCGGTTGTACAAAGTGCTACACACTTCTGCAATCTTGACTTCTATGACACAACTCCACCTGCAAAAGAAATCAAATAACTAGAAGTAGATTTATGAGTATCAATATCTCATGCCAAGTCGGAATCTGTGTATCCAACTAACTCAAGTTTCTTGGTCTCGAAACTGAGTTTCAAATTTGAAGTTCCCCAAAGATACCTCATAATCCACTTCACTGCATTCCAATGCTCTCTGCCTGGATTTGATAAATAGCGACTAACAACGCTAACTACGTGTGCCAAGTCTGGGCATGTACATACCATCGCATACATTAAGCTTCTTACAGCTGAGGCATATGGAACACTTTCCATATATTTCCTCTCTTTATCAGTCGTAGGAATTTGCTTCATATTTAACTTAAAGTGGGCAGCAAGAGGAGTACTAACCATTTTAGCCCTGTCCATGTAAAATTTCTAAAGTATCTTCTCGATATATTTCTTTTGCGACAAAAACAACTTCTTAGCATCTCTGTCACAGGTAATTCTAATGCCAAAAATCTGCTTCGCCGAGCCCAAGTCTTTCATGGCAAAAGACTTGCTCAATTATTTCTTCAATAATTCAATTCTTGAAGCATTCCTGCCAACAATCAGCATATCATCAACATAAAGCAAGATAATAATAAAGTCATCATCAGAAAATTTTTGGACAAACACACAGTTATCCGATGAAGTCTTCTTATAGCCATGTTCTGTTTTAACTGATGCAAACGTTTTGTACCACTGCCTCAATGCTTGTTTTATACCATAAAGATTTTTCTTCAATTTACATACATAATCCTTTTTTCCTTTCACTTTGAAACCCTCAGGTTGTTTCATGTATATCTCTTCCTCCAAGTCACTATGTAGGAAGGCTGTTTTAACATCCATTTGCTCAATTTTCAAATCTAGGGTAGTTGTCAAGCCTAATACCACACAGATAGAAGACATTTTCACTACCGGAGAAAATATATCATCAAAGTCAATACCCTTTCTCTAACCGAATCCCTTAACAACCAATCTAGCTTTATATCATGGTTGTGAAGTATGTTCATCTTGCTTCAACTTATATACCCACTTGTTCTTTAAAGCTCTTTTACCTTTAGGTAACTTCACCAACTCAAAAGTATGATTATCATAAAGTGATTGCATCTCATCTCGCATAACATCAAACCAATTGCTTTTGTAATAATCTTTTATTGCTTCTGCATAGCACTCTAGTTCACCTGCATCAGTCAATAATACATACTCATCTTCAAAATACCTAGTGGAAGGTCATCGGTCTCTAACGGATTTTCGGACTTGAACATCCAGTGGAACATCTAATTGAGCCTCTGGTTTAGGAATATTATTATCAGTTTCAACATGTTCAGGAACATGTGTGTTATTTGGAACATTGACTTTCTGCTGCTCTTCATCAACCTGTGTAGGAATATTTGTAAGAGGAATTGGATCCAAATCAATCAAATTATCACTAACCTGTGGTGCTGAAATCATATCTGCTTTCTCAATATCCTCTATTGTTTGATCTTCTATAAACATAATGTCTCTACTTTTTACAATTTTCTTTTCAATCGGATCATAAAATTTGTAGCCAAGCATATTCTGTCCATAACCAATAAATATGCACTGTCGCGTTTTCACATCAAGTTTAGACCTCTCATTTTTGGGAATATGCTCAAATGCTTTGCATCCAAAGACACGCAAATAATCATAAAAAACATCTTTGCCTGTCCAAATTTTATTAGGAACATCAAACTCTAAAGGAATGCATAGAGTAAGATTTAATACATGCACAACTGTATTTAAAGCCTCACCCAAAAAGGATCCAGGTAGCTTTGACTGTGAAAGTAAGTATCTTACCATTTCAACCAGTGTTCTGTTCATTCTCTTAGCTAAGCCATTTAACTGAGGCATCTTATGAGGTGTCTTTTGATGTCAAATATCTTGTTATCTGCAATATTCATCAAAAGGTCCAATATACTCTCCCCCATTATCAATTTTGATGTATTTCAATTTATTTCCAGTTTGTCTCTCAACTGAAACTTGAAATTGCTTAAAAGCATCTAACACTTGATATTTAGTTTTCAAGGTATGAATCCAAATTTTTCTTAAAAAATCATCTATGAAGGTAACAAAATAAAGAGACCACCAAGTGATTTTGTTTTCATAGGACTGCAAACATCAAAATGCATTAAATCTAGTATACCTGACTTTCTTGAAGGAGGGGAGCTTTTAAATGCAATTATGTTATGTTTTCCTGCTAAATGGTGAGCACATTTTTTTAGCGCCGCACTTTTCAATCATGAAAGGAGCTTTTTCTTGGCCAATAGTGACAAACCATTTTCACTTATGTGACTGAGCCTCTTATGCCATAACTCAGCTGCATCTTCGCCGTCAATTGCATTAATTTTGTCTGTGGACAACTTTGCCTGCATAATGTACAACGAAGAATATTTTTCACCTCTAGCCACAACAAGAGAACCTTTGGTGAGCTTCCATTGACCATTACTGAATGTGCTGCAATACCTCTCATCATCCAACTTGCCCGTAGAAATCAAATTCAAGCGGATATTAGGTATATGTTTAACATTATTCAATACTAACCTTGTGTCATTGCTGGTTTCTAGGCATACATTACCGATGCCTACAGCTTGAGCTAACCCATTGTTTCTCATTTTCACAGATCCGAAGTCACCTGACCTGTATGATGTAAAGAAATCCCTACGAGACATAGCATGAATGGATGCACTACTATCAATTACCCAACTGGTCTCATGAGATACAAAATTCACCACATCACTATAAAAAATAGTGAGAAAGTCTTCTTTAAGTGCAGCAACATGATTGTCATCACTATCATTATCATTTTTTTTTCTCTTTACCTTTCTCCTTTTGTTTCTCCCTTTTTAACTGGCAACAAAACCTCTGAATATGTCCATTCTGATAACAATAATGTCACTCAACATTAGCAAATTTATTATACTTACCTCTGCTTTTATCTCGACTTTTATCTTTATTTCTCGGACCTCGAGACTCATTTCTTCTCATTTTCTCAACAACTAAGGCATTAGAATGTGAAAAGAACGATCCTTGTGTTTTACTTCTCATATCTTCATTCAAAATACTACTTTTGGCCAAATCCATGGTAATTATTCCATCTGGGGCAGAATTAGACAAAGATGTTCGAAACATCTCCTAGGAGTCCGGCAAAGTACCAAGCAACCATAATGCTTGTATCTCATCATCAAACTTGATTTCCATCGCAGCCAACTGATTTATAATTCCTTGAAAAGAATTTAAATGATCAGTCAAACGAGTACCATCTTGATATCTCAGAGCCATCATCTGTTTTATCAAAAATAACTTATTATTCCCAGTCTTTTGAGCATATAATTGTTCGAGCTTATCCCATAAACTGCGTGCATGTGATTTCTCAATAATATGGTTCAAAACATTATCATCCACCCACTGTCTAATATAACCACACACTTGACGATGAAATATAGATTATTCAGCATAAACTGCGTGCATGTGTTTTATTCTTTGGTTTCTCATCGGCAAATATGGACATATAAAAGGTCTTCCATCTTCCCTTTCTAAATATGATAATTCGAACCATTCTATTCGTATTCGTTTCCATTGTTTAATACAAGGCAGAAAAATCAAGCAATAATCAGATGCTCTGATACCACTCTAATGGGAGAATAGTAACAATTCGAACAATATCGAATCAACGAAGTTGAATAAAATAATCTCTCCTCTTGTGTAAACCTAATAGGAATCGATATAGTAGAGTAAAATAAATACAAAGCACGTGAACACAAGACGATTTTTTTACATGGAAAACCTCCTCGATGTGAGGAGATAAAAAACCACGGGACCGGAGTCCACTCGAAATTCTTCACTATCAACAAAATTGGGTGAACAATGTTCTTCTCTAGCAAATACTAGAGGTACATAGCAGCAAACACCTCAAGAACATAATTCTTGACAATACACTTGAATTTCACAAGAGATCAATGATAAATCTAACCAAAAACGCAGGTTTTGATCAATCCATGAAAAACCTGATGTAGGAAGTTTCAAACGAAAATCAAACCGTTCAGATTCGAGAAAATTGCGCCATGAACATGCTGACAAAATTTCAGCTCAATTGGACCACGAATCAACTTCCAATGCCAATTTGATGTAAATCAGATATTGCCCCAACCTCCAGATTTTCTACTTTCGCTTTTTCTCTTGTTACTATTTCCTTTTGTGGCTACCATTTTATATGGATAGTGAGAAACCCTATTTCTCCATATAACTTATTATATGGGCTCAAGCCCCTTTTTGGGTTTGCAATTCATTGGGCTTCCTCCACATAGGAGTGAACCCAGCTAACACAAATCTTATCTTTGAATTGTAGCATCCGGCGCTTAGAGCAATTTTGCAGGCCATACATGTTATCTCATGAATGGAGCTTCACTCAAGCTTGCTGCTTGCATGATAGGAACAATTTGCATCCATTTTGAGTAATTAGTTGAATCAAATGTTCGAATACCATCTTGTATTCCAGCAAATACTAACAATGCCTGCGAATATATCAATAGTGACTCATAAGTTCGATATTTTAGGTGAGTTGATGTCTAACAACTAAGTGATTACCGATACATATGAAGGTCATTAGAAAAGTGAAGAAGAATGGAGTTTATGCTAATTCACATTTCGCATGTTTCACCATTATAAAACCTCTATCTTATTGCTTTTTACATTTACATCAATAAAACCAATTGATTACATATATCCTATGGACTCTAACGACGACCTATTAAATAAGAAGAACTCAATCACTAATATGTATAAAATACATAATGGATACGGTGGACTGAGATTATGAGATTTTATTTTGGTAAAACAAGCTAACTTTTCTTATCTAAACTCTCATTATTTTGTATTTAAAGGAATTTCATTCAATTATTCATCTCAGGGTTTCATTAAAAATATTCTTTAGTCTAAATAAATTCTACACCAATCTGATGTCGATATTTATTTCAAGTGGTATACAGAAAATCAGAATATCTATTTAGTCACAACACGGCATAAATCTCAACTTTTTCCACAAAATTACATGCATCCTCATCCAAATCCCCATATCATATCAGCAATAATTCGGCTGACGCTCGACTTCCTAAGGTTGACTAGTTGCTGTGGCCGGGCCATACTCAAGATAGGGTTTCGAAGATTTTTCCCTACTAACATAACCACGTAGGCTGGTCCAACTTGTACCACGATTCAACTTGCACTTGACTGTGCGGAGTATAGGGGTGTGCATGGTCCGGGCGGGCGGTTCCCAACCTAGAACCGGGAACCGTCCGCTAAGGACCGGTTCCGAAAAATGGAACCGGGATCCACCCGTTTGTTGCATGGATCCATCGGGAACCGAACCGCTGGTTTGGTCCGGTTCTCGGGTGGATCCATGGAACCGATCTTGACGCGAAACAATTTTGGTTTTCAATATATAATGGTCGGGTCTATGAGTTGGGAAGGAGGGGAGGAGGTCTATGGTCGGGTTTTACCTATAGAACAGTCACGAAACAATTTTCCGCGGCTGTGGTGGGTGGCGGCCGACGCGAGGGGGCGAACAATAGCGGCGGAGGAACAGCGGCGGTGGCGTCGACGCTTGGGGAGGAATCGAAATGGCGATAGGATTAGGAGAAACAAGGAAGAGACAAAGAAAGAGAGAATCGAAGACGAAGGGAGTGAGAAGATAAGATCTAATCTAGGGTTTCTTTTAGTAATTTTTTTTTTTACTATTAAAAAGGTTCCGGTTTAGTCCGGTGGGCGGATCCGCCCATGGAACCGGGAACCAAACCAGTTCCCTCAAGAACCGCCGGTTTGCACACCCCTAACGGAGTATGCTAAGATTTTCCTTTTTTCTCATGTCAGTGAACGACAGACTGAAAACAAGTTTATAGAATCAGTGAGACAAACTCACATTTGAAGAACAAAGGTAAAGTGCATGAAAAGCTCACGAAGCCAAAGATGAAATTCTAGCTGCATATAATGAGAGAATCAATGAGACAAGGTCATGAATAAGAGAATTAGGCCTTGTTTGATAACTGGCCAAACAATGTTTGATTCAATTCTTTTATTTTTCAAAATAAAAAAAGAATATAAATCCATTTGATAACTTTTTTGTTTTCAAAAATAGATCTGGAATAAAATAAAGAAGTACAAAAAAAAAACAGTTATTTTTTATTTTTGGGAACAACTCCAAAATCAATACAACTTTTATTGAGACCGCTTTCTTCTTCTTCTTCTTCTTCTTCTTCCTCCTTTCACTGGTCACTGGTCTCGCCGACTGGGTGAGGTCGGCCTCATCGGGCCACCGCGAGGCCGGCATCGCATGGCTGTGGTGAGGCTAACCTCGTGGTTGAGCTGACAAGACTTGGCCTCGCCAAAGGTCAGCGACACTCTGACGAGTTCGCTGGCCATGGTTGAGGCTGGTGACCAACTAAAGCAAGAAGAAGAAGAAGAAATGAAAAAGAAAAGAAAAAGAAGGAAAGAAAAATATAATAAAATTACTAAAAATTTAAAAGAAATGTTAAGTCAAAATAGAATTTAAGGGTGGCACCAAATACATTTATATCTTAGGAATATAAATTTTGAATAGTTATCAAACACCTTCAAATATTTAAAAACTCATCTAAGGAATAAAATAAAATAAAAAAACCATTTCTAAATAGAAATTATTCTCGGAAATAGAATAGTTATTAAACATACCTTTAATAGTAAAGTGCATGCAAAACTTGTGCACACCTAGACGATATGGGGCTTGGTCCTTATCCATATGCGTTCTCTCCTCTCTCTTTCTTTGAGAATGTACTGAAAAACTATTGCGTCCAACAAGGTTATGAACCCACACAAATGAATTCCTTTCTTGCTTGCGCCAAAATACTTCTTTACCACTCAATCGAATGGCAAGTGCCTTGCAGAACTGATTAAATTCAGTTTGCTATCGCATGATCTCAGTTCACATGAGTATTGTTTCACTAAAAAGTGTCTGATGAAATATGGATAAATGTGAACTAACAAAGGTCTTGATAGGGTTTTTTCTATTGTTGATTATTGGATAGGAAATCTAAACGATGAGAAAATTAAAGGTATTGAAACTGTGAAGAATTGTTGCCAATCATGTAAAGATATTGGAATGTAAAGATAAACTGAAATTTAAATTGAACAACTGGTATTTTTTGATTGATTGGCGTTGATTCGTACAAACTGGAATTCAAGCATTTATACTTACTATCTAGCAATTCCTATGCGCGGTTAGTTACCCAGAATTAAATTGCCTCACTACTTTAATGGTTGCGTTTTCTCCACTTCCCCACAATTGTCACTATTAGTTGCTTCTGGACTTCTTGGCTCCACTACTTGACGGTTGCGTTGAGTTTACTCCTTTACAAATGCTCCATTATCGGTTGAATTTGAAATCATCGGCTCCAACATCAAGCGGTTATTTCAAACTCCCTCCGTCCATGGTTACATCAAATGTGGTTTTTTCGATCTTCATTTGTTCACATTCCACTCTAAGATTTGATTTTTTTCATTCATATTCTCTATCGGTTAAAACTACTTTTCTTCTTGGCCAATCGAGTTTGCCAACTAGGAGCTTTCAACAATTAACAAATTTTGTCTCAATCGCATCTAACCTGGTCTTTGCTAACCGAGTTGACGATAGAAGACTTGGACATTGTTTGGTGTCAATAAATAAAAAATAAATATATTGGATTATGTGAGCCTCATGTGTGGCTTATCCATTAAATATGTGTTGGGCTTATAAGCATTGGCTAGATATTATCGTTCAACTAAACTTTAAATTATCCAAGGTACACATATTTAATTCACATAACCACGTGTTGTCTAGCAAAAGTTACGTGAATCGAGTAACCTCCGTACCATGTGAAATTAGGAAATAATTTAGGTACTCTGGGTTGCATGTGATACCATCCTTGGAATCGATCTCAAATACCCTATGGCAGGTCTAGAAGGTGAGGAACAGCTACATATTTTGGGGTATTGAGCCGGATGCCTGCAAAGTGGTAGATCTGGCCCGATTTCAGTAAGCTAGTTTTGAAAAATGGGGCTTTATGCATCTTCAAGCAGGGAAACCAGCAAAAACAGAGGAAATCGACATACCTGAAACGTGGGAAGCTCCGACAGCAGGTACTTTGAAAATCAATGTTGATAGGTCGATCTGTGAGGGGTCGACGGAAGGAGCGGTCGTCTGCATAGTACGGGACTCCTCGGGCTGTCTTGTGGACGGTTTCACCAAATCTGTTCGGGCGGAGACGAGTTTTCAGCTGGAAACCCTAGCTGTTCTGGAAGCGTTGAAGCCCATAAAACTGAAGAAGCTGGGGAGGGTTTCGATCGAGACTGACAACCGAAGTCTTCTGAACTGCTTAAAGTACAATGAAGGGCCACTGGGAAGCACATGCGATTTTGACGGACTGCAAGGGACTTCTTCAAGAATTGCCGCTGGTGGGCCTGCTTCTCTGTCGACGGTCTGCCAATGGTGTTGCAGATTGGGCCGCGCGTGAGAAGAGGAAAAACTTGCTGCCGCCCAACTGGATGTCTTCTCCACCTCCTGGTCTTTGGGCTTTGCTGTGTAATGACGCCCCACACGTTGGGTCTGGCGTCTCAGTGTTTACATAAATAAAATCCTCTATTTTCGACCCCAAAAAAAAAAAAAAACCCAATAAGTAATAACCTTTGATTTTGGCGGGCTTCAAATATGACTCACGTGCCATATGGAATGGAGTACACCGGGCTCGTATGCACTTGATAGTTCATGCACCCGGTAATGTCTCCTAGAATTAGTGGACACATAGCGAGATATAAAAGGCACTCATGTATGGCGGACGAAGAAATGATGCTAAAGGATATGATCCCCCGAGCAATCAATCATATTTATTTATACATTTGGTTTTGCTTAATCATGTCATTGATCAGTCATATCCTTTCGAAGCAAAAGTGGCCGGCAAACCCTTTAGAAGTCTCAATGCAAGGTCGTCGTCTCTGGCTGAAGTGATGCCTATTAAGTTCAATTGGCCGTAAAAAAAAAAAAAAAAAAAGAAGAAGAAATCCAATCAAGTCTTTCTTTTTTTCAAAGGAACAATCCATTCATTTCTAGGGATACACAATAAAGAAATGCAGTCAAACTGTAAATCAAGATAAATTCTAGATAAATCCAAAATAAAACAAGCTTCAAATAAGAAGATGAATCATCATAACAAAATTAGAGATAAAATGCTCTTGAGAAGCAGATCCATGATTTCTTTAAATTGAAATCGGCAGATGATCTCTGAATCCATCTTCAATAAATGGCACACACCGAGATTTTTATCTGTTACTATGTCTTTGCCTTTAGTGGTGCTCAACTATGTTTGGCGTCCCCAACTTTATTGCCATTTCGAGTAACAAAATGAATGTGCACAGATCTGATACTTGTGAGAGAGAAATCTTCAGGGAGCTTCTTTAATCTCCTTCGAAATTGGACTTGTACACCAATGAAACCCGTGGAAAGCAAACTCTCGAAATTATACATGCAAAAAACGCCAAATTTTGACTAGATTGGGATAGAAGTCTCCTCGAAACAAGATTGATAAACTTCTAAATCTTGATTAGATTAGAAGAGAAAAACTCCTTAGAACGAGAGAAAAGCAAGAAAAAGTAATAGAGAACCAAATCGACCAAAGAAAAAGGAAAAAGGGAGGGGAGGGAGAGATCTAACTCAAACCCTTCCCTCCATGAAGATTGAAGAAGAAAGATGTGTGAAAATGAGAGAGAGAAAAATGTCACTAATGTCCAAGTCTTTGATTACATTGAGAAAACAAAATAGCACAATTTCACTTAACTGACATAATTTAAGCATTCGGTATATGTCCAACACAACATCCAAACTCTTAAGTTAAGTAGGTCTCACGTGAAGCTGATAAAATTGAATCATCGGGATGGCGTGCCGCCATATAATTGATAGTTTTGTGGTTCTTTGTTCAGAATTCGTTTGAGATACTTATGTAGAACAACCGGGTGAACGAAATGGAATATACCAACAGCCACATTCGGGTCAAAGGACAACCAAACTTTTGTCTCCACACTCTCTATGCCAATGCCCAATCGAGATCTCTGTTCCTTTCACCGAAGCTTGCATGTGACTTCTATCTGGAATTTAGCTAACGAATCTGTTTCTAGGGATTTTTAGATCGATTCTTCAATCATATACATGGATTCTCTAATAATTCATACATAAAAATAGCACTCCATTAAAGCTTGAAATTGAACAGCTTATCACTCAATACTTACTCGTGTAAAATCTTGGCGTCGGTCGAAATAACGTGACTAACGGGTTCAACATCAATAAAAATATGTCATTTTTTCTAGTTTTTTCTTAAAATGTTATCTCAAATGCAACTTTCAATGCCCACAAAAGTGCATCTCCTCTTCGCTACTTATTTGAATACGAGCCACGTGATCGATCGCGCTCAAAATTAACAATGTCCCCCACCATATCCCATCCACTTCTCCACGATCTCCAATCTTCTGTTTCGTGGCACGATTTGTCGCTACCGCACTTAATTCTTCTCCCCTCAGGCATTTTCGCAATTAGCTGGTGGGCATGGCGTCGTTCTGCCGAGAAGAAAAACTAGCGGTTGCGGCTGCCGGGACCTGCGGGCCTCCTGCTCGTCGGGAATTTGCCCTTCATCGATCAGCTACGCGCCTACTTCACCGCCCCCGCAAGGATGTACCGCCCAGTCTTGAAGCTCCAGCTTGGTGTATCCGTGATGTTGCAGGCCACTGATTGCGGGGTACCAAAGAATAGCGACGCAACGTTTTCCAACCGCGACATGTCCATAGCGAGAAGACCGCGTCCTATGGCGGCTCATACATCGTTTGGACCATGTACAGGCCCAAGTGGAGGATGCTTAAGAAGTTATGCATGCTCAATATTAGATCTGTCAAATGGATGGATCGGGTTAAAAATAGTTTGACTCAAATTGACCAATGTGACCTATTTTCAAGTAATATAAATTTACATTCATACCCAACCGGACACATACTTGACTAGACTCGTATTGTTAAAACTCTTCTATACTTTAACTTAATCTAGAAAAACTCATAACTAAATTGCTATGAGAGCACGGAGTGAATGCATGTTAGATCTAGTGAGAGGGTGGGAGAGTGAAGGGAAAATCATATAGGTGGATTGGATGTAAGTAAGTAGTGAATCTATTAACACCCATATTATTTTTCAGATTTACTATTCTAAATATATTTATGATTAATTTATTGAATATAATAAACTCATATGACAACTCAACCCCTCACATGTGATTGGGGAGGGTCGGCCGGCAATCTCCACACACTCGGCGGCCAAGAGTTGGAATTAAAGGGAAAGAAAAATGAAAAGAAGAAAAAGGGAACAATAAAAAAAATAAAACATTGACAATTTTTAAAGAAATATACAAAAAAAATGTTTATGTTAGCGTCAATCATTTTAGCGCCGACCGTATTATGTAAAATAATATACATTAGTATTTTCTAGTCAAAATTGATTTGAATGACTAAATTAACAAATTACCAAGATGTTTATGATTAAATGAGTAAATTATTTGATTTTGATGAACTCACGTAGGGTTAACATGATCCAAGGATCGAGATGTATTGGACTTGTATGCGCTCGGTTCACCCGATAATGTCCATTGGAATCAGCAGACAAGTAGCAAGATGCGAAGACACATCTATAAATTCTGATAAAATAATGCTAACTGGATACCACGATCTCACTATGTTCACAAACACCGAGAAATGGAATCGTACGTACACATGCATTTCGTTGCCTAATCGAGTGGCTGATCTGTCGGCTGATCTGCCGTACGCTTTCGGAATGAAGTGTCTGGCAAGGCCTCGCCACCTCGGGGTGTGGCCAAAGACTAGGGGTCCCCGAATCCGCTCTAGGATGTACACACCTGCAAAGGGACTCCTCAAAGTGGGAAGCATCTTTGAGAAGAGTTGCAAGTCAACCATTAGTTGTATTGACATGTTTTCCACTTTTTGATTTTCTTTTCCCTCTTATAATATATCACACAGAAACCCCCAAATCTTTGGCCAAAGGCTGGTTGCATCTTGTAATTGCATATAGTCCTCAAGAATCGTTTCGATTATCCAAGCATTTGGCTTCCTAAGACACTCGCTCGTGAAATTGTTCTACCAATTAACAAAATTTAGCGCGCACATATAAGAGAAAGATTATCAAATTAGTGCTAAATTCATTGTACGAATATAAAATTTTTTGCAAATATAATCCTAAACCTTTCAATGAAATTCCAATATAGTTATCTCGGTTAATTTTAATATGAAATTGTTGACATGACATGGTAATGGTCGCTAATCTATCGTAGACTACCACATTAACGATTTTTTGTAGCAATTGATAGGAAAAATTACATTTGAATTCGCGTAAAGATCTAAGACAAACTTGATAAAATAAAAAAATTTACAATTGAATAAGCATTTGTATAATAAATTTATAATTGATTTGATAATTTTTTTTCAAATGTAAAACTTTTGTTTGCTAGAATGTAGGACAACAAGCCGGGGTGGACCTTGTCATATATCATTAGATTTTCTTTTCTCTCTTTTAAAATAATAACCTTGACGTCGATCAAAGTTTATTAAAAAAAAAAAATCTATCCCTTCTTTTATTCAATTATTGACTAAAAATCTATATATCCAACTAGTTTCGGTTTATTGATTTGACATCCTTACGTTAACCGATCTCAACCCAATCTTTCGTCGAGAAAATATTAGGTAGATTTCATATTCTACGTTATCGACAAACACTCAACGAATCTATTGGCAAGATGGGTCCCACTTGTCAATTAATGCATACCTTCTCCGTCACCTTACTTTCCTACCTCTCGTCCGTTACTGGTCACTCTCTCTATCTTCCTCTCTACGTGTCTTTTGTCTTTTCTTTGAGATGGGTCCCACTTGTCAATTAATGCCTCCATTCTCTATCATCGTTACTCTCTCTCTTCTCTCATCTGTCACTGACCAGTCTGACCGTGAGTCTTTCTCTCTCTCTCTCTCTTCCTCTCTACTTCTCTTTTCTTACCCCGCGTCTGCCGTGGCTCAAGTTCGAGCTCAAGGCTCATGGCCGCTTTGGCCACGGAGCTCGTCCTCGAACCCAGGGCTTGGGATAGCTTTGGCCGCTCGAGTTTCGAGCTCGGCCTCAAGCTCGTGGCAATGGCCACTTGAGCTTTGAGCTCAAGGCCATGGTGGCCCGAGCTTTAAACTCCCGTCCATGGCTGCTAGATCGAGAGAGAGAGAGAGAGAGAGAGAGAGAGAGAGAGAGGAATGGAGGAATTTGTCCCTGAAGCCATATTGAGGGGGGACGGTGGATCACAAATTCAGGGTGCTATCGAGCTTAGCAAACTCAACAGCAAACGCACAAGGTGGCCGACGGCGGCTTGATATCTCCTGCGAAATCGCTACGAATCCCCTTAGATCGCCATCTCATCGCAAACGTAGCTTGACCCAGTCTCCACGCTCCTAAACCTCGGGACCTTGCGCCGAATTGCCCCCCTCATCGTCGCGTCCGGCGGCCTGCCGTCCGTCCTCGACCTGAAGCGGGCATGAGGCTTGGACCCGGGCCCGAGCCATGGCCGACGAAAGAGGAAAGAAAAGACAAAAGAGAAGTAGGAAGAGAGAGAGAGTTGTCAGTAAGGGAGGGGAGGAAATAGAGTAACGGTGAAATAGAGTAACGGTGAGAGAGAAAGGAGACATTAAGGGCTCGAAGAATAATAATTCCAGCCATAAAGTGATTTTTTGGAGAGAAATATTTTTTTTATTTATATTATTGAATGAATTTTTAAATCAAAGTAAATGTTTAATCAATTACACAAAATTTATATTCTCCAAATATAAATTTATTTGATAACGATAAAAAAATTTTCCGTTCCAATGATGACTGGTGTTTGACAATCGGCAATTAACGGTGGCCGACAACTAATCTTCAGCTATTGGTAGGTAGTGATTTGACGGTTGAGAGGGGGGAGTGGTAGCAACGAACGACGAATGGCGACCGACAACGACAAATGGGCAACCGAGTGGTTGTGATGACAAACGATAAAAATAATTTTTATTTTTTATTTTGTTTTAGAAATAGAAAAATAAAATTTTTGATTTCTTATTTATATTTTAAACTTATTTCTAGAGTAAAAATCTATTCTAAAAATAAAAAAATGAAATAAATTTACCGAATGAAATTTTGTTCTAGAAATAAATTTAAAATATGAAATAAATTTTAAAATAAAAATAAAATGATTATTATACGCATCTTAATTGACTCTCTAAGATCCATCTCGCCATGAATAGCGTTTGACCCGTGAGATGCATCAAATATTTTCTAATCTTAATTACCACTTTAGATGTCCATTTCCCCTATACATTGGGAAGTGAGCCACGTTAGTCGAGCGCACTCAGTAGTCATCCTGTCCCCCACCATGTCCCATCCCCTTCTCCACGGTGTCCAATCTTCTCTTTCGTTGCACGATCTCTCGCTGCCGCACTTACTTCTCCTTCTCTCAAGCATTTTCGCAATCAGCTACTGGACATGGCTTCGTCTCGCCCAGAAGAAAACCTCGCTGCCGCTGCCCCCGGGACCGGCGGGCCTCCCCCTCGTCGGGAATCTGCCCTTCCTCGACCCCGAGCTCCACACCTACTTCGCCGCCCTCGCGAGGACGTACGGCCCGGTCCTGAAGCTCCAGCTCGGCAAGAAGCTCGGCATCGTCGTGACGTCCCCGGCCACCGCCCGCGAGGTGCTCAAGGATAACGACGTCACGTTCGCCAACCGCGACGTGCCCATCGCCGGGAGGACCGCGACCTACGGCGGCTTCGACATCGTGTGGACCCCGTACGGGCCCGAGTGGAGGATGCTTCGGAAGGTGTGCGTGCTCAAGATGCTGAGCAACCACACGCTGGACTCCGTCTACGAGCTCCAGCGGAGTGAGGTCCGAAAGGTGGTCGGGTACTTCCGCAGCCAGGCCGGGTCACCGGTGAACGTTGGCGAGCTGATGTTCTTGACGGTACTCAACGTGATCACGAGCATGTTGTGGGGTGGGACGTTGCAGGGCGAGGAGAGAGAGCGCGTAGGTGCTGATTTCAGGCAGGTTAGTTAGTGATAATGACAACTGGATAGTATTTCTCTCTGTCTTTTTCCATAAACAAGTAGAGCATCCCGCTGTCGGCATAACCAACATTTTGCTGGCCAATCCTTCGGTCGAGTGTTTAAAGCTGCTAATCTAATCAAAGCTGGATATAACCGCTTTTCATGTTATGACAACTGTTTTCTCACTAACAAAGAAAAAAAACTAAATAAAAGATTCGGCTCTTTCTTATTTTATGTTAAAGGTGATCCATTTTTGGGACTATAGGGTTGCGAATAAGTTATTTTCTAGACCAAACTATAGTGGAACATGATCATAATTTCTTCGAATTAGGCTGGATTGGGTTTATAACTAGTTGGTGTCGCTAAAGTTTCCTCGAGCGTGCTCTTTATTTCCATTTAGGTAGGGCAGTAAGCAACCCACTAAGCCAGTTAATCATCAAGATTTATGATCAGTTCTATCTCTTGCGCATGTTGCAAGAATTGTGTGCTTAATCGTTCAGTTTTTTTCTTTAAGTTCAAAATATATCTTCAGGATAATATTTATTATTTTTCTATTAGATTTTTGGCTTGTCATTGATAAAAATTTGGATGTCGATTCTGTGATTTCTTTCTTTTTGACCTTTTCCCTAAATAGGTGGTATCGGATATGACAGAGCTTCTAGCCAAGCCGAACATTTCGGACTTTTATCCCAGTCTGGCCCGATTCGATTTGCAAGGGATAGAGAGGCAAATGAAGGGGTTGGTGAAACGGTTCGATGGAATTTTTGAGAAGATGATTCAGCAAAGGTTGAAAATGGAGAGAGAAGGCGGAAGCGGGCGTCAAGATTTCTTGCAGTTTCTGTTAAAGTTGAAGGATGAGGAAGATGCCAAGACCCCTCTAACAATGACTAGCCTCAAAGCTCTGCTCATGGTGAGTTTTTCTTAGTCTCCTTATATTATTGGCAAAGCTTACTTATACTTCATTCTGTTGTTTTGAGTAATATTAATGTTCGAAGAAGATAAATTTTGCGTGGATCACAATGACTATTTCTTTTTTAATGATATTTTTCAATTTGTCATGTTGCTTTATAATTTAGTTCCATTAATTAATCGGAATGTCCTTGACATTTCGGTAGATGGCATGCAACCGGCTTAGAAGTTTTAATTAACAAAAATATACTTACAGTAATAATCGATTTCCCATGCTTGAGCTAAATATCGAGATATGTGTAGGGATTATCCAAATGAGTGCTCACGCTTCCTCTTCTAGATGTCTAGTATTAAGTTTCGAGTAACAGTTAAACTTATTGACTCTGGCTACCAGTTTATTTTCAGTCATGATGAGGACTCAAAGGAAAAGATAGCGATAACAATGTGATGTTATTGATCTTATGGTATCGAAAGGCAAATTTTCTGTACTCATAAATAGAATCTACGAAGTCTAGTGGGTGAAGAGGGTCATCTAGATCTTTTAGGGTTGGTCTAGTTGGTTAGGTTGTCAAGGGATTTAGGTTTAGGAATTGAGGTTTCCTATTAAAACCTCACCAACAGAATGTAAATTGCTTTGAGTTAAGTGCATATGCATGTGTGAAAACCTGAATTTAAACGGTTTATGAGATTCACAAAATATTTATAAGCCTTTAAATAGTCGGGTATTTGTTATCATGCCTCTAGATTGTGAAACAAAGAAGCTGCCATGTGATATGTGCTGTCCATCTCAGGAGTAGTTCATATGAAAAGATTCTTTCAAGTGATCATTGAGGGAAATGGTCACTTGAAAAAGAAATTAAAAAAAAAAAAAAAGGAAGAAAAAGAGCACGATCCTTGTGCTTTCATCGTTGGAAGATGAATATTTCGACTCATAGGCAGGCCTAAGGTTTAGGTTGACTTGGTATTTGTTTAGCCAACCAGATTATTGATGATTAAACTCATAATATTTCACTTCATAAAATGCCAGATTTAGGCTGCAGTTCTTATGTAGTTTGAAGCTGACACATTTATATTTTGCATGCTTTTCGGTCTTTTTTATTGTAAAATTTTAGCAGCATCTACGATCATGCCAGAGGTGACAGGATGTTAGTACCTTGCGTCTTTGGATACAAAGAATGCTAATTTTTCAATAAGTAAATTGTCCCTCAGATGGGCACCCCATGATATATCAATAATTTACAATATGATAATGCACACTTGGCCTCGGCACGCTTATCAATATAGGGTTTTATTTTAATTCTTTTTAGAGAGAGAGAGAGAGAGAGAGAGAGAGAGAGTAACCCTATCATATATCGAGAATTACAATATGATAATGCACTCTGACCAAAAAAATGAAAATGATTAATGCACACTTGACCTAGCACACTTATCAATAAGGGGTTTATATTAGTTTTTTTTTTTTTTTGGTAAAGGTTATATTGATTTGGTACTGATAAATCCTACATTTCCCAATTATGCAATCTTATTCAGCCATCACCTCAATTTATGTAAGATCAAGCGTTTACAGTGTGCGACTCAATTTCTCTAAGTCCATTTAGTGACATAGCTGTACTTTCCCTCCTAGAAGTCCAACCCTATAACCCTTTTCCACGTGAGAGTAATAATTTTCTGACACAACACTGTAACATGTTTCCAAACTATATGACCTAACATGTTTTGATCCGTTTTGAACATAAATTGATTTTGTTACTGTACAGAACTAAAGTTAAATTTTCAATCGCATTAAAGGAGACGAACATGAGAACGAGCAATAACATGAGTTGCCCTCTCTTCCAAGCTCTCAACAATTTTCCTCTGTTGCGTGTTTGGTGTCATATCATTGACGTATGAAACCCTCCATCCTAGCTATTTATTTTGATCGTTGTGCGTGCAAATGGCACTAAGGCTTGAATTTGGGGCACGGTTTCACTGCTGACCATTTGTAAAGGGCAATTTGATGGGTCTCAACTCTACTGCTATTTGCCACAAGTCTAGTTCAACAAACAACAACTGAAAGAAAATAATTGAAATGACTTAGCTTTTTACCCTTAAAAAATTAGTTTCATAATCCTAACTCTTGCTTGCCTGCTTATAAATTCTTCTCCTTGACTTCAATTTCTCTTGAGGACGGTTCTATTGAAAATTACGTGTAATTAAATTACTTTGACAGGATATGGTGGTTGGTGGAACAGACACATCCTCCAATACAGTTGAGTTTGCCATGGCTGAGATCATGAACAAACCTAGTGTTCTAAGAAATATCCAAAATGAATTAGAAATTGTGGTTGGCAAAGACAATATAGTAGAAGAATCTCACATTCCTAGGCTGCCTTACTTACACGCCGTCATGAAAGAGTCACTGAGATTGCACCCGGCGCTTCCCTTGCTGGTTCCCCACTGCCCAAGCGCGACTTCCATTGTCGGAGGCTACACGGTCCCAAAGGGCGCTCGGGTCTTTGTCAACGTGTGGGCGATACATAGGGACCCTTCCATATGGAGCGACCCGCTAGAGTTCAATCCCGAGAGGTTTTTGCACGATAAGGGCGATTATAGTGGGAACGACTTCAATTACTTCCCCTTTGGGTCTGGGAGAAGAATATGCGCAGGGATAGCGATGGCCGAGAGGATGGTGCTATACTCGCTTGCCACACTCTTGCATTCATTTGACTGGAAGCTACCCGAGGGAGAGAAGAAGGATATAAGAGAGCAATTTGGGATCGTCTTGAAAAAGAAAAAGCCGCTAGTGGCTATTCCTTCGCCGAGGTTCTCTGATCCTCGCCTTTATGAATGAGTAGTGCATGTTGGTCTTTATATAATCTTATGTGAACAGAATCAGAAGGAAAAATGCATCTACCTATCTTCATGTGGTTAATATAACTCCTATCTATGAGGATTTATTTGATCATGTTAACATGTTGTGGATATATATGCTTTTAAAGTGAAAAAAAGAAGACATATGTTGCATCACTTTCTATCAATTATTCATAGAGAATTCCGCTTTTTACATGCGATGTCCAAACAATATGATGCATCATGCATCTCTAACTCATTTAGAGGATGTAAGCATCACAAATTTCCCGTTTGTGATTGCGCACGTGACGGTAAGCTGGCTCTTTCTTCTTTTCTTCGTTTATTTTGTTGGCCCTTTATTGCCAAGGTAGGCCTTGACGTTAACAGCCCAGAAGACCCACATAAGAAGTTCCTGAGGCCCAATTCCTTCAATGCCATGATTTGTACTATGGTTTTCTGTTTTTTTTTTTTACCCTATCTATGATTGTTGCGTATATGGGGTAGTTTGGAGCTTGTAAACTTAGGCTCCATTTGTTTCGACAAAAATGTGATATTTCAAGAAAATGTTTTTTAGAAAGTCATTTTTCAGGAAAATGATAATATTTTTCAATGTTTGGCTGAAACCTAAAAATAAACTGTAAAAAATTTTTTGTCATTTGGTGTAGAAAATCAAATCTAAATAAACATAAAATGTTATGGTGCTAGTAACTTATGCATTTGATATCGAGGAATCAAGTACAGGCACTACAGTCTTGAGTTAGGCCTCGATGGACACCCACCTGAGTGCCAAGGATCGGGGCACGGGCACCTAGGCCCCAAGCCCAACCTCAGTGGACCTATGTAATGGCCCTTATGGACCTAGGCTCGAGTGTTGGAGATCTAAGCTCAAATATCGAGATCCCAAGCTTGGCCTTAGGGACCCAAGTCCAGGCTCAGGTCCCAAATCATTAGGGCTTCGAGCTTGACCTCAATGGACCCGAGCGCAAGTGTTGGACCTTGGCACAAGTGTCGGGGATCCTGGCACAAGCACCGAGGTCACAGGCTTGGCCTTGATGGATCCAAACCCCAAACTCGGGAGTTGAAGAGACCTAATCCTGAATGTTGAGGACCTAGCTATCAGTGATGGTTTCTATAACTAAGTGTAAAGTTTTGGGTCCAAGCATTGATATCTAGTCATATTTCGAAAAATAATTTTAATTTTTTTAAAAAAATTAAATATAAGTTTTTCGGTAACTTATTTTTCAAAATGAATCAAATGTTGAAAAATGTTTTTCGTAAAACAAACCAAGAATTAAGATGCTTTTTTTTTTTTTTTTATGCCCAAAATCCGACGGGCAGCCCACGGCCCGTAGAGTGCGTGGTGCACCCCAGACCAAGTGTCAATACCTGGGGGGAAGCTAGCACAGGACCCCACCACCATAGCCCCCCACTTAAGACGTACCACCATGGCCCCCCCACTTAAGACGTGTTGACAACAGAGATTCAAACTTGTTCCCTCATGTGGTAAAGTAGTAGAGCTCAACCAATTGTGCTGCCCACCGGTGGGTAAGCATTAAGATAATTCATATATATTTGCGTTGAAAAAACTAAAATGTTGAGGCATCAACTTTTGTTTGAATTTTAAAATTTGAAGACCTAATCCTGAATGCCTAGGTTCTAGCTATAGGAATGATTTTTTTTTTTTTTTTTAATCTAAGTATAAAGTTTCAAGTTGAAACGTCAATATCTAGTAATATTTTTTTATTTTTTAAAAAGAAAATCATTTTTCTAAGATTAAGCATAAGTCTTTCATTAACTCATTTTTCAAAATGAACCAAACGTCAACAATGTTTTCCGTAAAACAAATGAAGCATTAAGATATTTCATATTTATTTGCATTGAAAACTAAAATGTTGGGCATGAACTTTTTGTTTGAATTATACAAGTTGGCTCATGTTAAGAGAAAAGTGGACGGACGAAAGAGCCTCTCAAATAAGAAAAGGCTAAAGATAAAATTCATTCAAAATATAGGTTTTGACTCACAATCGTTTCAGGTTGGGGGGATTTATTTTTAAATAGATTCAAAGAACACAGAAAGGTGTTGTGGTTCCTCTTGTGTCACTATTCTTCTGTTGCATTATTTTTCTCTTCTAATGTTGATCAACTTGAATTTGTGACCTTTATTCCACAATTGCAGAAGGGGAAAGTCGTTCTTCAAATCCGACAAATAAAACCGCTTGCCCATCTCTGTCGATGCGTCTTACATATCATGTGCCAAAATGTTGGGAAAATATGGCTTCGAATTGGGTAGAACAATGAAGACGAAACTTTAGAGTACTCAAGTTGGACTTTGAGGCTTAATATTACTTTCTTTAAGGATTTATTTGCTCCACAAAATTGCTAATGTCACCGGCCCAAGATACAACGAAGTCTCAAATAAGAATACTAGATAACAATTTTAGTATTTCTCCAGGGTCTCTCTAGAAAACAATTTGAACAATAACTGTAGTTTCTTTCGAAAGAAAAAATAAAAAAAATGAAAGAAGATGTTAGTTTGATCTCAAAACAAACGTACTTATCTTTGTCTTTCAAATAGAGGCAACTGTTCAAAATGTTGCAAAAGAACAAAGGCAACTTTTCGAGAAAAGGTTGCAAAATAAACAAGTACGTCTCAAAGGTTATATTGAAAAGATATAAAATATTTGGAATTTAAATAAATAATAAATAAAAAATAACCGTAACTTTTCGTGAACAGTCACACTATTTCAACAAAACTTATAGTTAATTTTTTATAGAAATAAATCCGAATTTTCAATAAATAAAAATAATGATCGCCGGTTAGTGTCAAATCTCGTCTACGTGCACACTCACATCTTTTCAATGTGGAACAAGACATCTCTTCATTTGTTTTATAAACAAATTACCAACAATCTCCCACTTTTGTTTATAAAACAAAAACAAGAAATAAAACGTTAGAAATATATAGCCAAAATTTCTGTGAGATTAATATACATACATAAAGGTCTCTTTCAAGTTAAACCTTTAATTAGTACAAGTATCTCAAAGCTCTATCAAAGTGACAAGTAGCTCAGCTTTAAACTTGTGCTTTTATATAATAGAACCGGGCATACTGCACATACACTAACCTCTTGTCTTAGCGAGAAGTTCTATATTACTCCGCACTATTATGGCCTTATGCTTGATCCCGTTTCATGAGGTCTCTGGTTTCTAGAAAGCAACCCTAACTTTTGTAAGAAGTGACACCACTTCCAAGCTCATATATGTGAAGTATCTACTATGTGTTTCTGTTACTATCAACACATTATAAGTTTGTACTATACTTCGTTAATAATTCAATTCAACCTACAAAATGTAACAGATGATACTGACTTCTTATATCGGGATTATATCAGTATCAAACAATCACATGCAATAATTTGTTCTTACCCATTAAACCTTGTAACTAGTGATGTTCTAAAAAACAGTCGGGTTACCATTACTGGTGATTTTAATTAAAGGGTTTCAACCCCGTTTCTTACAAGGTCATTATTACCATGTCTCTTGGTAAAGTCTTTGTCAAGGGATCGACTAGATTATTACTTGACCTCATGTAGACAATTATTATGGTACCATATTTAATCAATTGTCTCACATATTCATGTCTTAGACTAATATGTCTAGACTTACCATTATAGGTGCTATTATAAACTCTTGCCAAAGTAGCCTGACTATCACAATGGATAGAAATAGGAGGCGTAGGACTAGGCCATAATTTGATATCCAACAACAAATTCCTAATCCATTTGGCCTCTTTCCCAGTTGCCGCTAAAGCAACGAATTCAGATTCTATCATTGATTAAGTTATGTATATTTGTTTCTTGCTCGTCCAAGAAACAACACACAGGTAATGTGAAAATTAATCCATTAGTGGATTGTTTATCTCTCACACTTGTAATCCAACTAGCATCAGTATATCTTTCTAATATAGTTAGATTATCATAAAACAATAAGATGACCCTCCAATGTTCTATATTGGATTACTAGTATTTACTCAACTTGCATATATAAAAAGTAATATTAGGTCTAGTATAATGTATCGCATACATTAAAGACCCATAGCACTCACATTAAAAACTCTCCACTTGGAATCAAATGGAGTATTCAATTCTTTGAAACCAAGATGTTAAAATTATATTTAACATCTTTTCCACATTATCACTTTGGCTCAAAGAAATAACCCACACTATGTTTTTCACTTTAAAGCCTAAGATAGTATCTACTTCACTTAAATCTCTCATTTTAATAACAAAAGTTAGATACTTATTACTCTCAATGATTCCATTTATATTAGTTCCAAAATAAGGATATCGTCAATCATGGCTCCAAAGAAATCACAAAGAGATGCTTATTTGGTTTACTTCTTTTTGTCTCAGCCGCCTCTTTCTTTTCCTTTTGCAGCTTTGAAGCCTCAGAAGAACATTTTCCAGAGAGACAAGAAACAAGGGGACCGGCAAATTAAGAAGTGAGCACAACCAAGCATTGGTCGAAATAAGACAATTTTTCCTAGTTCTTTCCACATGAAAGCCCCAAAACATTCAGAATTACCAATCCACTCATTGATGCTTGTAATGGCTATCGTGACCACTGGAAGCTGTAAGGAAGCATTAATAACAGCATTCTAACACAGAGTCTGCCCATGGGAAGTGGACTTTTTTATTTTTTTTTTACACTTCTCAAATCCCAATTTACGCTACACTCGAAAATTGGGACTTTGTCAATCATTAACCAAAATCCTTTGTCCACTTTGCATGCCAAGTTTTGCATATAAGGCTCTTGCACATAAGATGTTATGACAATAACAACGTAATATATAAATAAAATCTTCCGAAGCTATATCAAGGAACCTCCTCTCCACATGAATTTCCTACATAACATATTTACCATATCCATTGGTCAATTAAGGACCAGCCACTCATAAACTATGGGAGAATTACCAAAAAAGTCATAAACCTATTACAATTGTGCCAATTCAGCCCTAAACTTTTTTTTTTTAGCCAATTTAGTCCATCGGCCAAAATTGGCCGGCCAGCGCTGACGTGGACATTGGCCGGCCGGCGAACGATTTTTTAATAATTTTTTAAATTTTTTTCGAATTTTTAATTTTTTTTAATTTTTTTAATTTTTTTTCCTATCTTCTTCTTCCTGTGGCGGCGCCGGCCGGTCGCCTAGAGGCGAAAGCCGGAGAGGTCAGCCTCGCCGACCACTAGCGAAGGCGAGGCCGTCGTTGCCCAGCTAAGGCGAGGCTCGGCCTTGCCCAGCCAGATCTGACAATGGTGGCCTCGCCATTGCTAGGCAAGGCTCGCCTTCGCTAGTGGCCAACGGGGGCGAGCCTCACCTAGTGACGGCGGCCTCGCCAGCCATTGGCGAGGTCGACCTTGCCCAGCCAAGGCGAGGGTTGACCTTGCTAGTGGCCGGCGAGGCTGCCGTCACCAAATCTGGCGAGGCTCGACCTCGCCATGGTTGGGCGAGGCCGAGCCTCGCCTTGGCTGGGCGACCGCGGCCTTGCCGTCGCTGGGCGAGGCTCGCCCTCGCTAGCCCTTGCCTCTGGCTGGCCAGCCGGCGCCAGCCAGAGGAAGAAGAAGATAGGGAAAAACAATTAAAAAATTCGAAAAAAAAAAAAAAAAATTATTGAAAAATCGTTCGTTGGTCGGCTAGCGTCCACGTCAGCGCCAACCGGCTAATTTTGGCCGAATGGACTGAATTGACACAATTGTAAAAGGTTTAGGACTAAATTGGCTAAAAAAAAGTTTAAGACTAAATTTGCATAATTGCAATAGGTTTAGGACTTTTTTGGTAATTCTTCCCATAAACTACACATGTGACATGATACCCACGGCTTCCTTGCCTCTTCTGCATGTCTTACGTGGCATTTGGAAAGAACCACAATTTACATTGACTAAAAGTAATATCAAGTCAACCCATTTAATATTCTAATTCTAAGCTCCTAGTATCCTACAGCAGCCCAAGCAATTGTAGGATTCCTATCACACGTGCGTACCATTTTCTTGTTATGGAAGTCTTAAATAGGGGCATATATTGCATCTCTTCAATTCTATCATTATCCCACATATGGAATTGAACACACATGCCACAAGATGACTAAAGACTAAGAGCAAGTATGAAACCCTCATTGACAAATAGTGTAGCAGTTTACGTGCTAAACATGAAGATAAAAATATCGCATACCTTAGCAAATGAGCCGATAAACAAAAAGCAATACCTCGATACATTCTCAAGTAATCCTCTAAAACATCCATGAATGACCCAACATTTGTCTTCACTTGCACACAATTGTCCTATCTGTGGGTGCAATGACCCCCACTATTCCTGAGTTTGATCAGTGCCATCAATGCGACACCAATTTGCGAACATAGGAACATTCCGGTCAAATCTACTTGTGCCATCCACAGAAAAGTGAAGCAATACTCTAGAAAATAGTATCACTTGTTAATAGATTGGCAATTGGATGACGATAAAAGCTTCGGTTATCGTTGACGATCGGAGTTACAGCCAACGAAAAGTTTCGACGGAGATGCAGTCGCTTCAGGCTCTCAACCAAGCAGAGCACGCTTTGTGCTGTTTCAAAAATACAGCCAATGGCGATGAGCGATGATCATCAGCGTCCGTGGAAGCCATCGTGGAACAGACCTAATTCTGCTTTGGCGTTTTCTCAACTTCTCCCGGGATGAACTTATCTCCTTCTTTTGGTTTTTTTTTTTAAATTCTCTTTGTGAACCTCCAAGCCCACAATTTTTTTTCTTTGTATTCTCCTGCCCCCACTCTGCTCATGGATTGTATTTCTCTTTTTCTCGTGGCCAACCTCTCACGATTTCTCTTCTTTGTCTCCTTTCCTCTCTTTCTCGGGCAGATCGCCCTTCCACCACTCCTCGCACAAGCCCACAATCTCTGCAGACTAGACCAAGGCCGACTCGAAGAGAACCAGATAATCGTGCAATGCTCACTCCACTAATCATTCATCTAGCATGCCCCGCAAGCGAGTGAGATACATTGCCAGGCCACATATATCACGACCCGAAGCCTTTGAAGGAACTTCTGCTTCTGGTGATTGACTTTAACTTCATTATTGCACAAATAAATCCTTAAAATTGTTGGGAAAATATGGTTTCGAATTGGGTAAAACAATAAAGACGGTATTTTAAAGTACTCAAGTTGGACTTTGAGGCGTAATATCACTTTCTCTTAAGGATTTATTTGTTTCACAAAATTGCTAATGGTCACCAGCAAATTTCCTCTAAGATACAACAAAATCTCAAATGAGAATACTAGATAGCAATTCTAATATTTCTCCAAAGTCTCTCTAGGAAACAATTTGAACAATGGTTGTAGTTTCTTTTGAAAGAAAAAAAAAAAGAATATGTTAATTTGATCTCAAAACAAAAGTACTTATTTTTATTTTTCCAATAGAGACAACTCTTCAAAAGGTTGTAAAAGAACAAATGCAACTTTTCGGGAAAGGTTGCAAAATGAACAAGTATGTTTTAAAGGTTACGTTGAAAAGATATAAAATATTCGGAATTTAAATAAATAAAAAATAAAAAATAACCGTAACTTTTTGTGACCAGTCGCATTGTTTCAACAAGACTTATAGTTAATTTTTATAGAAATAAATCCGAATTGTCAATAAATAAAAATAATGATCGTCGGTTAATACCAAATCTTGTCCACGTGTGCACTCACATCTTTTCGATGTGGGACAAGACACATCTTCATTTGTTTTATAAACAAATTACCAACACCAAATACTTAGTGTTGTCATGTAGATTAGCTTGTCAGCCAATTTGATTACTTGTCCACTTCTATATTTCGATGACTTGTTACTGAATCATATATCAAACTTGTGTAGTTACTTAGCAAAAAAAAAAAAAAATTCAAACCCGTGAAGTTTGCCAGCTTTAGTTGTCAAGCAATCAGATACGTGGATTGTATAGACGTACTATACAATGTCGAATCGGCACGCTATCAAATGCGAAAATCTTATGGTCAAAGAGTTTACTTTATAGGAAAATTACTTTGAAGGGTCCAGGGTACTCACCTTAGTTAAGGTAATATTTCTCATTGTAAAGCGAAAAAATATTGACATGCTGATTTCATTAGAAGAGTTTTTATGATAAGAAGGCCTCCTATTATATGGCTATAGACTCGAGAGTCTAGATTTTGAATAAGAGAAAGTAAATCAAAACATTGATAAGGTCCTTGGATTAATTTTTTTGTTGTTAGCCAAAATATAGTCTTGGGTTCTATTTAGTGAAAAAATTTGATATTTTTGAAAAATATATTTTAGAAAGTTTACTTTTAGGAAAATGACAATATTTTTTATGTTAGGCTGAAACTTGAAAACGAACTAAAAGATATTTTCCGCTATTTGGTATAGAATAAATTTTCCTGAGAAAAATTATCAAAAATATTTGATTTTTAATTTTTAATTTTTAACTTTATTTTTCCTTCTTCCTGGGCGATAACCAACAATGGACACAGTTGGCAAAAGACCACAAGCAAGGCTCTAGGCTCACCCGTGCCGAGCCTTGCTTGAGGAGGTCGGTGAAAGGTGGGTGTTTATGAAAGGGTCAAAATCAAGTGTCCAGTGAGTGATTTAAAATTATATATATTAAGTGAAGAGAGGGGATGTAGGATTTTGAATGGAGAGAGAGAGAGAGAGAGAGAGAAAAGGTGATGTGAAGACAAAGCTCAAAGAAAATTTATATATAGAAGTGTGTGTACTAATTCAGTGGTTGGATGAAAATATATTTAGAATTAAAAAAAACAAAGTACACGCTAGTTTTAATAAATTAGAATTTATATATAGAAGTGTGTGTACCAATTCAGTTTGTGTGGTTCGGATGAACGGTCCTATATTTAGAATTAAAAACCGAACTAGTACACGCTAGTTTTAATAAATTAGACCAATTTCCATAGGAATTGCCTAAAATTTACCGATTCAAATCCAATTTAGTTTGGTTTAGATGGTTTTTGATTCTTTTACACATCCCTACTTAACTAAATCAATCCTAAACATATTGCACAAATATCAATTTAATTATAGACTTTTTAATTTTGGTACTATAATCCTAAACATTATTTCAATATAGTCTTTTTGATCAATTTTAATTTGAAATCATTGATGTGACATATAGTCATCATCGACTATCGTACGTGTTGTAGTTGCCGATTCGACATAGACAATTAAGTACATCACCACATTAGCAATATCCAAGGGCAATTGTCCGACATATAAGTATTTACATAAAGATTTAAGATTACATCAACAAAATTGAATAACTTGTAACTAAATAGGTATTTGTACAACAGGTTTACGACTCCCCATGTATAAAGTGCGGAACTTTTTTTTACGCTAGCAATGTAAGACCAGAAACTGGCTGGACCATGTTGTGTAGCTTCGTGCACCGGCCTATCATACCTCCCATAGAATGCCCGATATTGAGAAGGGATAAAAAGGCCAAATGAGGCCGGGGGCATAACTCCATCTATGTACGGCCAGTTTTCTCGCGCCAAATCTGGGTAAAGAGGCCACGACCACAAATTCTGAAGAGACGGACCACCAGACAAATTCTGCCGTCGAAAGGATAACGAGAGCTTTCATCTATCCTTTCGCTGCAGCCTGCAGGTCATTTCAATCTTGAGTGGAATAGATCGACCTGCATTTCAATCCAATCTTCAAATGGAATCAACTGATCTCTTTCCTTAAATTCTTAATTTTAGCCTTCAAAAGTTATAATCACGTGGATCTTATAACAATTCATACATAAAACTTTGTGCTAAGAGAAACTTGAAAGTCAACGGTTGATCTCTTACTTTTTTATTCTCCTTTTAAACTGAAAATTTTGAGGCCGATCTAAATAATGTGCCCAGCAGTAAATAAAAATTTATCCTTTTCTCGTTTCAAGCATTAAATAATTTTTTCCTTTTTTTTTTTTTTGTTTCAAGTATTGAAGTATCCGCCTAATATAAAATGCACCTTCCCTTCCCTATAAATTTCTATATGACCCACGTAATCGATCGCACTCATAATTCGCCATGTGCCCCACGATATCCCATCCCCTTGTCCACCATCTCCTCCCGGGGAACGATTTCTCGCTCTCGCACCTACTTCTCCTTCTCTCGGGCATTCTCGCAATCTGCTGTTGGGCATGGCTTCTTCTCGCCCAGAAGAGAACCTCACCGTCGCTGCCGCCGGGACCGGCGGGCCTCCCCCTTGTCGGGAACCTGCCCTTCCTCGATCCGGAGCTCCACACCTACTTCGCCACCCTCGCAAGGACGTACGGCCCGGTGCTGAAGCTCCAGCTCGGCAAGAAGCTCGGTGTCATTGTCACATCCCCGGCCACCGCTCGCGAGGTGCTCAAGGATAACGACGTTATCTTCGCCAACCGCGACGTGCCCATCGCCGGGAGGGCCGCATCCTATGGCGGCTCGGACATCGTGTGGACCCCGTACGGGCCCGAGTGGAGGATGCTGCGGAAGGTGTGCGTGCTCAAGATGCTGAGCAACCACACGCTGGACTCCGTCTACGAGCTCCGGCGGAGGGAGGTCCGGAAGACCGTGGGGTACTTCAGGGTCCGGGCCGGGTCTCCGGTGAATGTTGGGGAGCAGATGTTCCTGACGGTGCTCAACGTGATCACGAGCATGTTGTGGGGTGGGACGGTGCTGGGCGAGGAGAGAGAGAGCTTGGGTGCTGATTTCAGACAGGTTAGTTGGTGAGGATAACGATCGGATAAGGTTTTCTCTCTCTCTCTCTCTCTCATAGAGAATTTGCGTGCCCCACTGTCGGCATAACGATCGAACAAAATAGTATTTATCAGACTCCCTCATCTTATGTCAGAGGTGTTCATTATGGGTTTTGAGGATTTCGCACAACTTATTTTCCAGACCAAGTTATAATAGAACATAACTGTAACTCTTCAAATTAGGCTGGTTTGAGTTTATGATTAGTTGGTGTCGCTAGAGCTCGCTCGAAAGAGCTCTTTGTGCCAGTTTAGGTAGGGTAGGGGGGCAAGCCACAAAGCCAGGTTATCATCAATATCTATGACCAGTAGTTTCCTCTCAGTAATGTTTAAAATTTATGTTTAAGACTAACATTTTACGGGTTTTTTATTTAAGTTTTGGTTCGGCTGAATATAAAAAATTTGGATATCGATTTTGTGATTTCTTTCTGATTTTCATTCCTCTCGATAGGTAGTGTCAGATATGACGGAGCTTCTTGGGAAGCCGAACATTTCGGACTTTTATCCGGGTCTGGCACGATTCGATTTCCAAGGGATAGAGAAGCAGATGAAGGGGTTGGCAAAACGGTTCGATGGAATTTTTGAGAAGATGATTGCGCAGAGGTTGAAGATGGAGAGAGACGGCCGAAGCGAGTGCAAAGATTTCTTGCAGTTTCTACTGGAGTTGAAGGATGAGGAAGATGCCAAGACTCCTCTAACAATGACTGGCCTCAAAGCTCTGCTCATGGTGAGTTTTTTTCTCCACCTTATATTATTGGCAAAGCTTACTTCCTCGTACTTTCTTTTGTTTTGAGTAACATTAATGTTCGAAGAAGAAAAAGTTTGCAGGGATCGCAAAAACTAGTTTGTTTAAATAATTTTTTTTTAATTTGTCAAATCGCGTTATAGTTTAATTCTATGTATTAATGGCATATAACGGGCTTAGGAGTTTTACTTAATATAAAATATACCTACAGTAATGATCAATCTCCAATGGGTGACCTAAATGCCAAGATATGCATAGGGATGATGTTTAAATATCCAAACGAGTGCCGTGCTTCATCTATGAAAATTACCAAAAGAGTGTTAAATATATTATAATTGTGCCAATTCAATTTTAAAGTTTTCAATTTGACCAATTTAGTTTCAAATCTTTTAACAATTTACCAATTGAGTTATTCTAGCCAATTTTGTTTGAAAATCATTGACATAAATGCCAGCTGTCCTACGTGGTACAACTAGCGTTGACCTGGACAATTTTTTTTTAAAATTTAATTCACATTTGGAATTATTTAATTTTTTTTATTTTTTTTTCATTGTGGCGCCCCTAGTCACCGGCAACCCTTGCTAGCCATAAAGCCCTCGCCAATGCTAGTGAGGCCGCAAAGGCCTTGGGCAAGGCCATCATGGCCTTGCTGGCTATCACCCATGTTTGACAAATTGACAAAATGTTAATGACTAAATTGGCTAAATTGAAAGATTTATGAATGAATTGTCATAAGTGCAATAGGTTCAAGTCCTTTTTGGTAATTTCCCTTTTTTCCTCTTCTAAATGTCTAATATTAAGTTTCGAGTAATGTTTAAACTTATTGACTCTAACTAATGGTTTATTTTCGGTCAAGATTAGAATTAAAGGAAAAGATAGTGATAACTTAACTATGTGATGTTATTGATCTTATGGTACCTAAGGAATTTTTGTATGTTCATAACTAGAAATTTCAGAGTCTACTAGGTGAAGAGGTCATCTAGCTCATTTAGGTTTAGCGCAGTTGGTTGGATTATCAAAGGATTTGGATTCAAGAACTAGAGATTGCCTATTCAAATCTCACCGAAAAAATGCAAATTACTTTGAATCAAGGTCACATGTGTAGGTCAAAGTTTGAATTTAATCGATTCATGAGATTTGTAGGGTGCTCTATACATTTATGTTCATACCTCTCGATTATGAAAAAAAGATATGGCCATGTGATATATCCTTCTTTCTATCTTAAGAGTAGATTATATGGGAAGACTCTTTCATGTGACCATCGAGGGAAACAAAAGGAAAAAACAAAGAGAGCACGATCCTAGTGCTAATGTTAATTCATAGGCCAGCCTAATGTTTAGGTTGCCTTGGAGTTTGTTTAGCCAGCCCGATTATTGATTTCTTGTGATCAGTTTAATCATCGCTCATAATCTGTCATTTACATAAAAGGGCCAGATTAGGCGGCAGTTCTTATGTAGTTTGAAACTGACACATTTTTATTTTACATGTTTTCTGGTCCTTTTGTTTCTAAAATTTTAGCAGCATCTACGATCATGCAAAAGGTGACAGGATGTTTGTACCTTGTGTTTTTGGATGCACCCAACATTTAGACGTCACTCCGTAAATCAGCTTTTTGCAATCTATTGTGTTGTTGCAATGATAATAGGATTAGAAAATTTTCCATTAAGAAACTATGTGAAAAGGAAAAACTGTTTTAAAGAATGCTAATTTGACAATACCTAAGTGGTAGATTGTTCCCCCGATAGGCTTTCTAGAGAAAGAAACTCACCTAGGAATTTTTTATTGAGAATTTACATTATGATAATGCACACTTGACCTCCGCACCCCTATCTATAAGGGATTTGATTTTAGTTCTTTTTATGGTTATGGGACGAAACTTAAATTTCAATCGCATGAAACGACATGAATGTGAGAAGGAGCAATGACACGGGTTGCCATATCTAATAACTTGTCAGCAGAGTTTTTATTTTTATTTTGCGTCTGGTGGCATATCATGAACTCTCCATCCTAGTATGGGTCTAGACTCTGCTGTCATTTGCTAGAAGTCTAGTTCAGCAATAACAACTTCTCAGCAGAGTTTTTATTTGCTAGAAGTCTAGGAGCAATGACACGGGTTGCCATATCTAACAACTTCTCAGCAGAGTTTTTATTTTTATTTTGCGTGTCTGGTGGCATATCATGAATGGGTCTAGAATCTGCTGCTGTTTGCTAGAAGCCTAGTTCGGCAATAACAATCGAAAGAAAATAAATGAAAAGACGTAGCTTTTTACTCTTAAAAAATTAGTTTCATGATCCCAGGTCTTGCTTGCTTGCTTTCAAATTCTTTTCCATGACTTCAATTTTCATTTGAGGACGGTTCTAGGGGAAATTAAAAAAGATCGAATTACTTTGATAGGATATGGTGGTTGGTGGAACGGACACATCTTCCAATACAGTTGAGTTTGCCATGGCTGAGATCTTGAATAAACCTAGTGTTCTGAGCAAAATCCAAAATGAATTGGAAACTGTGGTTGGCAAAGGCAACATAGCAGAAGAATCTCACATTCCCAAACTGTCTTACTTGCACGCCGTCATGAAAGAGTCATTGAGATTGCACCCAGCACTTCCCCTACTGGTCCCCCACTGCCCGAGCGCGACATGCACCGTCGGAGGCTATACAGTTCCGAAGGGCTCTCGCGTCTTTATCAATGCGTGGGCGATACATAGGGATCCTTCCATATGGAGCGACCCGTTGGAGTTCAACCCCGAGAGGTTTTTGCACGATAAGGGCGATTACAGTGGGAACGACTTCAATTACTTCCCCTTTGGGTCTGGGAGAAGAATATGCGCGGGGATAGCGATGGCCGAGAGGATGGTGCTATACTCGCTTGCCACGCTCTTGCATTCCTTTGACTGGAAGCTACCCGAGGGAGAGAAGATGGATCTAAGAGAGCAATTTGGGATCGTCTTGAAAAAGAAAATGCCGCTAGTGGCTATTCCTTCGCCGAGGTTCTCTGATCCTCGCCTCTATGAATGAGCATTGCTGCATGTTGGAATGATTTCTTTACATTATCTTATGTGGATAGAATGGGGTGGAAAAGTGCATCTTCCTATCTTCGTATGGTCAATTAAACTCCTATCCATGTGGTTTTATTTTATGACATTTATATATGTCACCATGATGAACATGAAAAAGGTCACATTTTTTTTTTTTTTTTATCACTTTCCCATTCACTATCCATATAAAAATTTACTTTTGACATGCGATGTTCGAACAACATGATGATGCATCTCTGATTTATATAAAACATGTAAGTAGTAACAAAAAATTATCGTTTGTGGGTGCACACATGATGGTGAGCCGGATCTTTGTCTCGGTAACAAAGAATAATCACGTGTGCAACCAAAAGGCTGGTTGGTCATTCCGACCTTCTCCATCGTGGGCCAAAAAAAATCTCCATCTTGCAATTATCTTAAAGATTGATTGAGCGATTGAGTGCCTAATTCTAATTATAACATCTCACACCATGGATAATTTTGAAGGCCAATCTTGTTATCCTGTGAATGGAGTTTTACTCGAGCTCGTTGCGTGCAAGAAAGGCACAGTTTCTATTCATTTTTCGGACTTGAAAGTTTGAATATCTTTTCATAATGCACAAGCAACATAAAAATGAATGTAAATTTACCAACAATGACTCATCAGTTGAATATTTTCGCCGGATCGATGACCAACAACTAGGTGGTTGCCAAATGCAGGAAAGGTGAAAAAGAATGGGATTTAGGTTAACTGACAGCTGGCATGTTTCATCTTTATAAAACCTCTCTATTATTGCGTTTAACATTTATTTCTATAAACCTCTCTATTATTGCGTTAACAGATGCTCTTTTGCAAGTTCTTGAGTGAGCAATTCAACGATGGCCCAAGTGGAAGACCAAGACTAGGTTTCCAGCTGGAAGGCCCAAATCGATCTCGTCGAGGTCCACCTCTCCATCTCTGTGATTTGGATCAGGGATCACGAACCTCGCCTGAGAATTGCACAGACAAGAGGGTGCTGGAACCGGGGCATTACGAGGAGTGTCGGAATTGAAGGGTGAAGATTAGATCAGTTAAATATGACCAAATATTTTAAAATATTTTTAATCTTATTTTAAGTTGCATCAAACATACGATGGAATTGTCATATATTCAGTGGATATTCATACGACTTTTAATCCCACTTTACCCTATAATATGACAATTCGAATGTGGACGGCCGTGATAAACTATCTTGACACTTGAGACGATGACATTCGCGTGGTGAAAAACGAGACACGAAATATCCTCCCCATCTTCTCCCCCCACCGTCTCCTTGAAAATCGCTTTTGACCCCTCTAGTCTAACCTTCCACCTCTACCACACCCCCTACACCCCGTACGAGCCAAATACATTAACCCTACATAAAAGAAAAACCAACTAGGGTTAATTATCGACCGGGGTTAAGTCAAATCATCAGCCCCCACCATCATCGACCATAATACAGGGCCCCTCCGCTTTGCTTGCGCACGCAACAACAAGCCAAGAGAAAGAAAGAAAGAAAATAAGGGACTTTTTCCCATTTTCCCCCAATCAGATCACCATAGGACGACGAGAGAAAAAGAGGCTTCGGATCGGAGGAGGAGAGGAGAGGAGGGAGGATTTGGCGAAGAGGCCGAACCACCCCGAAAGGCCCAGCGAGGTTCTCGTTCTCGACTCCAAAAGGTAAAAAAAAAACCGTAGAATTTCACTAATTTGTAATAAAAACTCAATCGACATAGATTATGCGATTTTTGCTATTGTAAAAGTGGCTAAGTCCTCTTATTGAAAGTTTACTTATTTTAAATATGAAAAAAAAATGCTCTAATTCAATTCCCTATCATAGAATTTCACTCAAAATGTCTTTAGTCTAAATAAATACGATATGTTGATATTCATATCAAATGGTATACGTAAAACCAAAATACTTATAAAGTCAGACATAGCTGCTAATCAATGTTCTCAAAGAACTTGTTAACAATAAATAAAAGAGATATTGTAGCTTTTGGATTTATTAGCTTTCATTGGAAAAATAAATTTTTATTGGAAAAGTGCAATATTCTTATGAATGCACCTTGTCTGGATGCAAGAATATATAACCTCCCTAGGCTCCACCACCACATGCAGAGACACAGAGAGAGACAAAGAGAGAGCAACGACGTCAATGTGCATATAATAAATATGACTATTGAGTACGATAGTTACTGTGATACGAGAGAGATAATGATTGAATTGTAACTTTGCAATTGAATCAAGAGTGAGAGAAAATTGATAGAGAAATAAAATGAGAAATAATAGAGGTCATGAGAAATTTATGTGATCCAATTCGAATGTCAAAACCTATATTTATAGATAGAGTCAATTGTCAATAATTCATAAATAAATCAAAAAAATTTATTATTGAAATTGCCTGCACGTTCGAATGTTTTTCAACTCTCAATTACACCAAAATCCAAATTGTCTAAGAAGAAGAAAAACAACTCGATTTAGATGTAAAACTCAAACTCGTTCAGAGCTCCCTTTTGTTCGAGAAAAAAAGAGTCCCTTCTGTTCAGTCAAATGAAAGAAAGCATAAAGGGCCAAAGGGACAATTACAATTCAGATTGCCCTTAAACATTTTTACTCTCATTTTCACTCTCTCCCTCTTTCCTGCTCCCTTACTCTCGAGTATCGTGTCATACGTACGTCAACCAGCGTCGCCCACCCTCGTCACTTCAATTCACCAACAACACGAAAGGTTCCGTTCACTGCATTCCCTTCTTCTTCAAATCCTCTCAGCTTCGAGGCCTATCGTGATCGATCGCTCTCCTAGGCCAACATGTCTCCGTCCATCTCCCTTTCCCTTCTCCACAATCTCGAATCTTCCCTCTCATTGCACGATTTCTCGGTCCTGAGCTTACTCTTTCTCCTCTCGAGCGCTTTCGGAATTGGCTTTTGGGCATGGCGTCGTTTTGCAGAGAAGAAGAACTCGCCGCCGCTGCCACCGGGACCGGCCAGTCTCCCCCTCGTCGGGAACCTGCCCTTCCTCGACCCGGAGCTCCACACCTACTTCGCAACCCTCGCGATGACGTACGGCCCCATCCTAAAGCTCCAGCTTGGCAAGAAGCTCGGTATCGTCGTGACGTCCCCGGCCACCGCCCGCGAGGTGCTCAAGGATAACGACGTCACGTTTGCCAACCGCGACGTGCCCATCGCTGGGAGGGCCGCGTTCTACGGCGGGTCAGACATCGTGTGGAATCCATACGGGCCCGAGTGGAGGATGCTCCGGAAGGTGTGCGGGCTCAAGATGCTGAGCAACCACACGCTGGACTCCGTCTACGAGCTCCGGCGGAGGGAGGTCCGAAGGACCGTGGGGTACTTCCTGCTCCGGGCTGGGTCGCCGGTGAACGTTGGGGAGCAGATGTTCTTGACGGTGCTTAACGTGATCACGAGCATGCTGTGGGGTGGGACGGCGCAGGGCGAGGAGAGAGAGAGCTTGGGTGCTGATTTCAGGCAGGTTAGTGACGATGACGATCGGATAGGATTTCTCTAATTTTTTATTCTTTATTTTTAAAATCAAATCTCTCATTTCTTTTTTACTATGAAAGAAAGATTCATAAACAAAACTTTATGACAATCAGGTCCTGTCGATCCTTCAATTGAGTCTTTAAATATGCTCATCTAACCAAACGTCGTCTTTGGAAAATTATTTTTTATATTGACCATATATGCTCTGACTCCTCGTCTTATCAACAAAGAAGAAATTATGACTTCCTCTTATTTCGTATTAAAGGTGATAATTTTGGGACTTTAGGGTTGTGCTAAACTTAACTTTGCAGACCGAACTATGATAGAACGTAATCATAACTCTTCAAATTAGGCCGAATTGAGTTTATAATTCATCGATATCACTAAAGTTCGCTCGAAAGTGCTCTTCATGTTTATAAAGGTCGGGCTATAGGCAAGCCACTAAGCTAGTTAGTCATCAAGATCCATGATTGTTCCTATTTCATATTCATATATCAAGAATTGTCTGTTTAATTATCTTGTTTTCTTTTATATAAGTTCGAAATATATAATTCGGTCTAAATTTTTTACAATTTGTCTTAGGGATAATTGCACAAAAAATCTTAAACTTTTTCTTGTGGGACACCAATCCCATACTTTTTATTTTCTGTCTCACTAAAACGACAAACTTGCACCAATTACCCAAAATAATTTTTGTTAAACTTTCGTCTGTAAGTGCCATTAAAAATTCAACATGACAACATGTTGCTAGGCAAATGGACCTGACATGGCAATGGACACAAGTTGCCATGTCGGCCAAGAGGATAGCCACACCCAATCTTTAATGATCATGACACCGTCACGATGGAATTTTTAATGGCCATATGGATGAAAGGAATTTCTAAGTCATTGATACAAGTTTGAGAGTTTTGGTGAAACAAAAAAATTTGGATTACTGGCGCCCCATAAGGGAAGAGTTTTACTACTTCTGGGGGAATTATCCCAATTTTTTTTAGATTGAGTAAATATAAAAAATTTATACCATTAATTTTAAAATTTCTTTCTGGATTTTCCGTCCCTCAATAGGCGGTGTCAAATCTTACAAAACTTCTTGGGAAGCCAAACATTTCGGACTTTTATCCGAGTCTGGCTCGATTTGATTTACAAGGGATAGAGAGGCAGACGAAGGGGTTGGCGAAGCGGTTTGATGGAATATTTCAGAAGATGATTGAGCAGAGGTTAAAGATGCAGAGAGAAAATGGAAGCGAGTCCTTGGACGGTGGCGAGGAGAACAAAGATTTCTTGCAGTTTCTATTGAACTTGAAGGATGAGGAAGATGCCCAGACTCAGCTAACCATGACTGGCCTCAAAGCTCTGCTCATGGTGGGTTTTTCTTAGTCTCCTTCTTATAATATTGGCGCTTACTTCTTTATAATTTAATCTTTTGTTTTTCTAATGAGAATACATGATGGAAACCGATCTAATAAATGAAATAGTTGAACGCACATAATTATTAGTCATATTAATATAAGAGAGATTTTACGCAGATCACAATAACTAGTTTGTTTAAATGATGATCATTAGTTTGCCATATTGCTTGGTAAGTTGATTATATAAATTATCTTAACGGTAACATTTCTAGACCGCATTCGATGGGCTTAAACCTTTTATTTGATACAAAGTGAACCTCCAATGATAATCAATTTTCCATTCTTAAGCTAAAAATCAAGATGCATAGGGATTGATGTTGATATCTTAAATAATTACTCACCGTTCCTCTTCAAATTCTCTAATGTGGAAGTTTCAAGCAGTAGTTGAACTCATTAATTGTACATACCAGTTTAATTTCGGTCATGCGGAGGACTCAATGGAAAAGATAGAAATGACTAAGCACAATAATTAAGAGTGGTTGAATTGGTTATTTTAGGAGAAACTGACGTTGGCAATGTCCAACTTGACTTCTTTGTCTAGGTTCACTTAGCGATATTGCTATAACCTCTCTCTCCTAAAAGTCCAAACCCTGAACTTTTTCCACCCGAGAGTAATAATTTTCGACACAATGCTAGAACACATTTCAAATATGGCATGACATGGGTAATAATTTATTGAGAAACGCTTGAATTTGATATGAGTTCAATGCGATTTATTCAAAATCAATTTTTCATCGTACAAAATCAAATTTTCAACTGCATAAATCTATATGAATCTAACAACATGCAATAACACGAATCACCATATCTGTTAACCCTTCAGTAGTTTTTCTCCGTTGTGTCTTTGGTGTCAAGTTGTTAAATAGTGAAACTCTCCATCCTGCTATTTCATTCCAATGTTATGAGTGCAAAACGACACTAAGGCTTGAATTTGGAACGCGACGTTGCTGATAACAATTTATAAAAGACAATTTGATGCGTCTAGACTTTACTGCTATTTGTTGTAAGTCTAGTTCAACAAATAACAACAAAAGAAATAATTGAAAAAACGTAGCTTTTTACCTTTGAAAAATTAGATTCCTAATCCTAACTCTTGCTTGCTTTCAAATCTTCTTCGTGACTTAAATTTCTTTTGAGGACGATCCATTGAAAATTACATGCAGTTGAATTATTTTCACAGGACATGTTGGTTGGTGGAACAGACTCATCCTCCAACACAATCGAGTTTGCCATGGCTGAGATCATGAATAAACCCAAAGTTCTGCGAAAAATCCAGCAAGAATTGGAAACTGTGGTAGGCAAAGGCAACGTAGTAGAAGAATCTCACATCCCTAAATTGCCTTACTTACAAGCTGTCATGAAAGAGTCGCTGAGATTGCACCCGCCAGTTCCCCTGTTGATCCCGCACTGCCCGAGCGCGACATGCACCGTCGGAGGCTACACCGTCCCGAAGGGCTCTCGGGTCTTCATCAACGTGTGGGCAATACACAGGGACCCTTTGATTTGGAGGGACCCGTTAGAGTTCGATCCTGAGAGGTTCTTGCACAGTGAGGGCAATTACAATGAGCACAACTTCAATTACTTCCCTTTCGGGTCTGGGAGAAGAATGTGCGTGGGAATATTGATGGCGGAGAGGATGGTGCTATACTCGCTCGCCACGCTCCTGCACTCCTTTGATTGGAAGCTGCCCGAGGGGGAGAAGATGGATCTAACAGAGCAGTTTGGGATCGTCATGAAGAAGAAAAAGCCTCTAATGGCTGTTCCGTTGCCGAGGTTCTCTGATTATCAGCTTTATGAATGAGATACTAGTGGAGTGCATAATATGCCCCGTTGCATCTTGGTATGGTTTCTTTATATAAGCTTATTTGTCTAGGATAAAGGAAAATGTGCATCTACCTATCTTGATATGGTCTAATTAAACTCCAGTCGATTATGATCAAGTTTATATGTTGCAGTGTCAAATGTTTTTAGAGTAAAGAAAAGTCGCATTATGTACTTTCTATCCACTGTCCATCCAGAATTTCGCCGTTGACATGCAATGTTCAGACAATATGATGCATGTGCATCTCTGATTCTTCTGTAGGATGTAAGCAACAAAAGATTCTCGTTTGTGGGTGTGCATATGATGGTGAGCAGGATCCCTTTTTGTCTCCTTATTTATCTTTTTTTTTGCCCTTAATTGCCTAGGCAAGCGTTGACTCTTTTTTTAATAGCCCAGAAAACCCACATAAAAAGTTCCTAAGGCCCAGTCCCCTATTGCTAAGGGTGAGCATCGGTTCAGGGTCAACCCTGGATCGATCCTAGACCGGTCCAACCCTGCCGGTCCTAGTCCGGTTCCTAGGAAGATTGGGTCGGTCCTTGGTCCTAGAATTCCTGTACCAGTTTTGTGCGGGTCAGTCCTCGGTCCTGAGAGTTTCGGGTCAGTCCAACCCGGACTAATCCTGACTATATATACCAAATAAAGATTCATGTGAAAGATATACCATGCCTACACCTTGCTGACCCTTCTACTTTCAAAATAGTAGAAACAGATGCCTCAAAATTAGGATATGGTGGCATTCTTAAACAGGTCAATAACAACAAAGAACAAATTGTTCAGTTTATATCAAAACATTAGAATTCCACTCAACAAAATTATTCGACATTCAAAAAAGAAATACTTGCTATAGTTTTGTCTATATCAAAATTCCAAGGAGATTTATTAAATCAAAATTTTCTCTTGAGAATTGATTGCAATTTAGTCAAAGACATTTTACAAAAAGACGTATTAAATATTGCATCAAAACAGATTTTTGCTAGATGACAAGCCATACTTTCAATATTTGACTTTGATATTGAATTTATAAATGGTTCTTCAAATTCATTACCTGATTTTCTCACAAGAGAATTTTAACAGGGGATACCATCATGCCAAGATCCAAAAAAGGCAAAAAAAGACAAAGGCAAATCCATTGTCGAAACTTCCAATACACCACCAAAGCCAACAGGCTTAACACCTATCAAGACATGGCTCTAAATGGCAGAAAAAAATCAGTCATTTCTACAACAATACCCAATACCGAATACATCTTCAAAAGAAGAACCCATACAAGCCTTTGAACACCTAGATGCCATACTACCCAAAGAAACATTGCTACAACTGGCCCAATCTTTACAAAAAACAGTAAAGAAAGAGCCATCTAGTGCCATTGAGGTAAGCGACAGTCCTTCTCCACTTGTTACACAAAAACAAGCGGAATATAAAAGAATTTCAAATGAGGTGGTCATTAGGCCACAAGTAACCCCTCATTTTCAAAGATCAAAGTTTTTCCCCAAAACATCTTTTCAAAAAATATTGACTGTGGAAGATGGATTTTACGATAAATATTCAATCAATTTTGCAAAAAACATCTTTCCAAAAAATTGGCTTTTCAAACCTCATAATACAAACAAAACCCTTGATTATTATGAGCAGATCTTAGTGGAGACATAATCGGCAAGGTTCACCCATTTTACCGACAAAAATAATACAGAAAACATCTTATACTCCACTATATCCATAAGCAAAGTCATACACCCCTCTCACTAGGGAGATTCACCTCATACACCTAGAAAATTCCAAACTAGACTTACCCAAAGCCTACCATACTCCTCCTCATATACCTATTGGGACTATCAACAAGCCTGGTGGAATGTATTCTACAGACAAAATACAAATTTCCAGCATACTTGGCTAGTATTCTTCAAAGACAACTTCCCAAAACAAAGCTTACCAAACTAGTTTAACTCCTGGTGGGATTTCTTTGGTCCTTTAGACATTATACTGCATTCCACAATTAGTCAAGGACACCAAATATTTCGTAAATACTTTGTACCAACTCAACATGATCTAAGATTCCCATGCCTTATGCATTTTTTCATAATATTCAAAATTTCATGGGTAACAACTTGGGAGTTCGAATACAATACATCCACCAACTTAGTACCTGTACTTGTCCGAAAATACAAAACAAAAGGGTGGGACGGATTCAAACGCCTTGAACAAAGATCCGAGACTGCGGTTAAGGCATGGCTAAATAGCCAGAAAAATCAAATAACCACAGTCCTATGAAATACATCTTTTTTACAAGAAAAATCCATTGCAAGCGTAGCATTGGCTGCAGTACAGAGCAAGGAGGAATATTGCAACATACTCAGAACAATGCTCTCAGAACGGAAGGATCATAATGTGGATCTTCCAAATCTCAAGACAATACATATGGATCCTCTCAGTCACATCACAGTGGAAACACCAATAAAGACGACTACTACGGGATCAACCTAGACAAAGATTAAACCAAGATATCACATGCAAACACTGTTACAGCGGCACAAAGGCTATACACTGTATCAAGATAGGTATACACTGTTCACTATTCACTATTCACTAAGTATTGTTCACTTTATACTATTCACTCAGTACTTTTTACTTTACACTATTCGAACACTGTATCACCTCCTATAAATACACTCTCTCGGCATACAAGAATGGGACTTGAAATTTTCAGATATCTCTTTCAAGCCTCAAGCTTTCTTACCTTATACCCCCTAGTTTCAAAGTAAGTTAGTTTTTCAAATACATAGTTTTATACAGGGTTACCAACTTATATGATAGTTGGTTAACCATTTCTTGTAATACAAGCATCAATACTCCCTGGAGTGCGGATTACCGCCCTAGTGGATGACTTGTTGCTTTAGTTTCTGCATCTTTCAATACATGTAATTTCAGCTTTATATAATACAAGTTCATACCACCTTCATGGTTGGTTTTTGTTTATGCATACTCTTACTTTATATTTTATATATTGCCTTTGCCCTTTACATTATTTTTAATTCTCGCGATTTTATTTAGTTTTTATACAGTTTTCATACATTCTCTGTTCTTAGAGACCGTTTAATCTCTTATACTTACTTGTTCTCTAATATAGTACTCCGATCCCAACCCCTTTATGGTATCAGAGCCATCGGGAAGGTATAGATAGTCTTTGTAATACCATACTCACAGATCGAGAGCCATTCGTTAGCATCCTTCTTGTTTCTATAGAGTGGTCCAGGCCATAAGTCCCTGAGTGGCTGTTAGACCGTTGGTTTAGCTCTGTAACGGTTCTGAAGAAGGAATAGTTCTGATCTTTAAGTATGAGCTTACTTAGAAGATCTACATCTTCATCTAGTTCTCTATCACAAATGGACTCAGATCCAAGTCCTATACATAGAGAAGAAGTAAGGATAGAAGATTTCAACAAATCTATAGAAAATTGGGAAATTCCTAAAATACAGCTTAAAGAAATATACAAACAATCAAAATTAAAAATTTTCAAAAAATCAGACTATGTCATAGCCACCGAAAAAAGAGATATTCCTCTTTCTAATTCTTATGAAAAAATACATCTTTTGAATCAAGAGTCTATCAAGAAGTATAAGCAAAAATACAATTATATTCATATAGGATTAGTTTAAGTAGGAATCAAACCTCTTACTAAAGAAGGTCTTAATACATCCATTCTCTTAGTTTTACGAGATTCACGTCTCTTGAACTATGAATACAATTATATTCATATAGGATTAGTTCAAGTAGGAATCAAACCTCTTACTAAAGAAGGTCTTAATACATCCATTCTCTTAGTTTTATGAGATTCACGTCTCTTGAACTATGATGAATCTATTCTCGGTACCGTGGAGACAAGTCTCTGCAAAGGTCCTATACATTTTGATTGTTACCTCAATTTCTCAATATCCCTCAAGGATAAGAATATTCTTAAAGCTCTCACACTCCAAATAAAAACTCATAATTACAAAGTAGCAGATGGATCCATTCCTTTAGCCCTTGTCTATAGGATCCATTACAAAACTATGGCCTCCGCCTTTGGAGAAAATGCTTTCAAACATAGTCCCCGAGGAGAAACACTTCTCTTCCAAACTGACATTTCTAGAGCTAATACAACAATTCCTAGGTCTATTAACTGGAATCAAGTCACTCTACCTGAACAATGGGAATTAGAAAACCAAATTCCTCAACAAGTTGTTCAAAATACTAGTCCAACCAATGTTATTCAACATCCAGAAGGAAGGGTCACGATCAGGTTTCCTAAAAGATATTTTGATTCAAGATCTAGTCCTTCATTTCATTCATCCTATTCTAGATCAGTAGATCTAAATTCCAATCTCCCACCTATAATTACCATTCCTCCAAGTACGCGTAGAGATAATTCCATAAGAGAAACAACACCTTTACCTCCTAATACCAATATAAATAATCATGAGACACCCCCTGAACCAAAAATTAGTGGTTTAGATAATAGATCAGGGATTTCCATGCCAGTTTACCTACAGAACCAGCCTGAACTAGTTCTAGAAAATACAGATTCTCCTCATCATTCTCCCACTTATTCACCAATGATAAATGCTGAGCTTAATGTTTTGGAAAAATAGTTTGAACCAAACAAGACATTCCTTAATAAAGAATTTAATTCTAAAAACAATAGACAAATTAGAGAATGGTTCTTAAAACCTTTGCTGATAAAGCAAAGGACATCAAGCAAAAATATTACGACTACATATATAAATATGAAGTCCATATATTTTTCTTTGATTGGTTATAAGAACAATTCCTCGAACCAAAAGAAATAGTTGTTTTAGATCATCATTATAAGTGGAAACTTGATAATGGTGAAACCATAGAATCCAATCATCCACCTCTTAGGAGAATAAAAATACAACATGGAGATAGTGAGGTAACAACTACTCCTTTTAGGCTTCTAGACAAAGGAGACTCTCTTTACACTCATAAGGTTATTGAACAAAATAATTATACTAATCAACATTTAGTTACCATAGGAAAACAGTTGAATATGATAGAATCTAGTATCCAGAATCCTACTCAACTCATCACACCACAAGTCGACACACTCAAAAAACCCATTTTTAAGGCTTTTGAATTTCCAAAAAATCTTAGTCCCGAGTTTGCTAAGGCCCTAGAACAAAAGAAAAAGCTTTTAGGAAAATCCAAAATAGAACCTACACCTATACTAGACACTCCTAAATTCCAAGGACTAATTATTAATAACACACCAGACCAACCTACCATTAGTACCTTGACTAAACCCTTTAGTGACTCTGATAATGAATTAGTCGCTGAGGTAAACAGACTTAATTGGAGACAATCTCAAAAACTCTATTATAGCAGAGCTACCCCACCAGACATCGCCCAAGAAGAATCATCGCAAAAAATACAGAATAAATACTCTCCATATGCCATTTATGAATGGAATATAGATGGTGTTGCCGAAAGCAATATTATGAATATTTTAAATAACATGGTAATGCTTGCCAATGCTTACAAAACACAGCAAGATGTTTCTAATCATGCTGTTGCTAATCTTTTAGTAGCCGGATTTACTGGACAACTAAAAGGTTGGTGAGATAATTATTTGACCGATGAACAAATAATACAAATTTTAAGTGCCTATAAAATCGATGACTTTGGCCAACACATGGATGATGATCAAGGACATCTCATCCAAGATGCGGTGAATACTCTCATCTATTCCATTTCCCAACACTTCATAGGAGACCCTTCACATATTAGAGATAGGAACCAAGATCTCTTATTCAATATGCGATGCAAATACTTAGGGATATTTAGAGAATACAAAGAACTCTTCCTTCAAAGGGTTCTTATTAGACCCGACTGCAATCAACCTTTTTGGAAAGAAAAATTCTTAGCTCGTTTACCCCAAATAATAGGTGACCAAGTTAGAGATAGAATTAGAGAAGAGTACAGTGGTCAAATTCCTTACAATCTTATTTCTTATGGAGAAATAGTCTCTTACGTTTACAGACAATGAACACAAATGTGTAATACAATCAAATTACAAAGACAGCTCAAGGAAGAACAATCTCACCAATAGAAGTCTAGGAGATTTTTGTGCTTAATACGACCCCTCTTATAATGAAAAAACAAAACCAAAATATAAGGGAACTTGTCCTTCTGAGAAAGAAACAAAGAAACATCGCAACAAACCTCAACCTCGTAGGAATAAACAAAGGCACCAAAATAACCAAAATAGACCTCATACTAATAGGAAAATTTTTAAAGACATTAAATGTTACTCTTGTGGTAGAAAAGGTCATATTTCAAAATATTGTAGGATTAATAAGAAACTGAATGAACTTTCTCTAGATGACAATACTCTTAACCAGTTAAACAACATCTTCATAGAAAATGGTGATACTACTTGAGGAAGAAGGTCTTCAGATTAATGAAATAGAAACCTCTTCCGATTCAGATTATGAAGACGCCTCTCCTGACAAATCTATTCTTGAAATAAATATGTTAACAAAAGAAGAAGAATTTCTCCTTAGCACAGTTGACAAAATAACCGACCCCGAAGCCAAAAATGAATACTTAGATAGACTTCATTCCTCTATGAACATTGTTACTAATCCTAATACTTCTTACAATCTAAAAGACATTTTAAATAGAAACAAAAAACCCTAGTCTAGACCCGTAAATATTAATGACCTTCAAAATGAAATAAAACAACAAAAATTAGAAATACAAGCTCTAAAAGCAACACAGTTAGAAAATGAAACAAGAAATTTCTGCTATAAAATCCCTTGTCATAAAAGGAAAGACAAAATTAGAAGACCAAAATGAAATTACCAACACTTCTGACACTTTGGACCCAGCTTTTCTTATGTTATTAACAGAAATAACATCTAGAAAATGGATAATAAATATTATGATAAAAATCAACAATGAGTTTATTATTGAAACAACAGCACTCTTTGATACAAGGGCTGATCTCAATTGTATCAAAGAAGGCCTTGTTCCAACAAGATACTTTGATAAAACATTTGAATCCTTAAAATCAGCCTTAGGAGACAAACTAAATATACAATACAAATTACCAGAGGCCTTAATAATAAAAGATCAAATGTCTTACAGAACATCTTTTCTTTTAGTCAAAAATATAAGGCAACAAGTAATTCTTGGAACACCTTTCATACAATTAATCCAACCTTTTACAGTTACTAATGAATGTATTGAAACCCATGCTTTAAACAAAAAAATCACCTTCAACTTCATAACAAAACCACAGAAGAGAAGCCTAAATATTTTACAAGAACATTCTATTTCAGAAATAAATTGCCTTATAAAAGACAAAGAAAACCAGCTTGAATTCTTAAAAGAAGATTTAGAATTCAAAAGAATAGAAGAAAATCTTATAAAACCAAATGTCTTTGGTTGATTTGCAATCAATTCTCAAGAGAAATTTTTGATTTAATAAATCTCCTTGGAATTTTGATATAGACAAAACTATAGCAAGTATTTCTTTTTTGATTGTCGAATAATTTTGTTGAGTGGAATTCCAATGTTTTGATATAAATTGAACAACTTGTTCTTTGTTGTTATTGACCTATTTAAGAATGCCATCATATCCTAATTCTGAGACATCCATTTCTACTATTTTGAAAGTAGAAGGGTCAGCAAGGTATATATATATATATAATATATTATTTATAATTTTTTTATATAGATAAAACCTTAAAATGAACAACATCAACAACATTAAATAGCTCTTTAGTGAGAAGTTCAAGTAATTTTACATTGTTTTTTAATAACTTAGGTTTTTAATGTATTTTACGGCGTCAATAGTCATAATTTACGAATGAGGAAAATGTTTTTGTGAGGAGTCTTCACGGCGTCCAAAAATTGCACCTTATGACATCATTCTCTAGTATTCGTTCTCTTCTGTCTTATTTATCCTCTTAGTCTTCAATTTGTCAAAATCGAAGAAAACAACTTTTCCGCTCGCCACTCGACACTCACCTCGCTCGCTTTGGGTTATTCATGTCGCTTGTTGCTCGATGCTCGCTTGGCTTGTTGCTTCCCGCTCGACATTCGATGCTTATTCTGTTCGATGCTCACCCCACTTGACTCTCATCACTTGCCTTTCTTAGCTGACCTTGCTCATCATCGAACTCATTGGGTCGGTACGGTCCTCAGTTGCCATTTCAAGGAGTACAAAAAATGAAAAAAAAAATTATTGGTTAGTTCTAGGTTGACCTTGAAACCGGACCGAACCTATTAAGTCAGTCCAGTCCTCAATCGCTTTTTTAAGGTGTACAAAAAATGAAATAAAAAATTATCAGTTGGTTCCGGGTTGACCTTGGAACCGGACTAAACCCATTGGGTCGGTCCGGTCCTCGATCCCAAGATCAATAGGGTCGATCCTCAGTCCCAAAAATTGAGGACCAGCACTGTGCGGGTTGGTCCTAAGGTTGGGAGGTGGATCGGTCCAACCCGGACCATGCTCGCCCCTACTTATTGCACACATGATTATTGGTTGTTCTTGAGAAGATGAGTGCGACTATCATGTGTTAAACTTACGGTATTCTATATATATTTGCGTTAACAAACTCGAGAAAAGAAAACCAAATGTTGGAGCAGCAGCTTTTGTCTGACTTTTTACCAGAGAAATGGGGGGATAGAAAAGCCTATCAAATAAGAAAATGCTAAAGATAAATTAGTTCTTACTATAGGTCTTGACTTACAAGCTATGAGTAGACTTCATTAAGAGAGTCAATCTGTTGTCCATATCTTCCATACTTTGGTTGATCTTTCAATCGAAGTGGTTTAATACAAAAAAGCATTTACACGAGGTGATGATCCATTCAACATATCACATAGAGGAAATACCTTAGTTCCCATGCTTCCTGCGGCATTTTTATGTTCAACCCCCGCCCAGTATGTACTTACTATGAACATAAGCTTCTCCATCCTATAATTTCATGTTCAACTTGTAGCATCTCACACTTAGAGCAATTTTAAAGGCCATACTTATTATGTCTTGACTGTCGTTTGGCTTGAGCCTGTTGCATTTTAGATAAGGACAATTTGCATCCTTCCTCAAAAATTAGTTGAACTAAAAGTTCGAATATCATTTCATTTTGCGCAAACTATACTGATAATGAATGTGAATTTTCCAACTATGACCTACAAGTTGGATACCTCCGGTGAATTAATGTTCAACAATTAAGTGGTTTCCAAATGTGTATGGGCGCAATTATAAAAGTGAAGAAGAATGGACTTTGGGGTAATTCACATCTGGCTTGTTTCACCATTATAAACCCTTTATTTTATTGCCTTTTACATCAATTTTAGTTAAACAAATTCCTATGATATATTTGGAAAAATTGTCCACAAAATCCTAAACCTATTGCATCTTTACTAATTCAGTTCAAACCTTTAAGTTTTGCCAATTGAGTCATACATTTTTCTTTTATATATTTTGTCAATTAAGTTCATTTGATAAGTATTGATTAGAAATTGTCAATATGGATGCCGAAAATCCATGTTGAACATAAATTGATTTTTTCACTATATAAGATCGAAGTTAAATTTTCAATCGCATGAAAAGACACGACAATGAAAATGCACAATAGCACGAATTGCCATCTTTGTCACCCTCTCAGCAGTTTTTTCAACTCTGTTTGGTGTCAGATCGTTGACTAGTGAAATTATCGATCCTCACTATTTCGTTTAAATTTTGTGAGTGCAAAAATGGCACTAAAGCTTGAATTTGGGGCGTATTTCACTCCTAACCATATTCAAAAGATAACTTGATGGGTGTAGGCTCTACTACTATTTGCCCGAAATTTAGTTCAACAATTAATAATGGAAATAAATAAATGTAAGAAACTTAGCTTTTTACCCTTACGTAATTAATTGCCCAATTCTAACTCTCGCTTGCTTTTAATTTTTCTCCATGACTTCAATTACTCTCGTGGACGGTGCATTGAAAATCGAATTGAATCGAATTATTTTGACAGGACCCGGTGCTTGGTGAAATTGACACATCCTCCAAGATGGTTGAGTTTGCTATGGGCGAGATCATAAACCATCCTAGCATTTTGAGAAAAATTCAGCAAGAATTGGAAACAGTGGTCGCCAAAGACAACATGGTAAAAGAATCTCACCGGTGCTTATTTATTGGTCGTGAAGAAGAAAAAGCCTCTAATGGCTATTCCTTCACTGAGGTTCTTTGATCCTCGGCTTTATAAATAAGCACCGGTGCACGTTGGTAGGGAACAGAATAAAGGAAAAAATGCATATACCTATCTTCATGTGGTGTCAAACTCCTATCTATGCGGTCTTATTTTATCACAATTAGATGCTGCGATGATAATTGTTTTACCATAAAAAAATGGTTACTATCCATAGCTGCTTTTGACATGCGATTTCGAAGAATATAATGCATGGCATCTCAAATTCATTTATAGGATGTAAGTAACACGAATTTTATTTAATCACTTGCACTCTGATTTTCGGTTTATTCTTTTTAACCATATATCTACTAGTGTTATAAAGATGGGTATTTCACATATAATTGCATTGAAAAACTAAAAACACAAACGAGATGATGGAGCAGCCGCTTCTTTATTTTAAGATATCGCATTCAGATTTGTCATTAGTATTGTTATTTGAGAGGTCCTTTGTCCGTCTACTTTTATCTTAATGTGAACTTACTTGTCAAAGTCTAACAGACTATATATATTATTCAAGTATCCATCTCGAATTTGATTGACAATACTCTTTCGTCTAAATAAATGTTAAACCGATCCGATGTTGATATTTATTTTAGTGGCATACATAAAATCAAAATATCTGTGTAGTCATGGCAAGTACAAAAATTCAATCATTTTTGTATGAGGTTTTGTTAATAAGTTTTCTCGAAATAGTTGCTAGACAGCTATTGACATCCGAATTTTTCTTGCCGTTTAAGTGACCATTTATATTGTAAAAATGTAAAAACTTATAAAAAAAGTAAAAAGTCAAAAAATAATAATATAAAATAAAATGATAAAATGAAAATGAATGAAACGGTATTAAAATAACATGAAGTCGCGTGGGCCGGACACGCCGACCCACTTAGCAATTTTCGGCCCTTTAGAATGTTGAGCCCATCGTTTGTATTTTCTCTTCGGCCCATCTTCCCCTCTTTTGTTTATGCTTAGCCCATTGTCCTTTATTTCCTTAAGCCCCAATATTTCAACCCAAGAAGAGAGAAACGAAGTCGGCTCTCCTCTTTCCCTCTGGCACGCGATCGCATGTAGAACGTGTGTTGCTGTTGCTGACGCCACCACAATGACCTGAGGAATGGAGGAATGATGCGCCGTCGTCGGGAGAGAGGTGGGCAGATGAGCGAATGGGAGAGGGGCGTAAGGGAAAAGGGATGGGAGCATGCTCGGTGCGGGAGAGGGGGGGCCGGTTTTTGGAGAGGGAGGAGAGAAAGGTTCCGAAGAGAGGGAGGACCAGAGAGCTTGAGCGGTAGTTTTACAGAGAGAGACCGCTAGAGAGTGATCTGTTTTGCGAAGGATCGTCGGCCAGTAGAAGGAAGGAAAAGTTTCGGAAGGCGGAGAGGAAAGATCCGAGAACGCTGAAGCGAGAGCCAAGGGTGAGAGAACTCCTCCAGTGACCACTACGCCGGAACTTCGATCGTCAGCGCAACGTCTTCCTTTCCGGAAATATTCTTCCAGGTTGGTTCCGCTTCTGGTTTTCTTCCGTCTCGAAATCGTTTCGACCCAAGGATCCCAGCTCGGAGACGTTGCGAGGCGACGGGACCAAGTCCGATCTTCCTAAGCTCGCCCTCTGTTAGTGTTCGCCGCCCCGAGCCGGATAGGGGCCACCGTCGGCGACCAAGCTCGCGCTTCTCTCTTTCCGTTCAATGGTTTGTTACACCCGGCCTCGGTTCAACCGAGACCGGGACTTTTTGTTCTTTGTTCTCGTTCATGTTGAATGCAAATAATCCGTTTCTGAGTTGGCTTCGAGTGTTGCTTGTGCACTGTGTATTGATGTTGGCTCGAAATCGTGTCTGGAATGAGTCCTCCGTCTCACTTAATCGATGCCCACCAAGAGTATTTAAGAGGAGCCTTCCTAAAACCTGTCCATTTGAATCCTTAATAACACGCTTAAATCCCTACGGGTGCCTTTGATCAGTTTATTCTACCTCAGTTTCATAAGATTACATTATAAGACTTTGAGTGCCCCTAGTGTTACCTGATTATTATAATCTGGTGCTCTGCATTTCGTGATTCTGGCGAGGACTTTTGTTGAGGAAATATTCCCTTTGATTTGGGTAAATCCTCTTTGGGTATTGCATTATCTTCTGGTTTGTTGTGTTTGCTGGAAAGAAGGGACGGCAGATTGAGGAAATCACATGAAAGAGAGAATGGCAAGGAAATGGGCTTAGTTGGGCTATTACTTAAATTTGGGCTTAGATTTTTTTTTTTTTTAAGGTTAAATTCTGGGCTAAATTAAATTGTGTTGGGTTTGGATAAAAACCAATTCTGACCAATTGGGGAGTCTGCCTTAGGGGTCCGGATTGAGCTTGATAGTGGGCTTTAAAATTTACTGAGGATATCTTCATGGGCTTATTTAATTAATTCCGAGTGAGCCTTCGGAATCAGCCCTGTTTTTAAACCAGCTCGATTCAATAGGGTTCGGGTCGGTTTAGTTGGGTCTTTTGACCTGATCCGAATTCCTTTTATATTAATATTAATGTAATAAATAAATTAATTAAGTTAATTAAATAAAAAATCTAAAATAAAATTAAAAAATTAAAAATTCGGAAAATTATAAAGAGGGGTTTAAAAATTTTAGGAAATAATAAAGAATTTTAAAAAAATTCGAAAATCAATTAAAAATTTAGAGTTGTAGAAAATCATTGAAAATTTTTTAAATCATTTAAAAAATAAAAATAGAAATATTTTAGACATTAAACATCTAAAATTGGATAAGCCCTTAAGGCTTTGTAATAGGGTACTTGGTTTTGCTTTGTCTTGTTTTCATTTTTATGGACAATTTTAGGATGCTTGCGTACTTTCTATTATGATTATAATTGATTATGTTTTTCAATATTTGGATGTTACCTTTTTGTTTTAGAATGGTTAGAACAAATCTTTTTTTTTTTTTTTTTTGATAGGTTTCTATAGCGTTAGTTAGCACATGATTAGCTTAGGTACCAAAAGGGCGTTGGCGTTAGCATTAGGGCTAACGCAATCAAGTCTCTGAGTCTAAAATCTTTGGTTGCGTAAATAATAAGATATCTCATATCTTATGAAGTTTCTAGCCAATTCCAAAAAGATTAGTGGCGACTCTTTAGTCAAAATTTGCGTGAGCTCAATTGATTAAAAATTTGAATGCCAAATGTCATGCGAAGTAAGAACTTGGGAGAGCCCGAGTCAATAGAAGGCCATTGGCCCGAAGTTGACAATAACCCCAAACCCAATAGTGTCTCCCCGCCAAGGGATTAGCTCGCGACAACAAGAAGGTAAAAAGAAGAAGATATTGCAGTTTTTAACTTATTAATTTTTCATTTTAAAGTATGTAATTCTTTTTTGGAAAATTGAAATGATTCTTACGAGTAAACGTGATAAGTATTTCGGAGCACTCGCTATCATAACATTTTCATTTATTAGTGGGCAAAATCAACATTGACCAATTAGATTCCACTACCTAAGACTTGGCTCTCAAGCACACATCATATTCTTGTCTTGATGCTAGCATATATAACCTCCCTCTGTTGTGATTCCACCTCCACCAAGTAAAGACGAGCAAAAGCAAGGATATGCAATATAAGTAGTATCGACATATGACACGTACACACGATACGACACGACATGACATGTTGACACATCATTTCTCAAAAATAGAGAATTCCGATATGTTGAGACGCGTTATATATTAAATATTATTTAATTTTTAATTAATTTGATTCAAATTCACAAATAAATAAATAATAAAAAAGAGCTTGCAATGAATTTACACTAATAATATTAATAATTCTATTCATAGAAAATTTAAAAAATATATCTATAATTAATACGTACCCATATTCGGGAAGATATTTATAACTATAATAAAAATTATCGATGAAATTAATGACTAACAAAAAATTAAAATCAACTTATTTAAATAAATTTATGATATTCTATAATGGCCAAAATTTTTCATTATTTAACATTTAGTATTTTTATTTTTCTAAATCACTTTTTAGGCCCACTTATTTGTTTTTCTAACAAAAAAAAGCCCCGTTGCCTAAAAATTATTTCCCACCCTCGTTTTTCTCTCCCCATCCCTCCAATGGTTTCTTTCCCTCCATCACCTCTCATTTCCCTCGTTTCTCTCTCCCCACCCCACCCCACCCCACCCCCAGGGGCCCCCTTCTGTCCCCGGTTTCTTTCCCTTGTTTCTTTTTCCTCATTGCCTGCCATTTCCTTTCTTGAAAATTGAAGTCATCCCCCACCATCCTCCCTCCAAAAAGGAAAAAATCATGACAATTCTCATTAGAATCCTCATTTTTATTTTTATTTTATCTACTCTTCTTGCTAAAACCCTAATTGCGGCCCTTTGGGTTGTCTCGGTCTCTACTCTTCCTCTAACCCTCCTTGCAATTACAGCCTCACCCCGCTCCCTCACCATTGCCTCCATCCTCCGTCGCCTTCTTCAACGATTACCTCTCCCTTCGCACTTGCAAACCCGCCCCGAAAACCACGGCGTCGCTCGCAGTTTCGAACATGCATGTCAAAGCGTGTCGGAAAGAGTTGACTGCGTGTTGGTAGTTGGAGCATGTCCAAACATGTTAGACTCATGTCGGGTGTGTTTGACATGACATGAAAACTCCTAAAATGTGTTCGTGCTTCATAGCATGCAATGCAACAATTATTGCGCTCAAGCACAAACGCAAACGAACATATAATAAATACAAAAATTATGGCAGAAGGTTCTGCTAAGGCAATTCATTGTTATTGCCGATTCTGTTTCCCTGGCTTTCATCCAAAATGGGTATCTTAACCGGCCCGTTGTCCTGATGTCATCTCTGATGCCCGACTAAGCACATAAAAATTGCTAAAACTCCATTTTATTTTGCACTTGTCTTTGTCTTACGCTTGATCATAATCCTATGATCTCATTCAATTACTTGTTATTTGTGGGGCAAAGTATAATACCCAGCTGTTTACATAGCTGGTCCTCTCCCAAGCACATGGTGCGAAATGAGATAAAGTAGAAAATACGTACATGAAGAGAAAATGAGATAACTAAGTCGTATCATGGCACAAGTTGCTGAGATTATATCTCAATGAGTCCATGAACGAAACTCGATCCAAGTACAAATTTCGAACCCGAATAAGACCTGTGGCTTGACGTCTAAACAAGTAAGAACTTGTGGAATACATTCAACGTTGTGTAAATGCACTGTGCTCGTGTATTACATCTCAAAGGAATTGCGAGCGTTTTGAAGTTGTCACGAAACCTTTGAGGTATGAATTTGTGTTTTTCTAAGCGAGATTGATAAAGACTATTTTTCTATGTGAAAGCTAAATATTATGTGAATTATTGGATGTTATTTGAAGTTAATAAATGCTAGAGTGTTTGAGTTACTCAAGTATGATTAAAATCTCCGATTATTTGACCAAAGACAAAAATCTATGTTTCACTTCTCGTAAAGTATGTCACACCGATCAAACCACGTATATATGATAACCGAATATTTTTATAATTTATATAATATTTTCTTTGTTCGCTTACTTTCACAAAACGAGTAACTCATAAAATTCTTTTAGCTGGAATATAAAAACTGGAATTTTGGGTGTATTCTATGATCTAAATCTATTATCCAAAGGATGCGGAAAAACGTAACATAAGAAATATCAAACTTAATAAATACCTTGTATAAGTAAGAACTAGTGAAGTTTTACCTATTTGTCTGCGTGCATGCTTGGTGTTTCTTTTCTTCCTTTTTTTTGGTTTTTCTGCTAACTTATAAATAGATTGTTGGAAATTTCCTATAATATGAGCTTACATTAATAAATTGATTTTCAATTTTAAATAATCGGATTAATGAATATTCCAGTATTTATTAAACCCTTAAGTGATCTTATTGAATTGGGTTTTGGTATCTATTAATAACAGACCTAGTTGAACAGCAAAGTGTAGACAATTGTGTTTAATTGAAACCCGTAATAGGATGGGTCCAATTGATACGCTATTGATTAGGGTTTGCTAGGTCCATTCTCTAGCCTATAAAAGAGTAGGTTATGCCTATTAGTTGCTTAATCCTATTAAAAACAGCTATACTGAAATAGGTCATAGAGAAGATCTGACATTTCAATAGATCCCTGATTAAACAGATTGATCTATTTTTCTTCAACTGAAATAATGGTTCAAACATGTACGTTTTAATTTCGATGTGCATATTGATTTTGGTGTTTTACGATCATATATGAATATGTTTGTTCTTGATTAATTAGTTTTTTATGTGGATAATTTTCTGCTTGTGGTATCAGAGCAAGTCATATATGATTGTAGATACCAAAATTATTTTCTTTTATGAACAAATTTGAAATTTTTCTTCTTAAACCGAATATTGGCATTATTTTTTCATGTGGATTTTTTTTATCAATTAATCCTAAAACCTTAAGGTTTTGGTTCTACATGTCGAGATCTTTCTAACAATGTGTTTTTTGAGGTTCGGGTTGAAACCGGGTCGTATGACCCGATTTGCAGGTTTCGTGACCCGGCTGGAGGTTAAGGAAGACCTCCAGCTAGGTCAGGCCAATAAATTGGGCTCACGTCTATTAAAAAAAAAAAATAGAAAGGTTCTAGGCGTGAGCCGAGAACAAAGAATAAATGAGTGTATATGATTGTAGAACCCAAAATCATTTTCTTTTGTGAACAAATTTGAAAATTTTCCTCTTGAACCGATTATTGGCGTCATTTTTTCATGTGGATTTTTTGATCGATTAATCCCGAAACCTTAGGGTTTTTGTTCTACATGTTGAGATTGTTCCAACCATATTTTTTTGAGGTTCGGGTCGAAATCGGGTTGTGCAGGTTTCGTGACCCGGCTGGAGGTTGAAGAAGACCTCCAGCCGGGCCAAGCCAATAAATTGGGCTCATGCCTTAAAAAAAAAAAGCAAAAAAAGAAAGAAAGGTTCTAGGCTTGAGCCCAAAACCAAGAATAAAATAAAGGTTTTGGGCTCACGTCCATGAACCAATGAAAAGAAAGGTTCTGGGCGTGAGCCCAGAACCAAGAATAAATGGGTGTAAGCCCAATTTTCTTTTTATTCATGGGCGTGAGCCTAGAACCAAGAATAAATGGGTGTAAGCCCATTTTTCTTTTTATTCATGGGCGTGAGCCCAATTTTTCCACCGAGCTTAGCAACTCGGGCTTGTTGCTCAAGCGAGGAACCCAAGTAGTGGAATGTGGGCCGGGCAAGCGCTTGGGCCCCGCAGGAGGGTCTGAAACATAAAAAATAAAAAATAAAATAAAATAAAAATTGCAATAAAAAATATTGTTTGATAAATGTAATATGATCTTGAGAAGCACATGTCGTAAAATGTTTCATATTGTTTGATGAATTTTGGGCATAAATTTTTTGGAGTTCCATATAGATAAAAATTAGTATATACAATAATTCGCCCAAAGGGGGTTATTGTGTATATTAATTTGGAAAATTGCATGAAAATTAATTACCAATTTAAAAGATGAGGATGTATAATTGAAAAATATTTATTTACTCAAAGGGGATAATTTTTTTGAAAATTATATGTAATTCCCCTTTATATTGATATAATAGAGAGGATTGATGGGGATGTATGACTAAAAAATTCTATCTTCTAAAAATTCTATCTTCCTAAAGGGGATAAATTTTAGAGTTATATGTAATTCAACTATATGTTATGATAGTGGAAATGTATAATTTAAAGGTCTTATTTGCACAAAGCGAATAATCCCTTGATGATTATAAGTAATTCTCTTTATCATCTTTATATATATTGATATCATGGAGATGTATAATTTAAAGGATTTGTCTATCCAAAGGGGATGAATCATTGACAATAAATGTAATTCTCCTTATTATCGCTTTACAAGCTTCATGTTGTAGAAAATAATGGTGCATTGTACACTTTGTTCAAATGGGAGTTTATAATATACTAATTATTTTTTTGTTGAATTGCTTATAATTGATCTTATTTGTTGAAAACAACAATAATGCCATGGTTGAAATGTTAACTAGATCAAATTTCAATATATGGATGTCACACCCAGAACCTTGAGCGCATGCCCATCCCTTGGTGGTCGATAAATTTTGCAACTTCCCAGGATGAGTCGTCGATCCTTTCATTTTATTGCACATGCGGAAGCGAATAATAAATCCTCTGACAGTAATCATCTCGAGATAGAAAAACATGACAATAGATTTATAAACAAAACGTGCTTTCATAAACCAACTAAGTCATATACAAAGTCTATGACCAAGAGACTACAAAAACTAGCTCTCCAAAAAGAAGCGGTCCTAACTAACTTATGCTTCAGATCACCTCAGCACGACTCCAGGTCCTCTGCTCTACGGTCCTGAAAATTTAACCCATGACAGGGTGAGATATAAATCTCAGTGAGTTCACGCTCTAAACTCCGATTAGGAGGGAAATACGCCCAGAGGCACCCTAACCACACAATCACGCATTTAGCATAGATGACTTACCTTGCCTCAGTTCCACTCTGCAAATTAGCATAGTTTATACACATTATGTATAGAATCAATGCATACAACAATTGAAATGCAATACTCAACTCAATAAATCACAGGGGTCCTGATTATATGGTCAAATCGTTATGACACGTTCCATACCATGTCACACAATTGTCGCGACCAATTTTTCGAGTGTGAACCACCTAGGATTTGGCTAATGGATTGTTAAGCCTAGACTTAACTTAGGCTCTCCCAAGCCCATACCAATTCGCGACTTAGGTTCAAGTTTATAACGTGCAAATGATTTTTCAATTAGGAGTCGCCACTAATATATTTTTGGTAGGTCGATTAGAAACCCAAGTAAAGTAACAGGAGATTTACTTTACTCCTACGAACCAGAGATTATGAGTTCGGGGACTTGGTTATGCTAGATTTCTCTAACGCCCTTTCGGTACCTTTCTCTTTTATTTCAAAACAATGCTAGATTTCTCTAACGCCCTTTCGGTACCTTTCTCTTTTATTTCAAAAAAATGTTTTGCAGGCAGCTTGAATTGATTTTAAATCTATTTCCCTAAAATGTGAGGTGATCATGCGGGTGCACAAACCACCAATTTAACACCCAGATAAAACAGTGAATAAATTGTAGAACTTAGCTCATAGCAACGAAAGCATCTGCAATATTAGATTAGAATTCACATCAACAACCTTAGATATGATTTCTAATTAACACGCAATTTCCCAATTTTTGTTTTCACTTAATTAATGAAAATCATGCAATATGCAATGCAATATTAACTAAATGACCTAATTCTAATGACATGCAATTTCTAATTAAATGGACCTAGCAACAATCACTAAATGACGTGCATTTCATGAATCTAATCCTAATGACGTGCACATGATTTTTTATTTTCTTAATAAGCATGCAATCTATCCTAATATGCAATGACGTGCAAAGATTGCCCTAATTCAAATTTTTTTCTTTTTTATTATGAAATTCGAAATTTAAAATTGCCAAATAATTAAACGTGCAATTTAAATTAATGAGAAGAAAATATGATATCCTAAATGAATGTTTTTGGTCTTTTTATTTAAGAAATTCGAAATAAATTTCCTATCCTAAACATGCAACATAACCTTAAAACCAGTAATATCCTAACATGCATTTAACCTAACTCAAATATTTTTTTTGGGTTTTTCCTTTACGGGAGCAATCAAATAAAGGCATTGAGAACAGCACAGCAACAAATCAAGCAAGATATCATCCATGTCCATTTAATTTTGGAAATAAATTGATGAATCGTATCTCGTGCATGAGATCGGATTGGCCAATTTTTAAATAAAATCACGAATCGTATCTCGAGCATGAGATCGGATTGGTGATTTTTCCGTGCGATTGTGGGTCGTATTTCGAGCATGAAATCGGACTATCAATCGTATGCACGTTGTGAAATTAAAAAAGATTTCCCAATTCATGAGAGATCAAGAGATCTCTTGGATACGACAATACCAATCAAACATTCAAAGAAAGATTGCTATATCACGAATTAGGTAGACATATATGAAAATCAAATTAATCAAGAGTCTTACCTAATTCACGATATCACGCGGGTGACGTTTCCAAATTCGGACGGATGATGGGGGTGCTCAACAAGCTTGCGGCTCATATTGCTTTGCAGTGGTCTGTGCGATGGGATTCCCAGTGCGAGGCTTTCACGATGATTGGCGACCAGGTGCTTTTCGGCCACCGACGAAGTGATCCCGGCTCGGACTAGCATTGATGACTTGATCGTGAATGCTTTTGTTTTGTGGGACCACGCATTGAGTCAAACTTCCCATAATTCTATGCACGCCCGCCGCTGCTGTGCTGACCGCAGCGGCTGACCGAATGAGGTCTTGCAAACAACCCAAGATTTCCAATATATTCATGCGTGAATTTGGAGTACGCTGCCTCTATTGGTGTGTTCTTTCTTTACTTGAAATTTCTTTATAAACTCTCTCCCTTCGACTTGATAAGGGCGGTGGGGTAGCTTGAGCGTAGCCGGACTGCTGCGTGCGATCAACAACTGGTGCGGAGGACGGCAATTGACGGCAATTGACGGCAAACTCAAAACAGCAAATCTTGAACTCCAGGAAGTGCGATGGCAAAGATTTTGGTCAGAGAAACCAGAATCGCTTTTGGTCGTGGGGAGCACAGTGGCTCGCGGCCGAGAGGGGAGAGTCGATCTCAGTTGGGTACGTCGGTCTATTGAGCACGCGAGGCGACGAGTTGCTGCACCCACCGAACCCTCTTACACATAATCATCACGTCAGAATTTTGCCACTTGGGCTCTTCTTGCTTGTGAATAATTCAAAGTGCACTCCTTCAGTGATTCTTCACCACCACGTTCACGCATCACACTTTTGGCACAGCTACATGCAATTGGGATTGTTCGGTGAAGCTGGGCTTGGCTGCTATGCTGTCATAGGATCACGAGCTTCGTCGCCTGGACTGAGGCAGCGACGCATTTGAGTCGTGTCACTGACAGGAATGGCACGGCAAGGGGGAAAGCAACGGCTCGCAACGGGGAATCCTCAGCTCAATCTGGTACGGGCCCGCTTCAGGTGAGGCAGTGGCTAGGATGGATAGAACGGCTCGTAGTCGCTGGTGCAGTCACGAGGAGGGAGCAGCAGGTGGCGAGAGTCAGCGTCGTGGGCTGCAACTCGGCTGGCTCACGTTGAAGTAAGGGCCGGTTCAACGTCGTTGTGCAGGGACTACCAGGGCGGAGAAGCAAAGAACTCGTTGGAACACCAAGGTTGCAGGATCCTGGTGGCCATAAAACTACTGGACTGGCGAGGCACGGATCTGCGGCTACGTTGCGAGGAGGGAGGAGCGATGATTGTTGGCTTCCTTGGAGGAGCTCGCTGATTATGGTGAGTGATGTCACCGAACGAGGGATCGATTGGTCTGGTGCGATGATGAAAGGGCCGCGGTGAAGGACCGGGACAAAGACCTTGCTCTCTGCTTTTTTCTCTCTCTTTTCGCCGCTCTCTCTCTAGGGTTGCAGCTCCTTTTTCTCTCAATTGCGGCCGTGAATGTTAGTTGTGTGCCCCCCAAAAACCCTATACGACTAATCTATTTATAAGCCTCAAACTAGGGTTTTAATTTTTCCAAATTAATATCCACGAAGATTCTTTTTCTTCCGAATGTAATATTCACTTTTCACATCTGCCCTATCTAAAAAAATTCATCATATCCCGGAAAATTTCAAATTTTTATTTTCTCACGAGATAATTTCCGATTACTTAAAAAAAAAGGCTTGGGCCAATTTGCTCGCTTCGTGGGCTTAGTCCAACCTGTCAATTTAAAACTCAGAACCACTAATTCAAACCTATCCGCCACCGGTCCAATAAATGCAAAAAATGCAAATGCACCTTAATCTATATGCTATGCAATTAATTTATTAACTAATATTTTTTTAGTGGTTAAAATTAATCCCTAATTTTTTAATGCGATAAATAAATAAATGGGTCGCCAAAATTTAGGTGTCAACAACAATTTTGTCTCATAATCCGGCACATTTATTTTACTCAACACGCGTTCCAATTGATAATTATGCCTACTCTAGGGTACGGCCTACTAGAAGTTCGGCGGTCTATCGGCGTAGCTAGGCATCATCTTACCCCATTGAGCACGGTTACGTCTCTCAAAGACGACTTTCCCGAATGAGTATAGGTCCAGCCTCTATTGCGACCCAAATCCCAATAAATGGGTATCCCATAAACGGTAACATCCATCCAACACAGTTCGGGGATGGGTTCTCTTAACTAACACACGACCAAACACCGTGCATTGCACTCAAATGCCTCAATTAAAATAGTGTTCCTGGCCTATTTTCTTCGTATTAAAAACTTCCGATGAAAAATAGTCGTGTGTGGGTACATGGTCAGATTGGACCCGGAAAATTCATAACATTCTTTTCAAAATCCCACTGCTTTATATATTATATAAAATCATTTTTGGTATTTAAAACCCGACACTCAGGATTTTCTGAATAAATATCAAGATTTATAATTTTTGGAATAATTGACCAAATTTCCAATCAGCACTCAAATTTTCAAAATTTAACACTACACTAATTTAATTTTAATTTAATCTAAACACTCCTTAAACGTCATTAGCCTACTAAGTAAGATTTAGTGTATAAACTCACCGGATTAGCAAATACACCGGTTCACGGCGACAGCGACGCGATGGCGACCGAAACTCGGATCTATGGCGACACGGGAGGTTGGTGGCGCGGGTGGTGTGAGTGGTCAACGAAGCATGGGCAGAACAACGCAAACTCTTGGAACGGGGTTTGCGCAAAATGGGAGCAGAATTCAGCGAGGGATGGGAAATGTCGAGAGAGAAGAAGAAAGGAAGAGAGGGTGAAGCCTTCTGCTTGTTTCGTTCCTTCTGATGGTTGACTGATTCGGTCAACAATCTTCTCCATTTGGTGGCAGCAAGAGGCGAAGACAGCTGGGTGAGAACGTGGCCATCGTTCGGTTCTCCATCGCTAGTGCAAAAGGGTTGCTGATGCGTGGCTTCCGCTGGACAGTCCTCTTGGCGCAGCTGTCCCACCAAAAGAAGAGTTACGTGGTCGTTGCTTGAGTCATCCAAGAGAGGGAAGCGTGGCTGCAGCAATGAAAGTCAACGGTCTTCATTTGCTGCATGGAGGAGGGGCTGTTTAACATGGCCGCATGGTTCCACGTAGCTGCAGAAATTGGAGCCCACCTTCCCATTTTGTTGACTCCTTAATAGACGTATGCATGGGAGATGCATGGCGCAGCTGTGGGCTTCGTTCCGGCATAGACGTGAGCTGAAAAAGACCTCCGATCCTCCTGTCTTGCACGTACACGTGAGGGACGGCGGAAGTCTTCACGAAAAATAGCTTGAAAATGTGTTATTTAGAATGAGCCTCGGTCTCACGTGTAGTGTTATGTAAGGAAATTTCCAACGAGACTATAAGTTATTCGATGATTGGATCGTCTCATCATGACAAAGGCGTGACTATGAGGGTACGTCATAAGATCATCACGAAACGTGATGTCTTGGTTTGGTGATGATAATGACAAAACGGTATTCACAAGTGATGCTAACGACGTCGTCCAACGACAAATTCGTCGACCTGTCACGGACCGCTACACACTCGAGGTCCGACGAAATCCGGATGTCACAATGGAAGCAAGATATAGAGTTTGCTCTGGGAATTGTGGATATAGACTTGGCTCTGCGTGAGGATGAACCTTCCAAGCCCAATGATCAAAGTACTACATATCAAAAAGCCCATTATGCTAGATGGGAAAAATCCAACCGACTAAGCCTTATTTCTATGAAGAGGTCCATTGCTGAACATCTCATCGGTAGTTTGCCGGAAGATACAAATGTGAAACAATTCCTTGAAGCAGTGGGAGAATGATATAATCTCATATAAGGCTGAAGCTGTGAACTTGTTGAGTGAGTTAACGAACATGAGGTATGATGCTACTATGGGTGTTAAAGAATTTATACTGAATATGGTCTATATTCAGTTCAAACTTAATACCCATGAAATTGTTCTTTTTGAAAATTACATTGTGCATCACGTCTTAAATGTTCAGTCATCTAAATTTAGACAGATTAAGACTACTTATAGTGCTCAAAATGAGACATGAAACGTCAATGCCTTGATTACCAAATGTGTGATTGAGGAGGAGAAGTTAAAGAATGAGAATTATGAGTGTTGACACCTAAATTTTGCATTTTTATTTAGGATTTAATCGTGGAAAAAATTAGTAATTAATCTCTGAAAAAAAAAGGACAAAAAGAAAAGAGAAGAAAGAAATAACAACAAAAAAAAAAAAAAAAAAAAAGAGAAGAAAAAAAACGCCTAGGGATCGGGTCGGGCTAGATCTGGCCTTGGCCCAGCCTGCCGCCCGCCTCTCTTTCTCCTGCGTGGCCCAAGCCATCTCCCTTTGGCCTAGCCCACATCCCGACTTGTCTTCTTCCTGGTGTCTTCACGTGCGGAGCCTGCACCAAAAGAAAAGGAAAAGCAGCAACGTCAGAGAAAAGGAAAAGGAGCAGAGGAAAAGAAGAAAGCAACAACAGAGCATCAGGCAGAGAAGAATAGAGACCACAGAGAAAAGGGAGAACAGAAGAAAAAAAGAAGTGACCAGCAAAGAGAAAACACAGAGAGAGACAGGAGAGAAGGGGGAGGGAGAGTCGAGGGGCAGCGGGAGAAAAAAGGGAACAAGAAAAAATCCTCTTCTTCCTCAGTAGCTATTGGCCGCTTGACCCCCCATGCATGGCGCGGCCGCACTAGCCACTGCGTCGGCAAATCCCGTGCCAACCACCGCGACTCCACCAAATGCCGTCGCAGCAACCCGTAGCAACATGCGAGCCCTCTCATTGAGCTTCCGCCGCGTCTCTGCCACTGACCATCCCCTTGCGCCGGCCACCACAGCTCCTACAACCATCCCTGATAGAAACTCTAGACACCGTTCCTACCGCGACTCGCCTCTACCAGCCCCGCGCTAGAGCGCCGCCCACCTTTCACTGCGAGATTTGCAGCGCCTGTCGTTGCTACCCCTAGCCACTGCCACTCCGTGCTCGCCTACTGACCCATGAGGACCACCAGGCGTTGTTTGTGGACCCCAACGAGCTGTTGTTGTTTGCTGCCTCCACCACCCCTTCTCGCCGCCTCAACCCGACGCTAGCCGAACCACCGCACTTCTCCTACCGCCCTCTGGAAACCGTTGCCCTCCGAGCCCGACACCATCCGACTCCCTGCACTCGACGCTGTTGCTGCCGCCGACGCCAGCAACCGTAGCACTCGTCGTTGCTGCTCCCGACGCCGAGCCAGCTGAGACTAGAGGGAGAGGGAGGACGAACTTGGAGCTTTTAGCCGCCCAAGTTGGCCGTGGGCCCATTGCTCCACCGCTGCCTCGCCGCTCTGCCAAAAACTTCGTCGCCGTCGCCCTACCTACAACCCCCTTGCCACGAGACTCGTAGCTCCCGCAAGCTCCGTCGCCGCCGCGGCTACCCGCCTTTGTAGCAGATCTTGGGCCTTCCTCGCCTCCGCTGCACCAATCGTCACTACCGCAACACCACCGGAAGCCGACTTGCTGTACACCCGACTCAGCGCCCTTACCTGCAGTCGAGCCACCACGCGGCTCCCTCTGCTAACCACTGCAAACTAGCCCCGATTGCGACACTGTGACCCAAGCTGCTGTGCTTCTACCCTCCGATCGATCGCTCCTCTGCTTCGCCTAAGACTTGCAGCTCGACCCATTTGAGTCGCCGCTTCGCCAGAGCCCGAGTTGACGCCGAGCTTCCCTTGCCGAGCTGCCGCCTGTCCCCGCAGCGATGCTGCCGCCGCTGCCACCGTCTCTGTTCGACGCCAGCAACCCGCGCCGGCTACCACACCTCAGCCGCCTTGCCGTGCCGCCATGACCAACCTCCGGCACCGTGATGTCGTGCCTCGCCGCGCCAGCGCCACCAAGAAACCCTAGGGTTTCGGCTAAGTACGGGTTGGGCACAGGTCGCGAAACGGGTAGTTTTTTTTTAACAAATCGGGCTTCGGCTGTTGTGGGCTTTGGGCTTGTGGGTTTTTGGATTTGTGGGCTTATGGGTTTCTTTCCTTTAAAAAAATTAGACTAGACTGGGCCTACACATCAGGCTTAGCCCGGCTAGGTTTTCGCCAACCTTGGGCTGCACGGCCCAGCCCGGTACGGGTTCGAGCCATCTAGCCTGATCCCGAGCCCTGTTCACCGAACCGGGTCAGATCCAACCCGGGGATCCGACCCGGTTCGTTTTAAATATATTATATTATTATAATATTAAAATAATATTTTTTAAAAATAAAAATATATTTTTAATATTTTTAATATTTTTAATTTTTTAAAAAAAAATTAAAAAAGTGTAGAGTTTGGTTAGGAATTGCTATATATTGCCTTATTAGTGTAATTAGGCCTTTATTTGCTTGTATGTTGATTATATCGCATTTTTAATTCGCGTATGTTATTATGTTTAATTGCACGTGTTCAATTTTGGGGCAATTAGGATCTTGGTAGCTATAATTATTATGTTTTGATTGCGCACCCGCATAATCACCTCACATGTTAGTGATTAAGTATAAAATCAATTCAAATTGCCTACCAAAAATCATTTTGTTAAAATCATTTTGTACCGAAAGGGCACTAATTGGTCAATTAGTGTAATCAAATCCCCGACCCTAGATTTTCTGGTTGCGTAGGAAGTAAGGTACACTCCCATGCCTCACTTGGTTTCTAGCCGATCCCAATAGGCTAGTGGAAACTCATTTTGTGCAAAATTCCTAAAAAATATCCCAATGTCACGCGGGGTATAGGTTTGGGAGAGCTTATGCCTAATCTTGGGCCTTAGGCCTGTTCTTTAGGCAATACCCCTAAACTTATTCCCTGCCCCCGAGGGTAGGTTGTGACAATGAGTCCGCCCATTTAATTGCCAATGCCATGTTGAGTTCATCTAGAGGAAAATGGAAACCTAAAGGGTCAAATGCTCATGGTCCAAAGAAAAGCTAAGACTTAAAGAAAAATGGGAATCATGAGAGAAATAGAGATAAGGATTTCAAGTGTTTTCATTGTGAGAAGCGGGGTCGCAAGAGAGCCAATTGCTACAAGTTCCAAGCTTGGCTAAAAGCAAGAAAAAAAAATCACCAAGGTGAGTTGTTGGTTTGTTTTGAATCAAATTTGATTGATGTTCCTTTGGATTCTTGGTGACTTGATTCTGGTGCTACTATTCATGTGACTACTACCTTATAGGGTCTCACAAATCTAAGGAATCCAAGTTTGAGGGAGTTAATTCTTAAAGTTGAAAATGATATTGGAGTTGATGAGGAGCGCATAAAGACAGTTGTTTTGAATTTAGACTCTAGTTTTCAGCTTATTTTAAATAATGTCTTTTATGTTCCTGGTTTTAGGAGAAACTTGATATCTCTTTCTTCTCTTGACAAAACTGGATATTGTTTTTGTTTTGTGAATAAAAGAGTGGATTTGAGTTATGATTCTAGAATTATTAAGAATTGTGTTTTGTTTGACGGATTATATCATTATCATTATCTCCCGATAGACCATATTGTTCTTTCAATGTCGAGAATAATGTTGCTAAGAGATCCTTAATCAAAGAAAGATCTTCATTGCTATGGCATAAACGATTAGGGCATATCTTCAAAGGAAGGGTAAAGCGACTCATCAAGACTGATATTCTTCCTCCTCTTGACTCAAATGATACTGAGACTTGTATTAATTGTGTGAAGGGAAAATTAATTAAAACCATGAAGAAATATGCTACTCGCAGTTAAAATTTATTGGAGATAATTCATACAGATATTAGTGGGCCATATTCAACCACCTTGTATGGAAATAAGTACTTCATCACATTCATTGATGATTTCTCCCGTTATTGTTATGTTTATCTAATTAAGAAAAAGACTAATGCTCTTGAAATGTTCAAAGTGTTTCGCACTGAAGTTGAGAAACAATTGAGAAAAATTATCAAGATTGTCAGATCTGATCGCGGTGGTAAGTATTATGAGTGATACCGAGACTGGACAACAAATGAAACCGTTTGCTAAAGATTTGCAGGATTGTGGTATTGTTGCTCAGTATACAATGCCTGGGAGTCCTGAACAGAATGGTGTAGCGGAACGGCGCAATTGCACACTCATGGAGATGAAATGAAGTATGATGGGCAATTCTAATTTGCTTGAATACTTATGGGGTGATGCAATTAAAACGACAACTTATGTATTGAACCGTGTACCTAGCAAATCAGTGTCGAAAACACCTTTTGAATTGTGGACAGGGAGGAAATCAAGCATCACCTTTGAAATTGGGGGTGTCTTGGGTGCTATCATATAGCTTTGTATCGGCTAAGTTCACGAGTTGGAGATAAGCGGACTGTAGAGGTGAAAATTTATGATCCTTCTCAGAAGAAGACCAAACCTAAGACTATTAGATGTTACTTTATTGGATACCTTGACCATTTCAAAGGGTATAGGTTTTTTTGTCCTACTCGTGGCAATAGAATCATTGAATCCCAAAATGCAAAATTCCTGGAATTAGATGTTGCTAAAGAGAGTTCTTCTCAATCTTTCGAAAGGGAAGAACCAAACAAAAGGGTCTCTATTCCATTGTCCATCTTGAATGATGATTCTATGTGAGAGCCTAGCAGAGTGGAAATTCAGTAAGAAGCTAATACTAGAGATATGACGGTAGTTCTTCCTATTACAAATGAAATTCCTCAAATGAATGATGCGGCTCCAGAAATGCCTGTGTTGAGATCCCAGCAACAAAGAAGACCAACGCCTCTAAATGATTATCATGTCTATCTTGGAGAAGCTAATTTTGACATTGGACATATTGTTGATCCGGTGACCTTTAAAGAAGCTCTTAATAGTGATCGGGCAGATGAATGGGTAGGAGCGATGAAGAACGGGATGATTTCTATGTCAACTAATCAAGTATAAGAATTTATTGATTTACCTAATGGGCATAAACTGATCGGTTACAAATGGGTATTCAAAACCAAGAAATACAATAAAGGCAACATAGAGAGATTCAAGATTCAAGGCAAGGTTAGTCGTAAAGGGGTACACACAAGGAGAAGGCATTGATTATTGGTGGCTCATTTTGACTTAGAGTTTCACCAAATGGATGTCAAGACAACCTTTTTAAATGGAGATCTGGATGAAGAAGTATATATGCAGCAACTTAAAGGGTTTAAAGAAGCTGAAAATGAGCATATAGTGTGGAAACTTTAGAGGTCTATCTATGGTCTCAAACAAGCATCGCATCAATAGTACTTGAAATTTCACAAGGTTGTGAGATCGTTTGGTGTTGAAGAAAACAAGTTTGATCAATGCATCTATATGAAAGTAAGTGAGAGTAAATATATTTTTCTTAGTACTTTATGTAGATGACATTTTACTTGCTAATAGAGATGTTGATTTATTGAATGACACAAAAAGTTTTCTACTTACAAAGTTTGATATGAAAGATCTTGGGGAAGCCTCTTTTGTTTTAGGTATGGAGATTTATCGTGACAGATCTAAGAAGGTTCTGGAGTTATCTTAGTAAAGTTATATATATATATATATATATATATATATATATATATATATATATCTTATTTTAAAAAGATTCAATATGTAAACCTGCAAGTCAGGTGAAGCTCCTATTGTGAAAGGAGATAAATTGAGCATATAACAATGCCCTAAGAATGATGTTGAAAAAGAAGTAATGAAGAATATTCCATATGCTAGTGCAGTTGGTAGCCTTATGTATGCATAAGTATGTACCGGACTTGATATTGCTTTTGCTATGAATATTCTTGGAAGATATATGTTGAATCCAAGTCATGGACATTAAGTTGCAGCTTAAAAGGTGATGAGATATTTACAACGAACAAAAGACTTTATGCTTGTGTATAGCAGAGTAGATGACCTAAAGGTGATTGGATATTCAGATGCTGATTTTGCTAGCTGTTCGGATGACAAAAAATCAACTTCTAGATATATTTTTATGATGGCTAGAAGTGTTATTTCTTGGAAGAGTACAAAGCAAACCGTGATTACGAACTCTATAATATATGCTGAGTTTGTGGTGTGTTACAGCGCTTCAATTCAAGCTGTATGGCTAAAAAATTTGATCTCAGAATTGCGAGTTGTGAACTCTATTGATAGACCTATGATCTACTGTGACAACACTGCAGCTGTGTTTTATTCCAAGAATGACAAAATCAGCAATGTATTCAAACACATAGAGATCAAATATTATACTATTAAGGACTTGATTGAAAAGGGAGATATTGTGATCAAGAATATCATAACTGAGTCCATGTTGGCTGATCCTCTAATAAAAGGCTCACAATCCATTTTGTTTAAACAATATGTAAAGAATATGAGTGTTTTAGATTCTTTTGATTTCTTTTGTTAATGGGAGTTATATAATTTGTATTTATGGATATTATAGTTATATGCAAATTGATGATACTTTCATGATGTCTATTAAAGTATTTATTCTCAATGATTATTATTGTTGATTCTATTGTTGTCATTTCTCCTATTGACTAAGAAATGGAAATAGAAAATAATATCTTTAAATAAATTTTAGTTTAAAGACGACTAGATGTCACTAATTATGAAATCTCATATTAAATTGTGACATAGTTGTGCAATTTCATGTTGTTTAGAAATTGCGCTGATAGAGTTTTATGTCGTTGATAAATTGCATTGAGGACCGATAAAAAAATAATGTATATTTTGATCACATGTTGGCACTATTTCTTACCACACTATTAGGCTCATGATCCATGAAAATATAATGCTTATTATATGTGATTATGGAAGGTCATGTGTTGCAGTTTTTTTTTTTTTTTTTTCAACATATTGATCCCCATAGTCATATATTGAGATTAAATAGGATTTGATTAGTTTTGAGATACTGTTATTGGAATATAATTTTTAAAGTTGTGGCCACATAAAACAAAAGTTTCAGTTGTTAACCTGATAATGTCGTTTTCAATATAAAATATTTTTCAAAATTAAAATAAGTTAATTAATGTAGCCCAAGTGGGAGAATGTTAGAAATTTCATATAATATGGGCTTACATTAATTAATTAATTTTTTATTTTAAATAATTGGGTTAATAGATATTTCAATATGTGTTAAACCCTTAAGTGATCTTATTGAATTGGGTTTTGGCATCTATTAATAACGGGCCTAGTTGAGTAATAAAGTGGAGGTAATTGTGTTTAACTGAAGCCCGTAATGAAATGGGTATAGTTGACATACTATTAATTAGGGTTTCCTAGATTTCCTCTCTAGCCTATAAAATGGTAAGTTATGTCTATCAGTTACTTGATAATTTGTGTTTGAAGTGCCAAATGGTCAAAAAGATTTGAAGAATTCCATACTTGGTTAAATGCTCAAGCTCTTACCAATCAGGATAAGTATGATGTCCCTTTTGGTTTCATCGCTAAGAGAGACTTTATAAAGATAGCCGATCTTAGAAGCGTTTGACACACGAAAATTTGAAGGGGTTGAGGAAGATGGGGATAAGGCAAGAGAAACAAATGCTTCTAGTATTTCTGGTTCAATCATGATGTGAAGAGATCTTCTCAAACTACTACACTGAAATAAGTCATAGAGAGGAAGATCTGGCATTTTAATAGATTTCTGATTAAACAGACAGATCTATTTTTCTTCAAGTGAAGTAATGGCTCAAATATGTATGTTTTAATTCCACTGTGCATATTGATTTTAATGTTTTACGGTCATATATAGATCTATTTGTTCTTGATTAATTAGATGTTTATGTGGATAATTTTCTGCATATATGAGATGGGCACTATTCAGGGGGAAAATTAATACCAAATGCTTCTCAAAGTGATGCCATTTGTTTATGGACAAAATTAGAAAGCTCAAGATGCCTTGGCCGACTCATTAGCACAAAAGGGAATGTCAGAATTTGTCTAAATTGTGCGTTCATTCTGTCTCATCCACAAAACGGGAATGTGTCATTATCTCATGTCCAAGAAGCACACTATATATATACAACCATCAGCTTTGATCTTTAAGCTTGTACAATAGGCTTGTCCCAGGTTTCAGGATGCTCCTTTTCTCCTCCTTGTCCAATGTCTTAACCATTGCATGGTCATGGTGGCCACAAAATTGCGATTACAACAGTCAATCGAGGGAAGTACTTGTTACGCTCTCCATTTTGCACTCTTGTTACATCGCTAGCACATGGGCTCACTCCAAGTCTGCGAGACAGAAACCGCGAGCACCTCCACTGCCACCGGGTCCCCGTGGTCTCCCCTTAGTTGGGAACCTTCCCTTTCTCGGCCCAACACTCCACACCTACTTGTCCCGCCTGGCCAAGAGCTACGGTCCGATCATGAAGCTTCGGCTAGATAAGAAGATCGCCATTATGGTGAGCTCCTCCTCCATGGCCCGTGAAGTCCTTAAAGACCACGACATCATCTTCGCCAACCACGACGGGCCGGTGGCAGCCCTAGCTGGAACCTACGATGGGTGCGATGTGACTTGGAGCCCATATGGGGCACAATGGAGAACCCTGAGAAAAGTTTGCACCCTAAAGATGTTAAGCAACACCAGTCTTAACTCGGTTTACCAGCTCCGCCAAAAAATGGTCCGACAAACCGTGCAGCATCTATATAGCCAGGCCGGTTCGACTATCAACGTTGGGGACCAAGTGTTCTCGGCTGCTTTCAACGTGGTTACAAGCATGATCTGGGGTAACACTATTAGAGGCGAAGAGATGTAAAGGCTAGGGGCGGAATTTCGGCAGATCATAACAGAGAGGACAGTTTTGACGATCAAGCCGAACATCTCGGACTTCTATCCAGGTTTGGCCCGGTTTGACTTGCAAGGCATAGTGAAGAGGATGAAGGTTTTAGCCAACGGGTTTGACAGTTTATTCAACATGGTGATTGCTAATAGGTTGCAGATGGACAAAGAAGGTTCGAACCAAAACATTGGTGATGAAGTCAATTCGACTCAGGACTTTTTGCAGTATTTACTTAGACTAAAGAAAGAAGGGGACTCAGATGTTGATGCACCATTCACCATGACTCAACTGAAAGCCCTACTTCTGGTATGTGCATTCATTGTTTAAAAATTGGATCTCCTCAAATCCATTATTTGGCAACGAGATAAACGTACTTAAATTAAAGACATTGAAATTTGTAAGACATCATTTTATCTATCATCCACACCAATGGAATATTATCAAATTTTACTTATTTTTGTCATCCAACTCCACATATTTCGTCAGATGTTACAACAACAAAAAATATTGAAAGGTTAAGACATGAGTCTATATTGAGTGTTTAATTAATGGAGAACGCATTAACTCTTGAACCCTAGGTTTAGAAACTAATGAGAACATCACTTGTATATTAACATGGCCAAATAAAAATGTTCCCTGAAAACTAATGTTAGCATCTTCACTTATTTATTTGTCAATATGCTCTTCCACCCCCCGGCACAATTCTCTATATCCAGTAGAATTATCACTACTAAAAAAGGTACAAGTGACAGGCGATAAGCCGTCCCTAAAAGCTGAAAAAGTCATCCCTGATGTTTATCAGCGACGGCAAACCATAGTCACGCTAGTGACACGGGCCACAGACGAAGCATGTTCCAAGATTGTCCGGGCCGTGTCACGCACAAGGGCTTGTCCATTCGAGCAGCCCATGCACGACCCGTGAGTAATGCTCGGCCAACCCATGTGCAACCCGTGACCTGCCCACCTGCTCCATGTCAGGTGGCCCTGCTGCCCTGATCTTACTTTTGACACACGCCCATGGGCTTTCCCAAGGGCTAGAGCCAATGAGTGGCCTGCTGTGTAGCCTTGTAATGATGATATAGATTCAAACTCCACCGTTGGATCGGAGGAACGATCAACGGTCAAGAATAAACCCGAACTTGTATAAATAGGGGTCCCTCCCCATCATTGTATTTAGCTCGTTCACAAGTGAATATACTCTCTCTTTCGTGTATCCGACCCTTGTGTTCGTGCGTGTGTGTGAAAAGGCTGACTTGGGATCACAAATCCTAAAGCTGCACGGTACTTGATCGATCGTAATCGATTGACCCGTGATAAGCATCTAAATAGAACTAGTGACTAAGAGTGATCAGTTTTTGGTCCAGTTTTCAATTTCAGGAATTAAGAATTAGACCGGGATAACTCATCTCCATTTTTGGGACCGGAGACTGGACTGGATAGTACCAGGATCGGGAACTGGACTGACTGGTCTGGTCCAGTCTGGTCCAATTTAATGGAACCGGTCACTTAACAAAAAAATTAAAAAATTAGAAAAACTAGAGTTATTACAATTTTAGGTTTTATTGCTATTTTTAAGAAATTAAAAATATATTTAAAAAAAAAAGTCAATCCAGTCCGTTTGTCCAGTCCGGGAACCCAACTGAAAATCAATGCAATTGGGAATTGGACTAAACTGGCTGGTCCAGTCAGGGCGATTCTCGATCCGGGCAGTCCAGTATGCTCATTCTTACTCGCGAAGGTTATGCGAAGCCTCTTACCAAGCTTATTAAAAAAGGCTAGAGGTCCCATCACAAGAAGAATGCTGTGGAGACGATCTCCCAGCCCTAGAACTAGCTTGAGAATTTTTGCACATCATACAATGACGTTATTATCTATACTCCAATTTTAACATATCATGTGATGATTATGCTCGGACAGGACATGATAGCGGGAGGGACCGAGACGAGCTCCAATTCGGTCGAGTTCGCCATGGCCGAGATGATCAAGAACCCGGAAGCGATGTCCAAAGCCCAATAAGAGCTTGAGCAAATAGTAGGTGAAGACAACAGAGTGGAAGAGTCGCACTTACACCACCTCCCCTACTTAAAAGCAGTCATGAAAGAGACTCTAAGGTTACACCCTGGCCTTCCAATGTTGGTGCCTCATTGCCCTAGGGAGACCTGCATCATCGCGGGCTACATGGTCCCGAAGGGCTCTCAAGTCTTGATCAACACGTGGGCCATCCATCGCAACCCATCCGTTTGGAAAAACCCGTCGACTTTTGACCCGGAGAGGTTCGCGGACGCGGACAGCAAGTGGGACTTCAACGGGAATGACCTGAATTACATACCGTTCGGGTCGGGCCGCAGGATTTGCCCCGGGACAGCGAGGGGGGAGAGGATGGTGTTGTGCTCGCTGGCTACGCTTGCGCACTCCTTCGAATGGAAACTGCTGAGCGGCAGTGCGGAGAAGCTGGATGTTTCGGAGCGGTTTGGCATCGTTCTGAAGAAGAAGGAACCTCTTGTCGCGATACCTACGCCGAGGTTGTCTGATCCCGCACTCTATGAGTAAGCAAGATGAGTGTTCGATTGATTAACACTAGTTGGATGTATAAAATAAAATATTTCCAACAAATAGTAGGAAAATTAATGAAGCTTCTGTATGATAGAAGGAAAATTTGTCTATACACAAGTGTGCCCTAAGCTTGTCAATGTATGAGGGGCAATACTCAGCCATAAGTTTGAGAGGTGTTGCGCACCTAATTACGAAGATTTTGTAAACGGGCATTCACGGACTCTAAATATCTAAATCAATAATTTTATTTTTCATTTTCAAAACATTAATTTTTTTTTTTTGTGTCATATACACATTTAGTACATTGAAAATGAAAGTCTTTCTTTATAAAGTTTGGTTAACGAGCGTGGTGACACTACTCTAATAATAATTACAATCCATTTTAGATGGTGATGATTAATCATTCAAGCAAACCAGATAAAGCAACCAGACATAAACATGCCAGAGTTCAATTGACAACACAACCTGAGAACATAGAAGCATTATGCTAGAATTTAATTGATGGCATAATACCTAGGATAGAGATGCATGAAGAAATTTAATTGATAACGCAAATCTGAAAGCTACAATTAAGGAAAATAAAATGCAAGGTAGGAAATTTTAAAGGTAATAAATTTATTTGATTAGTGTGGGATCCTCCAAAGAGTAAGATACAACTATTTAAAAACAACAATCAATGGTTATTGATGGAGGTTACAAATGGTTACCAAAAAAAAAAATAATAACTTTCAAGTGGTTACCAAAAAAGAAATAGCAGCAAAACAACCAACTAGGATTATCCTCCTGTTGACAGACGTCAACATCAATGTTTTAAGGTTCTCCTCGACAACTTCACTTTGTATGTCGTCAATGACTTCACTAGCACGCTATCGATTCTATTGAAGTTACTAATAAGTCTATTCATACATAATCAAATTCTATTCTCATCAACTAAGTCCATCATATGTCAATAATAACCAAAAGTTGATCATTTTTTGGTGCAAAAAAACGCCTCTTTAAATTTAAAAGAATTGAATGATATATCGATCATTCGATTCTTTTAAATTAGACAATCAAGAGTCATCATGTGTCTTCTTGTCAGTGTTGGCCATGCAATGTAGGATAATCGGCATTCATATTGGCGATATCGAGTCAATTTAAATCGGATGGATTGAATTAATATCAATATGAAAATATTTAGGACTAAATTGACATAATTAAAATGTTTAGGACTGAATTAATACCAATACAATAAATTTAAAACATTTTTAGTACTTTCCCCTCACACTAAAGTAGGGAGAATTACCAAAAAAATTCTAAACCTATTGCAATTGTGCCAATTCAGTCCTAAACATTTTTTTTTAGCCAATTGTGCCAATTTAGTCCATTCGGCCAAAATTGGCCGGTCGGCACTGACGCAAACGCCGGCCGGGGACAGCTAGCCGACGAAGGATTTTTTAATATTTTTTTAAATTTTTTTCGAATTTTTTTTTTTTTAATTTTTTTGAATTTTTTTCCCCCAACTTCTTCTTCTTGTGGCCAGTGAGGCTCGCCCCCACCGGCCACTGGCGAAGGCGAGCCTCACCTAGCGACGGCGACGTCGCCGTTGCCCAGCCAAGGTGAGGCTTGGCCTCACCCGCAACCATGGCGAGGTCAAGCCTCGCCAAATCTGGCGATGGCAGCCTCGCCGTCACTAGGCAAGGCTTGCCTTCGCCAGTGGCCAGCGGGGGCGAGCCTCACCCGGCGACGGCGAGGCTGCTGTCTCCCAGCCAAGGCGAGGCTCGGCCTTGCCCAACCATGGCGAGGTTGAGCCTCTCTAGATCCGGTGACGGCGGCCTCACTAGTGGTGGCGAGGCCACCGTCGCCGGGCGAGGCTTGCCTTTGCCGGTGGCCGGTAGGAGTGAGCCTCGACCAGCAACGTCGGCCTCGCTAGTGGTGGCGAGGCTGCCATCGCTAGATCCGGCGAGCTGCCGTCGCCGGATCTAGCGAGGCTAGACCTTGGCATGATTGGGTGAGGCCGAGCCTCACCTTGGCTAGGCGCAGCCCGCCCCGCCGTCGTTGGGCGAGGCTCGCCTTCGCCGGTGGCTAGCGGGCGAGCCTCGCCAATGGCTGGCGAGGTTGCCTCTGGCCGGCGCCGGCCAGCCAGAGGAAGAAGAAGCTAGGAAATTTTTTTTTTTTTAAATTCAAAAAATTTTTAAAAAAAATTAAAAAATCCTTTGACGGCCAGTTGTCCCCGGCCGGCATCCACGTCAACGAAAGCCAACCAATTTTAGCCAGATGGACTGAATTGGCACAATTATAAAAGGTTTAGGACTAAATTAGCCTACAAAAAAAAGGTTTATGACTGAATTGGCACAATTGCAATATGTTTAGGACTTTTTAAATAATTCTCCCCACTAAAATACTTATTGGAGTACATGTACTCTATACAAAATTTCATGAAAACTTTTGCTGATAATTTGATTGATGTGAATATTTATGATGTTATAATTTTGTGCATATTATTTTTCTTGCAAAAGCTCACGCAGATATCAAAATCGAGAATGATATAACAAATGCTACGTCAGAGCTATGCAATGCACGAGCATCTTGCTAGTAGATATTTCAAAATATCAAATCAGTCATACAATCTATGTACGTATGCGACCTTTAAAGCTCATCCTTTCTCTACGGTGGCTCTCCTGAGCTTGAAAAGGATAAGATCGTGATCTTCTTAGACTTTGACAGATTTGGACGTCGATGGCATTTCACATGATATTAACTTTGTCGGTCCAAATCTACGTTCAAACCATGGACACCATGCAAATAGGGGCGAGCACAGTTCCCAGGTAGAACCGGGAACCGGAGAACCGGAACCAGAGGTTCGGTTCGGTTCTCGGTTCTTAAAGGACCGGTTCTGGTTCTCGGTTCCATTTTTCCGGGAACCGGAACGGTCGCGGAACTGGAATCGGAACCGGTCGCGGAACTGGTTTCGGAACAAGTTAGGGTTCCAAAAGGAACCCCCCCGGGCTCAGCGCTCCAACCTCCTGTCCTGAGTCCTCCTGAGTCCCGATTTCAGTTGTCACAGTTTCACTTTCAGCCAGACGCCGCTTTGAGTCTCGTCACCGGACGCCGCTCGCCCTGAAGGCCACCGCCACCGGACGCCAGTCACCGATGTCGCTCGACGCCCGCATTCGCGACACCTGAGTCTTGACATCGTTGCCCCGAAGACCCTAACCGACGTCCTTGCTCACTGCTAAGCGTCGGCCACCGTTGCCGGACGCCGCTTGACACCCGTCGCTACCGTGCTCTGCCTCTGCCCGTCGCTGCCGTGCTCTACCTCGACGCCCGTCGCCGACTACCCGACGCAGGCAGATCTGAGTCGAGCTCGTCTCCACTCGCGACCCACACCGCTCGCGCCAGAAGCCCCAACGCCCCTGCTGCTAGGTCCTCCTCTGCTCCACCGTTGCTACAACTAGACACCAGAAGCCACTGTTCCGGCCGCGATTTAGTCCTCAGGCCGTCCGATCGTAGCTGTTGATCACTAGGTCTCCGATTCTGACCCACGACGCCATTGTTGCTATCTCTCCGACGACCCGACGCCAGCAGTCGCGACGCCCGTTTCGAAGCGACGGAAAACCACATCGCCAAAGCTCGTTGTGGATTTTCAGAGCTCTGGTCAAGGGTAATCCGCAAGTTGTTAAGTTGTTCTTCACAGATTTGGTGTCGAAGATCAGACGAATACTGAGATTTCTTCTGCAAGCGGAGGAAAAGCTCTAACCAGACGCTCTTCATTGTTGTCAATCGAGACCTCGATCTGCCAAACAAACCAGGTGCAAAATCTCGCTCCAAACACTCTACTCTGTCTCTGTTTTGGCCAAGAAAGACTCGCTCGGTTCGATGGTTTGAATTGTATGATGTCTGGTGAGAAAACGGTTTGCCAGATATGTGATAGAAATTAATTTATCTCATTAGATTGTTCATTAGATTGTACATAGGGTATTCATCTGTTTGACTTGACTTACAAGAAGTTTAGCGCAAGCGAAATCTAATGTGCTCTTAAAGTCTTTTTTGTGTAAAGGGTTCATTCTTTCAGTTGTTGTCCTATCTTTGACTGATGCATATATAAACTACTATTGTGTTTGTTTCAACTACAGTTTTTCTCCCAGCTATTGATGACTAGGTAATGTAATGCTGGCAATGTCAATAATTTATTTACAATGTCAAGGATAAGAAATAATGCTGACAAATGACAATGACAAGAATTCATTTGCTAGAATCACCATCTTAGCTTCCATAACTGACTTACATGACAACTTATTCTCTGGATGCATTTGTTTTGGAATTGTTCCTTGCTACTGCAACAACTATTTTGGAATTGTTCCGCCAAACAAACTACTGATGCATATATTTCCCTTTCCAAAGCTGTTCAATTTCTATCATTTAGTGCAGCTGCAACAGCTGTTGATGAGAAAACTTTTAGAAGCTTTGCTGTGGGCTTACAGGATAAGGAGAATCTCCATAATTCCATGCATCTTGTCTTGCTAGTAATGGGTTTGGGAAAAGTGCCAAAAAAGTATAAATCTTTTGCATTTGTGTTGATATAGTCCTAAAGTTGTGTATTGATTTGGTTTTTAGCAACTGCTTGCACATTCTATAACTTAATTCACATTCTGTTTTGAATTTTCTAATTATAATCTATTATTTTTGTGTAGTGCGAAGTTAATGTATCAAGATAACACGTCAATGGAGGTGGAGGGACGTGAGGAGATGACTTTGGGTACAGAATTGGAGTTTTCTGGCAATGAAATTGAAGAAAATGCACCCCCTTCCTTGAGTGCCACAAATAAGGTATCCGATTTCTCATCATTCTCATGATAAGAAATACACATCCGAATGCTGGAATCATTATTCGAAAATCAGTGATAAGGATGGAAAAATATATCAAGTGAAATGCATTCATTGTGGGTTCATGCTTAAGTACCGTGTTGCTAACGGTACTTCTGCAATGAGGAAGCACTTGAACACATGCAAGAGGTTTCCCCGTAATCTAGATAAGAGGTAGAAATTCTTTGTACCACGTAATGTCAACATGGCTGGCAAGGCAGGAGGAGACTCTAGTACTGGTAGCGTCTTATCGACATGGTCATTTAATCAAGAACGAGCTAGGCACATGCTTGCTCGGTTTATCATCCTTGATGAGCAACCTTTTTCCTTGGTTGAGCGTGTTAGATTTCGTGAATATGTTACTGAGTTACAACCTCTCTTCAAACATATATCATGTTTCACAGTGGCAAAAGATTGCATGAAGTTGTTTTTATGTGAAAGAACTTCTTTGAAGAATTATTTTGGAAAGATTAATTCTAGGATCACATTCACGACTGATACATGGAATTCCAATCAAAATCTGAATTATTTGTGTCTCACTGCAAATTTTATTGATGAAAATTGGAAGTTGCATAAAAGAATCATCAACTTTGTGGTGATGCATAGTCACAGGGGTAAGGAGATTGGGAAAATGGTGGAGACATACATTGAGGAGTGGGGAATAGAAAAAAAGGTGTCCACAATTACCGTGGATAATACTAGCTCGAATGATGTTGCAATTGGCTATTTGAGGGATAAACTTTCCAAACAAATGTCGTTGATATTAGATGGTAGTGTTTTGCACATGAGATGTACAGCTCATACATTAAATTTGATTGTGAGAGATGGCTTGATTACGGTACGTGACTCCATTGCACGTATCCGAAATATGGTTAGGTATGTAAGGAGTTCTCCCACAAGAGCCCAAGGATTTCAATCTTGCATTAAGAGAGAAAAGATCACTTATAAAGGTTCGGTAGTTCTTGACGTCGCCACTAGATGGAACTCCACTTACCTCATGTTAAACACCGCCATAAAGTTCAGAAAAGCTTTCGAAAGGATGGAAGATCACGATCCATCTTTTGTAAGTGAGCTAGATCATGAAACTCCTAGGGATAATGATTGGAAAAATACTATTATTCTTTCAAATTTTCTAAAAGCATTCTATGATGCCACCAAGAAGATGTTTGGGACTTCATATGTTACTTCAAATGATTATTTTGAAGGGATAACTCTTTTGTATAGATATTTGAAAGATGCAGTCAATGTTTCGGATCCTAAGCTTCAAGCTATGGGTCTAAAAATGAAAGAAAAATTTGACAAATATTATGGAAGCTTGGATAAAGTGAATATGATGGTGTTGATTGCGGTTGTGTTAGATCCTAGAGCCAAGTTAAATTATGGGATTCTTGTATGGACAAATTTATGATGATGAATTGAAGATTGAAGAGATGCATTGCAAGGTGAAGGATACATTGGAGCATTTGTATGAATTTTATGAGCAATCTTCTCTTATTCCAAGTGATCAAGATTTTGGTGGCCATAATTTGGGTGCAAGTAGTAGTAGTTCCAATTCCCAACCCGATACGGGTGGTAGTGAAGAACTAAAGATGTATGACGCCCAAGATTGGAAGAAAATGTTTTTATACTCGAATGAACAAGGGCGCGATGATAACAAGTCCGAGCTTGATGAATATCTTCAAGAAAAAAATGAAAAGGATCTTGGTCTTGACATTTTGATTTGGTGGAAGGCTAATAGTTCAAAATATAAGATCCTTTTTTTGATGGCTCGAGATATTTTATCCTTTCCTGTAACTACCGTTGCTTCAGAGTCAACTTTTAGTACATCGGGTCGTGTGCTTGATGGCTTTCGAAGTTCTTTAAGTCCCAAAGTAGTGGAAGCTTTGATTTGCACTCAAGATTGGTTGAGAGCCGTTCGTGTACCGCTTGATATTGAAGAGTGTATCGAGAACGCATAACAATTTGAATTGGGTAAATAATGTTTATATCTTTATATATTATAATTCTTTTTGTACATTTGATAAGTGAATATTTTATTTAACCTTTTCTTCTTCTTTTTTCAGATATGGTTGGTCTTAATGCGGAGATTATTGTCGATAAATAGAGTTGGTGGTGTCGCAACTGCAATGGGTCTAGCGGTTGAGAATTCAAGCAAGGTTTTTTTGTTGGCTTTGTGTTGCTTTAACTATGTTGTCAAAGAGTTTAGGAGCCTTTAGATGGGCAAAATTTCATGCTTCATGAAGCATTATCGATATTGATTTTTTTTCTGTGTCTTTACTTAGGATTTTGACTGATTTTCATCCATGTCTTTGCAGAGTTTTGCTTCATCATTTTCATTTGAGAGAGGAACACAGCCCAACATGCCAAAAGCCTGTCATTTATTATTTCTTTTCTTGTTTGTTTCACTTTTGTTGGAATTGGGACTTGCTTGGTTGCGGATTTCAACGGTTTTTGATGCAAAAACTGAGATGATCGAGTCCCTCACCATGATATAATTTTGAGAATTGAATGATCTCACCATTGATAAGTTTAATGCATGGAAAAACATTGTGCAAAGAGGATAAGAAGCCATTTAGTTAGTTCCATTGTCTTGTTATTGTACTTTTTTAGGGGTCATGGTTTGTCGAAGAGCACAACACACTATCTTTGGCAATCTTAACGTAAGTTTATCAATTGATGGCTCTCAATGACCATCATTTGGAGGATCAATTCTATTATTGAGTCTTTTGGGATCTTGTGGATCTTCTTCTTGTATAAATTTTTATCACGTTGTTGTATCTCCTTTCTCAATATAGTTTTTACTTGGAAGATTTCGCAGTGGACTAACTTGTAGTGATCTATTGCCTGCAATTGTATTAACATAAAGCTCTATCTGAGCTGGACAACAGAAAAGTGGTTAAAAAGCAAGAAGATATGTCTTTGACCAACATCTGCATTTTGGCCTTTTTTTTTCCCTGCTCACCCTCTTTCATTTACAGCATATTCAGAACTTGATTTAAATTACAAGAAAAATGGTAGTATTATGCATTCGCAGCCTAGCATTAACTTGGATGCTGCCTAGCTTCTATTTCAGTTATGTGCATCTTGTTGCTTACAATCTGTAACCCCCCCTAGATCCATCAGTATTGGTACCTTTCTGTCTGGGTGGAAAAAAAAAGTCTTATTTGCTTCACTCCATAGTATATTCTTGATTTGACATACAAAAGCTCTATTTGTGTGCTTTTTTCTTTTAGTTTTATTTTTAAAGATTGGTTTGGACTATTCTATGTACGGTTTTAGGTGAATTACAATGTCATGAGTGCTGATTTCTGATGAAAGCAGACTCTTCTCTACTTATGCCCTTATCTCATCTGGACGTTTTAATTGTGCATCAGGGTTTTACATGGCTGCTGCCCGAGCAATTCTCTTCTTCAGAGATAGGACCAGAAGCAGGTTTTGTTAAAATTTGGTAACTTTTAGTTACATGTTTCAACTTAGGGTTTGAAAGACCTTTTCTGCATCAAATGCTTTTATGCTTGCCCTATAAGATATAGTTGGGCTGAATTGAACATACAAGTGCAAGAATTTGGTTACGTTAAACTACATATTTTCAATTTAGGTTTTTAAGGACCTTTTCTGCATCAATTGAGAATGGGAGAGATTGTTTAGTCAAAGTGAAACCGTACATTTCCATATTTTTATTGCTTTAAATCTCCACATTTACAGAAACTCAAGATAGCATGATTGACTAATAGGCCATCACTTCCTTAAATTGTGGGGCTTTATTCAAGGAGTAAACTGTGTACACGCAAGCCCATGTTAATTGAAACTTAGGCTGCTTGTTCTTATAGAATTTTGACTATTGTTTTCCACATTTTTTTCCTCATGTGTAATGAAAGAATTTGGAGTTTTATTGGGAAAGTTTGTCATTTTACTGCAGTGACTGCTATCTTGGGTGTCATAACTGCCGTCAATGAACACATAATTGATACCGCCCCATCTCAGATCCACACTGGTCATCCTGAACCTTCTACATATCCTTATTCGTTATGCATATCTGCATTGAAGGACTTGAAAACACTTGTTGAAGTCGTCGCACAACATTACTATGGTGATACTAAGAAGTGGAACTTCATTGCAGCTACAGAGGCTATTAAGTGAGTTTAGATGATGTTAGCTGAATTTTCATGTAGCCATAGTTTGTGTAGTTTCCTGATGATCTGGTAGTCTGTTTGAACCAGGTTTTTGGTTAGGTTAGCCATGTTTAGGAATAGTGGCTATAAGATGCTTCTACAGGGCGGAGAGATTCCAAATTCTGAGAAGGCATCAGAAGTTTCCTCCTCACAGTCCAGACCTGGAGATTCTAGAAAACCTAGATTTTATAGTGGGCCTGGTTCTTTCAGGAATAGCTTTGGGCTGAATGGGTGGAATCTGGAAGGAAGAGCACTGTCAGCGTCAAGCAGATTTGGAGAGAATGCTAGAATGGCTTCTGACCCACCATGGTTGCGCAGGGTGCAGCAGCAGAATGCTATTATGGAATCTCTTGGTAGGCATGTCAGGAGGTTGTTAGTTGAACCTTGGTAAAGTTGTATGATGTGCTTTTGCTGATACATTTTGTTTTATGACAGCTCCAAAGGCAGAGAAATCAACATTGTCATCTATTTTGTCCGAGAAGGGCGTTCATGGGTCTTTATTTCTCATGGGGGAGATCCTATTTATCGCAAGGCCACCAATCTATGTTTTGTTTTATTGTTTTCATAGCTCGGGAAGTATATTTATGGCGTGATTTTGATGTTAGAGGATCATTACGACAGTGCTGAAGAGTCCGATAATATGCGCGTATGTTATAATTCAACTCTAAAAATGAATAAATAAATAAAAAAGAACCTGTTGGAACCTGGAACCGATCCTGGAACCTATGACCAGGTAGGTTCTAGGTTCTTGATTCTTACGGGTAGGTTCCAGGTTTCAAATTTTTTGGAACCTATGCCCGATGGTAGATTCCAGGTTCCAGACGGAACCGAACCGGAACTTGGAACCGCTCACCCCTACATGCAAATCAACAAAACTAAATAGACGACAAACCCCCACTTCTAGCATGTCAAAAACTGGACCCCTGGGGTCATTTTCGTTTGATCAATAATTGTTCGTGTATCAGCTGCGTTCAGACCATGGACCATGCAAATCAACAAAACTAAATAGACGACAAACCCCCACTTCTAGCATGTGAAAAACTGGACCCCTGGGGTCATTTTCGTTTGAGCAATAATTGTTCGTGTATCAGTGACGGTCACTGTCTGAGTGTCACGTGGACAACTGACTTTTCCAATGAAAACCGCCCATCGGAAGAACTTCCTCATGTAGCGTCCCTACAGACATCCTCATTCTTGCTCGACGACTCCTCAGACCGTTCTCCCGAGCTGAAATGCAGAACAGAGACTCCGAACGTCCCTGGCCGTGGTCGTGGCATGCTAAAGAAGCGAGCGATGCAATTCCAAGAGCTACTACGACACTGCTTGTCGTAGCAATCGCAACTCTTAGCTTTCCTCGGGAACCTCCCATTCCTTGGGACCGATCTTCACTGGAAGTTCACCGAATTGGCCGAGACCTATGGCCCCGTCTACAAACTCTAGCTTGGAAGCAAGCTGTATGTCGTGGTTAGCTCCCCATGGCTAGCCAAAGAAATCGTGCGAGACCAGGACATGATGTTCGCCAATCGGGACCCGAATATTGCCGATAGGTTTTTACATTTATTTACCTTAACAAAAAACAATTACAAGATCCCCTATTTATGAACTTATTACATGACCTTTATTCTTCTCAATAGATAAAGCTAACATTCTGCATAAAATCTAGAAACTAACAAAGCAACTACCATATCTCACATTATCTCATCATATTTAATCATATCTCTAGAAACAATCATTATGCTTAGAAATATGAACAGACTCATTATATAGATAATGCAGCAATTATGACTCTTCCATTTGATTGGTATCACCACGAGCATTCGCTTCTTCTTTTTGATAGTCTTCCCACATCCCATTGTCATCGAACATGACATCTCTGCTTATATACATTTTCAAAATGTTAGGATTAAATAATTGATCATCTTTGGATGATGAGTCATACCCGATAATGATGAGTATTTTGCTCTTGTCTTCTAACTTTGATCTTTTCTGATTCAACACATAAGCATAGGCAATACTCCCAAAAATTCTCAAGTGTGAAACACTTGGTGTTCTCCTAATCCATGCTTCTTGTGAAGTTATGCCTTCAAGTCCACATGTGAGATATCTATTTTGAAGATAGACCGCACACGAAATAACTTCAGCCCAAAGCTCTTTGGGCAAATGTTTGCTCTTTAACATGCTTTGAACCATGTCAAGAATGGTTCTATTTTTTTGTTTAACTACACCATTTTGTTGAGGAGAATACGGAGCCGTCAAGAAACACCAAATACCATGATTCTCACAGACTTTGTTGAATATGGCTGAGGTGAATTCGCCGCCATGATTGGTTCTCATAACTTTCATAAAATAGCCACTCTCTTTTTTAGTTAGGTTTTTGAATTGTTTGAAAGTATCAAACACTTCTGTTTTTTCTTTCCAAAAATACACCCAAGTTTTCCGAATAAAATTATCAATAAAAGTAATAAAATATTGATGATTACCATATGAGTGATGAGTGATTGGGCCACACATATCAGAATGAATCAACTTAAGCAGCTTCTTTGCTTGATAAGTTGCTTCATTTGGAAAGCTAGTTCTGGAATGTTTATCGATAACACACTCTTTAGATAATTGATCGGGATGATCAATATGTGGTAAGCCATAAACTATTTTCTTGTGAGAAGGCAAATTGAGTACGCAAAAATTGAGATGGCCGAATCTCAAATGCCACAACCATGAAGGATCATCCACGCATGCCTTCAGACATCAAGACATATCATTCTTTTTATTGAAAGTAAACATCATGTTCTTTGACATCTTTACGTTCACAATTAGTTTATTAATCTTGTCTCTTAGCACAAAGATTGAGATCTTTCATATGAATAGTATAGCCTTTTCTCAAAAGCTGTCCCAAACTCAAAATATTACTTGATATTTTCGGGACATAATAAACATTAGTAATAAACTGACATACACCATTCTTCAAGCGAATCAGAATTGTACATTTGCCTTCGGCAAGAATTTTAGATTTATCACCGAAAGAGACTTTCCCTTTAATTGTCTCATCTAACTTGATAAAACATCTCTTTTCTCCCACATATGTGATTGCTTGCACTAGTATCCAAATACCACTTATCAATTTGACCTCCTTCATCTTCTTTGAATGCTAATAATAGAACTTGATTGGCATCATTCACTAAATTTGCATTTTCATCTGCTCCACTACACCCTTTGTTCTAGCAGTTAGAAGCATAACGGCCAAGTTTATTACAATGATACCGAATTTTAGATTTATCATATCATTAGCCTGTCGAGTTCTTTCATCTTCCACGAACACATCTTTGATACTGGTATTTACTATCACTTTAAGCAGCATCTCCTCCACTTCATCCACGACCTCATCCTTGAAAGCAATCTCGGCCTCGACCACGACCATGATCTTGGTTTGTCCCACAAGTTTGTGTGGGTTCTTTGTTCCTTCTCAACTCAGATGGTCAACCGCGTTTAGAGAACTTCCTCCGCTGGTTCAATCTTTTTCTTATGAACCTTCCTTCATAGGCTTGTAATGAAGCCCATAAGCTGATTGATCGTCATGGCATCCAAGTTGTTAGATTCTTCAATTGCAATAGCAATGTAGTCATACTTCTTGTCTAAGGACCAAAGTATTTCCTCAATAACACAAATATCTGAAATGTCTTCTCCATTTCTTTTCATCTTATTGACAATCGCCAAAACTCTTATGAAATAATCAGCAATTGATTCAAATACTTTCACATGAATTACCTCGAATTTTCCTTTCAAGGTTTGAAAGCGAATCTTCTTAACTTTCTATACTCTTAGATGTGTGTCGTGAAGAATCTCGTATTTCTCCTTAGCAGTAGTAGTGTTCAACGCTTTTTGAACATAAAATCATCTAAAGCTTGATAGATGATTGACAAGGCATATTGATCTTTCGAACGAATCTTCTCCAAGGCATTCCTCAAGTTTTGGTTCAAGGTAGCTTCATCCTCTAGCTCATCATAGCCAATGTTAACGAGTTCCTATACATCGTAAGCATCGAGTATAGCTTTCATTTTAATGGCCCAGTTACTAGAATTTTCTTTAGTAAGACGAGAGTATTGAAGAAGAAGCTTATTATTTGTTTAGGCCATGATCACAAACCGTAAGCACCGATACCACTTTAATGAAAGTAATTTGAAGATGAAACACTTACAACTCACACAAGGAATAGAAAAAGATAGATAGGCTTGTAAATTTATTTCACCTTAACAAAAAACAATCGCAAGACTTCTCTATTTATAGACTTATTACATGACATTTGCTCTTCCCAATATATAAAGCTAATGTTCCGAATAAGGCCTAGATTATAACAAAACAATCACCATATCTCACCTTTTCTCATCATATGTCACGATATCTCTAGAAACAATCATTATCTCTAAAAACAATCGCTATACCTAGAAATACAAATAGACTCATTATAGATAACGTAGCAATTATAACTCTTCTTCAATGTGGATACTGGACAGTTATCGACACCAATGAATTTGATTTAATTTCTAACATATACATGCTGACAGCCTGATGCACCATAAAACATAGTGAATCCTCGATCTACAACTCCGTTCCTAATTTTTAGATCTCATTCCATATAATGTCTGCCAAGTGCCACATATAATCCTAAGTTAGTTGTTTAACGATTATTTATAGGGTATTGTGCTTCCTTTAGAATCTCTATTAGCATTACGTTATCATAATTTCAACCCACATCATATACACAATAGGAAAAGTTGATGATACCCAAAAATATGTCAACCATCTTGTGCCAAATCTCCTGGGACGTTTATCATATCTTGTCCGAATTGATCTCTTTCCATGCTCTTCTTGTTTCACGTCTTATCACCCTACTGGGCCGTGTCCAACTCCGTAGAACAATCCCATATCTTGACTTTCAGGTTGATTCTTCTCTGATACAGTGCGTCATTAACTATGCAACTTAATGGACCGTCACGGAATTATGCTCTTATTGATGAAACTTTGAATGATCGAATAGGACATCGTGATTGGTGGGACCGATACATTGTCGACAATGACCAAATGGGTGATGGCAGAGTTGCTGCAGAACCGGAATGTGATGGACAAAGTAGTGGAGGCATTGACAGAAGTTTTGGGAGTAGATGAGATGGTCGAAGAGCAGCGCTTGCCCAAATTAAAGTACCTCGATGCTGTCATCAAAGAGGTGTTGCGCTTGCACCCGGCACCGCCCTTATTGGTGCCTCGAGCCACGCATTCTTCCTGTGTCGTCAGGGGTTACATGATACCAAAGGGCGGTAACATATTCCTGAACGTATCATATATCCACAGGGACCCTAAGATTTGGGACAAACCATTAGAGTTTAGACCGGAAAGATTCTTGGAAGATCCTAGCATGTATGATCTATCAGGCAACAACTTCGGATACATGCCATTTGGTTCTGGTCGAAGGATGTGTGCAGGGCTTCCGCTGGCAGAGAGAATGCTCACGTGTGTTTCGGCTTCCCTTTTGCATTCGTTCGAGTGGGAATTACCACAAGCGACGGAGTTGAAATTGTCAGACAAGTTCGGGATTGTGGTCAAGAAAATGAATCCACTAGTCGCTATTCCCAAACCAAAATTGTCCAGACCAGAGCTCTACATGCAGATATAGGTCATTCGGATTGAAGCTTCCAAACTCATTTTCTTTGTATGTTTCTAGCCTCGGTTTTCAGTAAAGATATATGCATATCTATCGACTATGTTATGGTACGAGTCCTATTCATGGCAACATAAATTGAGAGAATCCATCGATATTCTTGCATTTTTGTCTAAACTAAGGAATGGCCTGGAGTTAGTCACGTATTACATGTGCGTTTGCAATAAGCAAAGGTTAATGCCGAACTGATGGTAGTCCTCCGCTTTGATTAAGACCATGTTCTCCTCCTTCTTTGTTCGGAGAAAATTGGAGACATAGATGAAGGGTAGAGGAGAATTTAGCCGTAACAAGAGTGCAGCAGAAACTCATACCTTCACTTGGGAAAATTACTAAGAGGGAGTCCAAATCTGAACCAATAAATATATCAAATTGGATCCACATTGATTCAAAAATTTAAACCAGTGAGTTATAGGTCAACTTGAATATATATATATATATATATATATATATATATATATATATTTAGGTTTACCAATGCTCAGCTAAATCTATGACACTTAGTAAAATTACATTCTTCTTCAATTTTGGAATGTGTCTCACTTCAATCAATATTCTCACATCACCATCATGCATTCTAATTCTAACAATGCCAACATTGCACTCGGCTTTGCTCCCTAACTACATTTTACCATTCTCCATGCATTGATAAATAGCAAACTAGTTCCATGTTTGGTGTAATGGGAAATAAGCAACAGAATCATAATCTATTCGTCAAACGATGAATTCTTAGTGACAAAAAATACATAATGAGCACTATCTAAGGCATGGTTAGCAACTACAACAATATCATCATTAGACTCAACTCCATTTCTCTTATCCTTCTTGTTGTTTAGCTTAAGGCAATCCATTTTAAGATAATCCCTCTTGCCCTAACTCCAATAGACAACACCACAACTCCTAAACTAACTACACCTGTTCAAATTTGCACTACTCCTACTAACACTATTATTATTTCCTCCTCTTCCTTCACCTTCTAAAACAGCATGCATAAATTCACTAGAATCTCTTCTATGGATGTCTTCACTTAGAATCAAGTAATGAATTTCATTAAACGCCAAACTTACTAACCCCAATGGAATTACTAATAACAATAATATAGTAATCCAGCTATCAAGCAATGAACACGATAAAATCAAAGATTAAACTCAATTGATTGACAATCGCATTGAATTCATTGATTTTCTAAGCAACCGATGCACCTTCACTCATCTTTAAGTGAAACAGACAATAAATAAAGTAGACCTTATTGTTCACGGAGAGTTTCTCATAAATTTGATTGGACTTTCATTAATCCCACAATGATCTTCTCTTGTACAATGCTAATGCAATATTACGAGCCAATGTCAGCTAAATTATACCCGGCAATTGTCTATCCAGCAACTTCCAATCAACTTGTTTCACCAACTTTGGTTTCTTTCCAAATAAGGGTAAATGCAAATTTCTCTAGTAAAGATAATCTTCAATTTGCATATTCTAAAAACAAAAAATCTTTCCTATTAACTTTGTTTACTTTTCCTTCTTCTGTCACCATCAATTCGATTTAACTCATATAAACCTGATTCTGATAACAATTGTTGTGAAAAATAACGAATCGAATTATAAAATAAGCATAAAAAATAAATTAAATATCATATTTATATTGTTCGATCAATATGACTTACATCTGTAGAGATAGCAACATAAGAATTTGCAATAGATCAAGCGATCAAATAAAGATTATAACCGCACTCAAACACTCTTAAGTATTTCCTAACTCTCAAATATACTTAATAACTCACATGATATTTAGCCATCGCAATTCTTGACGAAATAATTTTTCAACCTCAAAAAAATAATTACATAAAATCTTTTTCACAGCTTTAAATAGTCTCGGATTGCTTTCGTGTGCAATTGCACAAAATGATAAATACCTTTCACAACGAAGATACTTTTAATATATAGATAATGATTAAATCCAAAATAGGAAATTTATCCAAACTAAATAACTACTCAAATAGAAAATCTACTCAAATTAGACTACTTACTAGGATCAGAAAAGTTTGCTTTACGAGCTAAAATCCAAAATACATTTTTAATTCAAAAAGTTAAACTTATGAAAGAAAAGTAATTGTATCGAATAGTAAGATTTGGTAAAATATTAGTAATTAGTACTTGCGTCCCATCGAGTCAAGGTGATTTGATGTTTGCCGGCCTAAATCATCAAAGGTACTACTTCTATGAACGATGCAGAGTGCTCGACCGGTCCATACCACCTACAAAAAATATCATACAATTATGTAAGACTAATGACTCCTCATGACAATGACAACTCCTCCGTGCAAGTCAAAAACTGGACCACGTGGGGCTACTGATTGTAACCAGTGCTTTTCAGTTGTCAATTTTTGTCCTTTCTGTTGGTGAGGGCAAACCAGAACAACTCCATTCCCTCATCATCTTTTCCTTTATCATCCATGAGAGACCCACACATCTAGAGGAAGACCATGTATGCCTAGTGTATTAAAAGAATTTCTTATTCTTGCTTTGCTGCTTCTCTTCCTGTGGTCGAGAGCTAAAATGTCAGACGGATACTCTGGACGATCCTGGTTGTGGTTGTGGCATGCTAAAGCAGAGAATGATGCAATTGATGGGAGAACAGTAACAATTCGAACAATATCGAATCAACGCAGCGAAATAAAATAATCTCCCCTGTTGTGTAAACCTAATAGGAATCGATCTAGTAGAGTAAAACAAATACCAAGCACGCGAACACAAGACGTTTTTTTACGTGGAAAACCTCCTCGATATGAGGAGATTAAAAACCACGGAACCGGAGTCCACCCGAAATTCTTCACTATCAACAAAATTTGGTGAACAATGTTCTTTTCTAGCAAATACTAGAGGTACATAGCAGCAAACACCTCAAGAACATAATTCTAGGCAATACACTTGAATTTCACAACAGATCAATGATAAATCTGACCAAAAACGCAGGTTTTGATCAATCCATGAAAAACATTATGTATGGAGCTTCAAACGAAAATCAAACCGTTTAGATTCGAGAAAATTGTGGCACGAACATGCTAACAAAATTTCAGCTCAATCGGACCACGAATCGACCTCCAATGCCAACTTGATGTACATCAGATATTGCCACAATCCCCAGATTTTCTACTTTCTCTTTTTCTCTTGTTACTAATTCTTTTTATGGCTACCACTTTATATAGATAGTGAGAAACCCTATTTTTCCATATAACTTATCATATGAATTTCAGCCTTTTTGAGCCACGATTCATCGAAACCTCCACATAGGAGTAAACCCAGCTAACAAAGTTCCCCCTCACGACAATGTGGAGGAATTCACCATCCCTGCTATCAATTGGCAATGTTCAAACTTCTCTTTTGGTAGAGTCTTCGTCATCATATCAGAGCCATTATGATCCGTATGAATTTTCTCAAGTTCCAACAACTTTTCATCTTAAACATCTTTTATCCAATGATATCTAACATCAATATGTTTCGATCTAGAATGAAAAGATGAATTATTACCAAGATGAATTGCGCTTTGATTATCACAAAATAGCACATACCTCTTTTGCTTGAACCCAAGTTCTTCTAAGAACTTCTTCATCCATAGCATCTCTTTACTAGCTTCAGTCGCTACAACAAATTCAGCTTCGGTGGTAGAAAGTGCAACACACTTCTGCAATCTTGACTTTCATAACACAGCTTCACCCGCAAAAGAAATCAAATAACTAGAAGTAGATTTACGAGTTTCAATATCTCCTGCCAAGTCAGAATCTGTATATCCAACTAACTCAAATTTCCCGGTCCCGAAATTGAGTTTCAAATTTGAAGTTCCCTGAAGATACCTCATAATCCTCTTCATTGCATTCCAGTGCTCTCTACTTGGATTTAACAAATAGTGACTAATAATGCCAACTGTGTGCGCCAAGTTTGGGCGTGTACATACCATCGCATACATTAAGCTTCCTACAGCTAAGGCATATGAAACACTTTACATATCTTTCTTCTCTTTATCAGTCGTAGAACTTTGCTTCATATTTAACTTCAAGTGGGCAGCAAGAGGAGTACTAACCATTTTAGCCTTGTTCATGTAAAATTTCTTAAGGATCTTCTCGATATATTTCTCTTGCAACAGAAACAACTTCTTAGCATCTCTGTCTCGAGTAATTCTAATGCCAAGAATCTGTTTCGCCGAGCCCAAGTCTTTTATGGAAAAAAGATTTGCTCAACTGTTTCTTCAATAACTCAATTTTTGAAGCATTCTTGCCAACAATCAACATATCATCAATATAAAGCAAGAGAATAATAAAGTCATCATTAGAAAAATTTTGGACAAACACACAGTTATCCAAGGAAGTCTTCTTATAGCCCTGTTCTATTATAACTAACGCAAACTTTTTGTACCACTGCCTCAATGCTTATTTTAGGCCATAAAGACTTTTCTTCAATTTGCACACATAATCCTCTTTTCCTTTCACTTTAAAACCCTCACGTTGTTCCATGTATATCTCTTCCTCCAAGTCACCATGTAGGAAGGCTGTTTTAACATCCATTTGCTCAATTTCTAAATCTAGGGTAGCTGCCAAGCCTAGTACCGCACGGATAGAAGACTTTTTCACTACTGGAGAAAATATATCATCAAAGTCAATACCCTTTCTCTAACCGAATCCCTTAACAACCAATCTAGCTTTGTACTGTGGTTGTCAAGTATGTTCATCTTGCTTCAACTTATATACCCACTTGTTTTTCAAAGCTCTTTTACATTTAGGTAACTTCACCAACTCAAAAGTATGGTTATCATAAAGTGACTGCATCTCATCTCGCCTAGCATCAAACCAATTACTTTTGTACTCATCTTCTATTGCTTCTACATAGCACTCTAGTTCACCTGCATCAATCAATAATACATACTCATCTTCAGAATACCTGGTGGAAAGGTCGTCGGTCTCTAACGGATCTCCGTACTTGAACATTCAGTGGAACATCTAATTGAGCCTCTAGTTCAGGAATATTATTATCTGTTTCAACATGTTCAGGAACATGTGTGTTATTTGGATCATTGACTTCTTCCTGCTCTTCATCAACCTGTGTAGGAATATTTATAAGAGGAACTGGATCCAAATCAATCAAATTATCACTAACCCGTGGTGCTGAAATTATCTTTGCTTTCTCAATATCCTCTATTGTTTGATCTTCCATAAACACAATGTCTCTGCTTCTTACAATTTTCTTTTCAACCGGATCATAAAATTTGTAGCCAAGCATATCCTGTCCATAATCAATAAATATGCACTTTGTCGTGTTTTCACATCAAGTTTAGACCTCTCATCTTTGGGAATATGCACAAATGCTTTGCATCCAAAGACATGCAAATAACCATAAGAAACATCTTTGCCTGTTCAAACTCTATTAGGAACATCAAACTCTAAAGAAATGCATGGAGTAAGATTTAATACATGCACAAATGTACTTAAAGTCTCACTCCAAAAGGATCCAGGTAGCTTTGACTGTGAAAGTAAGCATCTTACCCTTTCAACCAGTGTTCTGTTCATTCTCTCAGCTAAGCCATTTAACTGAGGTGTCTTAGGAGGTGTCTTTTGATATCGAATACATTGTTGTCTGCAATATTCATCAAAATGTCCAATATACTCTCCCCCGTTATCAGTTCTAATGCATTTCAATTTCTTTCCAGTCTGTCTCTCAACTGAAGCCTGAATTGCTTAAAAGCATCTAACACTTGATCTTTAGTTTTCAAGGTATGAATCCAAATTTTCCTTGAAAAATCATTTATGAAGGTAACAAAATAAAAAGAGCCACCAAGTGATTTTGTTTTCATAAGACCGTAAACATCAAAATGCACTAAATCTAGTATACCCGACTTTCTTGAAGGAGGGGAGCTTTTAAATGCAACTCGTTCTGTTTTCCTGCTAAACAGTGAGCACACTTCTTTAACGCCGCACTTTTCAATCCCGAAAGGAGCTTCTTCTTGGCCAATAGTGACAAACCCTTCTCACTGATATGACTGAGCCTCTTATGCCATAACTCAGCTACATCTTTGCTGTTTACTATATTAATTTTGTCTATGGACAACTTTATCTGCATAATGTACACGAAGAATATTTTTCACCTCTAGCCACAACAAGAGAACCTTTGGTGAGCTTCCATTGACCATTCTGAAGGTGCTGCAATACCCCTCATCATCCAATTTGCCTGTAGAAATCAAATTTAAGCGGATATCAGGTATATGTTTAATATTATTCAATACTAACCTTGTGTCATTGCTGGTTTCTAGGCACACATCACTGATGCCTACAGCTTGAGTTAGCCCATTGTTTCCCATCTTCACAGATCCGAAGTCACCTGACCTGTATGATGTAAAGAAATCCCTACGAGACATAGCATGAACGGATGCAACACTATCAATTACCCAATTGGTCTCATGAGATACAAAATTCACCACATCACCATAAAAAATAATGAGAAAGTCTTCATTAAGTGCAGCAACACGATTGTCATTACTATCATTATCATTTTTCTTCTCTTTACCTTTCTCCTTTTTGTTTCTCCCTTTTTAACTGGCAACAAAACCTCTGAATATGTCCCTTCTGATGACAATGATGGCACTCAACATTAGCAAATTTATTATACTTACCTCTGCTTTTATCTCGACTTTTATCTCTATTTCTCGAACCTCGAGACTCACTTCTTCCCCTTTTCTCAACAACCAAGGCATCAGAATGTGAAGAGGACGATCCTTGTGTCTTCATTCTCATCTCTTCATTCAAAATACTACTCTTGGTCAAATCAATGGTAATCATACCATTTGGCGCAAAATTAGAAAAAGATATTCGGAACGTCTCCCTGGAGTTCGGCAAAGTACCAAGCAATCATAATGCTTGTATCTCATCATCAAACTTGATTCCCATCGCAGCCAACTGATTTATAATTCCTTGAAAAGAATTTAAATGATCAGTCAAACGAGTACCATCTTGATATCTCAGAGCCATCATCTGTTTTATAAAAAATAACTCATTATTCCTAATCTTTCGAACATATAAATGTTCGAGCTTATCCCATAAACCGCGTGTATGTGTTTCCTCAATAATATGGTTAAAACATTATCATTCACCCACTGCCTAATATAACCACACACTTGACGATGAAATATAGACCATTCAACATTAGTTTTATTATCTGGTTTCTCCTCGGCAAATTCGGGCAAATAAAAATCTTTCACATATAAAAGGTATTCCATCCTCCCTTTCCAAATATGATAATTCGAACCATTAAGTGTAACCATTCTACTCGTATTCGTTTTCATTGTTTAACACAAGGCAGAAAAATCAAGCAATAACCTAATGCTCTAATACCACTCTGATGGGAAAACAGTAACAATTCGAACAATATCGAATCAACGCAGCGAAATAAAATAATCTACCCTCTTGTATAAACCTAATAAGAATCAATATAGTAGAGTAAAATAAATACCAAGCACGCGAAAACAAAACATTTTTTTATGTGGAAAACCTCCTCGACGTGAGGAGATCAAAAACCACGGGACCGGAGTCCACCTGAAATTCTTCACTATTAACAAAATTGGATGAACAATGTTCTTCTCTAGCAAATACTAGAGGTACATAGCAGCAAACACCTCAAGAACATAATTCTTGGTAATACACTTGAATTTCACAACAGATCAATGATAAATTTGACTAAAAACGCAGGTTTTGATCAATCCACGAAAAACCTGATGTAGGGAGCTTCAAACAAAAATCAAACCATTTATATTCGAGAAAATTGTGGCACAAACATGCTGACAAAATTTCAGCTCAATCGGACCACGAATCGACTTTCGATGCCAACTTGATATAAATCAGATATTGCCTCAACCTCCAGATTTTCTGCTTTCTCTTTTCCTCTTGTTATTATTTTCTTTTATGGCTACCACTTTATATAGATAGTGAGAAACCATATTTCTCCATATAACTTATCATATAGGCTCAAGCCCTTTTTTGGGCTTGCAACTCATTAGTCTTCCTCCACATAGGAGTGAACCCAGCTAACAACAATTCCTAGAGCTATCAGAAAACTTGTTGTCATAGCAATTGCAACTCTTAGTTTTTGGTTTTTCCATGCTCAGGAGGCGAAAAACTCGAAGAATCCATTGCCCCCAAGGCCCCGAGGCGTGCCGTTCCTCGAGTACCTCCCATTCCTAGGGAGCAACCTACACTGGAAGTTCTCCAAATTGGCCGAGACCTACCGAGTTCTCCACCTACAAACTCCAGTTCTCCGAATTTGGTGCCTCGGCACTAAAAGGCAATAACATATTCCTAAACGCGGGTTATATCCACAGGGACCCCATGATTTGGGACAAACCAACGGAGTTTAGACCCAAGAGGTTCTTGGAAGATCCCAGCAAGTATGAGCTCTTGGGCAACGACTTCACGCACATGTCTTTCGGTTCCGGTCAAAGGATATGCGCATGGCTTGCACTGACAAAGAGGATGCTGACGTTTTCTTTGGCCTCTCTTTTGCATTCATTCAAGTGGGAATTACCGCAAGGGGTGGAGCTGGAACTATCGGACAAGTTCAGGATTGTGGTCAAGAAATTGAATCCCCCAGTGGCCATTCCCAGGCCGAGATTGTCCATTTCAAAGCTCTACATGTCGAGATAGATCTTTCATTAGAGTCTCAAAACTCTTTTTTAATTCTAGGAAATGAAAGTATCCTACTAGTGTGTCAGATGCAAGAGAAGTTGTCTATCGGTTCTTCAGATTAGTTCAACCAGAAGATGAAGTCATGTGATTTAAGCGCGAAACATTTGGGGTCTTGCACATATATTTGATTACGGTGTTATCAAGGAGGCGGTTCACTTACAGCATAGTCCAAAGAATAAAACATAATAAACCAACACCGAATTTATATGATTCAGTTGGTGTGACCTACTCGATGAGGTAAAAAATACGGGATTACACTATAGATCGATCGATGCAATAGAGATTACAATCATAGTTGAGGCTTTTGCCATTATCCCAATGCACAATTACATCCACTAAATCATACAACGTTTTAACTCTTATAATTTCTTGCATAATAATTTCTCAATCTCATAAATGAATTCACAAATATTATTGCGAAAATTATTGCTTCCAAGCACTTGATCTAATTCACGAGCGCACCGCATAATAGATTGTTGTGACTATAAACTCCTCTATGTATTTATGAAAAAAAAAGAAAGGAAAATTATCCAAAAGTCCTAAACCCACTGCCAATTTAATTATAAACCTCTCATTTTCGCCAATTAAATCCTAAAATTTTTCACATTTTGCTAATCGAGTTCATTTAGTCAATTTTGACTAAAAATCACTAATGTAAAGCCAATTGTCCTATGTGGCACGATTAGCACCGATGTGAATAATTTTTAATAATATTTTAATCTTCTTTAATTTTAATTTTCAATATTTAATTTTTTTCCTAACCCAAAGCGGCGAGGGCCAGCAACCCTTGCTCCGGTGCAGGGAAGGGTGTTGCTACCCTCGTCAATTACAAGCAAAGGAATTCGCCCTCGTTCAGATCCAGGCGAGGGCTACAAAGCCCTCCCCTGGCCTAGGCAAGCATCAAGACCCTCTTCCTAAATCTAGTGAGGACGTCGCAACCCTCACATAATCGACACCCTCACCAAATTTAGGTAAGAGCCCAATGGGCCTCGCCTGGATTTGGGTGAGGGCAGATAAAGGTGCAAAGGCCCTCACCCGTGGCTAGTGAAGGTAGCAACGCCCTAGCCTACTGATGGTTAAAATTAAAAATTAAAAATTAAAATTAAAATTAAAATATTATTAAAAATTATTCACGCTTGCGTTAATTGTGCCTTATAAGATGTCGATGTCTATGTCAGCAATTTCTTGCCAATTTAAGTCGGACACACTCAATTAGTAAAACATGAAAATGTTTAGGTTTCGATTGATAAAATGGAAACGTTAGAACGAAATTAGCAAAAATATGATAAATTTAAGATTTTTGAACAATTTTTCCATGCAAAGACTGACAATATGCTAAAATGAGAGGGGGCATTTGGTCTTTTCAAGGTTGGATTTTTCTTAGAAGTCATAAATGATATTTTTAAAGAAGATAAAGTTGTAAGTGGTCATTGAAAACTAAACAATTCTTTCGAAAAAAAAAAAATTAGGAGTTAAAATGGGGCAACCCAACCCCTCTCTTCCGACCAAAAAAAAAACTCTCTCTCTCTCTCATAGGACTAGGGCTTGGGGCTTTTGTATGAAGCGCGGGACTCTTTCTGTTTTGTGGAATTCGAATCAGATATGACTTTTCCATATGGTCTAATGTTCTAATTAGAATTTTTAAATCTAGTTTTTTTTTCCCTAGATTCCTTTTATAGCTCTGAAAGCTCAGGCACAAAAGAAAATGCAAATTTTCCTAATCCAAGTAAATAACGCGTTTATTATCTCATGATCTTAACAATTTAGCTAAATTAATTTGTCAAAATTACGATTAGTTATATACCGTTAAAGTCGACCTTTAACCCTTATCGCACAGCTTCCCGATAACATATATTACTTCCGGGAGGTATGGACACCTGGAGTACAAAAACTTGACATGGAGGGACACTTAAGTGCCAAAAATTTGGAAAGTGACACTTAAGTGCTAAAATCGGAGCAAAATGGATCACTTAAGTGTCAATCCGACCAAAATCTGGCCAAAATGTCGACATGGTGATTTTCCAGCGAAGCAAGTGCAAAACGACGTCGTTTTACACGCTGATGTGGCTAGACAATACAAAAACGACGCTGTTTTGATACTAACATGGTAAAAAAATTAATTTAAAAATTAATTAAATTTAATTTAAAATTAAATTTATTTAAAACATTTAAAAATAAAATAAAAACATTAAAAAACTAAAAATTAAAAAAAGAAAAGAAAAGAGAGAGGCAGGTGGCCGAGGGTAGTTTTTTTAATATTTTTATTTTATTTTTAAATGTTTTAAATAAATTTAGTTTTAAATTTAATTTTATTAATTTTTATATTAATTTTTTTACCACGTCGCACCAAAACAACGTCGTTTTACACTTCCTTCGCCAGAAAATCGTAACGTCAACATTTTAGCCGAATTTTAGCCGAATTGACACTTAAGTAATTCATTTTGCTCCGATTTTGGCCCTTGAAGGCGCGTTTGGTAACGATTACATTTAAAGAACAAATTCGATCGAAATGATTATTTTTTATTCTGTTCCTAGAAGGCGATTATGAGTAAAAGAACGCGTTTGATAGCTGTAAAAATTTCGATTACGGAATAGAATTGCGTTTGGTACCGTGTTCGGTGATTCTGTTTCAAATCAATTTATTTTAATTTTTGAATAATTTTTAAATTTTTTTCCTTTTTTTCTTTTCTTTTTTTTCCTTTTTTCCTTTTTTCTTTTTTTTCTTTTTTCTCCTATTCTAATTCTTCTTCAGGCCGGTCATCGGCCCTCGGCGAGGCTAGCCCTCGTTGGCTCGGCCTTGCTTGGGACCTTGCCCTAGCCTCGACGAGCTCGCCGAACCGGTCGGCGGCGCGACCGGCAACGTCGAACGGCGACGGGCGGCGACGGCGGGCGGCGTGATCGCGGTGGTGGTGGGGCGGGCGGCGGCGGGCAGCGGCGGCGGCGGCGGCGGGCTACGGCGAATGGCGGCCATCGGCGGTGGCGGGCGGTGGCGGGCGGTGGCGGGAGGCGGCGGCGGCGGCGGCGGCGGACAGCGGTGGGCGGCGGCGGGCGGCGGTCACGAGATGGCGGTCGATGAAGAAGAAGAAAAGAGAAGAAGAAGAATTTTGATTCTCAATTTTGTTAGAACAATAATCAACTTTTTTTTTTTATTCTTAATTCTCGTCCCAAACCGATTCTAGGAACAAATTTGTTTAGGAAACAAAAATTTTACCAAATGCAATTCTTGTCCCAAACTAATTGCAAGAACAAAAAAATCGAATCTAAGATCTTTGTTGGGATGGTTCCAAACACGCCATAAGTATCACTTTCCAAACTTTGGCGTTTAAGATCCTCCACGCCAAGTTTTGGACTTATGGTGTACTTTGTCCTTACTTCCGGCATTATATACACCATGCTCATTTTGGTAGTTTTCTCCCGTTGTCATTTTTGTGTCGATGGGGGCAAACCAGAACCACTGGATTTTCTTATCAGCTTCTCGTTTTTCATCTATAAGAGACCCACTCATCCGTAGGAAGACCATATATACTTAGTGTAATAAAAGAATTTCTTATTCTTGCTTGGCTACTTCTCTTCCCGCGGTCGCGAGCCAAAATGTCAAACGGATACGCTGGGCGTGCCTGGCTGTGTTTGTGGCATGCTAAAGAAGAGGATGATGCAATTCCTAGAGCTAACACAACATTTCTTGTCATAGCAATTGCAACACTTACTTTTTGGTATTTTCCGTGTTCAGGAAGCGAAATAACTCGAAGGCTCCATTGCCCCCAGGGCCCCGAGGCGTGCCATTCCTCGGGTACCTCCCATTCCTAGGGAGCAATCTCCACCGGAAGTTCACCGAATTGGCCGAGACGTACGGCCCCATCTACAAACTCCAACTCGGAAGCAAATTATATGTCGTGGTTAACTCGCCGTCACTGGCCAAAGAAATTGTTCGGGACCAGGACATGACTTTTGCCACTCGTGACCCAAACATCGCCGCCACCATCTCGTCATACGGCGGAAGGAATATTGCCTTCGCAAGCCAGGGGCCTTATTGGAGGAATCTCCGCAAACTGTTTGTACGGCATTTAATGAACAATGCAAGCCTCGATGCCTGTTACGACTTGAGAAGACAGGAGGTCAGGAAAGTTCTGAGCGATCTGTATAGAAAATCCGGGGTGCCGGTAGATATCGCGGAGTTGACCATTCTGATCTTGATGAACGCGATGATGGCGATGCTGTGGGGAGGGACGCTTAAGGGAGAGAAGCGCGAAGCCGTGGGTGCCGAGTTTCGAAAGGTGGTGGAAGAACTCATGGTGCTCTTAGGTAGTCCGAATGTTTCGGACTTCTTCCCCGAATGTTTCAGACTTCTTCCCAGCACTCGCTTGGCTTGACCTGCAAGGAGTGGAAAGGGACATGAAAAGGGTGAATCAGTGGTTTGATGATTTTCTTCAGTCTGTTATCGATTGCGCAACCGGAGGAAGAACAAATGAACTGTTCAAGAAGAAGGAAGGAGAATCTGAAAGAAATGAACAAAAAAGGGACTTTTTGCAGATTTTCCTGGACGTGGAGATGGATCTTGAAGATAACCATTCACCAACGGACAAGAATAGAGCTCTCAAAGCCATTCTTAAAGTAAGTCTATACAGCTAGGTGACTAGTTCTTATATGAATATACGTGATTATTTTTTGCCCTGATGCACCAGAAAATATGGTTGATCATCTTCGGCAATTCTGCTCCTGGTAGATTTCATTTCATATCCTCCATAATCATGAGTTAATGTTGAGCGATTATTAAAAGAGTATCGTTCTCATTTTCCGATCTATGTCAACCCTAGAGTACCATAATTTTCAACCAGGGTCCTATACAATAGTGAAACAAATATAGTAATTTAATCTCTTTCCATGTATCTTGTTTCGCATCCTGCTGTCTTACTTTGGTTGTATCCAATCTTGCCCTCTGCATCACAAAAAGCTCCATATTCTTGACTCGAACATCGATTCTTCTCTATTACAGTGCTTCATCAAGTATTCAGCTTTATCAAACATAATAGCATTTTACTCTTCCTAATGAAATTTCGACTGTGTGGAGTAGGACATCGTGATTGGCGGGACCGATACGACTTCAACAATGGTCGAGTGGGTGATGGCAGAGTTGTTGCGGAACCGAAATATGTTGGACAAAGTAGTCCACGAGCTGACAGAAGTCGTGGGGGACGACAAGATGGTCGAAGAGCACCACTTGCCCAAATTAAAGTACCTCGATGCTGTCATCAAGGAAGCATTTCGCTTGCACCCAGCGCTGCCCTTATTGGTGCCTCGGACCCCTCATGCTTCTTGTGTCGTGGGGGGTTACACGATACCAAGGGCAGTAACGTATTCCTGAACGTGGGTTACATCTACAGGGACCCCACGATTTGGGACGGACCATTGGAGTTTAGACCCGAGAGATTCTTGGAAGATCCCAGGAAGTATCACCTCTCGGGCAACGACTTCACGTACATGCCTTTCGGTTCTGGTTGAAGGATATGCGCAGGGCTTGCACTGGCAGAGAGGATGCTAACATTTTCTTTGGCCTCTCTTTTGCATTCATTCGAGTGGGAATTACCGCAAGGGGTGGAGCTGGAACTATCGGACAAGTTCGGGATTGTGGTCAAGAAATTGAATCCCCTAGTGGCCGTTCCCAGGCCGAGATTGTCCACTCCAGAGCTCTACATGTCGAGATAGATCTTTCATTAGAGTCTCAAAACTCCTCATTTCAATTCTACGAAATAAAGGCATCCTGCCAGTATGTTAGATATAGGAGAAAGGATTCCTGTTGTCTATTGGTTCTTCAGATTAGTTCAACTAGAAGATGAAGTCATGTGATTAAGCGCAAAACATTTGGCGTCTCGCATATATATTTGATTACGGGTTATCAAGAGGCGGTTCACTTGCAGCATAGTGCGAAGAATAAATTATAATAAGGAGACACTGAATTTATATGTTTCAGTTGGTGTGACCTATTTGATGAGGAGTATAACACGAGATTACACTATCGATCAAGTGATGCAATAGAGATTACAATCACAGTCGAGTCATTAAGATTAATTTTGCTGTTATCCCAATCCACAATTACATCCACAAACTCATACAACGTTTTTAACTCTTACAATTCACGAGCGCACTCTATAATAAATTGTTGCGACCAAAAACTCCTCTATGTACTTATAAAAAAAGATGGGAAAATTCTCCAAAAAGTTCTAAACCTACTACATTTTTTCCAATTTAGTCCTTAATATTTTAATTTTGCTACTTGAGTCCTAAACTTTTTTATGTTTTGCTAATTGAGTCTATTCGGCCAATTTTAACTAAAAATCATTAATGTAGACGCTGAGTATCCCATGTGGCATGACCAGCACTAATGTTGGCATTTTCTAATAGTATTTTTAATATTTTTTATTTTTTTCCTTACTTTTCCTAACCCTAAACCGATGAGGGTCAGCAACCCTCGCTTGGTTTGGGCAAGGGTGTGATTACCCTTGTCGGGCAAAAGCAAAGGTGTTCACGTGCACCCAAATCCAACAACCCTCACCTAGCCTAAGCAAGGCAAGGGTCAAGACACTCTTGCCTAAATCTGAATGGGGCATCACGGCCCTCACCTGGATTTGGGCAAGGGTTGAGGGCCCTTGCCTAGATCTAGGTGGGGGCCAACAAGGGTGCAAAGGCCCTCACCCATGGTTAGTGAGAGGAGTATACCAACCCTCACCTACCAATGGTTAGAATAAAAATTGAAATATATTAAAATATAATTACAAATTATTTGTGTTCACACTAATCATACCTTGTAAGATGGTCGATATTTACGTCAGCAATTTCCAATAAATTTTAGCTGGATAGACTCATCTGGCAAAATATGAACAATGCCTAGGCTTTCATTGGCAAAATTGAAACGTTATGACTGAATTAATAAAGATGTAATATGTTTCGTACTTTTTAAACAATTTTCCACAACAAAGACCAACAACATGCTAAAATGAGAGGGGTCATTTGGTCTTTTCAAGGTTGGAGTTTGCTTAGAAGTCGTAAATGATATTTGTAAAAATAAAATTATGAGAGCGGTCATTCAAAACTAAACAAATTCTTTTTTTCGGAAGGGGTTAAAAAGGGAGCAACCCAACCCTCCCGCTCCTTTCGACCAAAAAAAAAAAACTGCCCGCTCCCCCCTTTGCCCCCTCTCTCTCTCTCTCTCTCATAAGAGTAGAAAGGCCCATGCGTGCACAGTGGGCATAGGGCTTTTCTATGAAACGCGGGGCTCTTTGTTTTGTGAATTTAGAACCAGATATAACTTTTCCGTGTGCTCTAATGTGCTAATTAGAATTTTTAAATCTAGTTCTACTTTTATAGCTTTGAAAGCTTGCGCACAAAAGAAAATGCAAATTTTCCTAATTCAAGTGCATAATGCGTTTAGGATTTCAAGATATTAACGATTTAGCTAAACATATTTATTAAAATTATGGGTTGTTATATACCATTAAAGTCGACCTTTCACCCTCATTGAATGGCAGCACATGTTACCTCTGGCAATATATACGCCGTAGCATTTCACTTGCTGAATCGGCCGGCCAGGCCTCAGCGCTAGGCCTGAAATATCGGCCTCTATCGATCATGTTCAGAGCATGTTCTCAGCTAGACATAACGTTACTTTGCACGGTTTTGTGCTGCTTTGGTTGGGATATTCCTTAGATCAGTTCGACCAGAAGATGAAGTCTTTCCTTTCTTGCCCTGGAAGGATATAGATTCAATCGACTGCCGAGTGCATACGACCATTTCATCAGTTATCCAGAATTAAGGAGTCGACCATGGCTGCTCGACTGAAGGAGGAGGTCCCGAAGCCGAGCTTCCACAGCGCGCAATTCTCATAGCTTCAGCAACAATGTTTACATAGAGGGTGGATTATTAGCTCCATAGATATGTACAGCTGAGTACATCAACAATGTTCACCTTGTAGCCAGGCCGGTTCGGCTATCAACGTTGGGGACCAAGTGTTCGCGGCTGCTTTCAACGTGGTTACAAGCATGATCTGGGGTAACACTATTAGAGGCGAAGAGATGGCGAGGCTAGGGGCAGAATTTCGGCAGATCATAACAGAGATGACAGTTTTGGCGATCAAGCCGAACATCTCGGACTTCTATCCAGGCTTGGCCCGGTTCGACTTGCAAGGCATAGTGAAGAGGAAGAAGGTTTTAGCCAACAGGTTTGACAGTTTATTCAACATGGTGATTGCTAAGAGGTTGCAGATGGACAAAGAAGGTTGGCACCAAAACATTGGTGATGAAGTCAATTCGACTCAGGACTTTTTGCAGTATTTGCTTAGACTAAAGAAAGAAGGGGACTCAGATGTTCATGCACCATTCACCATGACTCAACTGAAAGCCCTTCTTCTGGTATGTGCATTCATTGTTTAAAAATTGGATCTCCTCAAATACATTATATAGCAACGAGATAAACGTACTTAAATTAAAGACATTGAAATTTATAAAACATCATTCTATCTATCATCCACACCAATGGAATATTATCAAATTTTACTTATTTTTGCCATCCAACTCCACATATTTCGTCAGATGTTACAACATCAAAAAATATTGAAAGGTTAAGACATGAGTCTATATTGAGTGTTTAATTAATGAAGAACGCATTAACTCTTGAACCCTAGGTTTAGAAACTAATGAGAACATCGCTTGTATATCGCTCGTATATTAACATGGCCAAATAAAAATGTTCCCTGAAAACTAATGTTAGCATCTTCACTTATTTATTTGTCAATGTGCTCTTCCACCCCCTGGCACAATTCTCTATCCAGTAGAATTATCACTACTAAAAAGGTACAACAAGTGACAAGCGGTAAGCAGTCCCTAAAAGCTGAAAAAGGCATCCCTGATGTTCATTAGCGACGCCAAACCATAGTCACGCTAGTATCTAAATAGAACTAGTGACTAAGGGTGATTGGTTTTCAGTCCGGTTTCCAATTCCAGAAATTAGGAATTAGACCGGAGAGAACTTATTGTTAAATACGCCAGAGTTTAAGCTGAAAAGTTCGAATTTTGAAATAAATTGAAATAAAGAAAGATTGGTGTATTTGGAAGTTTGGCCTGAAATAGGAAAGTCCAAACATGGACTTGGATTTGGACGTGGAACCAAAAGGAAGGTGGGGCCCAAGGTCAAACTTTTGACCTTGGGCACACACACACATATAAAAGGGAATCAGAGAGGTTTGCTTTGCTGCTGCACGTACAAGCCGAAGATAAAAAGGGAGCCGCTGAACGTACGTTTGCCGCTCAAAAACCCTACGAAGCCGCAGAGGTTCAACGATCCAAGAAGCCGCACATTCATCGATCAACGAAGTCACGCGAAGCTTAAAGAGATACGCGATTTAGTGTGTACGCAAACTAGGCGTACATAGAGTATTGTATTTTGAGCTTGAACGTGTGGTAATTTTGTCTTTGTGAGTTGGGTTTGGGGTTAAATTAGGGTTTGGGAAACACCGAGAGAGTGTTTGAGTAACTTGAGTGTGTAATCTCCTTGTATCGCTTGATCTATAGTGAAATTCAAATTCTTGCTCTCCCCGTGGACGTAGGTCTTTACGATTGAACCACGTAAATCCGGTGTCCGATTTATTTTTCTTCTTCTGTCTATATTTTGTTCGATCGCTCGCCCCATCGCAACAAGTGGTATCAGAGCTAGGTTTGGCTGAGTTGAAGCGAATCGATGGCGACAGAAGAAGTAAAAGTGAGAATTAACAGATTTGATGGGAATGATTTTAGTTTCTGGAAGATGCAGATTGAAGATTATATTTACCAGATGAATCTGCACTTGCCTTTATTTGGGGAGAAACCAGAGATGATGAAGCAAGCTGATTGGGAATTGCTTGATAGATGAGCTATGGGTGTTATTCGGCTGACGTTGGCTCGTAACATCGCGTTTAACATCCTGAAGGAGAAGACCACTGCTGATTTGATGCAAGCCCTGTCGGATATGTACGAGAAGCCCTCTGCGATCAACAAGGTCCGTTTGATGCGACGTCCGTTTAACTTGAAGATGAAAGAAGGTGCGTCGTTGCAGATCATATCAATGAATTTAATGTGATTGTTAGTCAATTGAGTTCAGTTGAGATTGATTTTGAAGATGAGGTACGTGCTTTGATTCTATTATCCTCATTGCCTGATAGTTGGAATACTACCGTTACTGCTATTAGTAATTCCTCCGGGTCAACAAGTTTGACGTTTGATGGGGTTCGAGATTTGATTCTGAGCGAGGACATTCGTAGAAGAGAATCTAGTGAATCTGCATCTACTGCTCTAGTAGGTGAAAATAGAGCAAGATCTGTAACACGTATGGGTAATGGTAGTACTAATATGAACAGACGTAGTCAATCTAGGACTGCTAATGTTGTCTGTTGGAGCTGTGGCAAGAGGGGACATCTTAGAAGGGATTGCCTTAAGCTGAAGAATGAGAAGGGTAAGGGAATTATGGTTGATTCTGCAGATAATGTTGCAGTTGTAGCAGATAATGCCGATTATATCTTGTCTATCACTAATGATTCATCGCTTGATGGATGGATTATGGATTCTGGTTGTTCTTTTCATGTCACACCAAATAGAAATTGGTTTATCACTTATCAGTGCACGGGTAGTGGTAAAGTCCAGTTAGGGAACAACGCTGAGTGCGATGTTGTGGGTGTTGGTGATGTTAAAATCGGAATGCATGATGGTATGGTGAGGACATTGACTGGAGTGAGGCATGTTCCAGAATTGAAAAAGAACTTAATTTCCTTGGGTGCCCTAGATTCAGCTGGTTGCAGGTATTCTTCAAAAGGTGGAGTTCTGAAGGTTGTACGAGGTGCCCTGGTGATAATGAAAGGAATCAAGCATGATGGCCTGTATAAACTTCAAGGTGAGACAATGACAAGTTTCGACCCGGAGGCGTCGGATGCATCCGTTCGAGAGTCTTTTGACTGTTCGAGGAAGACACTGGGTGTTTGTGCCAATGCACAAGTTTGATGCTTGGTGTCAAGATCTTGCAGTCAAGAGCTTTGATCGAGACGAGAGGCGGTAAGTCGATCAAGCATGTGCAGACTGACAATAGCATGGAATTTTGCTCAGAGCTGGCAAATAAATTCTGCATGAAAGAGGGCATAGTGAAACATCGCACTAGTGCCGGTAAATCACAACAATTTGCAGAATTGATGAGCAGAACATTACTAGAGACGGCCCGAAAAATTATCTCTAATGCTGGTATTGTTAGGAGAATCCTAGCTGATGTGCTAAGTACGGTAAGCTGCCTGGTGAATAGATCCCCATCAACTGCTATTGAATGGCAGACTCCTAAAGAAGTGTTGTCAGGTAACGTTGCTGATTATTCTATTCTTAGAATGTTTGGTTGCCCATGTTATTTTCAAGTAAGTGATGGTAAGCTTGATTGGAGGGCAAGGTGCATATTCCATGGCTATGCACAAGGTGAGCGGGGTGATCGGTTGTGGTGCCCGGATATAAATTCACCCGTTGACGAGAGAGAAGTTACCCTTGACAAGTCTCCGATAGTTCGGCTAGGAGTGATTATAGCAAGGTGTTAACACGGATCCGAACGGTGTTCGGCTTGAGGTGGAGTTGCAACCGAAACTCCTAAGGTAGCGAGTACAGTACTAGCAAAGTAATCGACACGAGATGGTGCTCATAGCGAGGTGGAGCCTATAGAGCCAACGATTCTTTGTCAGAATCGCTGAAATTTACAAGGTACATATTCGATCTCCTGATAGATATGGATGCAGCAATGGTTTTACTTTGTCTACGGTTGAGGAAATTGTCTCAGAAAATCCTTACGGAGCTGTTAAAGGTGCATGTGGGGTTGGTATTCTGATGAGGTCCTCAGTTATGGCGAAGTTCAAGCGAGGCTTGGACTGGATAATATCTCGTGACGGTTGAGCCCATTGGGGGCTATGGGAAAATGATGGTAGAATTTGAACTTTTTTTTTGTGAAGCGATTGTAATTTGGCTCAAACGTCGAGCCGAGGTGGAGATTGTTAAATATGCCTCGAAGCGAGTTTAAGCCCGAAGCGAAAAGTTCGAATTTTGAAATAAATTGAAATAAAGAAAGATTGGTGTATTTGGAAGTTTGGCCTGAAATAGGAAAGTCCAAACATGGACTTGGATTTGGACGTGGAACCAAAAAGGAAGGTGGGGCCCAAGGTCAAACTTTTGACCTTGGGCACACACACACATATAAAAGGGAATCAGAGAGGTTTGCTTTGCTGCTGCACGTACAAGCCGAAGATAAAAAGGGAGCCGCTGAACGTACGTTTGCCGCTCAAAAACCCTACGAAGCCGCAGAGGTTCAACGATCCAAGAAGCCGCACATTCATCGATCAACGAAGTCACGCGAAGCTTAAAGAGATACGCGATTTAGTGTGTACGCAAACTAGGCGTACATAGAGTATTGTATTTTGAGCTTGAACGTGTGGTAATTTTGTCTTTGTGAGTTGGGTTTGGGGTTAAATTAGGGTTTGGGAAACATCGAGAGAGTGTTTGAGAAACTTAAGTGTGTAATCTCCTTGTATCGCTTGATCTATAGTGAAATTCGCCGCCGCTCTCCCCGTGGACGTAGGTCTTTACAACCGAACCACGTAAATCCGGTGTCCGATTTATTTTTCTTCTTCTGTCTATATTTTGTTCGATCGCTCGCCCCATCGCAACACTTATCTCCATTTTTGGGACTAGAGACCGGATTGGACAGTTCCAGGACCATGAACTGGACTAACCGGTGCCTGGTCTAGTCTGTCGGTTCGATTCAATGGAACCAATCACTTAGCAAAAAAATTTTAAAAAAAATTAAAAAAAAAACTAGAGTTATTAAAATTTTAGGTTTTATTGCTGTTTTTAAGAAATTAAATATATATATATTTTAAAAAAATCAATCCGATCTGTTTATTCAGCCCGATCTGATTCCCCTTGGAATTGAGAACCTGACTAAAAATCACCGGTTCCATAAATGGAACCGGAAACTGGACCAAACTGGCCAATTTGGTCCGGGCGATTTCCTATCCGGGCAGTTCAATATGCTTACCCTTACTAGTGATGGTTATGCGAAGCCTCTTACCAAGCTTTTTAAAAAAGGCTAGAGGTCCCATCACAAAAAGAATGCTGTGGAGACGATCTCCCTGCCCTAGATATAGCTTGAGAATTTTTGCACATCACACAATGACTTTATTATCTGTACTCCAATTTTAACATATCATGTGATGATTATGCACGGACAGGACATGATAGCGGGAGGAACCGAGACGAGCTCCAATTCGGTCGAGTTCGCCATGGCCGAGATGATCAAGAACCCGGAAGTGATGTCCAAAGCCCGACAAGAGCTTGAGCAAGTAGTAGGTGAAGACAACAGAGTGGAAGAGTCGCACTTACACCACCTCCCCTACTTAAAAGCAGTCATGAAAGAGACTCTAAGGTTACACGCTGGCCTTCCAATGTTGGTGCCTCATTGCCCTAGGGAGACCTGCATCATCGCGGGCTACATGGTCCCGAAGGGCTCTCAAGTCTTGATCAACACGTGGGCAATCCATCGCTACCCATCCGTTTGGAAAAACCCGTCGACTTTTGACCCGGAGAGGTTCGCGGACGCGGACAGCAAGTGGGACTTCAACGGGAATGACCTGAATTACATACCGCTCGGGTCGGGCCGCAGGATTTGCCCCGGGACAGCGATGGGGAGAGGATGGTGCTGTGCTCGCTGGCTACGCTCGCGCACTCCTTCGAATGGAAACTGCTGAGCGGCAGTCGGAGAAGCTGGATGTTTCGGAGCGGTTTGGCATCGTTCTGAAGAAGAAGGAACCTCTTGTCGCGAAACCTACGCCGAGGTTGTCTGATCCCGCACTCTATGAGTAAGCAAGATGAGTGTTCGATTGATTGACACTAGTTGGATGTATAAAATAAAATATTTCCAACAAATAGTAGGAAAATTAATGAAGCTTATGTATGATAGAAGGAAAATTTGTCTATACACAAGTGTGCCCTAAGCTTGTCAATGTATGAGGGGCAATACTCAGCCATAAGTTTGAGAGGTGTTGCGCACCTAATTACGAAGATTTTGTAAACGGGCATTCACGGACTCTAAATATCTAAATCAAGAATTTTATTTTTCATTTTCAAAACATTAATTTTTTTTGTGTCATATACACATTTAGTACATTGAAAATGAAAGTCTTTCTTTATAAAGTTTGGTTAACGAGCGTGGTGACACTACTCTAATAATAATTACAATCCATTTTAGATGGTGATGATTAATCATTCAAGCAAACCAGATAAAGCAACCAGACATAAACATGCCGGAGTTCAATTGACAACACAACCTGAGAACATAGAAGTATTATGCTAGAATTTAATTGACGGCATAATACCTAGGATAGAGATGCATGAAGAAATTTAATCGACTAAAGATACATGAAGAAATTTAATTGATAACGCAAATCTGAATGCTACAATTAAGGAAAATAAAATGCAAGATAGGAAATTTTAAAGATAATAAATTTATTTGATTTTTGTGAGATCCTCCAAAGAGTAAGATACAACTATTTAAAAACAACAATCAATGGTTATTGATGGAGATTACAAATGGTTATGAAAAAAAAAAAAAAAACTTTCAAGTGGTTACCAAAAAAGAAGCAGCAAAACAACCAACTAGGATTATCCTCCTATTGACAGACGTCAACATCAATGTTTTTAGGTTCTCCTCGATAACTTCACTTTGTATGTCATCGATGACTTCACTAGCACGCTATCAATTCTTTTGAAGTTACTAATAAGTCCATTCATACATAATCAAATTCTATTCTCATCGACTAAGTCCATCATATGTCAATAATAACCAAAAGTTGATCATTTTTTGGTGCAAAAAACGCCTCTTTAAAGAATGATATATTGATCATTCGATTCTTTTAAATTAGACAATCAAGAGTCATCATGTGTCTTCTTGTCAGCGTCAGCCATGCAATGTAGGATAATCGGCATTCATATTGGCGATATCGAGTCAATTTAAATCGGATGGATTGAATTAATATCAATATGAAAATATTTAGGACTAAATTGACCTAATTAAAATGTTTAGGACTGAATTAATACCAATACAATAAATTTAAAACATTTTTAGTACTTTCCCCTTACACTAAAGTAAGGAGAATTACCAAAAAAGTCATAAACCTATTACAATTGTGTTATTCAGTCCTAAACCTTTTACAATTGTGCCAATTTAGTCTATTCGGCCAAAATTGGCCTGCCAGCGCTGACCCGAACGCCGGCCGAGGACAGCTGGCCGACGAAGGATTTTTTAATATTTTTTTGAATTTTTTTTCGATTTTTTTTAATTTTTTTGAATTTTTTTTCCCTAGCTTCTTCTTCTTGTGACCGGCGAGGCTCGCCCCCACCGGCCACTGGCGAAGGCAAGCCTCGCCCAACGACGGCGAGGCTGCCGTTGCCCAGCCAAGGCGAGGCTCGGCCTCGCCAGATCTGGCGACGGCAGCCTTGCCGTCACTAGGCAAGGCCACTGTCGCCAAGCCAAGGCGAAGCTTGACCTCGCCCAACCATGGCGAGGTCAAGCCTCACCAGATCTGGTGACTGTAGCCTCGCCGTTGCTAGGCGAGGCTCACCTTCGCCAGTGGTCGGCGGGGCGAGCCTTGCCCGAGAGACGGCAAGGCTACCGTCACCTAGCCATGGCGAGGTTGAGCCTCACTAGATCTGGCGACAGCAACCTCGCCAATGGCTAGCGAGGCCACCGTCGCTGGGCGAGGCTCGCCTTCACCAGTGGCCGATGGGAGTGAGCCTTGCCCAACGATGACGGCCTCGCTAGTGGCCGGCGAGGCTTGACCTTGCCATGGCTGGGCGAGGCCAAGCCTCGCCTTGGCTAGGCGATGGCGGCCCCACCGTCGCTAGGCGAGGCTCTCCTTCGCTAGTGGTCGGCGGGGTGAGCCTCGCCGGTGGCCGGCGAGGTCGGCTCTAGCCGGCCAGAGGAAGAAGAAGCTAGGAAAAAAAAAAAGAAAAAAAATTATAAAAAAAATTATAAAATCCTTCGCCGCCAGCCTATCCCCAAATGGGCCCACGTCAAGCACCAGCCAACTAATTTTATTTGGATGGGTGAATTGGCAAGACAATTATAAAAGATTTAGACTAAATTGGGCCAAAAAAAAAAATTATGACTAAATCGACACAATTGCAATAGGTTTAGGACTTTCTTGATAATTCTCCCCACTAAAGTACATATTGGAGTACATGTACTCTATACAAAATTTCATGAAAACTTTTGCTGATAATTTGATTGATGTGAATATTTATGATGTTATAATTTTATGCATATTATTTTGCTTGCAAAAGCTCACGCGGATATCAAAATCAAGAATGATATAACAAATGCTACGTCAGAGCTATGCAATGCACGAGCATCTTGCTAGTAGATATTTCAAAATATCAAATCAGTCATACAATCTATGCAGGTATGCGACCTTTAAAGCTCATCCTTTCTCTACGGTGGCTCTCCTAAGCTTGAAAAGGATAAGATCGTGATCACCTTAGAGTTTGAGAGATCTGGACGTCGATGGCATTTCACATGATATTAACTTTGTCGGTCCAAATCTGCGTTCAGACCATGGACACCATGCAAATCAACAAAACTAAATAGACGACAAACCCCCACTTCTAGCATGTCAAAAACTGGACCCCTGGGGTCATTTTCGTTGGATCAATAATTGTTCGTGTATCAGCTGCGTTCAGACCATGGACCATGCAAATCAACAAAACTAAATAGACGACAAACCCCCACTTCTAGCATGTGAAAAACTGGACCCCTGGGGTCATTTTCGTTTGAGCAATAATTGTTCGTGTATCAGTGACAGTCACTGTCTGAGTGTCACGTGAACAACTGACTTTTCCGATGAAAACCGCCCATCGGAAGAACTTCCTCATGTAGCGTCCCTACAGACATCCTCATTCTTGCTCGACGACTCCTCAGACCGTTCTCCCGAGCTGAAATGCCGAACAGAGACTCCGAACGTCCCTGGCCGGGGTCGTGGCATGCTAAAGAAGCGAGCGATGCAATTCCAAGAGCTACTACGACACTGCTTGTCGTAGCAATCGCAACTCTTAGCTTTCCTCGGGTACCTCCCATTCCTTGGGACCGATCTTCACTGGAAGTTCACCGAATTGGCCGAGACCTATGGCCCCGTCTACAAACTCTAGCTTGGAAGCAAGCTGTATGTCGTGGTTAGCTCCCCATGGCTAGCCAAAGAAATCGTGCGAGACTAGGACATGATGTTCACCAATCGGGACCCGAATATTGCCGATAGGTTTTTACATTTATTTACCTTAACAAAAAACAATTACAAGATCCCCTATTTATGAACTTATTACATGACCTTTATTCTTCTCAATAGATAAAGCCAACATTCTGCATAAAATCTAGAAACTAACAAAGCAACTACCATATCTCACATTATCTCATCATATTTAATCATATCTCTAGAAACAATCATTATGCTTAGAAATACAAACAGACTCATTATATAGATAATGCAGCAATTATGACTCTTCTTCAATGAGGGTACTAAATAGTTATTGGCATCGACGAATTTGATTTAATTTCTAACACTCCCCCCCTAAACCAAATTCTCTTCCATTGATCATTCCAATTAGGTTCTTGAACTTTCGAATAGCATAAATCTTGAGAGGTTTAGTATAAATGTTTGCTATTTGATCTCCTCTCTTCACATGCAGCACTTCAATCTCATTCTTTAAAACCTATTCTCAAATGAAGTGACATCGAATATTGATATGTTTGCTTCGTTCATGAGAAATTGGATTTTTCACCAATGCAATAACAGAAATATCATCAACAAAAATCTTAGTTGCTTTCTTCTACTCCATAAGAATATATTTGAATAGTCTTCTCAACCAAACTGCATGACAAATACATGAGGATCTATCTACATATTCAGCTTCATATAGTTGTTTCTTTGATAACCACGTGAAAATAGTGTCACGCAAGAAAAATATTACGCATGTAGTGCTCTTTCGATCAACGATATTTCCACCATAATCCTATCAAAATAAGCTCTAAGTTGGAAGGATTTAGAATGATAATAGTGTAGGCCATGAGAAGTAGTACCTTTGATGTACCGAAGTATCCTCTTTGCAGCTTTAAGATGAGATAACTTCGGCTTCTCCATATATCGACTCACAATTCCAACAATATTTATAATATCTAGTCTCGTGCATGTCAGGTATCTTAAACTCCCAATCAAACTTCTATAATACATTGAATCAACATCAACACCACCATCAAACTTTAAAAGCTTGGTTCCGCACTTCATTGGTGCATTGACCGAAGTACAATTCTTTATGTTGAATTTTTCATGGATATTTTCTATATATCCTTTTTGGGAAATAAAAATCCCCTCGGCATTTTGCTTCACTTTGATCCTAATGAAATAATTCATGATATCATCATCAATCATCTCGAATTCTTTCACTATCCATGTCTTAAAAACATCAATCATCACCTGACTATTTCTTATAATAACAAGGTCATTGACATATAAAAGTAGAACATCACATTTTTCTTGCTTCAAATAGAGTGCATGCTCATATGGACATTGAGAGAATCTATTCGCCTTGAAATATGCATTGATTCAGGAATTCCATGCTATTGATGCTTGTTTAAACCCATATAGAGCTTTTTTTAACTTCAACGCTTTGTTTTCATGACATTTCACAATAAACCTCTTGGATTGTTCAACATAAATCTCTTCTTCAAGGATGATATTCAAAAATGCAGATTCGACATCCATTTAATAAATTCACTAATCACTCTAAGCAGCAATAGGAAAAATCAAACTAATCATTTCCATGCGGATGACAGAAGCAAAAATTTCAGCATGGCATGTTCCGGCTTTTTGCTTATATCCCTTCGCAATTAATCTAGCATTGCATTGTACCTTGTCACTTCTCCTTTCTCATTCTTCTTGGCCTTGTACACCCATTTGACTCCAATCGCTTTCTTGTCCTTTGAAAGATCAGCAAGCTCCCATATTTAATTTTTCTCAATGACTTCAATTTCTTCATTCATGGTTGTTCTCTAATTTTCTTCTTTGGACGCATCATCATAGATAAATGGTTCACAGTTTGCAAGAAGACATACAAGGTGCACCTCATTGGTACCTTCATATATGTTAGACAATCTCCTCGATCTTGGCACTAGCGGTTCATTGACATCATTTGAAGAGGTTGGTGATGATGAACTTGAAGAAGATACAAGATACTAGATAAGAAGGTGTAGAATACTCATTCAATTCCATTTGATTGGTATCACCACGAGCATTCGCTTCTTCTTTTTGATTGTCTTCCCACATCCCATTTTCATCGAACATGACATCTCTGCTTATATACATTTTCAAAATGTTAGGATTAAATAATTGATCGGCTTTGGATGATGAGTCATACCCAATAATGATGAGTATTTTGCTCTTGTCTTCTAACTTTGATCTTTTCTGATTCAACACATAAGCATAGGCAATACTCCCAAAAATTCTCAAGTGTGAAACACTTGGTGTTCTCCTAATCCATGCTTCTTGTGAAGTTATGCCTTCAAGTCCACATGTGAGATATCTATTTTGAAGATAGACCGCACACAAAATAACTTCAGCCCAAAGCTCTTTGGGCAAATGTTTGCTCTTCAACATGCTTTGAACCATGTCAAGAATGGTTCTATTTTTTTGTTTAACTACACCATTTTGTTGAGGAGAATACGGAGCCATCAAGAAACACCAAATACCATGATTCTCACAGAATTTGTTGAATATGGCTGAGGTGAATTCACCGCCATGATCAGTTCTCATAGCTTTGATAAAATAGCCACTCTCTTTTTTAGTTAGGTTTTTGAATTGTTTGAAAGTATCAAACACTTCTGCTTTTTCTTTCCAAAAATACACCCAAGTTTTCCGAGTAAAATTATCAATAAAAGTAATAAAATATTGATGATTACCATATGAGTGAGGAGTGATTGGGCCACACATATCAGAATGAATCAACTTAAGCAGCTTCTTTGCTCGATAAGTTGCTTCATTTGGAAAGCTAGTTCTGGAATGTTTATCGATAACACACTCTTTAGATAATTGATCGGGATGATCAATATGTGGTAAGCCATAAACTATTTTCTTGTGAGAAGGCAAATTGAGTACGCAAAAATTGAGATGGCCGAATCTCAAATGCCACAACCATGAAGGATCATCCACGCATGCCTTCAGACATCAAGACATATCATTCTTTATATTGAAAGTAAACATCCTGTTCTTCGACATCTTTACGTTCACAATTAGTTTATTAATCTTGTCTCTTAGCACAAAGATTGAGATCTTTCATATGAATAGTATAGCCTTTTTTCAAAAGCTGTCCCAAACTCAAAATATTACTTGATATTTTCAGGACATAATAAACATTAGTAATAAACTGACATACACCATTCTTCAAGCGAATCAAAATTGTACATTTGCCTTCGGCAAGAATTTTAGATTTATCACCGAAAGAGACTTTTCCTTTAATTGTCTCGTCTAACTTGATAAAACATCTCTTTTCTCCCACATATGTGATTGCTTGCACTAGTATCCAAATACCACTTATCAATTTGACCTCCTTCATCTTCTTTGAACGCTAATAATAGAACTTGATTGGCATCATTCACTAAATTTGCTTTTTCATCTGCTCCGCTACACCCTTTGTTCTAGCAGTTAGAAGCATAATGGCCAAGTTTATTACAATGATACCGAATTTTAGATTTATCAAATCATTGGCCTGTCGAGTTCTTTCATCTTCCACGAACACATCTTTGATACTGGTATTTACTATCACTTTAAGCAGCATCTCCTCCACTTCGTCCACGACCTCATCCTTGAAAGCAATCTTGGCCTCAACCACGACCATGATCTTGGTTTGTCCCACAAGTTTGTGTGGGTTCTTTGTTCCTTCTCAACTCAGATGGTCAGCCGCATTTAGAGAACTTCCTCTGCTGGTTCAATCTTTTTTCTTATGAACCTTCCTTCATAGGCTTGTAATGAAGCCCACAAGCCGATCGATCGTCATGGCATCCAAGTTGTTAGATTCTTCAATTGCAATAGCAATGTAGTCATACTTCTTGTCTACATACTTCTTGTCTAAGGACCAAAGTATTTCCTCAATGACACAAATATCTGAAATGTCTTCTCCATTTCTTTTCATCTTATTGACAATCGCCAAAACTCTTATGAAATAATTAGCAATTGATTCAAATACTTTCACATGAATTACCTCGAATTTTCCTTTCAAGGTTTGAAAGCAAATCTTCTTAACTTTCTATACTCTTAGATGTGTGTCATGAAGAATCTCGTATTTCTCCTTAGCAGTAGTAGTGTTCAACGCTTTTTTGAACATAAAATCATCTAAAGCTTGATAGATGATTGACAAGGCATATTGATCTTTCGAACGAATCTTCTCCAAGGCATTCCTCAAGTTTTGGTTCAAGGTAGCTTCATCCTCTGGTTCATCATAGCCAATGTTAACGAGCTCCTATACACCGTAAGCATCGAGTATAGCTTTCATTTTAATGGCCCAGTTACTAGAATTTTCTTTAGTAAGACGAGAGTATTGAAGAAGAAGCTTATTATTTGTTTAGGCCATGATCACAAACCGTAAGCACCGATACCACTTTAATGAAAGTAATTTGAAGATGAAACACTTACAACTCACACAAGGAAGAGAAAAAGATAGATAGGCTTGTAAATTTATTTCACCTTAACAAAAAACAATCGCAAGACTTCTCTATTTATAGACTTATTACATGACATTCGCTCTTCCCAATATATAAAGCTAATGTTCCAGATAAGGCCCAGATTATAACAAAACAATCACCATATCTCACCTTTTCTCATCATATGTCACGATATCTCTAGAAACAATCATTATCTCTAAAAACAATCGCTATACCTAGAAATACGAATAGACTCATTATAGATAACGCAGCAATTATAACTCTTCTTCAATGTGGATACTGGACAGTTATCCACACCAATAAATTTGATTTAATTTCTAACATATACATGCATTGACAGCCTGATGCACCATAAAACATAGTGAATCCTCGATCTACAACTCCGTTCCTAATTTTTAGATCTCATTCCATATAATGCCTGCCAAGTGCCACATATAATCCTAAGTTAGTTGTTTAACGATTATTTATAGGGTATTGTGCTTCCTTTAGAATCTCTATTAGCATTACGTTATCATAATTTCAACCCACATCATATACACAATAGGAAAAGTTGATGATACCCAAAAATATGTCAACCATCTTGTGCCAAATCTCCTGGGACGTTTATCATATCTTGTCCGAATTGATCTCTTTCCATGCTCTTCTTGTTTCACGTCTTATCACCCTACTGGGCCGTGTCCAACTCCGTAGAACAATCCCATATCTTGACTTTCAGGTTGATTCTTCTCTGATGCAGTGCGTCATTAACTATGCAACTTAATGGACCGTCACGGAATTATGCTCTTATTGATGAAACTTTGAATGATCGAATAGGACATCGTGATTGGTGGGACGGATACATTGTCGACAATGACCAAATGGGTGATGGCAGAGTTGCTGCAGAACCGGAATGTGATGGACAAAGTAGTGGAGGCATTGACAGAAGTTTTGGGAGTAGATGAGATGGTCGAAGAGCAGCGCTTGCCCAAATTAAAGTACCTCGATGCTGTCATCAAAGAGGTGTTGCGCTTGCACCCGGCACTGCCCTTATTGGTGCCTCGAACCACGCATTCTTCCTGTGTCGTCAGGGGTTACATGATACCAAAGGGCGGTAACATATTCCTGAACGTATCATATATCCACAGGGACCCTAAGATTTCGGACAAACCATTAGAGTTTAGACCGGAAAGATTCTTGGAAGATCCTAGCATGTATGATCTATCAGGCAACAACTTCGGATACATGCCATTTGGTTCTGGTCGAAGGATGTGTGCAGGGCTTCCGCTGGCAGAAAGAATGCTCACGTGTGTTTCGGCTTCCCTTTTGCATTCGTTCGAGTGGGAATTACCTTGACGGAGTTGAAATTGTCAGACAAGTTCGGGATTGTGGTCAAGAAAATGAATCACTAGTCGCCATTCCCAAACCAAAATTGTCCAGACCAGAGCTCTACATGCAGATATTGGTCATTCGGATTGAAGCTTCCAAACTCATTTTCTTTGTATGTTTCTAGCCTCGGTTTTCAGTAAAGATATATGCATATCTATCGACTATGTTATGGTACGAGTCCTATTCATGGCAACATAAATTGAGAGAATCCGTCGATATTCTTGCATTTTTGTCTAAACTAAGGAATGGCCTGGAGTTAGTCACGTATTACATGTGCGTTTGCAATAAGCAAAGGTTAATGCCGAACTGATGGTAGTCCTCCGCTTTGATTAAGACCATGTTCTCCTCCTTCTTTGTTCGGAGAAAATTGGAGACATAGATGAAGGGTAGAGGAGAATTTAGCCGTAACAAGAGTGCAGCAGAAACTCATACCTTCACTTGGGAAAATTACTAAGAGGGAGTCCAAATCTGAACCAATAAATATATCAAATTGGATCCACATTGATTCAAAAATTTAAACCAGTGAGTTATAGGTCAACTTGAATATATATTTTTAGGTTTACCAATGCTCAACTAAATCTATGACACTTAGTAAAATTACATTCTTCTTCAATTTTGGAATATGTCTCACTTCAATCAATATTCTCACATCACCATCATGCATTCTAATTCTAACAATGCCAACATTGCACTCGGCTTTGCTCCCTAACTACATTTTACCATTCTCCATGCATTGATAAATAGCAAACTAGTTCCATGTTTGGTGTAGCGGGAAATAAGCAACAGAATCATAATCTATTCGTCAAACGATGAATTCTTAGTGACAAAAAATACATAATGAGCACTATCTAAGGCATGGTTAGCAACTACAACAATATCATCATTAGACTCAACTCCATTTCTCTTATCCTTCTTGTTGTTTAGCTTAAGGCAATCCATTTTAAGATAATCCCTCTTGCCCTAACTCCAATAGACAACACCACAAATCCTAAACTAACTACACCTATTCAAATTTGCACTACTCCTACTAACACTATTATTATTTCCTCCTCTTCCTTCACCTTCTAAAACAGCATGCATAAATTCACTAGAATCTCTTCTATGGATGTCTTCACCTAGAATCAAGTAATGAATTTCATTAAACGCCAAACTTACTAACCCCAATGGAATTACTAATAACAATAATATAGTAATCCAGCTATCAAGCAATGAACACGATAAAATCAAAGATTAAACTCAATTGATTGACAATCGTATTGAATTCATTGATTTTCTAAGCAACCGATGCACCTTCACTCATCTTTAAGTGAAACAGACAATAAATAAAGTAGACCTTATTGTTCACGGAGAGTTTCTCATAAATTTGATTGGACTTTCGTTAATCCCGCAGTGATCTTCTCTTGTACAATGCTAATGCAATATTATGAGCCAATGTCAGCTAAATTATACTCGGCAATTGTCTATCCAGCAACTTCCAATCAGCTTGTTTCACCAACTTTGGTTTCTTTCCAAATAAGGGTAAATGCAAATTTCTCTAGTAAAGATAATCTTCAATTTGCATCTTCTAAAACCAAAAATCTTTCCTATTAACTTTGTTTACTTTTCCTTCTTCTGTCACCATCAATTCGATTTAACTCATATAAACCTGATTCTGATAACAATTGTTGTGAAAAATAACGAATCGAATTATAAAATAAGCATAAAAAATAAATTAAATATCATATTTATATTGTTCGATCAATATGACTTACATCTGTAGAGATAAGAACATAAGAATTTGCAATAGATCAAGCGATCAAATAAAGATTATAACCGCACTCAAACACTCTTAAGTATTTCCTAACTCTCAAATATACTTAATAACTCACATGATATTTAGCCATCACAATTCTTGACGAAATAATTATTCAACCTCAAAAAAATAATTACATAAAATCTTTTCACAGCTTTAAATAGTCTCGGATTGCTTTCGTGTGCAATTGCACAAAATGATAAATACCTTTCACAACGAAGATACTTTTAATATATAGATAATGATTAAATCCAAAATAGGAAATTTATCCAAACTAAATAACTACTCAAATAGAAAATCTACTCAAATTAGACTACTTACTAGGATCAGAAAAGTTTGCTTTTCAAGCTAAAATCAAAAATACATTTTCAATTCAAAAAGTTAAACTTATGAAAGAAAAGTAATTGTATCGAATAGTAAGATTCGGTAAAATATTAGTAATTAGTACTTGCGTCCCATCGAGTCAAGATGATTTGATGTTTCCCGGCCTAAATCATCAAAGGTACTACTTCTATCAACGATGCAGAGTGCTCGACCGGTCCATACCACCTACAAAAATATCATACAATTATGTAAGACTAATGACTCCTCATGACAATGACAACTCCTCCGTGCAATTCAAAAACTGGACCACGTGGGGCTGCTAATTGTAACCAATGCTTTTCAGTTGTCAATTTTTGTCCTTTGTGTTGGTGAGGGCAAACCAGAACCACTCCATTCCCTCATCAGCTTTTCCTTTATCATCCATGAGAGACCCACACATCCAAAGGAAGACCATGTATGCCTAGTGTATTAAAAGAATTTCTTATTCTTGCTTTGCTGCTTCTCTTCTTGTGGTCGACAGCTAAAATGTCAGACGGATACTCTGGACGATCCTAGTTGTGGTTGTGGCATGCTAAAGCAGAGAATGATGCAATTGATGGGAGAACAGTAACAATTCGAACAATATCAAATCAACGCAGCGAAATAAAATAATCTCCCTATCGTGTAAACCTAATAGGAATCGATCTACAGTTGAGTAAAATAAATACCAAGACGCGAACACAAGCACCTTTTTTTTACGTGGAAAACCTCCTCGATGTAAGGAGATCAAAACCACGGACCGGAGTTCACCCGAAATTCTTCACTATCAACAAAATTTGGTGAACAATGTTCTTCTCTAGCAAATACTAGAGTGAAAGTATCCTGCTGGTGTGTCAGATGCAAGAGAAGTTGTCTATTGGTTCTTCATATTAGTTCAACCAGAAGATGAAGTCATGTGATTTAAGCGCGAAACATTTGGGGTCTTGCACATATATTTGATTACGGTGTTATCAAGGAGGCGGTTCGCTTACAGCATAGTCCAAAGAATAAAACATAATAAACCAACACCGAATTTATATGATTCAGTTGGTATGACCTACTTTATGAGGTAAACAATACGGGATTACACTATAGATCGATCGATGCAATAGAGATTACAATCATAGTTGAGGCTTTTGCCATTATCCCAATCCACAATTACATCCACTAAATCATACAACGTTTTAACTCTTATAATTTCTTGCATAATAATTTCTCAATCTCATAAACGAATTCACAAATATTATTGCGAAAATTATTGGCTTCCAAGCACTTGATCTAATTGACGAGCGCACCACATAATAGATTGTTGTGACTGTAAACTCCTCTATGTATTTATGAAAAAAAAAAAAAAGAAAGGAAAATTATCCAAAAGTCCTAAACCCACTGCCAATTTAATTATAAACCTCACAATTTCGCCAATTAAATCCTAAAATTTTTCACATTTTGCTAATCGAGTTCATTTAGTCAATTTTGACTAAAAATCACTAATGCAAAGCCAATCGTCCTATGTGGCACGATTAGCACCGATGTGAATAATTTTTAATAATATTTTAATCTTCTTTAATTTTAATTTTCAATATTTAATTTTTTTTCCTAACCCAAAACTGGCGAGGGCCAGCAACCCTCGCCTGGTCTGGGGAAGGGTGTCGCTACCCTCGTCAATTACAAGCAAAGGAATTAGCCCTCGTTCAGATCCAGGTGAGGGCTGCAATGCCCTCACCTAGCCTAGGCAAGGGTCAAGACCCTCTTCCTAAATCTAGTGAGGACGTCGCAACCCTCACATAATCGACACCCTCACCAGCTTTAGGTAAGAGCCTAATGGGCCTCGCCTGGATTTGGGTGAGGGCAGATAAAGGTGCAAAGGCCCTCACCCATGGCTAGTGAAGGTAGCAACGCCCTAGCCTACCGATGGTTAAAATAAAAAATAAATAATTAAAATATTATTAAAAATTATTCACGCTTGCGTTAATTGTGCCTTATAAGATGTCGATGTCTATGTCAGCAATTTTTTGCCAATTGAAGTCGAACGAACTCAATTAGTAAAACATGAAAATGTTTAGGTTTCGATTGATAAAATGGAAACGTTAGAACTAAATTAGCAAAAATATGATAAATTTAAGATTTTTTGAACAATTTTTCCATGCAAAGACTAACAGTATGCTAAAATGAGAGGGGGCATTTGGTCTTTTCAAGGTTGGATTTTTCTTAGAAGTCATAAATGATATTTTTAAAGAAGATAAAGTTGTAAGTGGTCATTGAAAACTAAACAATTCTTTCGAAAAAAAAAAAAAAAAATTAGGAGTTAAAATGGGGCAACCCAACCCCCTCTCTCTTCCGACCAAAAACCTCTCTCTCTCTCTCTCATAGGACTAGGGCTTGGGGCTTTTGTATGAAGCGCGGGACTCTTTCTGTTTTGTGGAATTCGAATCAGATATGACTTTTCCATATGGTCTAATGTTCTAAATAGAATTTTTAAATCTAGTTTTTTTTTTTTCCCTAGATTCTTTTTATAGCTCTGAAAGCTCAGGCACAAAAGAAAATGCAAATTTTCCTAATCCAAGTAAATAACGCGTTTATTATCTCATGATCTTAACAATTTAGCTAAATTAATTTGTCAAAATTACGATTAGTTAAATACCGTTAAAGTCGACCTTTAACCCTTATCGCACAACTTCCCGATAACATATATTACTTCCGGGAGGTATGGACACTTGGAGACAAAAACTTGTGGATGGATGACACTTAAGTGCCAAAAGTTTGGAAAGTGACACTTAAGTCTAAAATCGGGAAAGAAATGGATCACTTAAGTGACAATCCGGCCAAAATCTAGCCAAAATGTCGACATGGTGATTTTCCAAATAAGTAAGTGCAAAATGACGTCGTTTTACACACTGATGTGGCTAGACAATACAAAAACGACGTTGTTTTGATATTGACATGGTAAAAAAATTAATATAAAAATTAATTAAATCAAATTTAAAATTAAATTTATTTAAAACATTTAAAAATAAAAATAAAAAACATTAAAAATAAAAAGAAAAGAGAGAGGCAGGTAGCCGAGGGTAGTTTTTTTTAATATTTTTATTTTATTTTTAAATGTTTTAAATAAATTTAGTTTTAAATTTAATTTAATTAATTTTTATATTAATTTTTTTACCACGTCAAGCACCAAAACAGCGTCGTTTTTGCACTTCCTTCGCCAGAAAATCATAACGTCAGCATTTTAGCCTTGGATTGACACTTAAGTGCCGATTCCTTTTCTCCGATTTTCGCCCCCTTAAGATCACTTTCCAAACTTTTAAGATTTAAGTTCAGTTCCTCCACGCCAAGCAAGACTTATGGTGTACTTTGTCCTTACTTCCGGCATTATATACACCGTGCTCATTTTGGTAGTTTTCTCCAGTTGTCATTTTTGTGTCGATGGGGGCAAACCAGAACCACTGGATTTTCTTATCAGCTTCTCGTTTTTCATCTATAAGAGACCCACTCATCCGTAGGAAGACCATATATACTTAGTGTAATAAAAGAATTTCTTATTCTTGCTTGGCTACTTCTCTTCCCGTGGTCGCGAGCCAAAATGTCAAACGGATACACTGGACGTGCCTGGCTGTGTTTGTGGCATGCTAAAGAAGACGATGATGCAATTCCTCGAGCTATCACAACATTTCTTGTCATAGCAATTGCAACACTTACTTTTTTGGTTTTTTCCGTGTTCAGGAAGCGAAATAACTCGAAGGCTCCATTGCCCCCAGGGCCCCGAGGCGTGCCATTCCTCGGGTACCTCCCATTCCTAGGGAGCAATCTCCATCGGAAGTTCACCGAATTGGCCGAGACGTACGGCCCCATCTACAAACTCCAACTCGGGAGCAAGTTATATGTCGTGGTTAACTCCCCATCACTGGCCAAAGAAATTGTTCGGGACCAGGACATGACTTTTGCCAATCGCGACCCGAACATCGCCGCCACCATCTCGTCATACGGTGGAAGGAATATTGCCTTCGCAAGCCAGGGGCCTTATTGGAAGAATCTCCGCAAACTGTTTGTACGGCATTTAATGAGCAATGCAAGCCTCGATGCCTGTTACGATTTGAGAAGGCAGGAGGTCAGGAAAGCTCTGAGTGGTCTGTATAGAAAATCTGGCATGCCGGTTGATATCGGGGAATTGACCCTTCTGATCTTGATTAACGCGATGATGGCGATGCTGTGGGGAGGGACGCTTGAGGAAGAGAAGTGCGAAGCCATGGGCGCCGAGTTTCAAAAGGTGGTGGCTGATTACATGGTGCTCTTAGGTAGTCCAAATGTTTCGGACTTTTTCCCGGCACTCGCTTGGCTTGACCTGCAAGGAGTGGAAAGGGACATGAAAAGGGTGCATCAGTGGCTAGATGATTTTCTTCAGTCTGTTATCGATTGTGCAACCGAAGGAAAAACAAATGAACTGTTCAAGCAGAAGGAGGGAGAATCTGAAAGAAATGAACAAAAAAGGGACTTTTTGCAGATTTTCCTGGACGTGGAGATGGATCTTGAAGATAACCATTCACCAATGGACAAGCATAGAGCTCTCAAAGCCATTCTTAAAGTAAGTCTATACAGCTTGCTGACTAGTTCTTCTATCAATATACGTGACTATTTTTCGCCCTGATGCACCGGAAAATAAGGTTAATCCTCTCCGGCAATTCTGCTCTTGGTAGATTTCATTTCATATTTTTGACCTCCATAATCATAGAGTTAATGTCTAGCGATCATTAGAAGAGTATCGTTCTCATTTTCAGATCTATGTCAGCCCAAGAGTACCATAATTTTCCACCAGCGTCTTGTACAATAGTGAAACAAATATAGCAAAGTTGATTTAATTCAAAGGTTCTTCAATTATTGTGTGCCAATTTTCGTATCAAGTTGGCTGTATCATGTCAAGAATAAATTCTCATTCCATATATCTTGTTTGGCATCCTGCTGTCTTACTTAGTTGTATCCAACCGCGCCCTCTCCATCACAAAAAGCTCTATGTTCTTGACTCGAACGTCGATTCTTCTCTATTACAGTGCTTCATCAAGTGTTAAGCTTTATCAAACATAATAGCAGTTTACTCTTCCTAATGAAATTTCGACTGTGGAGTAGGACATCGTGGTTGGCGGAACTGATACGACTTCAACAATGATCGAGTGGGTGATGGCAGAGTTGCTGCAGAACCGAAATATGATGAACAAAGTAGTCCACGAGCTGACCGAAGTTGTGGGGACGATAAGATGGTCGAAGAGCACCACTTGCCCAAATTAAAGTACCTTAATGCTGTCATCAAGGAGGCATTTCGCTTGCACCCAGCGCTGCCCTTATTGGTGCCTCGGACCCCTCATGCTTCTTGTGTCGTCGGGGGTTACACGGTACCAAAGGGCAGTAACGTATTCCTAAACGTGGGTTACATCCACAGGGACCCCACAATTTGGGACAGACCGTCGGAGTTTAGACCTGAGAGGTTCTTGGAAGATCCCAGCAAGTATGACCTCTCAGGCAACGACTTCACGTACATGCCTTTTGGCTCTGGTCGGAGATTATGCGCAGGGCTCGCACTGGGTGAGAGGATGTTTACGTTTTCTTTGGCCTCTCTTTTGCATTCATTCGAGTGGGAATTACCGCAAGGGGTGGAGCTGGAACTATCGGACAAGTTTGGGATTGTGGTCAAGAAATTGAATCCCCTGGTGGCCATTCCCAGGCCGAGATTGTCCACTCCAGAGCTCTACATGTCAAGATAGATCTTTCATTTGAGTCTCAAAACTCTGCATTTTAATTCTACGAAATAAAAGTATCCTGCCGGTGTGTTTGATGTAGGAGAAAGGATTCCTATTGTTGTCTATTGGTTCTTCATATTAGTTCAACCAGAAGATGAAGTCATGTGATTTAAGCGCAAAACATTTGGGGTCTTGCACATATATTTGATTACGGTGTTATCAAGGAGGCGGTTCGCTTACACCATAGTGCAAAGAATAAAACATAATAAGGAAACACTGACTTTACATGATTCGGTTGGTTAGTGTGACCTACTTGATACACGATAAATCAAGCCATGCAATAGAGATTACAATCATAGTTGAGGCGTTTGCCGTTATCTCAATCCGCAATGACATCCATTAACTCATAAAATGTTTTTAACTCTTATAATTTCTTGTAAAATAAACTCTCAATCTCATAAATTAATTCACAAATATTTTTTACAAAAATTATTGGCTTCCAAGCACTTGATGTAATTAACAAGCACACCACATAATAAATTGTTGTGACTGTAAACTCCTCTATGTACTTATGGAAAAAAAAAATACAAGAAAATTGTCCAAAAGTCCTAAACCTATTGTCAATCTAGTTATGAACTTCTCAATTTCGCTAATTAAGTCTTAATTTTTTTCATTTTCTAATTGAGTTCACCCAGCTAATTTTGACTAAAATCACTAACATAAAGTCAACTATTCTACGTGATATGATTAGTATTGACGTGGATATTTTTAATAATATTTTAATATTTTTCAATTTCTATTTTTCAATATTTAAGTTTTTTTTTCCTAACCCTAAACCAGTGAGAGCCAGCAACCCTCGCCTAATCTGGGCGAGGGTGTCACTGCCCTTGTCAATCACAAGCAAAGGCGTCCACCCTCGCCCAAATCTAGGTGAGGGCATTGCAACCCTCACCTAGCCTAGGCAAAGCAAGGGTCAAGATCCCCTTCCTAAATCTAGCAAGGACGTCGCAACCCTCACATAGTCGACGCCCTCACCAGCTTTAGGCAAGGGCCCTTGAATTTGGGTGAAGGCTGACAAAGGTGCAAAGGCCCTCACCTATGGTTGGTGAGGGTAGTGACGCCCTAGCCTACCGATGGTTAGAATAGAAAATATATAATTATAATTATAATTAAAATATTAAAAATAATTCAAATCAACATTAATTGTGCCTTATAAGATGGTCAATATCTACATCAGCAATTCATGGCCAATTTTAGTCTGATGGATTCAATTGGTAAAACATGAAAATGTTAAGGTTTAAATTGATAAAATTGAAAGATTAGAACTAAATTAGCAAAAATGCAATAAATTTAGAACTTTTTGAACAATTTTTCTATACAAAGACCGACAAGATGCTAAAATGAGAGGAGCCATTTGGTCTTTTCAAGGTTGGAGTTTTCTTAGAAGTCATAAATGATATTTTTAAAAATAAAATTATGTAAGTGGTCATTAAAAACTAAACAATTCTTTTTAAAAAAAAAATCAGAAGGGGTTAAGAAGGGGGCAACCCAACCCCTCTCTCTCATAGGACTAGAATGGCCCACGCACGCATAGTGGGCTTGGGGCTTTTGTATGAAGCGCGGGGCTCTTTCTGTTTTGTGGAATTAGAACAAGATATGACTTTTTCATATGGTCTAATGTTCTAATTAGAATTTTTAAATCTAGTTTTTTTCCATAGATTCCTTTTATAGCTCTGAAAGCTCACGCACAAAAGAAAATACAATTTTTCCTAATCCAAGCACATAACACGTTTATTATCTCATGATCTTAACAATTTAGCTAAATTAATTTGTCAAAGTTATATACCGTTAAAGTCGCCCTTTAACCCTCATCATACAGCTTCCCGATAACATATATTACTTTCGGCAATATATACACCGTATTATTACGCTTGTTCAATCATTGTAATCATTTTGGCAGTTTTCTTCAGTTATCAATTTTTGTTCTTGCGTCGTTGGGGGCAAACTAGAACCACTAAATTCCCTAATCAGCTTTTCGTTCATCATCTATGAGAGACCCCTCATCCATAGGAAGACCATATATACTTAGTGTAATAAAAGAATTTCTTATTCTTGCTTGGCTACTTCTCTTCCAGTGGTCGCGAGCCAAAATGACAAACCGATACGCTGGACGTGCCTGGCTGTGTTTGTGGCATGCTAAAGAAGAGGATGATGCAATTCCTAGAGCTATCACAACATTTCTTGTCATAGCAATTGCAACACTTACTTTTTTGGTTTTTTCCGTGTTCAAGAAGCGAAATAACTCGAAGGCTCCATTGCCCCCAGGGCCCGAGGCGTGCCATTCCTCGGGTACCTCCCATTCCTAGGGAGCAATCTCCACCGGAAGTTCACCAAATTGGCCGAGACGTACGGCCCCATCTACAAACTCCAACTTGGAAGTAAGTTATATGTCGTGGTTAACTCCCCGTCACTGGCCAAAGAAATTGTTCGGGACCAGGACATGACTTTTGCCAATCGCCACCCAAACGTCACAGCCACCATCTCGTCATAGGCGGAAGGAATATTGCCTTCGCAAGCCAGGGGCCTTATTGGAGGAATCTCCGCAAACTGTTTGTACGGCATTTAATGAGCAATGCAAGCCTCGATGCCTGTTACGACTTGAGAAGACAGGAGGTCAGGAAAGTTCTGAGCGATCTGTATAGAAAATCCGGGGTGCCGGTAGATATCGGGGAGTTGACCATTCTGATCTTGATTAACGCGATGATGGCGATGCTGTGGGGAGGGACGCTTAAGGGAGAGAAGCGCGAAGCCGTGGGTGCCGAGTTTCGAAAGGTGGTGGAAGAACTCATGGTGCTCTTAGGTAGTCCGAATGTTTCGGACTTCTTCCCGAATGTTTCGGACTTCTTCCCAGCACTCGCTTGGCTTGACCTGCAAGGAGTGGAAAGGGACATGAAAAGGGTGAATCAGTGGTTTGATGATTTTCTTCAGTCTGTTATCGATTGCGCAACCGGAGGAAGAACAAATGAACTGTTCAAGAAGAAGGAAGGAGAATCTGAAAGAAATGAACAAAAAAGGGACTTTTGCAGATTTTCCTGGACGTGGAGATGGATCTTGAAGATAACCATTCACCAACGGACAAGAATAGAGCTCTCAAAGCCATTCTTAAAGTAAGTCTATACAGCTAGGTGACTAGTTCTTATATGAATATACGTGATTATTTTTTGCCCTGATGCACCAGAAAATATGGTTGATCATCTTCGGCAATTCTGCTCTTGGTAGATTTCATTTCATATCCTCCATAATCATGAGTTAATGTTGAGCGATTATTAAAAGAGTATCGTTCTCATTTTCCGATCTATGTCAACCCTAGAGTACCATAATTTTCAACCAGGGTCCTATACAATAGTGAAACAAATATAGTAATTTAATCTCTTTCCATGTATCTTGTTTCGCATCCTGCTGTCTTACTTTGATTGTATCCAATCTTGCCCTCTGCATCACAAAAAGCTCCATATTCTTGACTCGAACATCGATTCTTCTCTATTACAGTGCTTCATCAAGTATTCGGCTTTATCAAACATAATAGCATTTTACTCTTCCTAATGAAATTTCGACTGTGTGGAGTAGGACATCGTGATTGGCGGGACCGATACGACTTCAACAATGGTTGAGTGGGTGATGGCAGAGTTGCTGTGGAACCGAAATATGATGGACAAAGTAGTCCACGAGCTGACAGAAGTCGTGGGGGACGATAAGATGGTCGAAGAGCACCACTTGCCCAAATTAAAGTACCTCAATGCTGTCATCAAGGAGGCATTTTGCTTGCACCCAACAGCGCCCTTATTGGTGCCTCGGACCCCTCATGCTTCTTGTGTCGTGGGGGGTCACACAATACCAAAGGGCAGTAACATATTCCTGAACGTGGGTTACATCCACAAGGACCCCACAATTTGGGACAGACCATTGGAGTTTAGACCCGAGAGATTCTTGGAAGAACCCAACAAGTATGACCTCTCAGGCAACGACTTCACGTACATGCCTTTCGATTCTGGTCGAAGGATATGCACAGGGCTTGCACTAGTAGAGAGGATGCTAACGTTTTCTTTGGCCTCTCTTTTGCATTCATTCGAGTGGGAATTACCGCAAGGGGTGGAGCTGGAACTATCGGACAAATTCGGGATTGTGGTCAAGAAATTGAATCCCCTGGTGGCCATTCCCAGGCCGAGATTGTCCACTCCAGAGCTCTACATGTCAAGATAGATCTTTCATTAGAGTCTCAAAACTCTTCATTTCAATTCTACGGAATAAAAGCATCCTACCAGTATGTTAGATGTAGGAGAAAGGATTCCTGTTGTCTATTGGTTCTTCTGATTAGTTCAACTAGAAGATAAAGTCATGTGATTAAGCGCATAACATTTGGGGTCTTGCATATATATTTGATTATGGGTTATCAAAAGGCAGTTCGCTTGTAGCATAGTGCGAAGAATAAAATATAATAAGGAAACACTGAATTTATATGATTAGGTTGGTGTTGTTGGAGGTTATAGGTTTGAGAGAGAAGAAGCGGTTGCTTGAAGTATTATACCAAGAGACGTCAAGTTTGAACGCTCAACAAGTGTTCTCAAGCATAGGAAACCCTAGAGTTTTTATATGAAAGTTATTGATCTCCGACCCATATGGACCCAAATAACCATGCTTTTACCTATTGGGCTTGTATGTGAACATATTATTTTGGATTATATTAACAATATATCCAACAATCTCCTCATATGTTCACCATACAACACAATCCAATAAGGTGGTCGTGTAATGTTCACACAAACATGAATCATCCACATTCAATCCAAGATAATCAACTCGGATCGGTCAAAGAGTATTTCAACAGTAAAGTATTAAACTAAATCATCATTCTTATCATGAATCTATTTTGAGATTAACAAATCAAAATAAGTATTAGGGATTTTAGATTTAGTCTAAACTCATCCAAATCCTAACACCCAAAATAAATCTCAAACTCAGTTCACAACCAATATATGCATAATCAAATATAAGTAGGCCAGTCAAAATAGCCCAAGGCCTTACAAATATAATAAACAAGCATAATAATGTTCACAAAATAGAAATAACAAAATGCAATGACTCCACTATAATAGGCAATAGCAGGTAAACTGTCAAGTCCCCACATGCTCTAAACGATATATATTCATTCATCAAGTAAGTCATCGTGGTCGGATCCTACTCATTAAGCTCTCCTCCATCTTTGTCATCCCCTGTAAAATGTCAAATATGAATTTTATATTATTATAAATTCAATCATTTGAATAAAAACTTAGCAACATTCCATCGGGTAGAGAAGAACATATATTGATGTCATAAAGCATCATAATATCATGTCATAAGCATCAATCCAGTTTCATATATTATGAACAAGACATAAACAATGTGACTTACAAAAAGCTATCAACTTAAGTTTATTTGTAGAAGAATAACTATTGTCTAATTTTAAATAACCTAGTAATGCAATATCAAGTTTCAATTAAGAACAAGACCAAAGAGGCTTCTTAAGTAAACAATTGTTTCTATGTTTCAATTTGGAATGTCACAGTTACTAATTCCTTAAAGTCAAATAATTTAGCATCAAGTTTGGAATGAAATCATTTAACCGAAAAGGATAGTCCAACCTAGTTGAATTGTATCATCAAGTTTGAAATGACACGAGTTTCCCCTATAGAACATTTGAATTAGGTTAAAGTCATCTTCATCAAGTTTGGAATGAGATAACTCACCCTTTTCAAATTAGTCAGCAACTGTGAACATCGATGAAACATATAAACTGTGCTTATCATTGTAGCCAATAAAGAAAGATTCAATAATTCAAAACACACAATTAAAAGGTAAGTAAATGGTAGTTAAGACTTGCCTATATAGTCTTTAACCCCAGTTCCCCACTCGTTTTGAATAATCGATCTTTAGGCATACCTTTGGTGAGAATATCAGCTATGTTATCCTTCGATCTCACATCGATCAAGGTGATAACCCCTTGTTCTCTTAGATAATTCAACAACACATGTCTCAATCTCACATGTCTTCGCTTTGAATTAAAGAAAGCAATCTTGACGACTTGGAAAGCTACTCGATTATCATAGAATAGGCTTAAAGAATTAATCTTTAGCCAAGTCAAAGGAATATCGATAATTAGATTCTTTATCCATTCTGCCTCTTCACCGGCTGAAGCTAAAGCAAAAGGTTCCGATTCCATGGACGACAATGCAATACAAGTCTATCGTTTGGATTTCCAAGTAATAGCAAAGCACCACCCAAAGTGAATACATATCCACTAGTGGACTTACTATTTCCAATATCTGAGCAACATGAGGCATCAGAATATCCATCCACAGTTGGAGGATAACCAGAATAATAAAGAGCATAATCTTTAGTACCTTTAAGGTATCTCATTAGCCTATCGAGGGCATCTCAATGCTCTTTACTAGGATTACCAGTAAAACGACTCAGCATGCCAATTGTAAAGGCTATGTCGGGTCTAGTGCAACTCATAGCATACATGAGACTACCAAGCAGTTTCGAGTACTTTAACTTATCCACACTGGTCCCTTCATTAAGACTCAGTCTGTTATTATAATCACATGGTGTCTCACTCGGTTTACACTTATCATATTCCCAAGTAGAAAGTAGCTACTCAATATAATGAGTCTGGCTAAGGAGATGACTTGCCGGTTAAAGCTTACTTTCATACCAAGAATGGTATTAGCAATACCAAGATCTTTCGTGTCAAATTCTTTAGCTAAAATAGCTTTCACGTCACTCACTACAAAATGATCGAAACCAAGAATTAACATGTCATTAACATACAAGCAAATGATAACTATCTTATTTGACATAGAACGATGGTAAAGGCATTTATCTAAATAACTAGACTGAAAGCCATAACTCTTTACCACTTTGTCAAATTTAAGATGCAACATCTTAGGTGCTTGTTTAAGACCATACAATGATTTATTCAATTTACAAACTTTGTCCTCGAGACCTTTCATAACATATCATTCCGGTTGTTTCATGTAAATTTCCTCATTTAAATCCTCATTTAAGAAATTTGTTTTTACATACATTTGATGCACTACAAAGTGTTCAATAGATGCCAAAGCAAGAAGAATTCTTATAGTTGATAGATGACACACAGGTGAATAAACATCAAAATAATCTATTCCACTCTACTGTTTATAGCCTTTAGCTACTAAATGTGCTTTGTATCTAGCTATTGATACATCATTATTCAATTTCTTCTTCAATACCCATTTACAACCTATAGCCTTAGTCCATTTTGGCAAATTTACTAGCTGCCAAGTGTGGTTCTGTAACAGAGAGCTCATTTTATCATCTATGGCTTCTGCCCATAATAGAGATTCCCTAGATCTCATTGCTTCCTGATAGGAGAATGGATTATCCTCAAGATGGTAAGTGACAAAGTCCTCACCAAAACTTTTGGAAACTCTATCTCTTGTAGATATTCTAACTGGAATTTGTTCAATAGCCAACGTGTGGAATTAGTGTCGAAGGGCTGCTTGATTCTTCAAGAGATTCTGAAATTATATCTGTAGATCCAGAAACATTCAAGCCTTAATCTCTGAAAAACTTGTTTTCAAATAACACTGCATCTCTAGATTCTATCACTATGTTAGAAGATAGATCTAAAAACCTATTTGCAATACTAACTTCTGCACTACCTAGATATACACAAGTAATGGTTCTAGATCCCACCTTAGGTTTCTTAGGATTTGGTATACTTACATAAGCAATATAGCCCCAAGTCTTAAGAGTATCATATCTACAAGTACGCTTATGTCATATCTCATAAGGTGTCATAGACAACTTAAAGTGCGGCAACCTATTCAAGATGTGATTAGCAGTTAGAACTGCTTCTCCCAGTAGGAGAAAGGCATGCTAGCTGTAAGTAACATAGAGTTTAACATTTCAGTTAACGTTCTATTCTTACGCTCAGCAACACCATTTGATTGGGGTGAATAAGGAGCAGTGGTTTCAAGTATTACACCTTCAAGCACAAAATTCCTTGAACCTTGACATAGTATATTCTCCTCCTCTATCACTCATAAACCTCTTAATTTTTTAGTTGAGTTGATTTTCTACTCTAGACTTAAAAATCTTAAATTTTTCAAAAGCCTCATCTTTCGATTTCAACAAATAGACATGACAATATCTAAAAAAAATCGTCTATAAATGTTATTGAACACTTCTGACCACCTCTAGTAATGTAATTTCTAAAGTCACAAATGTCGAAATGTATTAACTCAAGAAGTTGTGTGCTTTTAGAAACTAACTTAGAGGGTTTTCTAATGATTTTAACCTGAGCACACACTTCATACTTGTCAAATCGAATAGAAGTATCTAATGGAATGTTGTGAGTTTTAGCTAGATATTGCATTTTTCTATAATTCACATGTTCAAGTCTATTGTGTAGCAACTTTGGATCAATCAAAGTAGAATTCACATGGTTTATGCTATCAGTATTTGAACTCAACATATACATACCATTAACCATAAATGCACAACCGAAATAATATGAGTTAACATAAAAAGTTACTCTACCATTTATAGTTGAAAAAGACATACCAGCTTTATCAAATAAACTCATAGATATCAAATTCTTTTTAAGTAAAGGTACTACTGTAACATATTTCAGAGTTAGTAACTTACCTGAAGAAAGCACCAAATTTGCAATTCTAGCATGAGTCACATTTGTCTCACCACCATTGCAATTTTCCACGATGTCTTTCACTTCTGTGACTTCAGTGAGTAACTTCTTGTCATTTGTAGCATGACAAGTAACGCCACTATCCAACCACCACTCGAAGAGACGCGGGGCATTTCCATTCTTCATCATTCCAATGAAGGCTCGAGGCTCATATCATCTAATTAGCATATTGGCCTCATTTTGTGGTGTGTCATTATTTGGCTTCTTCGGCAACTTACACTCGCTGCCCGGTGACTCCACTTTTCACGGTTATGGCACTTGCCCTTCTTTTCTTTTTTAAAGATAGTCTTTTTGGCCTTTAACTGTAAAAAGGATTCACCTTTTGGTAACTTGGACTTTTTCTAAGGTTTATTGAAGTGTGAAACTAAGTTGACAACTGACTTTTGTTGTCCCACTTGTTCCAAACTTTTCCTAGTAATATTTTGATCCTCAATGTGAATATACCTATTTAATTCATCCAGTCCCATCTGTACCTTCGGTTTGTGCATTTCAGTCTTGAAAGAACTCCATTCAGTTGGTAGTTTGCTCAACACAAGATTGACAAAGAGATTATCGGACATATCAAAGTTATCATCTTTTAGCTTGTTCATCATGTTCTCAAATTCAACTAAGCGAGAGGTAATGCTAGAATTCATAGTGAATTTAAAGTCAAAAATTTCTCCGCTAGGAGAGTTTTAGAGAGCCCCTCTTGTTTTTGAACCGAGCGTTCAAGTGATCCCATATCTCTTTCGACATCTTATACTCACTATAAGTCATGGCCAGATTAGGATTTAGAGAGTTCAACAAGTAATCTCTACAAAAATCCTCATCTTTGTTCCATCGATATTCATCATCTTCAATGGTAGATGCAAAATCACTTAATTCAATATAGAATATGTCACGAATATGTCACGTTCTTTCATGCCAAATTGAACATATAATTTCCAGCAATGAAATTCAGTAACATCAAATGATTGCAACTTTATAATATCATTGGAACTACGCTTTGCCATTTTAATCAGAGCAAAGTGTTAGTAAGAGTGCACCTTGGAGTCCTCGAAGCCACAAAGTCGAATAACTCCCCTAACATTGATCAAATTGCTCTATAGAGATGGAATTTGCCAAAACAAACTCCAAAAAACAAATATGAAGCACCCAAAAACCTTAAGATGGACTGCCCTTGTCCCTGAAACTCACTGAAAATTTCCGCCGCCGAAATTCACTGGAAATTCCATCCCCGAAATTCGCTAGAAATTCAGATGGAAACTTTCGAGTGCCGTAACTTTTGTCGAGCCTCCGATTGACGTGAGTGACCACTCAAAATGTTCATATCGACGAGTAGAACAAATCCCAAGTGGTTTCACCCTCTAAAATTGGCTATAATTTTTGGGTTTTTGAATCAAAGATTTCGGTCACCCGAATTTTCAAACTCAGATCCCTTCCAATACCACCGTCGAAATCGAAAGTAAATTACACCCGTGAGTTCGTCTTAACAAAATCTTCAAGAAGACACATTACTCGCTCAAATCCAACACACGAACATAATACTTCAAGATTGTTGGAGGTTATAGGTTTGAAAAAGAAGAAGCGGTTGATTGAAGTATTACACCAAGAGATGTCAAGTTTGGAAGCTTAACGGTGTTACCTCGTTGGAGAAAACTTTCGTATTTGTTTTGAAGCTGACAAAATGTTTCCATCAGTCTAGCCTGAAGACTTACAGACTCTTTTGTCAAAGTCTTAAGACTGCCAAACCACCAGACTCAAGATTCAAAGTCTACCATCATTGACAGTTTTTAGACCATCGAAGAAGACCTATCCGAATTAAGTATTTCTTTAAGGATTTGATTCTATCGACTACAGAAGATCTCTCGGCTGGTTAAAGCATCTCGGAATCTTTTATTTGTTTTGATTCGGGTGACTTAGATCCGTTGATTGGCGAAGCATACTTGGAAGATTCTACTTATGGAAACCTAGATCCTGATTGTATGGGCGAGTAGGATTGGTGGGTTATCGTCATATTCCTTGAAAAACTCAGAATCTCCCTAATTGATTCTATCCAATGGGTAGATTGGAAGAGCTCCTTTGGAAAGTGCCAACGGTTATGAAGGCATGGAGGTAAGGAAGATGTTCTAGTTATTCGAGTGTGTGCACGATAGATAAATTCCAAAGTCTAAAGCTCCTTATTCCTCGTCAATTCAATTGTTGAGCGTAAACTTGTATTCAAAATAGAGTTTATACATTTGTGAGACCTTGAAGGATTGTAGCTGAGTCTCTACACTGTGAAATCAAGGACGTGATACTATAATGACTCTTTTGTTTCATAGTGAAATCTAGCCGATGGGCTGTCAGTGCGGGAGAGTGGACGTAGGTTTGAATTAAACCGAACCACTATAAACCTTGTGTTCTTATTCTCTTCCCTAAACTCTTTTACTTTACTTGTAACTTTATTTATTTGTTAGAGTCTCATTTCTATTTTAAAGTCTATTGCTAAACAGACTTAGGTTGAAAGTAAAACACTATACTTCGCAAAAGTTTGTTTTCGCACCTATTCACCCCATCTAGGTGCTCGTACTAGCATTAACAACCTCTAATGTAGGGAAACCCTAGAGTTTTTATATGAAAGTTATTGGGCTTGTATGTGTGAAAAAGGGCTAGTAAGAGCACCTAGAGGGGGTGAATAGGTGATTAAAGAATTTTTGCAAAACTTAATAGATTAATTCGTCTTTTGAGAATGATAGACTAAAGATGTAATAGACCATAAGCAGTTATATAAAACTACGAATTAAAGTAAAGAGATTAGGGAAAGAGAATCGAAACACAATGTTTATAGTGGTTCGGCTTAGACCAAGCCTACGTCCACTCTCCCGCACTGACAGCCCATTGGCTGGATTCCACTAAAAACCAAAAGAAATTTTACAGTTTCACGTCCTTGATTCCACAGTGTAGAAACTCTGCTACACTTCCTTGAGGTTTCACAAGTATTTAATCTCTCTTTTGAGTACAATTCAAGCTCAGCGATTGAAACAGCAAAGAACTAGGAGCTTTAGACTTTGGAATTTTTCTTTCACACACACCCTCGAATATCTTGAGCGTCTTTCTTATATACTCATCCATGCCTTCATAACCGTTGACACCTTCCAAATGAGTTCTTCCAATCTACCCGTTGGACAGAATCAATTAGGAAGATCTCGAGTTATTTTTAAGAAATGTGATGATAGACCACCAATCCTGCTCGCCCATACAATCAGGATCTAGGTTTCAATAAGTAGAACCTTCCAAGTACACTTCGCTAATCAATAGATCTAATTATCCGAATTGATTTCAATAAGAATAATTGATCATGAGATGCTATCTCCAGCCGTAAGATCTTCTTCAACCGTACGAACCAAATCCTTAAAGATATACTCGCATCTGGATAAGTCTTCTTCATCGGATAAACCTTTTTTTCATCAGTCTGGAAACTATCAGTGGGGATAGACTTTAAATCTTGAGTTTGGAGGTCTTCAGACTTTGACGATAGAGTCTGCAAGTCTTCAGATTAGACCGATGGAAACGTTTTGTCAACTTCAAAACAAATAATGAAGTTTTCTCCAACAATCTCCCCATTTTTTATGGTGACAAAAATTTCCTACAGATTTGAACACTTTTGACCTGCAAAACAATACTTAAGCAAAATAAGATATCTTAAAAGAGACAAGTAAATTAGAATATGGATATAGTAGCGATTCTGTAACTACAGAAAACGTGTTAGTCTTGTAAAACAACTACCCTTTCCATAATCAATAACATAGCTTAAGTTACTGCAAATCAAAGCATCAAATCAAACAGTCCAAGCAACAACCAAACAAAAGATAAGTCCAAAAAACCAACAATTCAAACCAAAGTCAAATCAAATCTGCAAACTTCTCCCCATTTTTGTCAACAGCAAAAAGTGGAGAACAAATAAAAGAGTTGGTTGAAAATAGAGTCAGAATAATGGTTGTTTTGGAATACGAACAAGCTCGAACTCTCCCATAGAATTCACTATCTTTTCAAGCCTTGCAAAACTCTACTTCAGTGACTGAAAATCTTTACCCTGCACAATTGACTACACTTGATTCTTCAAGGTGTTTAACTGATCGTGCAAAGACACTGAAGTGGCCATAAAAGCATTCTTGAGATCCTGCATCTCATACCCCATAGCATATTTCGCTTCTTTACATCCAATAAAAGCTCTAACAGTCTCAAAAGGTCTGCCGTTTGTTCTGTTGCAGCACTAGGTCCAGCTGAGTCAATCCCAGGAACTTTGAGAACAGATGGAGCCTCAGCAAATTTTCCACCATGACTTTCTTCTAGGTAATGAGAAGCATATACATCATCTAGATCTGTAGCAGAGTGACTCACATTACTAGTATGAATAAGTAAAGAAGTACATTTTTGTTCAACAGCTCCCCCTGTTTGTTTGCTTTTAGGAGGAATAGGAACAACTTCTTCAAGTGCAGCTTCAACTTCAAAGTGATGTTTGGTCGTGTCATGTGCTCCAGCAATCCTAGTGTCAACCATTTCAGAATCACTGGACAAGGAGACAGCCAATGTTGGCTCAAAAGAGTCTTCTTGACCCTAGTCTCTCTTTTCTTCTCCTTATTGTCCTTTTTCTTCTCTTCTTTCTCGCTTCTTCCTATCCTCTTCTTTCCTCTTCTTCCTCTTATTCTCTTTCTTCCTCTGTCCTCCTCTCGTTCTTCAGCTTCTTTCTTGGTCTCTTTTCTCTCCGTTTCTCCTTCTTTTGGCTCTTCTTGAGTCTCTTCAAAGCTGACAAAACCTTTCAAATTTCTTAAGGCTGAAAAAGTCAGCTCATCCTCATCTTCTTCATCCTGCAAAATGAGAACTCTCTTCTTCTTCACTAGAGCATCCATAGGCTCCTTACATTTTCTCTTGGCCGCAGCAAAGTCTTGTTTAGCTTTGATAGGAGATTTCTCCTTCATGCGCTCAAGCACCTTGTTAAGCTCTTTCAAACGTATTTTTGAAACCATTTTGAATCCAATCACCATTGGAGAAATGTTTGTCAAACACAATGATGCATGGATGTGAATCTTAAAATGTCTAAAAATGCGTGTGATAAGAGTAAAATAAGGGAGTTGTCCCTTATCTTTCATTACAATCATGTACATGTGAAACAGGATGGTGTGAGGCAGAGAAAATCTATAGCCAGTATTAATTACAAACATCAGCTTTGCTTCTGATCGAGAGACATCAGTCTTGGATGTCGATTTTGGCCGGATGCAGTTGATAACAATTTTGTGCAGCAAGACATTTGAGGCATTCATCCTAGAGTAGGATATTTTGCCTTCAGCATCTCTGTCTTTAACCAATGCCAGTGTAACATGTGCAACTGATACGCTAATTGGTTGGAAACTCGCTCTTTCCACCCCAATTAGGTCAACTAATATGTCCACATCCACAAAAAACTCTTTGTCCCTGACTGTGAAAGAGAAACTGTTTGCATCCAGAAAAGATAAATTCGAGTAAAAGTAGGCAGTGAGTTCTGGATAGGAAAGCAAAGATTTAGAACAAAAGCGCTCCAATTGAAGACATGCTAACTTCTCTCGCAGATTGAACAGAATCGAGAAAATCAAAGTCAACATTTCTAGGGTTCATCACCCCTCTTTTCAACGAACTTGAATAGACTTTCTTGTGCTCTTTAGAGCAAAAAATACTCCCTCCATTTCCTCTAGCATTAACAGCCACTCCCATCCTCGGCTGAAAATGGTTAAACATCCGTTCATCATCATCCTGTCCTTGTGGTTGATTTGTAGTGCCATAGCGTGGGTCACTCAGAAAATTTGCGAAGGTTCTTTCAGCTATTCCTTTCTCTATAACTCCTAACTTTTCCAACTCCTGCAAGAATAAAGTTTCATTCTTGAAACTCTATCTCTTAAAAATTCGTTGATCAAAGACATTGGTGTTCCTCCTTACTTCAAATTAGAATAAAGTTTGTAAGCAATCTTAGGAGTTAGCATTATTACAGGTTCAACTTCTTCCAAAATTTCTTCTTCTAAATGAGTAGGTGGAGGAGACTGACGCTGGTGAGAAGGTTGTTGCTGTGGTGGAGAAAAATCTTCTTCCTCGGTCAAGTCGAAATGCGTAGGACCCTCAAGCATGAGTCATGGTCCCATGCTTGCATTTCTCAAAAACTTTCTTGAAGACATTGTCGCTTCAAGGGAGAAATTCACAAACTTGCTCGAAAAAGATGAAAACTTTTTGGACAAATCGAGAGTGAAAGTGAAAGCAAGTGAGAATTTTGTATTCTAGGGTTTGAGAGTAAAAACGAAGAAGACGAATTTCAACAGTATATAAAGCAAGTGGAGCGAGGTAAATGGAACGACATTAAAGGAAAAAATAAATATACCTTTTCAAAAAAGAATAACTGCCTTTTTGAATAAAATCGCAACTCTTAGTCTTTTGAGTCTAAGAACCTTCAAACTTTATCTACGAGTCTAAGCTTCTTCAAACTTTATTGAATAAAGGATGTGATGTTCACTCTGGTGCGAATAGACTCAAATAGACTTTTCTCCAGTGGCTTTGTAAATATGTCCACCAGTTAATTCTTTAAATCAATGAATTGAATCGGGAGAAGTACACTAATGGTGCCATAAGTTGTGTACGGCGCTCACTTTGGTGCCAAAAGTTTCCGTCGGATCACTTAAGTGCCAAAAATTTTGAAAAACGATCACTTTGGTGCCATCGCCGATTTGGTTGGCCGGAAATCCGACGTGGCAAATTAATTTTTTATTAATTTTTGACGCCGACATGGATCATTTGGAGAATACAATCAGCATACAAAGAATAAAACGATGCCGTTTACCGTTTTCTCCCAAATAAGAAACCCTAAATCCCCAATATTGATTAGAACCGGAAGTTGAAAACCCTAAATCCCCAATTCGATCATTTCGAGTGCATACTTCGATTTTCTCCCAAAATTATCAGCTCGCTCTTGTAAATGGAGGACAAAAGCTTCAGTAGTGGCTCACATTCCTATAAGAAAAGCGAATTAGATGGTGAGTATTACTGTTATTGTGGGTTACCGAGTCCGAGAAGAACATCTGGGACTCGATTGAATCCCGGGAGAAGATTCCATGGGTGCGGCAGATATAGAGAAGGCTCGAAGTGCCAATATTTCAAATGGGTTGATAGGAAATTCTCTCGATCGAGCAACAAAGGTGATATTGAAGTTACTTGAAGGCCGAAATGAACCTCCACCTATGTTAATAGACGAGTTGGAGGATGTCGACTCAATGCAAGCTTAAATGAAGGAACCTCCACTCTCTCGGTGGACCATTTGAAGAGGGAGGTTTCAAGGCTAAAAATCGAAGAAACTTTTATCGAGCGTTGATTGTGTTCTTATTCTTTGGGTAGTTTATTCAAATGTAAAGTGAGTAATGAGAAGAAGTTTGTATGTCTACCATAATCGAAGACGTGGAATATGCACTTGTATTGGATTATTTATAAGTAAAATGTGTTTTTTGTTTGCTGCAATTTTTGTATGGAGCAAAATGTTTTGTTGTTGTAATCTATGGGTAGAAATGCAAGGTTGGACTTGTAATGCATTAGTTATGAGCACTTAAAAGTTTTGTTGTTTAGTTGTGTATTGTCAATGTTTGTTTTGGTTTGTTTTTGCTTCAAATATAATGGTTTACTGCATTTTTTATTTGGTAATAGTTTGCTGCATTGAAAGTTTTTAGTAATGGTTTGCTGCATTTTTTGTTTGGTAATGGTTTGCTGCATTTTTATTTTAATGGTTTGCTGCATTGAAAGCTTTTGGTAATGCTGCATTTTTTTTATTTGATGATGGTTTGCTGCATTTTTTATTTGATAATGGTTCGATGGTTTGCTAGTTTGCTAGTTTGCTGGTTTGCTGGTTTGCTGTAACTGCAAACCATGGCCGAAATTAAAGGATGGTGGCAAATTCACGATTGATCATTTTAGTGCCATAAGTTGTAAATAGTGATCACTTGAGTGCCAAGTTTTTATAAAAGTGATCATTTAAGTGCCAGTCGCGATTACAAAGTGATCACTTATGTTGTACAAGTTTTTAAAAAGAACATGTTAGTGCCAAACGTCACATTCCAAATGCACCTTGTTCTTGCACCTTGTTCTTGCACCAATTGAGTTGCTGGTGCATCTTCTTACACCAGCCCAAATGCAACAAGATGTACCAGCACCCAAAGTGTTCTTGTAGCAACACATATAATCAGAACCCCACAAATTCATTATAATCCACAATTTTAACCAACAATGCTGACAAAGCAACGGTGCAGCAACAGCAACATTGCAAAGAATAACAGCAAAAATAAAATATACAGTAGCATAAGCATAACCGACTTGCTAGCATTGTAGCCAAAACCAACACAAGAGAAAATGAATAGTCATTCCAATACTTGCCATTAACATTGATTGATTGTTTACAAAAGAAAAGAAAAGCATGTCTAACTTCACTCCCCAATCATCGAAAGTTCAACACTTTCTTCAAAAAAAAACAATGGTATTGCAGGCAACAATTACCATCAATGATATAATATCCAGCACACTCCTAAAAAAAGAAAACATGAAAAAAGACCATGTCCAGCATCACATAAAAATAGACCATGTCTAGCACCCTCCCATCAATCAATATTGACAACACCTTGATCTCCTTTTCCTCTTGGAGCTTTGAATTGATTCATAATCCGAGCACTCTTTCGAACTGGATGTGCAGGTTCTTTAGCTGGACTTTCTGTCACTTCCTTTTCCTTATTTTTGACGGCGGCTATTTTTGTTGTAGCATGTGTCATGTGTTGGTCCATATCATCACTCTTGCTCCCAATCGTTGGTTGAGATGGAACTGGTGCTGGATTCTTTTTGGATGGCTGTTTCGCAGCTATACCCGCTGTCTTCTTTTCTTTGGAGCACTCTTCTTTGCTTGAGCCCTTAATTCTTGAGTTGGCCCACCTTAAGAGATAAGTACCTCCGAAGTTCTCTTAAGCTACAAGAACATAGTCATATTGTCAACCAAATCAATTGAAGTACAATAAATTAAATGCATGAGACATACGAATCTTACATTCAAAATAGTCATTCAAGTACATTCATCTATGTAAATCCCATAACCATATTGCCTTAATCTTTTTCCAAGAGCCCCTCTTGTTCGCTGTGGTGCATCATTTTCAGCAATAATAATCCTTGTAGCAACCTCTGCAACTTGTGCAATTGCTCGTCTTCTCACCTGAGAAACACATAACAAATGTAAATTTTAGCCCATAAAAGACCAAACACAGTGATGTACAACTTACAGGATATTTTTTTCTTGTTTACTCAACAGTGGACTCAGTTGTTGTTGTTGTTGTCCTGCCCATTCCAGTCCCTATCCCTGCACTTGAGCCTACAACAGGGCCTTTTTCTGGCCCTTTAGTAAGCCTTACAACAATGTATTATATTAGGATTATGACCAACAGCACTATCGAATAAGAACTGTAAAGTTACTAAGACAAAAAGGATACTTACCTTACAGCATGGCTTTCTGTTTGCCCTTTAGTAGGCATTATAGCGGGGCCCTGTCCTCCCTTCAATAGGCCCAACAAGAAACTCTTCGGAGGTCCTATCCCTAGCACCGAATCAGCCATTACATCTTCTTTGTTGATGCTACTTTTTCAGCTTACAACCTTTCTTATTATGTCATTCCTTGCGGTAATAGGAGCATTTCATCTTTGATCCAGTCCTACTCATCCTTTGACTTGATGCCTCTTCCCGTTGCATTCTTCATCTCTTTTTTTGGCCTTCCTATTTGCTTCTTCAACGGTAAAGGTAGAGGGCTTTCATGATTTGTTGGCTCCCAAAATTTGCTGCTTCTGATAGGCTGCATCATGAATTGGTATGAAGCAAGGTATGAGATTTTTTTGTACCAATCATGTAAGTAATCATCTGTGTTTTCTCGCTTTATCTGAATAGCATAAATGGCATGGGCACAGGGAATTCCATTCAGTTGCCAGGCTCGGCATGAACACTTTCTTCTATCCAGGTTGACAACATACTTATCCTGATTTTCAATAATCTCATATCCATTATCTCCATTCCAAACTGGATGGCAAAACCTACTAGCGGCAATATTTGCATCCAATCTCTTCACAATCCTAGGGCCACAGTCTCTACTCCATTTTGTAGCCTCATCTCTTTGCCTATGCAATCTAGTCATAACCATAACTCGAATATCATCAAGCATGCTAATGATGATTGGTTTGCACTGGCCTCTAAAATTCTACCATTGAAAGCTTCGCCGAGGTTGTTATCAATGATATCGCATTTGAACTCTTCGCTGAAGAAGGCCCGACACCAGTGCTTAGCTTCTGTCTGGAAGAGTGCATCAAAACCTTCCTTTGTCAACTGCAACAATCCTTGTTTGGCTAATCTGAAATCAGCCATATTCGTACTCTTTGCTATCTCGCGAAGCGCTTCTCTGACCCTATCTCCTTTGAAGTTCCTTGACCGGTTGCATATATGTGCCTCGCGCACATTCTATGCTCAGCATGTGGCATCAATTTAGCCAATGCGGGAATAAGTCCCTACAAAAATTCAAATCAATAAATACAAGTCAAGAAAAATATGTAAATGACTAATATTAAAAGGGAGTGAATTAATTGACAATGAAATTACCTTCTGTTGGTCGCTCATGAATGCCCATTCTCCCCCATCGGTTATCTCAAGGTCAGCCATTAAATTTTTAGGAACCAGGACCAAATATCCTTGTTCTCTATCTTTACCACCGCCCAAGCTATCGGGAACATTTGATTATTGGCATCTCTCCCCCTTGCATAAACCCTTTAGAAAGCATCCATCCAATCCTATAACTCTTCTACAACCAGCCAAGAAGCCCCGTTTACATGCATCAAAACAGACATAAAATCTATCAAATCTAGGCCCAACATCAAGGAGTGGCCTCTCCACAACCTCTACATATACCCTACTATATGGGTTTTGAAACATACATTCACTAGCATAATCCCATACCTGCGCATATTCTTCCTTATACCCACCCATCAATATCTTCATCACCCTCATTTTCGCTCTCTTACATTGATTCCTCGACACATTAACCCACACTTGCTCCTTCACTAACTGTTGAAATTGAGGACTCTTGATCTTGGGCATTGCTTTGATAGTATTGAAAAAATACTTTGATAACCACACACTTGTTACCCTTTTATTGTTAAAGATAATTGGACAAGTATGCTCCTCCCGAAAGGACCTAACTGGAATGACCCATTCTTACTAAGCGCGGCATAGAGCTTCCACGAACAATTAGGTTGTGAGCACTTAGCTCTCACAAACTCTTTCGTGTTTCTAATGAATTTAACGCTCCTCTGTTCACCAATTGAGTTCTTCACAACAGCTTCCTTGAACTGTTTAACATCGTCAAATCTCATGCCCACCGACAAAACAGGTTTATTAACGGTCGGATCATAGCAATGGTACTTACTTTTCTTCGAGGAGTAGGTTCTTCATCATCATTGTCAAGCTCATTTTCCGAACCAGCAACTTCATCGCCACAGCTTTCTTCATCTTCACTTCTATTACCCTCATTTGGATCTCCATCCCTATTTACCGGCTCGGGCCTTTTTCTGAAGCTGCAAGTTTTTTTCTCGAAATTCCCTTTGCTTTTGTCTTGACTGTGCGAGTTCATCATCATCTTCGTCACTTGGGAAATTTACTAAAGCCAAACATTCATCTTCCGATTCACTAGATAAAGCAATTTCCCATTCTAATCCAATAAAGTCTTCATCGCCCACATCTTCACCCAAATCTTCACCCAAGATTTCAGGACATCTCCTTCTTTATTCATCTCTATCAATATGACTTATCTCCCTCTCATTTTGCCCTCCATCTAACCTAAACTCATCCCCAACCTGATTACTCGCTTGAACAGGATCCCTCACTTCTCCTCCTTCAGTGGTGGTCTGCTCATCCCCATCATCATCCTCACTATAATACTCAACATATACCTTAGCTTCTTCACCGTGAAGATAATGGTAAATGATATCCTTAATACCATTATCGTCATTAAAAAATCTCAACCCATCCTTCAATTCTTTCCTAGGAACACAGTAATGTAGTTTTTACACTTTGCATCGTAAAAAATATACCAAATCCCTCATAAAATCAATATATAATGGCTTCCAAACATTGACATAAATAGTACCTTCATTTCCACCACTATATTCCCAATCTTCAATGCCAATAACAAACTCTCCACCATATCAAACAATGACACATACCTGATTTGCGTCCATGTCAATGCTGCACCCAATGAAAAAAAAGAAAATGAGTCATTGTCGTTTTGTTGGAAACACATGACAGAATCGGCAACTTCACTTGCAGGTCCTTGTCGTTTTGTTGTCAAGGAACAAATGCGACTAAAATCTCCCCAATTCGGTGCATTTACAGAAACAAAAGAAACCGAATTAAATAGACAAAGTGAGGTCCCCACCACCCATTTTTCAATTTAATTACATTCACATTCGGTCCCCCACAAAAGCAGTCAAATTAATTAAACAAACAAATTCGGTCCCATTTGTTTCCATCCGAGTCAAGCCCATCCGCACCCCTGTTTTTCTATTCGGTCCCCACAATGAAAGCGAACGAACGATGGAAGAATCAATTTTTCTATTCCGTCCCCATAAAAGTGACATCCCCACCACTTTTCCCACTACTTTCCCCCGAGCCAAGCCCTCAATTTGCCTTTTGTGCCCTAACTTGCCCGTCAGAACCCTAAATTTTTCGCAAAATTGATCCACGTAGAGAACATGACAAACCTGAACGATCGTGAACGATGGCGCAACTACAGCGATGGCCGAGCGACGGCGGGCAAGCGAACGGCGGTGGGTGAACGACGGTGGGTGAGCAAGCTACGGCCGGCGTCGAGGAGAACCGTATACGAACCCTATTTTACTCCCTCTTCAGCGACATCGTTTTTTGCTATGGAGTAACGCGGCGTCGTTTCTTATGTGAATCCACGGTGGATAGAATAAAACGACACCATTTCTTACGAAGTAAGAAACGACGTCGTTTCTTGCCATCCACCATGGACAATCTTAAGCCACGTCGATTTTTTTTTAAAATATAAAAGCCACGTAATTATTTTGGCCGGAATTTCTCGCCGGTAGCACTAAAGTGATCGTTTTTCCTCCGATTTGGCACTTAAGTGATCCAACGGAAACTTTTGGCACAAAAGTGAGCACCGTTCACAACTTATGACACCATTAGTGTACTTCTCCCGAATTGAATCATAACTTCTCCATTTTGAACATGATCTCTAATAAAGTGATGTCGAATATCTATGTGCTTTGTTCTTAAATGAAGAATTGGATTCTTTGTGAGATTAATTGTGCTGGTGTTGTCACATTTGATCTCAATGCATGAGTCTTCGATTCCAAAGTCTCTCAGTTGTTGTTTTATCCATAAGATTTGAGAACAGCAACTTCCAAGACCCATACTCGCTTCGTTGTTGAAAGAGCCACAATACTTTGCTTCCTTGAGAACCATGATACTGTCATGTTTCCAACAATTGACAAATATCATAAGTACTCTTTCTATCAACTCTACAACATGCTAGATCTCGTCGATATCCAAGGAGAGTAAAGTCTCCTTCTTTGGGATACCATAGACCTAACTTTAAGGTAGTTGCAACGTATTTGATGATGCGTTTTGCAGCACTTAGATGAGATTCTTTGGGATCAGATTGAAATCTAGGACAAATGCAAACACTAAACAAAATGTTAGGTCTAGAAGCAGTAAGATAAAGAAATGAACCAATAATACTCATGTAGAGCTTCTGGTCAACTTTCTTTCCTCATTCATCTTTGTCCAGCTTCAAAGAACTAGACATTAGTATCTCGTCTTTTTGCAATTCTCCAATCCGAACTTTTAACGAGTTCTTTTGCATATTTTTCTTGGTGAATGAAAATTCCTTCCTCCAATTGTTTTACTTGTAATCCGAGAAAGAAGAATAGTTCGCCCATCATGCTCATCTCAAATTCATCCTGTATAGACTTAGAAAACTTCTTGCACAGGGTTATGTTAGGTGATCCAAATATAATATCATCAACATAAATTTGAACAAGTAGAAAGTTTTTACCTTTTCTTTTAATAAACAAAGTAATATCCATTTTTCCTTTAACAAAACCATTTTGAATTAAAAACTTACTTAACTGTCATACCATACTCGAGATGCTTGCTTTAAACCATATAAAGCCTTTTTTAGTCTGAATACTGAGTCTGATTTCTTTGGATCTTCAAATCCAAGAGGTTGTTCCACATAGACTTCTTCTTGGATAAATCCATTTAAAAATGCACTTTTGACGTTCATTTGAAATAACCTGAAACTTTTATAATGTGCAAAAGCAAGTAATAATCTAATTGCTTCTAACCTTGCTCTTTTGGAGTGTAGGTCTCATCATAGTCTATCACTTTTTCTTGCGTATATCATTTGGCCACGAGTCTTGCTTTGTTCCTAACCACTTTTCATTTCTCGTCCATCTTGTTCCGAAAACCCATTTAGCTCTAATAATAGATTTACCTTTTGGTTTAGGAGTTAATTCTCAAACATCATTAATGCTGAACTGTTAGAGCTCTTCTTGCATAACTTCAATAAAGCTTTCGTTAGTTAAAGCTTCTTCTATGCTTTTGGGTTTTATTTCAGAAATAAGTGCCACGACGCTAGACTCTTCTTGCTTTTTGGATTTAGTACAAATCACTTCATCAATGTCACCGATGATGAGTGCTTTGGGATGACTAGATTTGTGCTTCCAATTGCTGGTTGATCTGATAGAATGTTGTTCTTCTTCTTCAGTTAATTCTTCAACTTCCGTTCGTTGATTTTCTCCAGAAGTCTAAGCCACTTTAGGAGAGATAAACTTTGTAAGGTCTGGAGTAAATTCAGATTCTTCAGGCTGAGTCTAAATCAGTTGATTTCGCAAAGAGTCTTGGAATTTGACATTCATAGATTCTTCCACAGACTGAGTCTTCTTGTTGAATAATCTGTAAGCTTTGTTGGTAAAATTCATTCATCTGATTTCTCCTCAAACTTACCAGTTCGATCATTTGCATTTTTCAAAACAAAACATTTGCAACCAAATACATGAAAATAAAAAACAATTGGCTTCTTTCCTTTAAACAACTCATAAGAAGTTTTCTCGAATAGGCCTTAAAAATACACTCGTTAATAATATAACAAGCTGTAGAAACTGATTCAGCCCAAAAACGATAAGAAATATTACTTTCAATTAAAAGAGTTCTTGCTATTTTCTGCAAAAATCTTCTTCTTCTTCTTCTTTTACAACTCCATTCTGTTCTGGAGTGTATGGAGAGGAGAAAACATGCTGAAATCCAGATTCATCACAGAATTTGGCAAAGTCTTGATTTTCAAACTCACCTCCATAGTCTGTCCGTATGCTTGAAATAGCATAGCATTTCTCATTCTGTACTTTCCTGGCAAACTTTTAAAAGTGAGAAAATGTTTCAGACTTACTTGCCAGAAAGTAAACCCAAGTAAATTGTGAATAATCATCCACAATTACTAGGCAATATCTCTTTCCACCAATGCTTTGAGTTCTGGTTGGTCCAAAGAGATCCATATGCAGAAAGCTATAAAACACGATTAGTAGAAACTTAATTTATTGGTTTAAAAAAACTTCTCACATGTTTTCCCAACACACATGGTGTGCATAAGTTAGATTTTTGAAACTTCAAGTTGGGCAATCCACGAACATGTTTCATGGAAGAAACCTTGGCAATTTGCTTTATGTTGACGTGGCCAAACTTTCGATGCCAAAGATTCACTTCATCTTGAATTGATATTAGACATTGAAACCTTTCTAATCTGATATCCAGAAGATAAATGTCCCATGTCTTCGTCCAGTAAAAGATTGAGAAAGATCTTTACTAGTTCTCGAACATATTCCTTCTTGGAAATTAATTTTGAATCCAATGTCGCACAGTTAGCTTATGCTGAGTAGATTGTAATTTAGTCCTTCCACCAAGGAGACATTGTTGATTGTGAAACTTCCAATATTTATAGTTCCATACCCAACAATTCTTCATTTACTATTTCCACCAAAAGAAACTTTTCCACCATTTATTTGAACAAATTTTGTAAAACAATTTGAATCTCCAATCATGTTTCTTAAACAGCCACTATCCAAATACCATTTAACATTTTTCTTGATAGTTACCTGCAATTAAAAAAAAAAAACTCAAGCTTTCTTTGGTACCCACATTTTCTTGGGTCTAGTGAAGTTACTATAATATACGTCTTTGCCCAATCCTTCTTAACAGGTCTCCAAACCATAGGACATTCTTTCTCAAAGTGTTCGAGCTATTGCATTTAGAACATTTGAAAGCACTTCGGCCAACGGGTTTTACAAAGAATTTTTGAAAATGGTTTTACGTAAAAGTTTTTGTAGGTCTTTATTTAATTCTTTCTTTTACTTTTGGAAAATCAATTAGATAAATAGTTTAAAGTCATTCTCAAGCCTCGACTTGTTGAAATAAGGTCTTTGTACTGAAAGAATCTGTTCCAACTTTTCAGATCCTATTGAAAACCTTTTTGACATATTTGAAATGTCATTTTTCAAAAATGTATTTTCTTTTGAAAGAAAATCTACATTTTCTTTTAAAATAGCAAAACTATTGTCTAAATTTTCAAAATTTTCTTTCCAAGAATTTTCTTGTTGCTTCAAAGTATAGAATTCTCCTTTTTAGCTCGAAAATCCTCTTAAGAGAGATTTTGAGACAAAGACAAAGTTCATCAATGTATTTCCAAACTTTAGCAGGAATTTTTAAATTACTTAGCTCGAATTCACTGTCTCGAGTCTAAGTTCGATTCTGATTTTTCCATTAAACAAATGTTGGCATAATCTTCATCACTTTCTTCGCATTCAAAGTATCACTCCATGTCTCGCTTTGAGAGCATTTTTATATTTCTCAGCTTTTCCTTTATTTTTCTTCAACGGAGGATAGTTGGGTCCGATGTGTCCATTTTTCTTGCATTCAAAACAGATCACATCTTTGTTGGTTTCATCATCCTCGTTGATTTGTTTTGAAACTTTTGAGTGTTTTGTTTCTTTCAATTGAACATTCTTCCATTTTTATTCAGTTTCCTAAACCTCTTTATCATAAGTGCTAGCTCTTCATCATCTATATCCTCTTGAGTACGTAACATCAGAATCATCGTTAGATTTTAAGACAATTGACTTCTTACCTTTGGGATCTTCTTCCTCATTGATTTGCTCCACTTCATAAGATTGAAGTGTGCCAACCAGTTCATCTACTAAAAGTGGCATGGTTTTTTGTGTTTCCCTTATTGAGGTCTTCATGTGATTCCAGTCTTTGGAGAGTCCACGCAACAATTTGTTGACCTTCATTGGTTCAGAGATTGGCTGTCCCTGATACTCTAGACTATTTACAATTTCTATAAAACGACTAAACATGTTAGTGATAGATTCTCTTGGCTTCATCTTGAAGGCTTCATACTGTCCGAGTATAATATTGATCCTTATTTCTTTCACTCGATCAGTTCCTTCATAGGTAATGTGCAACATATCCCAAACTTCTTTGGCCGTTTCACAAGAAGATATTATGTTATACTCAGTAAGAGATAATGCACAATATAAGGAGTAAATTGCTTTAGCATCAAGAGCTTGTCTCTTGGTTATTTCTTCTTAAGTCATCTCGCTAGCGTCTGCAACTTCTTTTCCTCTTTCTGAAGTTGATGTAACTTTAGGAATGATTCCTTTTTCTACCACATCCCATTCCAAAAATCTTTCGATCTTAGGAATGCATTCATCTTATTTTTCCATATGTTGTAATCATTTCCATCAAAGTAAAGTGGTCTAGTGTTGCTCTAGCCTTCAACCAAACTCGGAGCCAACATACTAGCCAAAGATCTTTGACTCATAAGTAAAAACATTTCAATTAAATGAGCACACAAGGCTCGATACCAATTGAAAAGGGCTAGTAAAAGCACCTAGAGGGGGTGAATAGGTGATCAAAGAATTTTTGCAAAACTTAATAGATTAATTCGTCTTTTGAGAATGATAGACTCGAAGATGTAAAAGACCATAAATAGTTATATAAAGCTACAAATTAAAGTAAAGAGATTAGGGAAAAATAATCGAAACACAATGTTTATAGTGGTTCGACTTAGACCAAGCCTACGTCCACTCTCCCGCACTGACAGCCCACTAGCTGGATTCCACGAAGAACCAAAAAAGATTTTACAATTTTATGTCCTTGATTCCACAGTGTAAAAACTCTGCTACACTTCCTCAAAGTCTCACAAGTATTTAATCTCTCTTTGAGTACAATTTAAGCTCGTGATTGAAACAACAAAGAACTAAGATTGAGCGTCTTCCTTATATACTCCTCCATGCCTTCATAACTGTTGGCACCATCCAAAGGAGTTCTTCCAATCTACCCGTTGGACAGAGGAATCAATTAGGAAGATCTCGAGTTATTTAAGGAATGTGATGATAGTCCACCAATCTTGCTCGCATATACAATCAGGATCTAGATTTCCATAAGTAGAACCTTCCAAGTATACTTCGCTAATCAACAGATCTAATTATCGGAATTGATTTCAATAAGAATAATTGATCACGAGATGCTATCTCCAGCCGTGAGATCTTCTTCAACCATATGAACCAAATCCTTAAAGATATACTCACATCTGGATAAGTCTTCTTCATCGGATAAACCTTTTCTTCGTCGGTCTAGAAACTATCAGTGAGGGTAGACTTTAAATCTTGAGTCTGGAGGTCTTTAGACTTTGACGATAGAGTCTACAATTCTTCAGACTAAACTAATGGAAACGTTTTATCAACTTCAAAACAAATAAGGAAGTTTTCTCCAACAATGTGAACATATTATTTTGGATTATATTAACAATATATCCAACAAGTGTGACCTATTTGATGAGTAGTACAACATGAGATTACACTATCAATCAAGCAATGCAATAGAGATTACAATCACAGTCGAGTCATTACCCAATCCACAATTACATCAACAAACTCATACAACATTTTTAACCCTTAAAATTTCTTACAAAATAATCTCCCAATCTCATAAAGGAATACGCAAATATTATTACAAAAATTATTGGCCCCGAAGCACTTGATGTAATTCATGAGCGCACTATATAATAAATTGTTGTGACCGAAAACTCCTCTATGTACTTATAAAAAAGATGGGAAAATTCTCTAAAAGGTTCTAAACCTACTGCATTTTTGTTAATTTAGTTCTAAATATTTAAATTTTGACAATTGAGTCCTAAACTTTTTATATTTTGCTAATTGAGTCCATCCGGCCAATTTTAACTAAAAATCATTAACGTAAACGCTGATCGCCCCATGTGGCATGACTAGCATTAACATTGGCATTTTCTAATAGTATTTTTTAATTTTTAATTTTTAATTTTTTTCTTATTTTTCCTAACCCTAAACCGATGAGGGCTAGCAACCCTCGCTTAGTTTGGGCAAAGGTGTTCACCCACACCCAAATCCAACAATCCTCACTTGGCCTAAGCAAGACAAGGGTTAGGACACTCTCGCCTAAATCTAGATGGGGCATCATGGCCCTCACCTAGATTTGGGCAAGGGTCGATGGCCCTTGCTTAGATCTAGGTGGGGGCCAACAAAGGTGCAAAGGGCCCTCACCCATGACTAGTGAGGGGGAGTACACCAACCCTCGCCTATCAATGGTTAGAATAAAAAAACTAAATATAAAAATAAAAATTGAAATATATTAAAATATTATTACAAGTTTTCTCTCTATCCCCTTAGGTGATAGTTTCCTCTGTAGAAACCCTAAATTTGCTTGCTACATCTTAATTTTCCATGGATCCCTCAATGCTTCTCCACCCAGATTAGACCCATCATTGCCCCCTCCATCCACCTAACTTCCTCGGATGGTTTGGGACATTGCCTTACAAGCACAGTACCAGAGAAAATGAGTGCAACTTGGTTAAACATCCTTTCTTAGGCGATTTCCACACTAAATAGCTAAACCCTTCTTTTCATACAAGACCTCCAGAAACAATTTGACACAAATTATATATTGTTACAACCTACCCCTCGAGGAGGGAATAGATTTATGGGTATTGCATAAAGGATGGGCTTATGGCCCATGATTAGGCGCGAGACTCTCCCAAACTCATACCTCGCGTGACATTGGGGTATTTTTAAAAATTTCGCAAAAATGAGTCGCCACTAGCCTATTGGAGTCGGCTAGAAACCAAGCGGGCATGAGAGTATATCTCACTTCCTACGCAACCAGAGAATCTAGCATCAAGAACTTGATTACACTAATTGACCAATTAGTGCCCTTTCGGTACCTAATCTTGTTCATTTTAAAAGAAAAGATTTTTGTCAGGCACTTTGGATTGATTTTAATACCTTATTTACTAACATGTGAGGTGATTAGGCAGGTGCGCAATCATTAAAATAATAATCATAGCTACCAAGATCCTAATTACGGTAAAAGTGAGCGAGTGCAATTAAACATAATTAAATATGCAAATTAAACACACGATATAATCAATGTGCAAGCAAATAAATGCCTAATTACACTAAGGAGGCAAAACATGACAATTCATAACCAAACCTTGCCTTTTTTAGATTTTCAAAAAAATTAATAATTTTTTAATTGTTTTTTTCAAAAAAAAAAAATATTTTTATTTTTATTTTTATATTCGGCCGAGCCGTGACGGTCTAGTCGACCCGACCCAAGCCGGCCCGGTCGATGCGGATCGAGGTTTGGTTGAGACCGGACCCAAGTTCGGTCCGATCAAGGAGGCGGGCTAGTTGGCGGCTTCGAAAAAAGACTAGGCCCGGCCGAGGTGACCGGACCATCTCTCAAATGGGGTTGGGCCCATCGATGGGCCCAACCCCTTCGCGTAAGAAACTCCCCCTCACGGGCCCACGACCTAGACCAACCATAGGCCGTCGGCCTATGGGGCAAGGGGGGCCGCACTGACCAAATCCACGATCTAGCCCGACTAAGTTTGTCTCCCTCTGGCCAGCAACTTCCCAGTCACGACCAGAGGGGACGACGCCGTGCCCCGGGCGGCTTTTCCGACTGGCACGACGGTGCCACCCGGTCCGAAGGAGGGAATAGCTCGGCTTCCAGGCGGGACCGGCGATGCTCCGGTGACCGAAGGATCGAGTTGAAGTTGGGGGGTTGCTGGACTGGTTTTTGGCTGAGCAAAAACAACAAATAGGTAATGTGCACCAACGAAACCGAGAGCCTTTGGCTCAACCAAGGTCCGCATGTGGCTCAACCAAGGTTTGCATGTGGACCTGAAGACCTAAGGAGACCTACCGAAGTTCAGTAAATTCAATAGGAATAGACGAGAGGGGCCGGAGCTCACTCGAATCGGTCGGAGGAGCTTCGGTCGGCTTGATGCACCACTACATATGCCGGGTGTTTGATGAAACGCTTTCGGGTTCCGAAACGGGGTTAGGAGGCGGTTGGCGACTCCGGCGCGATCGACGGTACAAGGGGTCTCCCTCCTCCTCTCTCTTTTTCTCTCGTGTGCTCTCCCTCCGCCCTCCTTTTTTTTCCTCCCCTCATTCTTCTCGGCCGCCTCGTGCCTTCTTTTTCCCTCGGCTCACACGTGTCGCCTCAACTCCCCAACCAGCTCTCCCGCCACGCCAAATCCCGTTGTCCTCGTCGTCGCTCCTTTTTGCCCCTAGGCGGCTCTACTTTTGCTTTTGCTTGTTCCTCGCGCAAAGGTCGGCTAAAGGAGGGAGAAAGACTAGGCGCGGGCTAAGCCAAAGGGAGAGGAAGCTAGGCCATGCAAGGGATGGACAGGAAAGGAAGACGGGCCAAGCTAAGGCCAGATCCGGCCCGACCCAGCCCCACCTTTTTTTTTAACTAATTTTTTTTTTAAATATATTTTTTATTTTTTATTTTTTATTTTTGATTAGGTGTCAACATATATCGCTCGCCCAGAAAGCTCTCAACCTAGCTAGGGCTCCCTTCACTCCTAAACTCAAAATCTTACCGGTATTCCCACTTGTGCCTACATCTTCTTGGGATTTTTGTTCATCCTTTCGGTCATAGGATTGAGAGCACATAGGATAATCGGCTTAGAGTAATGGCACTTTACAAGAGTATTGGTGATTTGTGGTCAGAGGAGGATATAACCAAGCTGGTCGATGAAATGCCTAAACCAAAAAGACGAGAACGTGAACTTATTCTATACGGTGTAAACTTTTCTCAAAACCAAATGTCAACTTTCAAGCCTTTTTCAGCACTATGAAGAAAGCGTGGAAGACAGATTTGGTAAAATGCGAAATGATCGAACCTAGATACTATCTCTTTGTTTTCCCCTCGTAAAGGAAAAAAACGTGTCTCTGGACTCTAGGCCTTGGTCCTTTGCTAGTAATCACCCTATTTTTACAAGAGGTAGACCCCAATGTCCCCAAACATTGTTACGAATTTAAGCATTATAGGAAAGTTAAGTGCTATTGAACTTAGAAAACCCGTTGAAGACAGGAACTATTATTGAGTTGGGAGATAGGAAATAGTTGATTAATTTCAAATATGAGCGACTACATCATTTCTCGCTACTCTTGCGGCTACATTGGGCACTATGCAAATTTCTTTCCAAAATATCCATACGAAGACACAAGATTGGCCCAAGATAAACCTCGGTAGATATGGTTCTTGGTTGAAGGCGGAGGTGAAAGAACACAGCATGTGTTGGAGGACCTTTATGGGAAAATAGACCTAAGCCTTGAAGAAGAGGAAGTCGCGCAAAAACACCTATCCTTGAAGAAATGGACTTGCGGGAAGGATAAGACGGAGCTGAATAAGGCACTAATTATCTACAATCAGCAGTTGTGGAGCAAATACATGATGCACAAATGTTAGAATATATTGATATGCATAGGGGAAAAGAGCACAACAAACTCAATTACTGTCTCTTCCCTCCATGAAATGCTATAGAAGCGAAGGGTCGTCAAAGAAAGGAAAAATTGAATAAAACTCCAACATCCAAAAACAAAAACGATTTACACCATATGAGAAGCGAGGGCAACTAGGGATCTTAATTGATGAAGAGAATTTACTAGATACTCATGTCTAGGTGTGGGAAGGGTCAACAAACGGGCTTTGGTGGCTAGCCCTAATAAGCCGGGGTATAAATAAAGGTATTAAGTTGGAACTATCAAGGGTTGGGCAACCCCTTGACAGTCTAGCATCTTCGAGTCTTAGTGGCTCGAGAGAGGCCCAACTTGGTCTTTCTAATGGAGACCAAGAACAAAGAAACCTGTCATAGAACAAGTTAAAAATATACTCCAGTTCGAAATACAACTATTCATAATCCAATTGGGATTGGGGGTGGATTGGCACTCTTGTGGGACGAGGAGGTTATTGTCATGGTGGATACCAGCACTAATGAACTTCTCGGATATTGTATGTAAAGATATAACTAGTGGAGTGACAATGAGGATTTCATTTCTCCATGCATCTACAAATTACCAAGAGTGATTACAACTATAGCAAAACAAGACATTCAATTCATATCTCAAATAGTGTTCCATGGTTGTGCATCGAAGATTTCAATGAGGTCTTATATCAATGGGAGAAGGTTGGAAAACGGGAAGTGGACAAGTATAGAATGATGGCTTTCAAGGATTTTATAAGCTCATGTTCATTCATGGACATAAAGAGTAAGGGGTGCGCTTACACATGGTCAAACAAGAGGAAAGGGGCTGAACTTGTGAAAAAAAAAAGGCTGGACGGAGCTCTTTGTAGTCCTAAGTCGAGAGTTATATTCCCAATCGTGGGAGGTGTACGCGTTACCTGCTATTGGATTGAACCATAGTCCGATCCTCTTAACCTCATAGATAGTAAGGGTTAAAAGAACAAAGAATTTCAAATTTGAGGCATTTTGGATAGAAAATTCAGATTTCAAAGAAGCAATCAAAAATGCTTGGAGGAATGACAAAGACAACCTATAGGATATAGCAAGCAAAACGAGAAAAGTGGCCGTTAAAGGCGAGGAGATGGAGCCAAGCAAAGTTCAAAAATGCTTCACATCAAATCCAATTACTTGGGGGAAGTACCTGCGAGATGATGAACGGGATTGTAAGGACTCTAAACCAGGAAGAATATCATAGAATCATTGAGCAAATCGAGGGCCTGTGGAGACAAGAAGAAATGTACTAGGGAATGAGATCCAAAATTAATTGGATTAAATAGGGGGACAAAAATACGAAATATTTCCATGCAACGACAATACAAAGAAGACAGCGCAATAAAATCACAATGCTACAAATAGATGATCATAATTGGAGTAGAGACCCTTCCATCCTCAGCCAACATATGAGACTTCTACAAATCTCTCTATACCACATTGGGAAGTAGAGAATATCAACCCGTTTAGACCAATGCCCACAAATGATCACAAATGCGATGAACGAGTCACTTATGGAAAATGTCACAAGAGAAGAGGTGAAAGTTGTAGTCTTCCAATTGGGTGCTTCAAAAGCTCCGAGACCGGATGGACTTAATGGATTATTTTATCAAACTGCTTGGGTAGAAATTCAAGATGACATATTAAGAATGGTGGACAGCTTCTTCCGCCAAGGTACCTTCAACCCTGAAATAAGTAGAACCCATATAACTCTCATTCCAAAAGTCTCAATCCGAAAAACATCTCTCGGTATAGGCCTATCAACTTGTGTAATTTCAGTTATAAAATTATTGCAAAGGTGATGGCCAATAGATTGAAGCCATGGCTCCCGAAATTATATCTCCTCAACAAAGTGCATTTGGGAGGGGGCGTCAAATACAAGATAATATTTTTATAGTTCGCAGGTCTTACATCGCCCGAGAGTAAGGAAAAGTAAGCGAACATTTCAAGCAGTTCTCAAACTTGATATGCAGAAAGCTTATGACAGGATAGAATGGGATTTCATATGTGATTGCATGCTGCAAATGGGTTTCTGTGACAAATGGGTGTCTTTGGTTAAACAATGTATATCCTCGGTGTCTTTTAGCGTCAAAATTAATAGGGAGCTGAGTAATTACTTCCCGACTAGAGGGATCGAGACAAGGAAACCCCTATCTCCCTATCTTTTCATTATTATGGCCAACGTTCTATCCTCCTTGATACTTGAAAGCTTTACAAGACAGGTAGCTTAAAGGGCATTAAACCGAATCACTCTTTTGCCCTACACTATCACATCTCTTATTCACGGATGATGCTATTTTCTTCCTAAATGGTACTATCATTGAGGCTCAAAACTTAGCAAATATCTTGCATCGGTATAACTTTGCATCCGGACAAGCCATCAATCTCAACAAGTTAGGCATTTACTTTGGGAAAAACTGTCCCCCAAGGCCTAAAACAGAATATAGCAGCGAGAATTGAGAGTGCCAATCATGGAGAAACAGTGGAAACATCCGGGCGTTCCTTGGATCGGGGACTAACAAAGAAGCAAATGTTTTTGGGTTCTTACAAAAGTTTATAGTAAATTGGAAGGATGGAAAGAGAAGCTAATGCCGAAGGCAAGCAAAGAGATTCTGATCAAAGTGGTAGTACAAGCAATACCTCAGTTTGTCATGTCTATTTTCAAAATCCCCTTATCAATTTGTAGAGCTATTAAAAAGAAAGTTTCTTCGTTCCGGTGGAAGAAAAATGCCACTAGAAAGGGGATACATTGGAAAAAAATGGGACACTCTGAAAAGAGAAAAAGCGGCGGGGGGCTTGGGTTTAGAGACCTAGTTGATTTTAACAAGGCGATGCTAAGGAAACAAGCTTAAAGGTTCACTCAAGACCCGAATGCTATATGGAGCGAGGACTTTCAAAGGGATCTACTTTCCCAAAGGGGAGTGCTGGGGATGGTGAACAAGGGTTCCCGACCCTCTTGGGGTTGGCAAAACTTACTACTAGGGAGAAATACAATTGAGCCAAAGATTAAATGGGAGGTGGGTGATGGTAACAAGATCAGAATAAGAGAGGATAGATGGCTACTTTCGGGCAAAATTGGAGGTCCAAGGCAAACCAAAATGAACCCCACTTGGTAGCTAAAATAATGAATCATGATGAAGGAGGATGGAGGATGGAACATTCCTTTACTACAGGAGTTTTTGGAAGAGAGAAATGTCAAAGAAATATTAGCGGCCCGCTAAGCCACTCACCCGAACCAAACAAGCTCATATGGATGACCAACAACTCAAGCTCGTACATGGTAAAAAGTGGATATAACAAGCTTCACGACCCAGACAAAACCCAAACGGTAAACCAGCCATCTACATCCTACCAGCCACCAAAAAAATTTTGGACTAAGATTTGGAAGCTAAAGACCTACCCCAAAGTCATATTCTTAATTTGGAGTGCAGTAACAACGCTTTGCCTACAAAGGAGAATTTATACAAGAGGAAAATGCTACCTGAACTTGAATGTCCCTTCTGCGGCCAAGCGCCTAAAACAACAGAACACATTCATTTTGTGTCCCTAGACAAATCAAATATGGGCGGATCAGAGGATAAAAGTAGATCTATCATCTAAGATATGTAATAGAGTGGACGAGATGGGTGGGGAGAACCTTACCGTGCGAGATACCCAAGAAGCAAAAGCCATATTTGCGGATCTGGTCTAGAGAATCAAGGTGCAAAACAACCTCATCTTTCAAGCAAAAAAATCGAACCAAGCTTTATGCTTAAGGAAGCAATTTACACGACGCACCTAGTTGCAAAGTATGGAGATAACAAACTCACCTTAAATAAAGCAAAAGAACCTACAGAACCTAGCGAATAGCCGAATGAGCCCACTCCAACCCAAATCGGCTACAAATTGAGTGTGGATGCAGCCCGGAATAGCTCAACTATGGAGGGTTCAGCTTCTGTCCTTGCCAGAACCAAAGATGGGGTGCTTATAGGTGGGTTCGTGCAGCAAATTTTCGCTCCCTCAGCCTCAATCGTAGAAACCCTAGCTGTGCATAATGCACTTTGGTGGGTTAAACAGCAGCATGAAGCAAGAAATGCACGAAGTAAACCACAAAGTGCAACTGTACTTTCCTTTGATCTGCAAGTCCTCATATCAATAGATAGCTTATTGACAGTTAGATGCATTATAGGCTGGGATGAAATGCCATGGGCCTCCAGGTCCATCATTAAAGATTGCATAACCTTCTGAGCCGTTAAAAGGAGTTTTTATCCATTTTGAGTCAAGAGATTTTAATCAAGCGACCACGTGATTCTTGAAGCCCATCGAGCCGGCTCTCTCCCGATGGATTGGGTTACACATCCCCGCATCCCCTTTGCTTAATATTATGTTCGAATCTCGAACTTTTTGTAATTCAGCATCTTCGATTTAGCAATGAAAATCCATGTTTTCGACCCAAAATATATATATATATATATATATATATATTTGTATTATATTTGTGTTCACACTAATCATACCTTGTAAGATGATCGATATCTACGTAAGCAATTTTCAATAAATTTTAGCCTGGATAGACTCATCCTAAGAAAAATATGAAAAATGCCTAGGCTTTCATTGGCAAAATTGAAATATTATGACTAAATTAATAAAGATGTAATATGTTTAGAACTTTTTAAACAATTTTCCACAACAAAGACCGACAACATGCTAAAATGAGAGGGTCATTTGGTCTTTTCAAGGTTGGAGTTTGCTTAGAAGTCTTAAATGATATTTGTAAAAGTAAAATTATGTGAGTGGTCATTCAAACTAAACAAATATTTTCTTTTTCAAAAGGAGTTGAAAAGGGAGCAATCCAACCCTCCCGCTCCTTTTTCGACAAAAAAAAAAAAAAAAAAAAAAACCCTCCCGCTCCTTTCGACCCAAAAAAAAATCTCCCCCGCTCAAAGGCCCATGTGCGCACGGTGGGCTTGGGGCTTTGTATGAAACACGGGGCTCTTTTTGTTTTATGAATTTAGAACCAGATAAAACTTTTTGTGTGATCTAATGTTCTAATTATAATTTTTTAAATCTAGTTCTTGTCCTAGATTACTTTTATAGCTTTGAAAGCTTGCGCACAAAAAGAAAATGCAAATTTTCTAATTCAAGTGCATAATGCATTTAGGATCTCATGATATTAACGATTTAGCTAAACATATTTATTAAAATCACGGGTTGTTATATACCATTAAAGTCGACCTTTCACCCTCATCAAATGGCAGAACATATTACCTCCGGCAATATATATGCCATTTTCGCTTGCTCAATCGGCCGGCCGGGCCTCAGCGCCAAGCCCAAAAGTATCGGCCTCTATCGAACATGTTCAGAGCATGCTCTCAGCTAGACACAACGTTACTTTGCACGGTTTTGTGCTGCTTTGGTTGGGATATTCTTTAGATCAGTTCGACCAGAAGATGAAGTCTTTCCTTTCTTGCGCTGGAAGGATATAGATTCAATCGACTGCCGAGTGCATACGACCATTTCATCAATTATCCAGAATTAAGGAATCGACCATGGCTGCTCGACCGAAGGAGGAGGTTCCAAAGCTGAGCTTCCACAGCGCAATCTTCATAGCTTCAGCAACAATGTTTACATAGAGGGTGGATTATTAGCTCCATAGATATGTACATCTGAGTCTGAAGAACAAGGTCCTCAGGCAAGCAATGACTAGCTTTAATACAAAATAGCTTGGCTCGCGAGTCAAGCGGAAGCAGCAGGCTTGCACACCGGCAGGTCGTTCTCCGCGTTGGGCGGGATCCGGAGAATGGGGGTTGCTTTCGAAGAAGTTGACCGGTTTCAGATCGAAGCTGGACGACACCGTGGGCATGATTGGGAAGTCCTCCTGGCACGGAATGTGATGGAAGCCCAGCGTGTACCACACCACAATGTCCTTGTTCTCGATCGGCCGATCCCTGCCATTGAACAAACATTTCTAGTTAAAGTACCAGTCCCCAGAATCTAAAGCCAGTTCGCCCGGGCCACCAGATCGAATCCCACAGTCTAGAGGCAAAATGAGGATTTCACTTGAATGTGTGCATAGCAAATGCTAGCGCGCACCTGTCCGACCATACGGCGAGTGTCCTCACCCTGGCTCTGGTAAGTGAACAGCCCGCCTGCCCATTGCTCGGTCCGGTTATAGGGGTGACCCATATTTGGTTGTTCGTGAACGCGGCCCGCTTCTGGGGTGGGTCGTCGTGAGCAAGCAGGCTGGCCGCGGTCCCTGCGGGGACAACCTTGTACCCCACGGGTTTCAACCCGCGTCTTCTTGTTCATGTTGACGACGTGGAACTCGGACGGATCATAGAGCTGGAGGCTTCACCGCGCATCCTTCTCGGTCTTGACCCACGTTCCGGACCGCCTTCAGGTAGCTCCGCCGGGGCGACTCCCAGGGTAGGTCTCCTGCTTCCGGATGTTGACGTTCACGAAAGTCGACATCCATGTCAAGATGGAATGTGACGTAGTGGTCGTGGATGACGCCGATGACGTTCTCGGAGAGGAGCGTGCCGTGAGCTCTTCTCGCCCCGGCACGTCGTTGACATTGGCATAGGGGCTGCCCTTCACCATCAGAATACCGCTGAGACCGACCTGCATTTAGGTTATTTGAGAAAGACATGAGTTTTTTTTTAATAGGGTAAAAAAAAAAAAGATACAAGTTCATCTCTCAAAGTCCAATGTCGAAGGTTATAATTGTCAAAAAATATCTGAGATTTGGGCGTGCTAAGATACAAAAGTGTCACTTCGGCTCTGCAATACCTCTTGCAGGAATTGAATAGTCATTGTCACACGTGGTTTCACGTCATTTTCAATACGCCAACTTTAATTGAAATATATATGGCATTTGAATAGCCGGGGCATCTCGCTCCTTGATACTTTTTAGCGGAAGAATCTTATTTTCCATGATGAATTGGACCCACATTAAAAGATCTTTTCTAAACCTATAATTAGACTCAATCATAAGTTTGGCAACTTGATAAGCTTGTAAGCCTACTCATCCAATACATCATTGACTAGGAGAATTATCTTGGACCTACTAATTCAGGTTGTGATCCCTTAAAATGTTGTCACTTTAGTTACTTTAGGCCCTTAGCAAAGCCTATTCCAACTTTCTAACACGGCTCGAATTAAGTGGTTCGCCCAAAAAAAAACAAAAATATATAAGAAATGAAAAAGGAAAAGGAGTAGTGGAAAATTTGGAATATTAAAAGTGGGCCCATGGCAGGAATGCAAATTGAAGACGCACTAACCTTGACCCTGATTAGCCCATCCGTTTGAACTCCCAGTCCACGATGTAATCGTAGTTCGCCACTGAGGCTGCCATTCTAACCACTAATGTCACTTTTGGCCTCACTTCCCCTTATCTGCACGTAAACCACCCAAAAAATTACAAAAAAATCAAAATCAAAATCAAGCATATTTCAAGAACAAGAAAATATCTCCGTGGCCGAATTTTGAAAAAGAAAAAGAAAGACTTAATATCTCTAGAGCACCAAATATCACCGGATCACAAGCAATGACTACTAAATTACTAATTGTAGAACTTCAGCACGTGCTTACGTATCTATAATTACTTCATTATGTCTTTTTAATAACGGGTCAATGGTCCAAAACCCCCTTTACCTCCATGCCCGTGATCGGGCTCTCGGAGTGCCGCCACCCGATGTCGCCGGCGTAGCTCTCGTAGATGCACACCATGCCGGACCTCGTACGGCGTCCCGTCGCCGGCCGGGAACACGCCGTCCATGAAGTAGGCGTTCCTCGGGCAGTCGTTGAGCGGGTCGAGCGGCATGGCCTGGAGCCCGAACCCGTACTCGCCCGCGTCCATGTACGTCTTGAAGTACCACGCGTCGGTCGGGTCCATGTAAGGGACGAACAGCTCGGACGTGAACCCTTGTGACGTCCCTCAGCTCGCCGCTCTCGGGTCGCGCACCCTGGCCCGGGAGATGATCACCCCGGCTCTCGGATCGGTTTCGCGTGGAATTCCCAGTTCGCCCACTTGACAGATGCTCGTCCTCGACGGTGAAGCTCGGGCCTTTCGGCTGCTCGATGGAGATCGGATTGATCATGCGATAAGCCTGCCGGTTCTGATCGAACTGCGAGTACCGGTAGTCGGTGTTGGCGGCCTTCGGGATCGGTATGTCGCGGCCTTTGTCGGTGATCTCGACCACGCGCTTCGTGTCCAGGTCGAGCAGAACGGTCAGCCCCTCGATGGGTCGCATGTAGAAATTGGCCGTGTCCTTCATGGAGTAGCACTGACCTGATCAGCCGCCGGCTCTCCTCCGGCCGGGCCGTACCAGCCGCTCGAGATCGGCAGGCACGCGAGGTCGGCCAGGTCGACCCCGCGCGCCAGCACCGTGCGGTTGAACTCCGGGTCCGCGAGCGGGGCCAACGGTTGCCGTCATGTCCTCGATGGTCATCGGGTAGCCGGAGAGGGGCGCGGCCCCCTGCGCGGTCACGCGGGCCTGTCGAGGTCGACGGTCAGGAGGTGCGACTTCGCCGGTGACGCAGGGCGACGACGGAGGCCTTTCCGGGGGAACGGGTCGCCTTTCCGCCAAGCGAGGACGGAGGGCTTGTCGGGCTCCTCGAGGACGACGGAGTGGAGGGCGTAGGGGGCGTCGTTGGCTAAGAGCGGGTGGGAGGAGGAGGGTGCGGACGCGGTTGAGCTCCTGGATGGTGAGGGGGTCGAGGGGGTGTCGCGGGGTGTCGAATACGTGGGAGTGGCGACGGGGGCGGGGGCGGGGGCGGGGGCGGGGGCGGGGGTTCTCGATGTTGTGGTGGGGGGGCTGCCGTTGCTTGGGCTGGAAGCGGTTCTTGGAGGAGGCGCACCAGGGGGAGCTGGCGTCGCAGTCGACGAGCTCCGCCGTGTCCGGCAGTCGGGACGGAGGTTGACCCACGTGAAGAGAAGGATCAGGGGCGCTGGACGAGGAGCAGCAACAGCCGGAGGGACG